>OY986965.1:5258078-5303495 GCA_963920575.1 Narthecium ossifragum | reverse complement strand
GCTTTAAAGCGGATTATCGATGCCGTCCGTCTAGCAGAAGCAAAGAAAGTCGAAGCGGAGGCCGTTGGATCGGTGGGATGTAACACCGCAGAGCCGAGGCGGGATTGGGCGGATGTGGATCAAAGGGGTTTCCACCTGCGTTGCTGGAGACCGAAGTTGAGGAGGTGGGCATGGAGATGGAGGGAGACGTGGAGAGAGGAGAGGCAAGCGCTTGCCTAGAAGGCGAAGGAGATGGTGAGGGCGTCGGGGCGAGGGCGGGGAGGGGGTGGGGGCTGAGGGCGTGACCGCGAAGAAGGGCGTTCAAGTCATTGGTCACGGGGAAGGGGAGGGAGGAGAGGATGGCGACGTCATGGGGGAGAGCGGGTGATGAGTGCATGAAAGTGCACTCTGAACAGTCTTATAACCATCTCAATTGCTAAATTATTATCCTTAATCAACATCTTTATTACTGTTTTTATATCAATATGTTGCTTCACATAGTTGTTTGGAAAATGCAGGAAAAAGGAGCAAAGAAGCTGAAAAGATTACATGGATCAACTTTAAAGATTTAACTGTACCTGCTGATGAAGAACCAGATGATGTACCATATATGGTTGGGAAGCTCTTGAAGTCTAGTTTCTGGAGAATTTTACGGTTCATGATTTCGAGTTTCCTAGAGGAAGTTACAGTAATTTTAGTACCGATGGCACAGTCTGGATGGCAAAACAGTAAATACTCTGGAAAGAAAGATCGATCCTTCTCCCTAAAAGGATCGATCCGTTTATGCAGGCAACCTGACAGAATGCATACTTTTCAGATGTTCAAAGTAGGATCGATCCTACTATCCATCCTACTGAGCAGGATCGATCCTACACCCATGGAAGAATTTATCCGAGTCGGGCGTAGCCAGAAATTGAAGATTTTGATGCAACAGATCGATCCTACACCTATGGAAGGATCGATCCTACTTTCCCAGTGAAGAAAATCAATGATGTAGATCTAATCCGAGGATGAAGACACTTAAGGCTATAAATAGAACTCTTTCTAGGGTTTGAGGGGGTTTTTTTGCAGCGTTTGGAGGAGAGGAGACTGGTTCAAGGCTTGGTTTTCTTTTCTTTTTCTCATCTTATTTCTTCATTAGTTTTGTTGCCCTCATGATGAACATGAGTGGCTAGTTTCTTCTCTAATGTACCGATGTAGCCTAACATAATCATTCTATGTTATTGGATCATATTTATTTAATCAGTTTATATTTCTTGTTTCATTCATTATTATAACTGAGATCTTAAATACCTTTATCCGACCAATAGAAGTATTATAGATTGTTTTATGTGAGATTGGGCGAGGGTTCATTCCCTAATCTTGCAGGATCTATGAATGAATGAGTTTATGTCAAAGCCGGGTTCAAACTAGCTAAGACTATTCTTGGTTCATGATTGTTCTTCAGAGCTTAATGGATTCTTGGTTAACACTTAGTTATGGGTTCATTAGCTAGGGTTAATTGAGGGTACTTGGTGAAGACCGCGGCCGAACGGATCATCATACCGGAAGAACGAACCCTTGGAATTAAACTGAGATCTTGATTGATTCAATGCATAGAATGAGGATGTTATGGTGAAATCGGAAGCTTAGTATTCATCCATCATATTTCCATCATTTTCTTATTTCGTTATTAGATCATCTATTTTCAAGACTTCATATTTCTTATTTTCCCTTCCTTATTTTCTTTATTTTCTGTTTTTTAGCGTTTTAATTTAATAATATCTACAAATCTCTGTGGGTACGATACTCGTCTTGCTACTATACTGATTGCACCGATTCGTATACTTGTGAGATATAAAATTTATTCATCAGCGGGGTGGTGGGTGTGGTGGGGGAGGAGGGCGGCGGCGTCGAGGAGCTTTGAGCGAAGGGAGACATGGAGAGAGGAGAGGCGAGCGTAAGCCTGGAGGGCGAAGGAGATGGTGAGGGGGTGGGGGCTGAGGGCGGGGAGGGGGTGGGGGATGAGGGCGTGACCGCGGAGGAGGGAGTTGAAGTCGTTGGTGGCGGAGAAGGGAAGGGAGGAGAGGATGGCGGCGTCATGGGGGAGAGAGGGGTGGTGGGTGTGGTGGGGGAGGAGGGCGACGGTGTCGAGGAGCTTTGAGCGAAGGGAGATATGGAGAGAGAAGAGGCGAGCGTGGGCCTGGAGGGCGAAGGAGATGGTGAGGGCGTCGGGGCGAGGGCAGGGAGGGGGTGGGGGTTGAGGGCGTGACCGCGGAGGAGCTCGTTGAAGTCGTTGGTGGCGGGGAAGGGGAGGGAGGAGAGGATGGCGGTGTAATGGGGGAGAGAGGGGTGGTGGGTGTGGTGGGGGAGGAGGACGGCGGTGTCCAGGAGCTTTGAGCGGAGGGAGGGGGCGAAGTGGAGGAGGCCGGTGGAGAGAGCTGCTTGGCGTGGGCGAAGGTCGCGTAGCAGCCGTGGATTCTAGTTCCTGGTGAGCCATCACAGCTCTATGCTATCATGGCGGGAGATGCATGAACAGCGGTTGGTGGGCAGATAAAGGTCCAAAAGCGGGGCAAACCGGTCACGTGATCGGTTTGCCGTCAACTTCTCCTAATGGCGTCTAAACATAGGGTCAAAAATGTTAGTACTTAATAATGTAAGGTTCATTTTAAGCAGTTTTAAAACATAGGATTCAAACTGAACATTTTCTAAATTACAGGGTAGTAAAGTGTTATTTGTCCAAGGGAAAATATGAGAAAGTAGAAGGGGTAATGAGGGCAACGATGAGGCTCGCATGTGTGGGGGTATATGTATATATTTTCATATGTATGTGCTTATGTAGATTTATATATGTATGTTTATGTTTATGTGTATGTGTATGTGTATGTGCATATATATGCACTAGGTGGTGGGTCCGTGCCACCTGGCACGGCTAACTGTCCGCCCCCACTATCTCTATAATAACTTACACATCAACCCACTATCCTTTCTTTTTTTTTATTTCATTACAATTTTGTGACATGTGTATGCCACATGTGTATAAGTTTATGACTCAGATTATGAGTCATAAGGGATAACTATCATCGGATCTTATAAGGTAGATAAGGATGTATATTTAAAACTAACCTAGGGAATTATGATAACAATATACAAAGTTAACTTAGGAAAATATACATGTAAACAAATTAATAGGAGGGAAACGATTGTAACCGTTATTGCTCCTTATAAGGTTGATGGATACATGTACATCAACCTTATAAGGAGCAAAAACGGTTATAACCGTTTATCCTCTATTAGTTTGTTTACATGTATATTTTCCTAAGTTAACTTTGTATATTTTTATCATATTTCCTAGGTTAGTTTTAAATATACATCCTTATCAACCTTATAAGGAGCAATAACGGTTATGCATAACCACCCCTTATAAGATTGATTTAATTCATACATTTATATCTATTTTATAGTTATAATATATTAATTTAATACAAATAACTTTATATAATATCCATACTAAATTATTAATCAAAATCGGTTTTTATAACCGAATCACCCATTGATCTGATGGTTACCATGCCAGGTGGCAGGGGGCCCCACCTAGTATCCATATATCTGTTACACCCCATACCGCATGGATCCGCTGAACGTTTCAACCCACCTCTCCATATATTCCACCTTTCTCTGCCATATTTCTTCAAGAACCAGCTGCTACAAGTTGAACCAGCCGCTACAAAAATAACCTAATCTTGAGCTATATTTTATGCGTCTATAATGCCTAAGGTAGATCCCTGCCGTGATCACCATAGATAATGCTATCTATCTTCGGTCCAAGGCGGCCGGCCGTCTTTTCGGGGACGATTAAGAAGACCATGCATTGACTGGCTGTAGGACCAGTTCTGGGTGGACTATAGCAATTAACTTGAAATATTGCCACGTCGAATACTATATAAATGCCTCACGTAGATGCATGCATGAGGCAAATTAATTTCTACATAAAACAAAAATCAAAATGGGATATATATATAGTTTAACCTAGCTCATGGATCCGTAAACCTTATTCATGCATCTCCAATAAATTTATACGTATCTAGTCTCGATATATATGGTTCCTATATCACTAGATAGCTAGGTTAGGAAACGGGTCTCCAAGTATGTATCAACCAGCTGAAATTTTCAACATATATATATATATATAGCCCTTTCATCTTGAACATGCTAGAACAATACCTTTAATTGATACGAACGAGTAATTAAAAATTAGATCTATTCCGTGACACGAACACAAAACGTGCAACAAATATGTCACGTACCCAACCTTGGACAATGACTAATTCAAAGCCTTTTCCAACACCAAGTCCACGATCTCTCTCTATATAAGCCAACCCCCTCTAAACCATATATGCATATCTCATTCTCCGAAAACAAACTCAAAAGCTCTAGTTCTACTTCTTCTTCTTCCAGCCATGGCTGCCAAGATACTCTTGCTTGCTCTCTTTGCAATGGCTCTCACTCATGCTTTTGCTTCTGATCCCAGTCCTCTTCAGGATTTCTGTGTCGCAGACAAGATGGCCACAGGTACTTAGTTCGCTTTATCTTGTATATATTACTCAAAACATGCATGCAACCCTTATATTTCTATCATGTTTGCTAAAGCATTGTTTGTTATCTTTTTTGTAGTTATTGTGAACGGATTAGTCTGCAAGAACCCCATGAACGTCAACGCCGACGATTTCTTTTTCCCCGGCCTCGACAAGCCTGGTAACACAAGCAATAAGCTAGGGTCTGCTGTGACACTAGTCTCAGCAGCTCAGCTCCCAGGACTCAACACCCTTGGCGTCTCCTTGGCTCGCATAGACTTTGCACCCTACGGTCTTATTCCTCCTCATACTCACCCTCGGGCAACCGAGATCCTTACTGTGCTGGAAGGAACACTCTACGTGGGCTTCGTCACATCGAACCCGACCAATCAGCTGTTTACTAAAGTGCTGAACAAGGGCGATGTCTTCGTCTTCCCTGAAGGGCTCATCCACTTCCAGTTCAACAAAGGTACAGAGAAAGCTGTCTCCATCTCCGGTCTGAGCAGCCAGAACCCTGGCTTGATCACCATAGCCAACGCTGTCTTCGGCTCGAAGGCGCCTATCTCCGATGATGTTCTTGCCAAGGCCTTCCAAGTGGACAAGAAGACAGTAGACTGGCTCCAGGCCCAGTTCTGGGTGGCCAATTAATATCAATTATATTGATAAAGTGCCACTCCGATTACTATATATATGAGCATATGAATGTCTGACTAATAAATATCATTTATTATTACTTTTTGCATTGTTTCGCTTAATAAATAAGCAAATAGGGTACTGTATTTCATATTTTACATCAATATATGTGATTGTTTCTGTGCGTTTCCGTAACCATACGTTCCCGATTCCAAATTCATTGAGGTTCTTACATGTACAAAATATAATGATGTGAATCGTCATGGATTATCTATAAAAAATATAAACATGATATCATGGATGCTTACGGACACGTAGACTGGACTATTGATATGGCTTTGTTAGGCTTTTCTTAGTTTTGTTGATATTTTGGCGGTGTTTTTGGTTGTAATTTTTATGGTGTTTAGGATCCTGTAATTTTATTACCTAAAGAATTGATGCCTTTAGGCTCAGTTCATCGGGGATAAAAAAAGCAAGCAAGTAGGCAAAGCGCAGATTGTTACACTGCTTCTCTGTTGGCGAGTTGGCTTTTAATGAAAGCCCAAAGACAAAGCCCACTATCCTTAATTTCTTTTTGATACTTACAACTCATTTATCGGTTTTGTTCATACTTATATAGAATACTATATAAACCAATATACTAATATATTTCTAGTGGAATAATTGAAAAATATTATAATATAGGCTCTATACAGTTAATGTGAGGCCCGCTGGGTCTACCGTGGGACAAGATGCCTGCGCCTGGAGGGCGGGGCTGAGTCGGCTAGCCGGGTAAGCAATCCCACAACGCCTGGGTATGGTCCGGGGTTCGATATAAGTATATAGTAAGCCCTTAATAGACACAACGCGTTTTAAAGCCATGATGACAATGAACCGCAGAAAAACTCCAGTGTTAAGCGTGCTTGGGCTGGAGTAGGTTTGGGAGGGGTGACCTCCCGTGAAGTCCGATTGATCGGTGGGTTTATCGATCGATCGGCTGCGGCGAGCCAAAAGCGGACAATATTGTGTCGGGTGGGGCCCTCAGGCGGGCCGGGCTGTTACAGTATGGTATCAGAGCCGGTTCCCCCAGTGGAGGGGCAGCCGGCGGGGCTGAGTCGGGTAGCCGGGTAAGCAATCCCACAACGCCTGGGTATGGTCCGGGGTTCGATATAAGTATATAGTAAGCCTTTAATAAACAGAACGCGTTTTAAAGCCGTGCTGGCAATGAACCGCAAACAACTCCAGTGTTAAGCGTGATTGGGCTGGAGTAGGTTTGGGAGGGGTGACCTCCTGTGCCTGGAGGGCGGGGCTGAGTCGGGTAGCCGGGTAAGCAATCCCACAACGCTTGGGTATGGTCCGGGGTTTGATATAAGTATATAGTAACCCCTTAACAGATACAACGCGTTTTAAAGCCGTGATGGCAATGAACCACAGAAAAACTCCAGTGTTAAGCGTGGTTGGAGTAGGTTTGGGAGGGGTGACCTCCCGTGAAGTCCGATCGATCGGTGGGTTTATCGATCGATCGGCTGGGGCGAGCCAAAAGCGGACAATATTGTGTCGGGTGGGGCGCTCGGGCGGATCCTGGTCGGACCGGGAGCCCGCGGGCCGGGCCCTGTGGAGGGCCGGGGTGTTACAGTTAATTGTTATGATACGGAAAATAAAATACAATAAGTATAATTAAGTTGTATATATCAAACTGGAAATAAGCTTTACTTGCATATTATAAGAGGAGAGCAAACACTACATACACATAGAGAAGAAATAAAATACATTTATATATAACTTTAAACTTTGAAGCATGGTCAAGTTGATACCGATCGACCTCGGCCTAATTTCTTATCATTTTTGAATGACTTGAGCCGTCATCAAACGAGCAGTTCGAGCAAGTCATTATGGAGCTCAAAATTGAGCCCATATCAAGCGATTTTTGAGTCACAAACTGACGGTCCTATCATGAGTTTAGGTTTAGGTAACTTCCTACCTATGATATATGAGAAATCGGTGGTGGATTATAACAACGCCAACAAAAGATATGGATATCCCATATCCTTTATTCCCCTACCAACCACATTCTTTGAGCTGACAAATAAGCCATGCAATCATTGCACGACGGATACCGGCTCGATCTATGCTACATATTTTGGTGTTTATATCATTTCTAGCTGGGTAGGGGGAAAGACGCTACTAATTAATTAAATAATTTGTTTTCCTCCTTAAACTTGGTGAAGGGGGAAAGACGCTAGCAAAAGGTCATAAGTCAAAGCACTCTAAACATATATTTAGTTATTAAAACTAATTCATCATCCCACTATACTGCACTGAAACGTGGAGGTTGTCTAATTTACACTTAATAGGTATATAACATGTTTGTTGAAACATTTCTATCGCAGGACACTCCGATGAGCCTACCTATACGAGTGTGTCAAAGGTGGTGTCGTATTTTATGAGGCCTGGTCTCTAAAGCTAGGGGTGTCCATCCGGGCCGACCTGGCTGGGCCGGGTTGGAGGCAATACCCGGTCCGGCCCTTGTAAACATAGGGATCGGGGCGGGCCAGTACCATGCCCAATAGGCCTTCCACCCGGTCCGGCCCAGCTATGGTCCTGCTCGCCTTGGAGACCGGGCTGGACCAGACCGGACCGGTTCGGTTCTTTTTTTTTAAGAAAAAAGAGGATCGGGACCCACCTCTCTTCCCTATCGGAGTCGGCGACAAATCCGCGCCGACTCCGATCGGGGCGACCGGCGTCGAGGTGGCGGGATCGAGGCGACCGAAGGCGTGGGAGCAGACATGCGTCGAAGGCGTGGAGGATGGGCGAGTAGGAGTAGAGGAGATGGGTGGAGGGGTCGATCGAGAGGGAGGAGAGGTCGCTCAACGTCGCCAAAGGCGGTGACGGAAAGGACGATAAGAGAGATGAAGATGGTGAACGCCATTAGAGGCAGAGCTCACTGGCGTGGGCGCACAAGTAAGGGGATCCAACCGCTCGTGAAGCCGGGATCGGGGAGACGGGAAGCGGAGAGGCCCTCGCTCGCGGCCGTCTTCCTAGGGGATCGGGTGGATCAGGGCGACCGACGTCGAGGTGGCTGGATCGGGGCGACCGGCGACGAGGTGGAGTGGGAGGGAGAGACTCGAGACCGGAATCGTGGACGGAGGTGTTGCGAGCGTCGTGGACGACGGTGAGGTCGGTGAAGCTTAGGCGTGACGAAGAGGTCGGGGCCGGGATCGGATGGTGTGGAAGCTAGTGGAGGTTGGAGGAGAGATGGAGCGAAGATCAAGGGCAGTGTGGCGACAGCGGCAACAACGACAGAGCTCCAGCGAGGGTTGGTCGTGGGTTGATCGGGTGGAGTCGTGACACGAGAGAGATGAGGGAGGAGGAGATCGCGTGGGGATTGGGGTGACGATGTGGACGGTAGTGATGAAGGGATGTGGACGGTACTACAACATTCTTTGTTTATAACAACGCTAGAAATCTGTTGCTTAAGCGGATAAATCTGTTGCTTAAGTGGATAAAACCGTTGCCATAACCTGAGGCAACGGTTATTCTACTTGTTGCATAATCCATTGTTGCCTATTTATATAGGCAACAGTTTTTTGTAAAGAATAGGCAACGGTGGACAAAACGTTACTTAACACTCATAATATACAACTGTTTTTATAACCCCATATCTAACAGTTTGAGGATGACTTTGGCAACGGTTTATTTATTTACGCAACAGGTTCGGAAATTTATAAGCAACGGTTATTTATTTTTATAAGCAACGGACTTGCAACTTTATGTAACGGTTCAGATCTTTTACAGGCAACGGTTGTGTAGTCTGGCACAACGGTTTTAATTTTTTATAAGCAACATTATTTTTTTAAAGCAACAGTCGTGTAGTTCTTATAAGCAACGGGTTTTCAAATCTTAGACAACTGTTTTAATTTTTATAGGCAACGAGTTTATAAATTTGACACAACGTTTTTTAATTTTGTTGCAACGGTCCTAGTTGTTCATAAGCAACGGTTAGCAAAGTTTCTGCAACATATTGTATTTTTTATAGGCAACGAATTTGAAAGTTTTATACAACGATTTCTAATTTTATAGGCAACGAGTTTTTATTTTTTTCACAACGGTTTCTAACTTTTATAAGCAACAAATTAGATATACTAAGCCAAAATAAATCCATAAATCCGATAGTATAGGAAACAAATTAGATAATAAGTTGTGTCCATAAAGAACTAATACATCAATCAATCCCATAACCATTGTCGTTTGTAGGTAAAAAGTAAACACTTTGTTTTCACTAGTTAAGACTAAAGCACATTGTCTTCTTTGATTGACACTAATTCCACAAGGAACTAAACTTCATCTCCAAGCACATCATCAAGATCGTCACCCCTCATATTACCAACATCAATATCTTGATCAGTTTCTGAAAAAGTTTCGTCTCCTTGTAAATTTTGATCCTGCATTAACCAAAACATATAAATTAATACAAATTCAAACATAACTAGTAGGAAACACTACCAAAGATATTACCAATTATACAATCATAATTATAAAACAAAGAGCACCTGCTACAATGATGGATTATGTGTTGATGTGGATGACCGTACAAGTGATCGTTGTGTCCCATCTTGTCCAGTAGGTTCAGTGCTATGATGTGAGCTCAATAATGGAGCAAAAAGATTGGATGGGATGACTAAACTAGGATTGTTTTGCTGTAGAGCAAGTAGAACGGCCTCCATCTTTGTCTGCACATCATTTTGTAGATTAGCTTTGAGAGAACTTATCTCTTCTTCATGTGCCTTCTTCATAGCCTCAAATTCCATTTTTCTTTTTAAAGATGTCGGTGTTACATTTCTCCCATAACAACGGACACGTCCGGACTTTTCTTTTCCAAAAAGTTTATTGAATGCATCAATCCCACCATCTTCAGAATTATGAATTGACTCCTCTAAAAGAGACTAACAAATAAAAACAAAACCAACAATCACTCAACTCAAAACAAAATAATAACTCAAAACTCTTTTTTTCCTAAATTAGACTTGTGACATAATAGAAACTTACAATTTTCCTCGTTGTTTCTGAATCTAGCTCCTTTCCTTTTTTGCTCCTACGAGTTTCTATAAACATTTCAGCTTGTGTTGGCTCAGCACCATTTTCCTTTTTTGATCGCTGTTGTTAAATTCATCATAAATTTAATTGCCAAAAGTCAATAAGTAATAGTAAATAAAGTAAAAACAAGAGGTGGACAAAAGAAATCTCTTACTAGCGCTTCACGTATCCTTGCAAAGCCTCGGCGACCTACTCGATGCATGCACTCTAGCTTAGACCTATTTTCAGAATTTTTCTGACATATTTTCTGCGATAATAGGTAGCAACCAAAGGTGATAGGATTAGTATAAGCAAAGCTTATTGTATATGAAAAAAACTTAGGGTGATTTGATAACCAAATATAAATCAAGCATCAATAATAACCAAATATAAATGGTTTTTATAACCTTCCATAGCATGGTTGAGTTATCCAGTAAGCTGATTTGATAAAAGCTAGCATGCAGACATATAAAAGAATAAAACTCATTAAAGAGATTCATCAAAAAGGACTTTGTCAAAGAGCAAGTTGTTCATAGCTTAAAAAGACTATATCAAGAAGGACTTTGTATATTGCAATATTGATTCATCAAAAAATTTAAACAAAAACCCATTTATCTGAACATCTCTAGATGACATAACAACATTCATAAACATATGTATATTGCAATATTGATACACAATTCAAAAAGGACTTTGTTAGAGGAAGCACCAAGGAATAGAAGACTGCTCATCAGTTGTCATCTTTTAAATAAATAAACATCAATCACTAGCCGGTACCATAAGTGATGCACATGTCCTTTCATTACTCTAGTTGAACTGACTCTTGCTATTCTAGAATGCTTGCACTTCTAACTACGGTTTCAACTTTAACTGCTGGCTTGGGAAAACATCTAAAAGAAGGAATACCCGATGACAGTACCTTTTATTGAGAAAGTGTGCATGCAAGTGTGTGGCTCATGCACTTATATGGTACTTTTTAAACCACCCATCTGAACGAGTCTCAGACTATGGCACTGATGAGGAATCTCATCAGGCTGGTATTGTGTGCTAGCCAGATATGGGACTCCCAGTCCCAGATATGAGCCTCAGACTATGCCTCAGACTAATATGTAGAACTGTACGTCTCCACTCAATACATGCATTAATCACTGCATAATCCTAGCAGCAAATTCTATTCAAATACAACAATTAATCACTGCATAATCCCTAGCAGCTTGAAAGTTCTTGATAAAGCTATGCATAAAAATCCTCCCTACAAACAATTTTGACAGAAATTAACTATAACATATCTCAGAATATCAATGGAATAAGTATTTCAACAGCAAAAACGAGCCAATAGAAAAAAAAAGTGGTTCAAACTGAATTGAAAACATAACTCATACCTCCACATTTTTGTTCTTCCAATATCTTAGTAGTATTTTAAAATGTGTTTCTGGGACATTTTTTGGACGTTCTTTCAATCTTTCTGCATCCGTGTCGTATTTCTTGAAATGCATTTTCCTTAGTTTACACTTGTAGATTCTCCAACTATCTTGGATTGTTCCTAGTGCCCAGTCCAAAGCATTAGGTGGAAGGATGAACTTGTCCTGCAGAAAGAGTTATCATCAATAATGCCTCAGTAAAAGAACAACTGCTAAAGAGGACACAAAAGTTTAAGTTTATACATTTACGTAGTCCCACATGTGCATCTTCTTCTCTCTTGGAACTGCTTTCCAGCTAGTATAAACGAGTGGGCATTTTTGCGAATTCCTTGCCAATGTACCCAAGAAGAAACTCAAATCATTCAGTGTCTTATCATCAGGTCCTACTGGCTGTCCACTTTCATTGAAAAAAATGGGTTTTCGATCTTCATAAGATTGTGAATGAATAGCTCTACACATCGTAGGTCCTCTAGTTCTTCTAGGCTTCTTATTCAATACACCTATCAGGGCAAACAATTAATATCAAGTCATTAAGTATGTATACTATCAACATCTTATATCTTGATGACATAGAACAAACATGTTTAAACAATCACATACATAAACAAAATGGTACATGATAAAAAATCAGATTGATTATACCTTCTATTTCAGTTTCTTCCCTACTTGAAGAACTAATTTCAACCCGAGGAGAACGTGGAGTTTCATGAGATCCAACCTGCTCCTCTGGCTCTTCATTAGCTTGTGGATTTTCACTATCTTTTGATTGTTCAGCCAATTGTCCTGAGCTTGAATGTCTATGTTGATGTGAATTAGAATACCTGTGTTGACTTGTGTTTGGCATTTGTTTCTCACCCTCTACATTGAGAAACTCAGTCATTAACACAGGTGGGTGCAATGGCTTGCGTTTTTTCCTTGCATCAGCATTGTTTTCTTTTCGATTGAGACGTACTTCCTTGTGGCCGACTCGTGCTAGTATTTGGGCTTCTATGTGATGAGTCATGCACATGTTGATTTCCAACTTGATTGTTTGGCTGACATGGTTGTTGCTTTGTGAAACCAGAGGAAGATTTTGTTTGTGATGAAGGCTTTACATTCCATTTCATACTTGAACTTCGTAGCTCTTTCACAAGACTAGTTCTCTTCTTCTGAGGAAATGCTTCCTTCAACATGTTTGTTCTTTCCAATAATTAATTAAACTTACTGGACGAGAGAAAAATGGGTAAAAGAATCAGTTCTATAGAAGAAAACATGCATAACATCTCAATTTTTAATAAAAAGTTAAAAAGCAAGTAATTGGGGTTGAAGTTGACTCATAGTCAAGTAATTGGGGTTGAACTGAAAACCATATGCAATACCATCAGACATTGGACACATCTAGAAAACATCCATCAAAAAGCAAAAGGTTTGCTGATCACAACAATTGATAGTTAATTCATTCCCGTTTTCAAACCACCTTTGAAATGAAAGCATTACCAGAAGAAGATAGCCCAGGATTGAGCAATGAAAGCACAGTATATTACCTTATTCTTGTCTTCTATGTTGATAGCTTTCATATTACCAATTGATGACTTATTTTTACACCGCTTTTTCAGATTCGTCTCGAACCCCCCACCTGAACAGTAGCAAAAAAATCAATTATGACGAGTCATTGTGATCAATCTTGTAAAATCTTATAGCTTGAATGAGCTAGAATGAGAGTATCTATTACTATAACACAAGGAGATAGGCTACAGAGCATTGAGCACTTGTCAGCCAACTAAAAAGTATCAGTTGAAGATTTGAAAAAAACCAAGATAGAGTCAAGAAACTAAAGCAAAAGGCATAAAAGCAGGCTCAAAGAGTATCTTATTCTTGGGAAGGTTGGATACTATAACTATATATGTACCATATACAATTAAAAAATCTAGTCTTTTCTTTCTTCTCAAAAAACTAGGTATTCAGCAAGTTGATCAACTCTTTCTTCGTCACAGAGTACCAATCTTTTATGAAAATGAATGGGCACATGGATCACATGGTTTAATTTATCATTTACCACTTGAAATTGATAAGTAAATCCCATAGCCAACACAATAGACACATTTATCACATTCCTAACAGATTTAATAGGTCAAGCTGTAGTTAGATTGAGGAAGCTACGACTAGGAAAGGACCATAGATTAAAGAGCCCTACTATAGCCATAAACAAACAAAAACACCCTTATTGAAACATACCCAAAGTCTATTGGTTGATAAGGAGATGCACTAGATGCCAAGTTCTTAAAGATGGAAAAAACAATAATAGATGGGGTGATACATACCCAAAATCCCTAGCTTCCACCTTCCTTGGGCTTCCCGTAGAGAGAGTAGGGGTGGAAGAGAGGAGGAGAACTAAAACCAGTTTTTTCCTTGGGTTTCCCGAGTGAAAGAGGGGAGAGAAGAAAACCCTAGCTTTTCTTGGGTGTCCCGAATAGAGAAGTACAAGGGGACAGAAAGCGCGCCCTTTTCACTTGGTTTCCCGGGCAAATTTAGAAACGGCGCTCGTCATTAATTAGCAACCCGCCGGCAAGATTTTTTAATGCGATTTTAGAAACGGCGCTAGTAAATGAGCTCGACTTTGGTTAGCATAATAAGCTGAGTCACTTAAATTTAATATGACGCACTAGTAGGTTGAGTCAAATTGAGTTAAATTGACTCGAGTTTGGCTTGCATATTTGGCCTTCAACGTTCAATACAATCTAATTTGAGCTCAAAATCAAGAATATTGTTATTAGTAAACCGGCTTAGTTACCCATAGTAAATTTTTTATATCATATGCACATTTAACATAAATATACATATATATAGCTCAAGTTCGACTTAAATTCCCCTCGACTGGACAGACTTTAACAAGTTTGCAAATCGAGCTCGTGTGACCATGTACTCGATTTGAGTTAAAGTTTAGTTATGAAGCTCGAACTCGAGCTAGCTTATACGTATATAATACACGGCTTGAGCTTATACAAGCTAGCTAGTGTTTGGCTTCATTAGGCAAAAATATGGTCCTATTTATACCCATTATAATAATCTATACATGTGATCACGCAATTGGACAAAATAGGTTAAGTAAGTTTGGCCCCTGTATTCCACTCATTTAATTAGCGCGCACAATATGATTGTTTCACCGATAGAATCCATGGCACCTTATGCACAACTGAATGCCAATTATACCCAAACTATACTAAAACTAGTAAAACTAGCTAGTGTTTTAGCTAGCTAGCTAAAATGCTATAGTGCAATATGATCCGGCCCCTGATATACAAAATTTGGGATACCTTACGCATAATGTCAACTATCATGAGTATTTACATCCAACCGCTAGAATTCACAAAGGAAACAACTTCATGATTTTCAAACAATGACTACCAATTAAATAACAATTCCTATGAAAAAGGTTAGGAAATGAAACTTAAAATAATTGAAAATAATTTTTGGAAATGAAATTTAAAACTATTGCTAGAAAAAGATGAATTTGAAAATTATAGAAAAAAAACTGCTACAAACAAAGACAGAGAAGGGAACACATGGAAAACCATTGCATATAATATGAATGTAGTCAACAAAAGAAGAAACTGTTGTCTAAAATTGCGGTTTTATGTGACAGATAAAAAAACCGTTACCTAAAATGACAGTATTAGGCAACAGTTCTAAAAAACGTTGTCTAAAAATGTGAGTTTAGGCGACAGAACAAAAACTGTTGCCTAAGTGGACACTATTAAGCAACGGCTACACTAACCGTTGATTAAAAATGTGAGTTTAGGCAACACAAAAAAAAACTGTTGTCAAAGTTGAAAGTATTAGTCAACGGTTTCGTTAACCGTTGCCGAATATAACAAAAGACAACAGTTGTCATATCGTTGCACTAACGTTATAAGCAGCAGACATTAACCGTTGTCTATGACCATTATTTGCAACAATTTTAACCATGTTGCCTGGTGACTGTTGCCATAGTGTTTGCTCTCCTCTTCATGCATGTGGCAACTACCTCCTATATATACCCCTCATGTAAAATCTTAAGCAAGTGTGGCAACTTGCTTTAGGATTCAAATCAGTTTTGTTTCTGTTCATACCTAGGACTGCAAATGTTATTGCTGATAGCATTGCCAAGAGGTGTGAGTTTGGTTGCACCTGTTTTGAGTGGCATTGTGAGGAGGGGGCTGCGGCCCTAGATCATATGTTGTAAATAACATTTAGCCCTCGGACACAATTCATCAAACAAAACTTGATCTGTGTTATAGAATCAAGCATAATGTGCACTAACCAAGCTCACTAATCCTTTTTTTCTGTCCAATAAATCACGCATATTTCTCAAAGAAAAATAGGACTACCAAACGCCGCGGTGGAAACTACTACAAGAAAATTAGAAGCAAGGACACCCAACCACATCTTGATGAATGAATGGTGCAAATTTTCAACATCAAGATCATCTTTTCCCATATTTCAACAACTCTCCAATAGTCTTTCATTACTGATCTGCCACCTGACTGCTGCTTTTACCTACCTCATCGATCCATAAACCTTATACAAGTATCTCCAATCAATTTATACGTATCTAGTCTCGATATAGTTCCTATATCACTCGATAGCTAGGTTAGGAAAAGCAAGTGTCTCCAAGTATGTATCAATCTGCTGAAATTTTCGACATATATACACATCGATACACCTTTTCACCTTGAACATGCTTGCTAGAACAATATAGCTAGTCTTACGACCATATCTATCATACCATTAATTAGACCTATTCAATCACGCCAATAGAAAACCTGATACACATCTACCTAACCTTGAACAATGACTAATTCAAAGCCTTTTCCAACACCAAGTCCACGATCTCTCTCTATATAAGCCAACCCCCTCTAAACCATATATGCATATCTCATCCTCAGAACACAAACCCAAAAGCTCTAGTTCTACTTCTTCTTCTTCCAGCCATGGCTGCCAAGATACTCTTGCTTGCTCTCCTTGCAATGGCTCTCACTCATGCTTTTGCTTCTGATCCTAGTCCTCTTCAGGATTTCTGTGTCGCAGACAAGATGGCCACAGGTACTTAGTTCGCTTTATCTTGTATATATTACTCAAAACATGCATGCAACCCTTATATTTCTATCATGTTTGCTAAAGCATTGTTTGTTATCTTTTTTGTAGTTATTGTGAACGGATTAGTCTGCAAGAACCCCATGAACGTCAACGCCGACGATTTCTTCTTCCCCGGCCTCGACAAGCCTGGTAACACAAGCAATAAGCTAGGGTCTGCTGTGACACTAGTCTCAGCAGCTCAGCTCCCAGGACTCAACACCCTTGGCGTCTCCTTGGCTCGCATAGACTTTGCACCCTACGGTCTTATTCCTCCTCATACTCACCCTCGGGCAACCGAGATCCTTACTGTGCTGGAAGGAACACTCTACGTGGGCTTCGTCACATCGAACCCGACCAATCAGCTGTTTACTAAAGTGCTGAACAAGGGCGATGTCTTCGTCTTCCCTGAAGGGCTCATCCACTTCCAGTTCAACAAAGGTACAGAGAAAGCTGTCTCCATCTCCGGTCTGAGCAGCCAGAACCCTGGCTTGATCACCATAGCCAACGCTGTCTTCGGCTCGAAGGCGCCTATCTCCGATGATGTTCTTGCCAAGGCCTTCCAAGTGGACAAGAAGACAGTAGACTGGCTCCAGGCCCAGTTCTGGGTGGCCAATTAATATCAATTATATTGATAAAGTGCCACTCCGATTACTATATATATGAGCATATGAATGTCTGACTAATAAATATCATTTATCATTACTGTTTGCATGGTTTCGCTTAATAAATAAGCAAATAGGGTACTGTATTTCATATTTTACATCAATATATGTGATTGTTTCTGTGCGTTTCCGTAACCATACGTTCCCGATTCCAAATTCATTGAGGTTCTTACATGTACAAAATATAATGATGTGAATCGTCATGGATTATCTATAAAAAATATAAACATGATATCATCTTTTCAAATCTGGTGAAGCTTTTGGAAAGACCAGGGAAGTTGATAATTATTAAATTTCACATTTCTTTTTTGCTAATATGGTCATATCTCATAGTTGTATTGTGAAAAATCTCCTGTCTTATTGGTCATGTAGCTTACCCTCCTATGTTATTAGTTTTCCTTGCAAAGAGTCCCTAGGTTAATTTTTAACCAAGCAAAACAAAAATACTTTGAATCCTCTATTGTAAAAATATGAAAAATATATATATATATATATATATATAAAGGATGTATTCAAAATCTTTCTCTAGCCGAGTCTGAACATGATTTAAAATGAACTTAACGAAAAATTAAAATGACTGAATTATAGTTCCCGTTATTTCTTCAGTGGGATGCATGTTGTGCGTGCAGATCCATTAGTTGTATCGTCTTAAGGAGACGTGGGTGTTGGGGTGGTATCTATGGATGCTTACGGACACGTAGAGTGGACTATTGATATGGCTTTGTTAGGCTTTTCTTAGTTTTGTTGATATTTTGGCGGTGTTTTTGGTCGTAATTTTTATGGTGTTTAGGATCCTGTAATTTTATTACCTAAAGAATTGATGCCTTTAGGCTCAGTTCATCGGGGATAAAAAAAGCAAGCAAGTAGGCAAAGCGCAGATTGTTACACTGCTTCTCTGTTGGCGAGTTGGCTTTTAATGAAAGCCCAAAAACAAAGCCCACTATCCTTAATTTCTTTTTGATACTTACAACTCATTTATCGGTTTTGTTCATACTTATATAGAATACTATATAAACCAATATACTAATATATTTATAGTGGAATAATTGAGCAATATTATAATATAGGCTCTATACAGTTAATTGTTATGATACGGAAAATAAAATACAATAAGTATAATTAAGTTGTATATATCAAACTGGAAATAAGCTTTACTTGCATATTATAAGAGGAGAGCAAACACTACATACACATAGAGTAGAAATAAAATACATTTATATATAACTTTAAACTTTGAAGCATGGTCAAGTTGATACCGATCGACCTCGGCCTAATTTCTTATCATTTTTGAATGACTTGAGCCGTCATCAAACAAGCAGTTATTGGGCTGGAGTTTCTAGGGAAAGCTTTGAAAGGAAGATTACCGGTGCCAGAGTTTCTAGGGAGGAATTAATTTGCTCATGATAGGTTGTGTCCTAACGACACATTTTGTTCACACAAAGAATAGGGGACGGATTGGGAATGAAAGCCGGAATGGAGTTGAGATAGGAATAAAGAGTAAATGATGCGCCATATTTGGTTCGCATAAGGAATAGGATTAACAATTATGCTTGAAAGTGTTTGGTACACAAAAATAAGTGTGGAAATCGAATAAGAATATGATATAAACAACTAAATTATTTTATAACCGTCATTCAGTCAGGAATGGAATGAGGGAGTCCGGGCTATTAGACGGGATAGCCTCATTCCCAACTTGTCAAGAATGAAGCATTCCATTCCCAACTTTAATGTCTAACCAAACAACGGAATGGGTTTTGATCGGGGATTTGACCATTCCATTCCCGGCGGTTATGTCCAACCAAATGTGCCGTAAGTGTTGAACCCATCCGAAAACTCTGGAGTACACACTCTATGATTGTTACTATGTTCGTTCTGTTATAGATTAGTTGTTAGTGGAGCTGGGCATTGGGGAGTACGACTGGAACATAGGACATTTGATAAACATGATTGCTAGGTCTTTGTCTCAGCCAGGGGTCTTGAAACAGAAAGCTTATCAGTGATATGGGCTTTGTAGTTATTGTGAACGGATTAGTCTGCAAGAACCCCAAGGACGTCAAAGCCGAAGATTTCTTCTTCTCCGGGCTCGACATGCCTGGTAACACAGACAATAAGCTAGGGTCTAATGTGACACTAGTCTCAGCAACTAAACTCCCAGGACTCAACACCCTTGGCGTCTCCTTGGCTCGCATAGACTTTGCACCTTACGGTCTTGTTCCTCCTCATTATCACCCTCGGGCAACCGAGATCCTTACTGTGGTGGAAGGAACACTCTACGTGGGCTTCGTCACATCGAACCCGAACAACCAGCTGTTTACTAAAGTGCTGAACAAGGGTGATGTCTTCGTCTTCCCTGAAGGGCTCATCCACTTCCAGTTCAACAAAGGTACAGAGAAAGCTGTGTCCATCTCCGCTCTGAGCAGCCAGAACCCTGGTGTGATCTTGATAGCCAACGCTGTCTTCGGCTCGAAGCCGCCTATCTCCGATTTTGTTCTTGTCAAGGCCTTCCAAGTGGACAAGAAGACCGTAGACTGGCTCCAGGCCCAATTCTGGATTGCCAATTAAGATCAATTATATTGATAAAGTGCCACTCCAATTACTATATATATGACCATATGAATGTCTGACTAATAAATATCATTTATCATTACTGTTTGCATGGTTTCGCTTAATAAATAAGCAAATAGAGTATTTTATTTCATATTTTACATCAATATATGTGATTGTTTCTGTGTGTTTCCGTAACCATACGTTCCGGATTCCAAATTCATTGCGGTTCTTACATGTAGAAAATATAATGACGTGAATCGTGATGGATTATCCGTATAACAATAAAATCCAGGGTAATCTTATTATATGTAGAAATCTCATCCTTTCTTCTCATTTTAAGATTTTGGGAACATGGTAAATTAAACATGATATCATCTTTTCAAATCAGGTGAAGCTTTTGGAAAGACCAGGGAAGCTGATAATTATTAAATTTCACATTTCTTTTTTGCTAATAAACTCTTATCTCATAGTTATATTGTGAAAAACCTCCTGTTTTATTTGTCATGTATAAGTTGCCCTCCTATGTTATTAGTTTTCCTTGCAAAGAGTCCCTAGGTTAACTTTTCACTAAGCAAAACAAAAATATTTTGAATATTCCGTTGTGAAAATATGAAAAAATATATAAATGTCGTATTGAAAATCTTACTTTGGCCGAGTCTGAATATGATTTAAAATGAATTAATCTACTAGTTAAAATGACTCAATTATAATTCCCATTATTTCCTCCGTGGGAATAATGGGAATCTATGGATTCTTACGGACACTTAGAGTGGGTTTTGTTGGTGTTTTGACGATGTTTTTGGTTATAATTTTTATGGTGTTTTGTCGATGTTTATGCTTACGGATCCTGTAATTTTATTTTCTAAAGAATTGATGCCTTTTGGCTCAGTTCTTTAGGGATTAAAAAAGCAAGCGTGTAAGTAGGCAAAGCGTAGATTGTTACGCTGCTTCTCGATCTGTTGGCGAACGAGTAGGCTTTTAATCAAAGCTCAAACACAAAGCCCATTTCTTTCCTTAATTTCTCTATTATACTTACAACTCATTTATCGGTTTTGTTCATACTTATATAGAATACTATAAAAACCAATATACTAATATATTTATAGTGGAATAATTGAGCAATATTATAATATTGGCTATATACAGTTATTTGTTATGATACGGAAAATAAAATAAAATAAGTATAATTAAGTTGTATCAAACTGGAAATAAGTTTTACTTGTATATTATAAGAGGAGAGCAAACACTACATACAGATAGAGTAGAAATAAAATATATTTATAAACAACTTTTAAACTTTCAAGCTTGGTCAAGTTGATACCGATCGACCTCGGCCTAATTTTTAATCATTTTTGAATGACTTGAGCCGTCATCAAACGAGCAGTTATCGAGCTGGAGTCGGCAACGAGCAAGTCATTATGGGCATGTTTTCAACCGGGATAGCACCCAAACAGGCTCTAATCCCGAATGAGGATAAAGTTTATCCTGCGATTCCTAATCCTAGGAATAGATGGGATATCTCATTATAAGAGGTATTGCGGGCGGCGGGTTTTATGCGAAAACCCGACAAAACCCCACCCTCCTCTCTTTTTCTCTCCGCGATGGTTTCCTCTCTCTCTTCATCCTCACCTCACCGGCTGGAGGCACATATTCACAAGCATCTCTTCATGTTATAAAATATTTTCTTATATGATAGATATATATATATACTTAATTTATGATTTTACAACGGTACTTGAACAATTAAAGATATATATATTTTATCCGTCACTGGGCCAAACCGTAGCCACAGATACATGGATCAGCAGAAATTTTCAATTCCACCTAGCTCGATCTCCAATATTTTTTTCTCGGTTATTTCCTCTATACTATATATCCTTTTTTCTCGGTTATTTCCTCTATACTATATATCCAACATCCTAATATATATATACTAGTAAATCCCCCTGCCACATGGCAAGGTAACTACCCTCTCTCCCCACCTTCCCTAATAACTCCTCACTAACCCCCTCTCTCCCCCACTAACTCCCCCTCCACGTAGAATATTCCTCTCCACGTAGGTTCCACATAAGACAACGAAAGGTTAATTTCTAACCATCTCTTCATATAAGGATGATATATACAATATGATAAACTTTCTCAGATCCTAAGAAGTTTTAGACACTAAATGTCGTAAGAGGCGGATGGGGGATCAGTTTCTAACCCTCTCCTGTCTCTGTTAGTTTTTGAGTTGTAAGGCTAGCATGTTAGCTCATCTAAGCAAAACAAACAAACAAACAAACAAACAAAAACACAGACAAATGTATGTTCTAACATCTACGGTTGGAAAAATAAAACCTGTGTGCCATTTAATTCGTAAGACAACCCTTCTCTCCCTTCCTTGTAGGCTGTAGAGACTTTATATATCTCTTCGTAGGTACATGCATGCATGCATGACTTGTATAGTGTATATACTTCAGAAAATGAAGAAAGATGATTTTTAACAAACCTTAGTAGGCGTTGGCTGATAGCCAACTTTGGTTGGCATATTTGTATGATAGGAGTCAGGAATTTTGCTGGGGGGTGGGGGCTTAGAATCCCAGAGACTCCAGACACTTACATATTAATAATTATATTTTTATATAAATATTGTTCAATTTTAGTTCTATATTTATTTTTAAAATTTTCAAATATCATACATACGCCTCATCTAATCTAAGCTAGTATGGAGTAAAAATAATAATTAATGCAGTTATTTTTGAAAATTATCATAAACTTGATATGTATATATATATATATATATATACTAGGTGGGGCCCCTGCCACCTGGCAGGGCAACCATCAAGTTAATGGGTGATTCGGTTATAAAAACCGAATTTGATTAATGAATTAGTATGGATATTATATAAAGTTGATTGTATTAGATTAATATACTATAACTATAGGATATATACATAATTGTATGAATTAAATCAACCTTATAAGGGTGGTTATTATGCATAACCGTTTTTGCTCCTTATAATGTTTATATATATATATATATATATATATATTTAAAATTACAATCGGAATACGGGTTTTAAATATTCATTGGTTATTTGTGAGGAATCCCGATAAATTTGAAGTATTCCTTATAAAATTGAATCCGATTCTAAGTATTCTAAAATCGGATTCAATTTTTCCTTTATGCTCTCTCACTCTCCCTCACCCTCTCTCTCCATCCCTCTCCATCTCTCTCCACCCACTCTCTCACTCTCTCCCACCCTCTCTCTCCATCCACTCTCGGAGGCGGAGCTCCGCCCCGGTGGCCATGATGTCCGCCTCCCATCTGCTAATATTTCAAGGAATATCTGGTAATGTTTGACAAAATACCTGGTAATATCCTTCAGCAAATACATGGTACTATAATTCATGTAATACCTGGTCATATTTAAAGAAATGCCAAGAAATATTTGAAGAAATACCTTGTAATATCCGATCTCCCATCTTCCCACCCTATGCTTCCTTTGTCTCTGACATGCTCTCCCCCCGCCCTCTCCCCCATCTCTCTCTCCCCGTTGCCAAGGGCAAGGGCAAGGGTGGAGAGAAAGATGAAGGAATCCGTGCTTTTATGATGATATCCTTTCTTTCTAAAGCAAGAGATTCCATTTTTTTACGCAGACATTATTACTGCTTCTAACGATTGTGTGTATACTTTGTCTCTTCCCCATTGAACTCGGCCGCTCGCGTTTAGCAAGAGAATTCCTTCACGTTTAGTACGCAGAGAATCTCTAGTTGGGACTGTTTGCCACGTAGATAATTTTTTCCACGTGCTATAGTACCCAGCGTTAAATTTGACATCTATTGTGCGACCTTTGCTGGACGGCGTTATAGAAAGATGACGGTAAACCGGTCACGTGGGGTGACGTGACTGGCTTTGAAGCTCTTCCCGCGCACTGAAGAGGTTTTGGACCAGCACTTCTGCCTCCTAATCTTATTTAATGGCCATGAGAAGGGGCAAAGAAGACGAGGAGCTCGTCGGCCGTGGTCGGTTTAGTAAGAAACTTTGGCCGACGAGGCTGGAGGAAGCAAACTAAAAGGGAAAATCGACAAAAACCTCCCATCCTGCAGGCTGGAGGCTGGAGGCTGGAGGAAAGACCCAGCCCCGGCTCGATCCCCCTAAGGCACCATGCTGGCGAGGGTGTCCGTCCGGGAAACTTGGTCTCTATGCACAGATCGGAAGACAGCCGCCAGGCTTAACCATTGTTAATTAAGGTGGGGATCGGGCCGGAGCTGGGTCTCAAAAATGAAAGATGCATGGTCATGTACTGATACAGGGCAAGCATGACCAGGCTTAAGAAAGCAGATAATTAAAAGTGTACGTATAGAAAAGAATGCATGGGCAGGTGACGATTGAATGCATCCCCCACACCAATTGATAATTGAGTGTCTTCATGAAGTGCTTTCCATGTAGCTAGGACTAGATTTTCTAAATCTACTTCTAGATCTGTTACACCCCATATGCATTGCATGGATCTGCTGAACGTTTCAACCCACATCTCCATATATTCCACCTTTCTCTGCCATATTTCTTCAAGAACCAGCTGCTACAAGTTGAACCAGCTGCTACAACAATAACCTAATCTTGAGCTATATTTTATGCGTCTATAATGCCTAAGGTAGAATACAATATAAATGCCTCACTTAGATAGTATTGCCACTTCGAATACTATATAAATGCCTCACGTAGATGCATGCATGAGGCAAATTAATTTCTACATAAAAAAAAAAATCAAAATGGGCAGGTAACGAGGATAATGCATGCCTTCAGAATCAAGATCATTAAATATCTGCCAACTAACTCCTACTTTAACCTTATTCATGGATCCGTAAACCTTACTCATGCATCTCCAATAAATTTATACGTATCTAGTCTCCATATATATATAGTTCCTATATCACTAGATAGCTAGGTTAGGAAACGCATCTCCAAGTATGTATCAACCAGCTGAAATTTTCAACATATATATATATATAGCCCTTTCATCTTGAACATGCTAGAACAATACCTTTAATTGATACGAACGAGTAATTAAAAATTAGATCTATTCCGTGACGCGAACACAAAACGTGCTACGAATATGTCACGTACCCAACCTTGAACAATGACTAATTCAAAGCCTTTTCCAACACCAAGTCCACGATCTCTCTCTATATAAGCCAACCCCCTCTAAACCATATATGCATATCTCATCCTCAGAACACAAACCCAAAAGCTCTAGTTCTACTTCTTCTTCTTCCAGCCATGGCTGCCAAGATACTCTTGCTTGCTCTCCTTGCAATGGCTCTCACTCATGCTTTTGCTTCTGATCCTAGTCCTCTTCAGGATTTCTGTGTCGCAGACAAGATGGCCACAGGTACTTAGTTCGCTTTATCTTGTATATATTACTCAAAACATGCATGCAACCCTTATATTTCTATCATGTTTGCTAAAGCATTGTTTGTTATCTTTTTTGTAGTTATTGTGAACGGATTAGTCTGCAAGAACCCCATGAACGTCAACGCCGACGATTTCTTCTTCCCCGGCCTCGACAAGCCTGGTAACACAAGCAATAAGCTAGGGTCTGCTGTGACACTAGTCTCAGCAGCTCAGCTCCCAGGACTCAACACCCTTGGCGTCTCCTTGGCTCGCATAGACTTTGCACCCTACGGTCTTATTCCTCCTCATACTCACCCTCGGGCAACCGAGATCCTTACTGTGCTGGAAGGAACACTCTACGTGGGCTTCGTCACATCGAACCCGACCAATCAGCTGTTTACTAAAGTGCTGAACAAGGGCGATGTCTTCGTCTTCCCTGAAGGGCTCATCCACTTCCAGTTCAACAAAGGTACAGAGAAAGCTGTCTCCATCTCCGGTCTGAGCAGCCAGAACCCTGGCTTGATCACCATAGCCAACGCTGTCTTCGGCTCGAAGGCGCCTATCTCCGATGATGTTCTTGCCAAGGCCTTCCAAGTGGACAAGAAGACAGTAGACTGGCTCCAGGCCCAGTTCTGGGTGGCCAATTAATATCAATTATATTGATAAAGTGCCACTCCGATTACTATATATATGAGCATATGAATGTCTGACTAATAAATATCATTTATTATTACTTTTTGCATTGTTTCGCTTAATAAATAAGCAAATAGGGTACTGTATTTCATATTTTACATCAATATATGTGATTGTTTCTGTGCGTTTCCGTAACCATACGTTCCCGATTCCAAATTCATTGAGGTTCTTACATGTACAAAATATAATGATGTGAATCGTCATGGATTATCTATAAAAAATATAAACATGATATCATCTTTTCAAATCTGGTGAAGCTTTTGGAAAGACCAGGGAAGTTGATAATTATTAAATTTCACATTTCTTTTTTGCTAATATGGTCATATCTCATAGTTGTATTGTGAAAAATCTCCTGTCTTATTGGTCATGTAGCTTACCCTCCTATGTTATTAGTTTTCCTTGCAAAGAGTCCCTAGGTTAATTTTTCACCAAGCAAAACAAAAATACTTTGAATCCTCTATTGTAAAAATATGAAAAATATATATATATAAAGGATGTCTTCAAAATCTTTCTCTGGCCGAGTCTGAACATGATTTAAAATGAAGTAAACGAAAAATTAAAATGACTGAATTATAATTCCCGTTATTTCTTCAGTGGGATGCATGTTGTGCGTGCAGATCCATTAGTTGTATTGTCTAAAGGAGACGTGGGTGTTGGGGTGGTATCTATGGATGCTTACGGACACGTAGAGTGGACTATTGATATGGCTTTGTTAGGCTTTTCTTAGTTTTGTTGATGTTTTGGCGGTGTTTTTGGTTGTAATTTTTATGGTGTTTAGGATCCTGTAATTTTATTACCTAAAGAATTGATGCCTTTAGGCTCAGTTCATCGGGGATAAAAAAAGCAAGCAAGTAGGCAAAGCGCAGATTGTTACACTGCTTCTCTGTTGGCGAGTTGGCTTTTAATGAAAGCCCAAAGACAAAGCCCACTATCCTTAATTTCTTTTTGATACTTACAACTCATTTATCGGTTTTGTTCATACTTATATAGAATACTATATAAACCAATATACTAATATATTTATAGTGGAATAATTGAAAAATATTATAATATAGGCTCTATACAGTTAATGTGAGGCCCGCTGGGTCTACCGTGGGACAAGATGCTTGTTCTTGGAGGGCGGGGCTGAGTCGGGTAGCCGGGTAAGCAATCCCACAACGCCTGGGTATGGTCCGGGGTTCGATATAAGTATATAGTAAGCCCTTAATAGACACAACGCGTTTTAAAGCCGTGATGACAATGAACCGCAGAAAAGTGGGTTTATCGATCGATCGGCTGCGGCGAGCCAAAAGCGGACAATATTGTGTCGGGTGGGGCCCTCAGGCGGATCCTGGTCGGACCGGGAGCCCGCGGGGCGGGGCCCAGTGGAGGGCCGGGGTGTTACAGTATGGTATCAGAGCCGGTTCCCAGCGGGGCTGAGTCGGGTAGCCGGGTAAGCAATCCTACAACGCCTGGGTATGGTCCGGGGTTCGATATAAGTATATAGTAAGCCTTTAATAGACACAACGCGTTTTAAAGCCGTGCTGGCAATGAACCGCAAACAACTCCAGTGTTAAGCGTGCTTGGGCTGGAGTAGGTTTGGGAGGGGTGACCTCCCGTGAAGTCCGATCGATCGGTGGGTTTATCGATCGATCGGCTGCGGCGAGCCAAAAGCGGACAATATTGTGTCGGGTGGGGCCCTCGGGCGGATCCTGGTCGGACCGGGAGCCCGCGGGCCGGGCCCAGTGGAGGGCCGGGGTGTTACAGTTAATTGTTATGATACGGAAAATAAAATACAATAAGTATAATTAAGTTGTATATATCAAACTGGAAATAAGCTTTACTTGCATATTATAAGAGGAGAGCAAACACTACATACACATAGAGAAGAAATAAAATACATTTATATATAACTTTAAACTTTGAAGCATGGTCAAGTTGATACCGATCGACCTCGGCCTAATTTCTTATCATTTTTGAATGACTTGAGCCGTCATCAAACGAGCAGTTCGAGCAAGTCATTATGGAGCTCAAAATTGAGCCCATATCAAGCGATTTTTGAGTCACAAACTGACGGTCCTATCATGAGTTTAGGTTTAGGTAACTTCCTACCTATGATATATGAGAAATCGGTGGTGGATTATAACAACGCCAACAAAAGATATGGATATCCCATATCCTTTATTCCCCTACCAACCACATTCTTTGAGCTGACAAATAAGCCATGCAATCATTGCACGACGGATACCGGCTCGATCTATGCTACATATTTTGGTGTTTATATCATTTCTAGCTGGGTAGGGGGAAAGACGCTACTAATTAATTAAATAGTTTGTTTTCCTCCTTAAACTTGGTCAAGGGGGAAAGACGCTAGCAAAAGGTCATAAGTCAAAGCACTCTAAACATATATTTAGTTATTAAAACTAATTCATCATCCCACTATACTGCACTGAAACGTGGAGGTTGTCTAATTTACACTTAATAGGTATATAACATGTTTGTTGAAACATTTCTATCGCAGGACACTCCGATGAGCCTACCTATACGAGTGTGTCAAAGGTGGTGTCGTATTTTATGAGGCCTGGTCTCTAAAGCTAGGGGTGTCCATCCGGGCCGACCTGGCTGGGCCGGGTTGAAGGCAATACCCGGTCCGGCCCTTGTAAACATAGGGATCGGGGCGGGCCAGTACCATGCCCAATAGGCCTTCCACCCGGTCCGGCCCAGCTATGGTCCTGCTCGCCTTGGAGACCGGGCTGGACCGGACCGGTCCGGTTCTTTTTTTTTAAGAAAAAAGAGGATCTGGACCCACCTCTCTTCCCTATCGGAGTCGGCGACAAATCCGCGCCGACTCCGATCGGGGCGACCGGCGTCGAGGTGGCGGGATCGAGGCGACCGAAGGCGTGGGAGCAGACATGCGTCGAAGGCGTGGAGGATGGGCGAGTAGGAGTAGAGGAGATGGGTGGAGGGGTCGATCGAGAGGGAGGAGAGGTTGCTCAACGTCGCCGAAGGCGGTGGCGGAAAGGACGATAAGAGAGATGAAGATTGTGAACGCCATTAGAGGCAGAGCTCACTGGCGTGGGCGCACAAGTAAGGGGATCCAACCGCTCGTGAAGCCGGGATCGGGGAGACGGGAAGCGGAGAGGCCCTCGCTCGCGGCCGTCTTCCTAGGGGATCGGGTGGATCAGGGCGACCGACGTCGAGGTGGCTGGATCGGGGCGACCGGCGACGAGGTGGAGTGGGAGGGAGAGACTCGAGACCGGAATCGTGGACGGAGGTGTTGCGAGCGTCGTGGACGACGGTGAGGTCGGTGAAGCTTAGGCGCGACGAAGAGGTCGGGGCCGGGATCGGATGGTGTGGAAGCTAGTGGAGGTTGGAGGAGAGATGGAGCGAAGATCAAGGGCAGTGTGGCGACAGCGGCAACAACGACAGAGCTCCAGCGAGGGTTGGTCGTGGGTTGATCGGGTGGAGTCGTGGCACGAGAGAGATGAGGGAGGAGGAGATCGCGTGGGGATTGGGGTGACGATGTGGACGGTAGTGATGAAGGGATGTGGACGGTAGTGATGAATGGGACTTGATCTAAAGGTTGGGACTTGATTTAATGGTTGGGCCCGTGAAAATCTTTTCTTTAAAACCCGGACTAGGTTTTAGACTGATGGGCTCTGGTCCCGTCCTGAACCCGGATTGGCCCGGTCCAGCAGGGCCAACACCCGGGCCGAACCCCTACAGAGCCGGGATATTTGGGCTTTTTGAAGACCCCTATCTAAAGCACTCATGAAACCAGGAAATAGACACAAGGTCAATCCACGTGTCGGCTTCATGAACTTCCTAAAGAGAAGAAAAGATATGTGTACCGTATGTCCAGCTAATCAAATATGATCGCAAGTTCAAAGCTTATTAGTCTACTATATCATCCTCTTTAGCTTTGATGTATTTTTACTAAGTAAAGGTTCAAATTCACAAGATACCTTCATTTATGCATAGACTTTCCTATACCAGCAATGTTTTATTCGTTTTTATATTTTAAAAATATTAGGGCATTGTTGATGTTTTTCAAAACAAAATCTGTTTTTTAGTTAATAATCACCTATTCATGAAGCTTCCATTCATGAAAAGACACCTACTAATAAGGTTTTGTTTCATATGAAGAGACACGAAGCATATATTCATGAACAGGCACATATTCACAAGCATCTCGTCATGTTTTAATTAATATTAATACCATGAAGAAGTGAAAATGCACTTCTTCATGCATGTGGCAACTACCTCCTATATATACCTCTCATGTAAAATCTTAAGCAAGTGTGGCAACTTGCTTTAGGATTCAAATCAGTTTTGTTTCTGTTCATACCTAGGACTGCAAATGTTATTGCTGATAGCATTGCCAAGAGGTGTGAGTTTGGTTGCACCTGTTTTGAGTGGCATTGTGAGGAGGGGGCTGCGGCCCTAGATCATATGTTGTAAATAACATTTAGCCCTCGGACACAATTCATCAAACAAAACTTGATCTGTGTTATAGAATCAAGCATAATGTGCACTAACCAAGCTCACTAATCCTTTTTTTCTGTCCAATAAATCACGCATATTTCTCAAAGAAAAATAGGACTACCAAACGCCGCGGTGGAAACTACTACAAGAAAATTAGAAGCAAGGACACCCAACCACATCTTGATGAATGCATGGTGCAAATTTTCAACATCAAGATCATCTTTTCCCATATTTCAACAACTCTCCAATAGTCTTTCATTCCTGATCTGCCACCTGACTGCTTCTTTTACCTACCTCATCGATCCATAAACCTTATACAAGTATCTCCAATCAATTTATACGTATCTAGTCTCGATATAGTTCCTATATCACTCGATAGCTAGGTTAGGAAAAGCAAGTGTCTCCAAGTATGTATCAATCTGCTGAAATTTTCGACATATATACACATCGATACACCTTTTCACCTTGAACATGCATGCTAGAACAATATAGCTAGTCTTACGACCATATCTATCATACCATTAATTAGACCTATTCAATCACGCCAATAGAAAACCTGATACACATCTACCTAACCTTGAACTATGACTAATTCAAAGCCTTTTCCAACACCAAGTCCACGATCTCTCTCTATATAAGCCAACCCCCTCTAAACCATATATGCATATCTCATCCTCAGAACACAAACCCAAAAGCTCTAGTTCTACTTCTTCTTCTTCCAGCCATGGCTGCCAAGATACTCTTGCTTGCTCTCTTTGCAATGGCTCTCACTCATGCTTTTGCTTCTGATCCCAGTCCTCTTCAGGATTTCTGTGTCGCAGACAAGATGGCCACAGGTACTTAGTTCGCTTTATCTTGTATATATTACTCAAAACATGCATGCAACCCTTATATTTCTATCATGTTTGCTAAAGCATTGTTTGTTATCTTTTTTGTAGTTATTGTGAACGGATTAGTCTGCAAGAACCCCATGAACGTCAACGCCGACGATTTCTTCTTCCCCGGCCTCGACAAGCCTGGTAACACAAGCAATAAGCTAGGGTCTGCTGTGACACTAGTCTCAGCAGCTCAGCTCCCAGGACTCAACACCCTTGGCGTCTCCTTGGCTCGCATAGACTTTGCACCCTACGGTCTTATTCCTCCTCATACTCACCCTCGGGCAACCGAGATCCTTACTGTGCTGGAAGGAACACTCTACGTGGGCTTCGTCACATAGAGTGTTTACTAAAGTGCTGAACAAGGGCGATGTCTTCGTCTTCCCTGAAGGGCTCATCCACTTCCAGTTCAACAAAGGTACAGAGAAAGCTGTCTCCATCTCCGGTCTGAGCAGCCAGAACCCTGGCTTGATCACCATAGCCAACGCTGTCTTCGGCTCGAAGGCGCCTATCTCCGATGATGTTCTTGCCAAGGCCTTCCAAGTGGACAAGAAGACAGTAGACTGGCTCCAGGCCCAGTTCTGGGTGGCCAATTAATATCAATTATATTGATAAAGTGCCACTCCGATTACTATATATATGAGCATATGAATGTCTGACTAATAAATATCATTTATCATTACTGTTTGCATGGTTTCGCTTAATAAATAAGCAAATAGGGTACTGTATTTCATATTTTACATCAATATATGTGATTGTTTCTGTGCGTTTCCGTAACCATACGTTCCCGATTCCAAATTCATTGAGGTTCTTACATGTACAAAATATAATGATGTGAATCGTCATGGATTATCTATAAAAAATATAAACATGATATCATCTTTTCAAATCTGGTGAAGCTTTTGGAAAGACCAGGGAAGTTGATAATTATTAAATTTCACATTTCTTTTTTGCTAATATGGTCATATCTCATAGTTGTATTGTGAAAAATCTCCTGTCTTATTGGTCATGTAGCTTACCCTCCTATGTTATTAGTTTTCCTTGCAAAGAGTCCCTAGGTTAATTTTTAACCAAGCAAAACAAAAATACTTTGAATCCTCTATTGTAAAAATATGAAATATATATATATATATATATATATATATATATAAAGGATGTATTCAAAATCTTTCTCTAGCCGAGTCTGAACATGATTTAAAATGAACTTAACGAAAAATTAAAATGACTGAATTATAGTTCCCGTTATTTCTTCAGTGGGATGCATGTTGTGCGTGCAGATCCATTAGTTGTATCGTCTTAAGGAGACGTGGGTGTTGGGGTGGTATCTATGGATGCTTACGGACACGTAGAGTGGACTATTGATATGGCTTTGTTAGGCTTTTCTTAGTTTTGTTGATGTTTTGGCGGTGTTTTTGGTTGTAATTTTTATGGTGTTTAGGATCCTGTAATTTTATTACCTAAAGAATTGATGCCTTTAGGCTCAGTTCATCGGGGATAAAAAAAGCAAGCAAGTAGGCAAAGCGCAGATTGTTACACTGCTTCTCTGTTGGCGAGTTGGCTTTTAATGAAAGCCCAAAAACAAAGCCCACTATCCTTAATTTCTTTTTAATACTTACAACTCATTTATCAGTTTTGTTCATACTTATATAGAATACTATATAAACCAATATACTAATATATTTATAGTGGAATAATTGAGAAATATTATAATATAGGCTCTATACAGTTAATTGTTATGATACGGAAAATAAAATACAATAATTATAATTAAGTTGTATATATCAAACTGGAAATAAGCTTTACTTGCATATTATAAGAGGAGAGCAAACACTACATACACATAGAGTAGAAATAAAATACATTTATATATAACTTTAAACTTTGAAGCATGGTCAAGTTGATACCGATCGACCTCGGCCTAATTTCTTATCATTTTTGAATGACTTGAGCCGTCATCAAACAAGCAGTTATTGGGCTGGAGTTTCTAGGGAAAGCTTTGAAAGGAAGATTACCGGTGCCAGAGTTTCTAGGGAGGAATTAATTTGCTCATGATAGGTTGTGTCCTAACGACACGTTTTGTTCACACAAAGAATAGGGGACGGATTGGGAATGAAAGCCGGAATGGAGTTGAGATAGGAATAAAGAGTAAATGATGCGCCATATTTGGTTCGCATAAGGAATAGGATTAGCAATTATGCTTGAAAGTGTTTGGTACACAAAAATAAGTGTGAGAATCGAATAAGAATATGATATAAACAACTAAATTATTTTATAACCGTCATTCAGTCAGGAATGGAATGAGGGAGTCCGGGCTATTAGACGGGATAGCCTCATTCCCAACTTGTCAAGAATGAAGCATTCCATTCCCAACTTTAATGTCTAACCAAACAACGGAATGGGTTTTGATCGGGGATTTGACCATTCCATTCCCGGCGGTTATGTCCAACCAAACGTGCCGTAAGTGTTGAACCCATCCGGAAACTCTGGAGTACACACTCTATGATTGTTACTATGTTCGTTCTGTTATAGATTAGTTGTTAGTGGAGCTGGGCATTGGGGAGTACGACTGGAACATAGGACATTTGATAAACATGATTGCTAGGTCTTTGTCTCAGCCAGGGGTCTTGAAACAGAAAGCTTATCAGTGATATGGGCTTTGTAGTTATTGTGAACGGATTAGTCTGCAAGAACCCCAAGGACGTCAAAGCCGAAGATTTCTTCTTCTCCGGGCTCGACATGCCTGGTAACACAGACAATAAGCTAGGGTCTAATGTGACACTAGTCTCAGCAACTCAACTCCCAGGACTCAACACCCTTGGCGTCTCCTTGGCTCGCATAGACTTTGCACCTTACGGTCTTGTTCCTCCTCATTATTACCCTCGGGCAACTGTTATTATACACAAACTCCACCAGGGGCAAATGTTCCTCCCAGCTACCCTTCAAGTCCAGCACACAGGCTCGCAGCATATCCTTCAGGATCTGGATAGTCCTCTCAGATTGTCCATCTGTCTGAGGGTGGAAGGCGGTACTAAAGGTCAGCATCGTACCCAAAGCCTTCTGGAAGCCACTCCAGAATCTGCCTGTCAACCGTGGGTCCCTATCTGACACTATTGACACAGGTGTCCCATGGAGCCGGACTATCTGATCTACAAAAAGCCTGCTCAGACGCTCCGAAGAGTCCGTCAACCGCATACCCAGGAAGTGAGCCGACTTCGAAAATCTGTCCACAATCACCCAGATAGCATCATGTCCTTTGGGTGATCTCGGTAAGCCCGTCACAAAGTCCATAGAGATGTGTTCCCACTTCCACTCAGCTACTGGGAGAGGCTGCAACAAGCCCGCAGGCTTCTGGTGCTCTGCCTTCACCTGCTGGCAGGTAAGACAACTAGCCACAAACTGCACTACATCGCCCTTCATCTTGCGCCCCCAGTATTGGCGACGAAGATCATGATACATCTTCGTCCCTCCTGGATGGACCGCAAAACGAGAAGAATGAAACTCTGACAAGATGTCTCTGCGCAACTGCTGATCAGATGGTACCACTACCCTGCCTCTGAAGCGAAGGCTACCATCATTGTGCACTGTCCAACCATCAGTGGCCTCTCCCGCCTGAATTCGGGCACGAACAGCTTCTAACCTCTGATCCTCGGCCTGTGCTGCGATAACCTTCTGTAACAAGGTCGGTGTCGCTACTAGTGCACAGAAAACGCCGTCCCTGGTCTGCTCCTCCAAGTGGAGTCCAAACCGACCTACGGCCTCAAACATCAAATGTTCCTGCACTGCGATCCCTGCGACCACCGCCCTCTGCTGTCGACTAAGAGCGTCGGCGACGACGTTTGCTTTACCGGGGTGGTAAAGCAACTCGAAGTCGTAATCCTCCAAAAATTCCATCCAGCGTCTCTGCCGCAAGTTGAGATCCCGTTGCGTGAAGATGTACTTCAAGCTCTTGTGGTCAGAGAACACCTGGAATCGCTCGCCGAACAAATAGTGGCGCCATGTCTTTAGAGCAAAGACCACGGCCGCCAACTCTAGGTCATGGGTAGGGTAATTCTTCTCATGATCCTTCAGCTGGCGTGATCCATAGGCAACAGGATGACCCTCCTGCATGAGTACAGAGCCTAAACCCTCGATGCAGGCATCACAATAGACGCTATATCCGACATCTCTCTTCGGGATAGTCAAGACAGGTGCCTCAGTCAACCGCCTCTTTAACTCCTCAAATGTTGCCTCACAGGAGTCGGTCAAAACAAAAGGAACCCCTTTCCTGGTGAGCTGCGTCATCGGAGCTGCAATTCTAGAGAAATTCTGGATAAATCGTCTGTAGTATCCTGCCAACCCGAGGAAACTACGGACCTCAAATATAGACTTCGGCCTCTGCCACTGCAATACTGCCTGGACCTTTGATGGATCAACTGCCACTCCAGCTGCAGACACCACATGACCCAGAAAGCCCACTTCAGCTAACCAGAACTCACACTTTGATGCCTTAGCATACAACTGATGATCTCTGAGCAACTGCAACACTATTCTCAAATGCTCTGCATGCTCCTCATCAGTATGCGAATAGATCAAAATGTCATCAATGAAGACAACGACAAACTGATCTAGGAAGGGTCTGAACACCCTGCATCAAATCCATAAAGGCCGCGGGCGCATTCGACAGACTAAAAGGCATCACCACAAACTCATAGTGGCCATATCGAGTCCGGAAGGCCGTCTTTGGAATATCACTCTCCCGAATCCTCAGCTGGTAGTAGCCAGATCTCAGATCAATTTTCAAGAACACCCTGGCACCTCTCAGCTGATCAAACAGATCATCGATCCGAGGCAAGGGATATTTGTTATTCACAGTCACCCTGTTCAGCTTCCGGTAATCAATACACATCCGGAGGGATCCATCCTTCTTCTTTACGAAAAGTGCAGGCGCTCCCCAGGGTGACACACTCGGCCGAATGAATCCTCGCCCCAACAAATCATCCAGCTGAGCCCTAAGTTCTCGCAGCTCTGCTGGTGCCATCCTGAATGGCGGTAGAGAGATAGGTGCAGTGCTCGGCAAAAGCTCTATCTCAAAATCTATCTCTCTACGAGGCGGCAATCCCGGCAACTCATCAGGGAAAACATCGGGAAACTCACACACAACTCGGGGCAAGCTGATATCTTGAGTCCCATCAGACTCGGACAAACTGAGGCTTGCCAATAAAGCAGTCAGCTGGCATCCACGCCTCAGCTCAGCAAAATCTGTGGGCTCGGCTATCTGTCTGTCCCCAAAGAAGCTAAAGCAATTGCCCTCAGGAGTACAAGCTGTGACTCTACGCCGGTAGCAGTCAATCAGCGCACGGTAGGATCCAAGCCAATCCATACCAAGGATGACGTCAAACCCCGTCATCTCGAGGACACACAGGTCCACCTCCAGTCGAAGATCACCAAGCTCTAACTCACATCCCCGACATACTGAATCCACTCGGGCTCCACTCCCGTCAGGAGTCCCCACATGCATCACAGTCTCTAAAGCCACTGGCTCTAACCCCAGAAGTCGCACACAAGAAGCTGAAATGAAAGAATGCGACGCGCCAGAATCGAAAAGAACTGAGACAGGGGCACCAAAAAGCAAAATGGTACCTCGAACAACCGATGGCTCTGCTGGGGTCACAGTCTCCGGCAAAGCAAACACTTTGCCCTGTCGGACTCCCTGACTGCCACTGCCCTGCGCACTAGGGCCTGCTCCCCTATGCGGTCCCTGGGCCGATGCAACTGATGCCTGAGCAGAAGGCTGTCCCCCTTGAGCAAGAGGACAAAACCTCTTGATGTGTCCGGGCTGCTGACACCCAAAACACACAGGAGGTCCCCTCTCCGCTCTTCTCTTCTGACCTCTACCGATCTGGGACTGTCGACTGCCGTCTCCCGACGGGGATTGCTGCTGATGCTGATGTGACTGTGACTGCGACTGCTGATACTGCTGCGTCTGCCGCTGTCCTGGGTGTGGTCTCTGCTTCTTCCCAAAACTCCTCCTGAAAGGCCCCTTAGATGGCCCTGCACTGGACTCTACCACCACTGGCGCTGCTGCTCCCTGAACTCTACTACAGCGGCAGTCCTCTAGGGTCTTCTCAGTGGCACGTGCACTGTCTAGCACCGCAGCATAGGTGGTCAAACAGCGCGAGGCCACCTGCATTCGGATATCCTCCCGAAGACCCTGCTCAAAGCGGCGCCTTGTCCGCCTCCAATGCCACCATCGCCGGGGCATACTTGGACAAATGAGTAAACCGGCTGACATACTCTGACACACTGCTACTGCCTTGTACTAGACCCACAAACTCCTGCACTCGAGCCATCCTCTCGGTCCTCGGAAAATACTCTCCAAGAAAGAGAGTACAAAACTGATCCCAGGATAGGGTCCTCTCATCTCTACTGAGGCGCTCCATGTTCCACCAATCCGCCGCTCGCCCAGTCAACAGATATGACGCTAGGCGGACTCTAGTGGAGTCAGCAACATAGTCAAGAACTGTGAAGTTCTTAACCACTTCCACCAACCAGTCCTCAGCGGCCACTGCTCCCTCTACTCCAGCAAACCTCGGGGGGTTGAGCTTCAAAAACTCGGTGAGCTCCCGAGTTGCCCTCGGCACTGAGTCACCTACTAGACCCACAACCTCTGGTGCCCTCGGCAACGGCTGCTGTCGAGGCGGAACTCTAGTGACTGACTCGGCCATCTCTGGCTCACTCTCGCCAGGAGACTCGTCTGAGGCCTCAGTAGTATGGCCATCCTCTGTCTCTCGCAAAATATCCTCTAGTCCTCGGGTGCGGGGCCCACCCCTACCCGAGCCGCTAGAGGCGCGAGAACCACCTCCACGAAGTCTGGGAGGCATCTGCGTAAAGAGATTAAGTTATGTCTAGGGTTCTCCAAAAACTGAACAAAACAAGCACAAATCAACAATTAAAAATGCAAGGATGCATCTAAGGACTCAATCTAGCCCATCTATACATCCATATTATCAACCACCCAGTCCCTCCCTAGGACCTACAGCCTAGGCTCTGATACCAACCTGTCACGCTCCGCCCCAAATTAATATAAAATAACCCAAATTTCCCAAAAATTTGGGCATGACCCTTAGGCACGGGCACGTGAGATCACTAAAACAACATATCAAAAGATACGAAATTACACATCCTATGATAATTCATCATAATTTACAGCATTTATCATAGTTTCATTCATTCACATATTCTATCATTCTTGTACACAGGGTTTCAGTCATCAAATACATGTTTGAGCCACAAGATAACAATATACAATTCTCTAGATTTTTCAACACATACAGACGTCAAATACACAAATTGAGAGTTAAGGTAGAGTACAAAACAAACTTTGGGATACAACCCAAATCTCTCCACCTACTACAAAACTAACTCTCAACAATAAATACAAAAATGACGCCTCGTCACTGCACACCACCTCCAAGGGGTGTACTGGCCCCGGGCCTACCTCCTGCACAACAAAAACCCAAACACACATGAGCTCGAAAGCCCAGTAGGAGTCACCTGACACACTCTAGGACACTGGTGTACACCCACCTATCCTAGTATACTGCCCAGGCATGGTCTGGCTAGTATGGGTAAGTCTTACACGCACAGTCGCCGCGTCCGGCCGTCAATGCTCGCCCATACCCCTATAGACTCTATACCCAGCCCCAGTATACTAGTATAGGTACAACATCCTATACTAGCTCATTGATCCTAGTATGGTCTGGCTAGTCTGGGTAAGTCTTACACGCACAGTCGCCGCGTCCGGCCGTCAACGCTCGCCCAGACCCCTATAGACTCTATACAGGCCTCAGTATACTAGTATAGGTCCAACACATTCTCAAGTCAGGTCAAAACCTCAAGCCAAGTCAAGTCCTTGATCGACATACGGAGATCCAAATCCATCCGTCAACTCGTTGACATATCCCCTAGACTCTGACTAGTCTAGCTACATGACCTGACTAGACCCAACCACAATCCATGTCCCAAGACAGCCTGACATTCCTAGCATGTATGCACCAACCACAAATAATCGAACAATCAATAAAATGGTCAATCAATCTCATTACACATACATACTAGAAATCATCATATACATAACATAACATGTCATAAACAAGCTTGTAACGGACTCAACTAGTCCAACAAGCTCCAGCACAACAAATACATTATCATGGCATAACATGGCAATTTATGCATAACGGGCTCAACCAGTCTTTCATGCCATCATGGCATCACCAAGCAAGAAAATGGACTCAACAAGTCCAACAGAGGCCATCAACGTATATACACATCATATCATTGATTATCCTGGCCTCAACGACCCAGTGCTAGGCTCGACCAACCCAACTGGTCTAAGCATCACATAAAGCCCAGCATGGCACCACATTACCAACCAAAGCATAGCATAACATAAACACAACACATCATATATCATACATAACAAAACATTGCATACAGTCACAAAAATCCTATTATGAGGTAACTCCTACCTCAAAAGAACAGCCGATGCGCTCCTTAAGTCCGGGGGTCCACGCCCTGCTCCGGCCCCTCTCGGCCGCTCACCCGATCGCCTAAACACAAGAACACCGATAGCGGTCAGGTAGGGCTTCAAACGCCATTAAAATCTACTAAACATGTAGTGTTCGGAAAACCGGTCGAAAAGACCCGACAAAACTGAAATCAAATGTCGACGCTCCGCACGCCGGAGCGCGCGACGACTCCACCCATGGAGGACCAGCCACCCGGCGTTCCCAGCATGGCATCGACGCTCGACCGTGTCACGGCTACAAATTGCCGCGCCTGCGACGGAACCCACCGCGCCAGCGACAGGATCTGCCGCGTCTACGATGCATCCGCGACGATCTAGCCCCGGTGACGCGCACCCTTTCGCCAAGGAGGGCCGCCGGAGCTCGCTGGAGGTCCACAGGACCCGGGCTTAACCGCCGGACAGCCACCACAGCGAAGTGGGGAGCTAGCTCGCTGCCCCAAGCTTCGGATCCCCAAGGGAGATCAACGGCCACGGCTAGAGGAAAGCCGGCCGGACCTTCGCCGGAATCCATGGCAGGGAGGAGGATCAAGGATCCCCCTGCCATGGAAAAATGCCCGGACAGGGCTCGGAGAGGGAGAGCCCAGACCACGAGGGTCCTTCCTCCGGCGCTGCAGTCACCGAGAAAGGTCCCCAAAGCCGTCCACGGCCTCCTCTCCAGCGATGGTCACCGGTAACCGCGAAAACCCCCCAAAAGCCCACCGAAAAAACCCATTAGAAGAGGGGTTCGGAGGAGGAAAGAAGGGAGGAGCTCACCTGAGCCAAGGAGGAGACGAAATCCGGTGGTTTCCTCGCCGGATCTAGCCTCTCTTCCGGCGATCTCCACCTCTCCTTCCGGTTTCTCTTCCTCCTTTCTTCCCTTCCTTCTCCAGCGCCGGCGATCTACACCTCCACCCACTCCCTCTCCCTTCTTTCTCCCTTCTTCCTCCGGCGATCTCACCAGATCTCTCCGGATCTCTCTCTCTCTCTCTCCCGAGCCGGGTTCAAATGAGGTAAAGGTGAGGAGAGAGAAAAAGATCGGGGAGAAGAAGAGAAGAGAAGTGGGGGTAGGTGAGAAATCTTGCGGAAAACCCCCCGCAAGATTCCAAATTGCACGAAAGCCCTCCAATTTACAAAAAACCCCAGCAAAAAATTACAATAAAACCCGGAAATAACACTAAGGTCCTTACACTTTTTCTCTCCGCGATGGTTTCCTCTCTCTTCATCCTCACCTCACCGGCTGGAGGCACATATTCACAAGCATCTCTTCATGTTATAAAATATTTTCTTATATGATCTATATATATATATATATATATATATATATATACACTTAATTTATGATTTTACAACGGTACTTGAACAATTAAAGATATATATATTTGATCCGTCACTGGGCCAAACCGTAGCCACAGATACATGGATCAGCAGAAATTTTCAATTCCACCTAGCTCGATCTCCAATATTTTTTTCTCAGTTATTTCCTCTATACTATATATCCTTTTTTCTCGGTTATTTCCTCTATACTATATATCCAACATCCTAATATATATATACTAGTAAATCCCCCTGCCACATGGCAAGGTAACTACCCTCTCTCCCCACCTTCCCTAATAACTCCTCACTAACCCCCTCTCTCCCCCACTAACTCCCCCTCCACGTAGAATATTCCTCTCCACGTAGGTTCCACATAAGACAACGAAAGGTTAATTTCTAACCATCTCTTCATATAAGGATGATATATACAATATGATAAACTTTCTCAGATCCTAAGAAGTATTAGACACTAAATGTCGTAAGAGGCGGAAGGGGGATCAGTTTCTAACCCTCTCCTGTCTCTGTTAGTTTTTGAGTTGTAAGGCTAGCATGTTAGCTCATCTAAGCAAAACAAACAAACAAACAAAGACACAGACAAATGTATGTTCTAACATCTACGGTTGGAAAAATAAAAGCTGTGTGCCATTTAATTCGTAAGACAACCCTTCTCTCCCTTCCTTGTAGGCTGTAGAGACTTTATATATCTCTTGGTAGGTACATGCATGCATGCATGACTTGTATAGTGTATATACTTCAGAAAATGAAGAAAGATGATTTTTAACAAACCTTAGTAGGCGTTGGCTGATAGCCAACTTTGGTTGGCATATTTGTATGAAAGCAGTCAGGAATTTTGCTGGGGGGTGGGGGCTTAGAATCCCAGAGACTCCAGACACTTACATATTAATAATTATATTTTTATATAAATATTGTTCAATTTTAGTTCTATATTTATTTTTAAAATTTTCAAATATCATACATACGCCTCATCTAATCTAAGCTAGTATGGAGTAAAAATAATAATTAATGTCTTATGTCTTATATATAATATGATGGTTATAAGTTAATTATCCTATTATGTCTTATGTGGAGCCTATGTGGAGGGAGAATGTCCCACGTCGAGCCTACATGGAGGGGGAAAGTTAGTGGGGGAGAGAAGATCAGTGGGGAGGAGGGGGGGGAGAGAGGATGGGTAGTGGGTGGTTAATTGGTTATCCTACCAGGTGACAGGGGGGTCCACTACTAGTATTTATATATGTATCTATCCTATGAGAGGTGATCGTTATAAGTTAACCATCGCTTTTATATCTAACGTGTCACGCCCCGCCCCAATTTAAATCAAAATTATCTCAAATAATTACTTAAAATTTTGGGATGACCCTTGAACACAGGCGCGTGAGTTCACATTTACAACCTGTCAATCACTAATAATACATAATTTACAACATTTAATCACAACTATTTGGGACACATTCGCCCACCTACATTTATTCATTTATGTACACAAGATTATAGTCATCAAATACATAATTTGGCCACGAGACTGCAATATATAAAACGCCAATTATACAAATTGAGAGTTAAGATAGAGTACAATTGAAATTGAGATACAACTCTCATCTTTCCATATACTACAAAACTAACTCTCGATCATATCAAAATAAATGAACGCGTCGTCACTATACATCATCCCCATGTCATATGGTGGTCTCGGGCCTACCTGCACAAAAACTCAAGACATGAGCTCGAAAGCCCAGTAGAAGTCACCTGACGACACTCTAGGACACTGGTGTACACCAAACCTATCCTAGTATACTGACCCTAGTATGGTTTGGCTAGTCTGGGTAAGTCTTACGCGCACAGTCGCCGTGTCCGGCCGTCAACGGTCGCCCAGACCCCTCTAGACTCTATACAGGCCTCAGTATACTAGTATAGACAACACATCCTCAAGATAGATCCTCAAGACAAATCCTGAAATTAGATCATCAAATCAGATCAATTCCTCGATCAACATACATTGATTCAATCCAACCATCAAGTCATCGATACAGCTCCTAGACTCTGACTAGTCTAGATACAGGACTTGACTAGACCCAAACTGACACTCCTAGCATGTATGCACAAGTCACACAACATCACAGTATAGAGATACAATTAAACAATAATTATTAAACTATCACATATAATATTAGCAACACCTCATAACATAACATGACAATTAATGCATAACGGCTCAACCAGTCCATCATGCCATCATAGCATCACCAAGCAAGGAATGGACTCGACAAGTCCAACAAAGATCATCAACATATATACACATCATATCATAGATTATCCGGGCATCAATGACCCAGTGTTGGGCTTGGCCAACCCAACCGGTCTAAGCATCACATAAAGCCCAGCATGGCACCAAATTACCAACCAAAGCATAGCATAACATAAGCACAACACATCATACATCATACATATCAAAACATTGCATACATTCACACAAATCCTATTATGAGGTAACTCCTACCTCAAAAGAACAATCAATGCGCTCCTTACGTCCGGGGGTCCACGTCCTCCGACCCTGACCACCTCTCAAACGATTGCCTAAAACACGATAATCAAGATTACGATCCGTTAGGGCCATAAAGAAATTAAAACTACTAGCATCAGATCAATCTCAAAAAGCCAGTTGAAACGGCACGGAAAACGACAAAAACGGGTGTCGGAAGGCTCTAGTGCATGTTAGCAAACAGCCAAAGTGCACCGCGTACACAGGGCATTACCCAGTGCACCTAGGCGGACGACGCGCGCGCTAACGTGCCCTGTGCGCGCTAACGTGCCCTGCGCGCAGCACTATCTTCCTCCTCAAGAAGATCACCGAAGCTCACGCCAGAGCTCCGTCGAATCTCCATTAGAAAGGGGTTAAAGCACCGGGTAAACCACCAGGGAAGAAGAGGAACCCGTGTGCTGTCCCTAGCACAAGATTCCCAAGAAGGTCGCGCGGCCACGGCCAGAGAATGGCCAGCCGGATCCTCGCCGGAATCCATGGCCGGGAGGGAGGAAAACAGAGCTTTCCAACTTGGGAAACTCCAGGGACAGAGAGAGGATGGCGTTGGGGTTCACCGCCACCACCTTCCCAACGCTGCAGTCGCCGGGAAGAGGAGTGGCGTCAACTCCGACGTCGTCTCCGGTGACCCATCGACGGAGAAACCCACAAAAACCCCAAAACTCACCCCGAAACACTCCGGAAAACCCACCAAAAACACAGAATCGAAGGAGGGAGGAAGTAGAAGCTTACCTATGCTGAAAGGACGAAGGGATCCGACGAAATCCCACCATGATCTTTCAATTTCTCGGCGAGCTCCACTTTCCCGATCCTCTCGATCTCTCCCTCCCTCACGGTCGATCTCTCCCTCTTTAACTCCGGCGCCGGAGATTCCACTTCCTCCTCCCACTCCCACTCCCTCTCCCGATCTCTCAAGATCTCTCTAGATCTCTCTGGAGCTCTCTCTTTCTCGGGTCTGACTGTGAGGTGAGGATGAAGAGGGAAAAAAAATAGAGTGGTGATATACGTACCACTGGGTGGGTGTGGAGAATCCACGCCCCCTAGCTGGAACGCACTCACCAGCTCCCCCTCCTTTACTCTATTTCTCTCTCATTTAACATTATATATATATTAAATATAAGTAGAATATATATGATAAGTGGAATATATATATGTATATATGTAGTATATATATATATATATATATATATATATATATATATGTGTGTGTGTTATATAAGTGGAATATATATATGTATATATTTAGTATATATATGTATACATATCTAAAATAAATGTACATACATATACGTCCCACATACATATAGATTTATATCTAGGTGTGTATTTATGTATAAATCTATAAATACACACCTACATATACGTCCCACCTACATATAAATCTATAAATACACACCTACATATATATTTATAAATACACACCTACATATAGATTTACATTTTATGTATACATATACATATAGAATATAGATTTACATATATACATACCTTCATGTTAATTTATATATAAATAACACATATTTATATATTCATACAAAATAACATACATATATATGTTTTTATATAAATGATAATATAAATAACATATATGTAAATACACATATAAATACACATATAAATAGCATTTGTATATATGTTATTTATATATTCATCC
>OY986965.1:5239820-5257878 GCA_963920575.1 Narthecium ossifragum | reverse complement strand
AGAGCTTATTTCAGGTCTGGCTGACACAGCAACTAGCGATAATTTGCAAAATCTTGAAGAGTGATTTTTCGTTTAGAGAGAGAAACATGTCCTGATCTTTTGCTAAGATGTCAAGTTATGTTGGTGAAAGAGGTGGGTCTACTTTTGTTAAGATATGAAGAGTGATTGTGAGTGATCTTTTTTTTTTTTAAGAGAGCCTACTTTTGTAAGGATTTGATGAAGATGTTGCACAAATATCCAGGGAGTGAAGAATGGATTACTGTATTCATTGGAATGGTGCTGCTATAATATTTTCTTAATGTGGTAAAGTTTGGTTGCATTAGATAAGAATCACTTCTTCTAGAGATCAGTGATGGATTAAATTCCTGGAGAAGACGAGGAATAGGATCAACATTCAGCTTTTGATTCTTGGAGTTCACTGCCATTCTGATCACAATCAAGCAGTATGCTGTGCTTCTAATTGCTGCTCAATACTGGCGAGACGGGTAGGGACAGAGCATTTTCTGAACCATATCTTTCTGTCATTATATATAGTTCAGTACACCTTTTAATTTTCGCCTATAAGATGAGACCGCTATCCTATAGCTTCAGCCGGCAAACATCTGCTGATGAACTAATCAATCTCTCTCACATATATTTGAAAGACAGGGCCAAATTGAGTGAAACCTCGTCTTCGTCTCTCTCCTTTCTTGCTTCTTCCTGTAAATTTGGCAGACTAAAGTTGAAAATGGGAACACCTGTGTTTGTTGCAGCCCTATTTGATGCTCCATCAAGATTCTGTTCATAAACAATGATCAAAGCTATCAAATGATATCAATATCATAGCTATATATTATATTTGATAGTAGGTGGTCCTTGCATGCATGCCTTGCGAGACATGGTTCCATCCTCGTCGACGCGCTAGCCGGCCTCCTCGCACGTCGTTCTGGTCGGCGTGCTTCGGCAGCCGGTAGTTCCCGTGCTGGCGCAGCCCGGAGAAGATCTTGGCTGCCACCCTACGCGATGAGCATGTCATTCTGGTCGGCGTGCTTCGGCAGCCGGTAGTTCCCGTGCTGGTGCAGCCCGGAGAAGATCTTGGCTGCCACCCTGCGGCGCCTCTGCTCTCGGAGCCGGTTGTTCTCCTGCTCCCGCTCGGACGGCCACCTCCAGGACGTGGACACGGAGCCATCCCGGCCCCATCGCCGCACCACCCACGGCCCCTTGGAGCCCTTGATGCAACCCCTCCTCTTCCTCTACACGATGCCCTTCGAGGAAGACGAGGTTGGCATCGACGGGCATCACGTTGAGGAAGGAGGATGTCCGGTCACGTGTAGGCACGTGACCGGTTCGCTCGGACCGTCGTTAGATCGGCAGACGGCAAGTGGACGGAGGCATCAATTAAAAATGGTTCGAGAAACATAGGTATTCAATGTTTACTTTTGAAAACACGGGTATCACTTAAAAATTTGCTTGAAAACCCACGTACCAAACGCATACTTTAGCCTATGTATATATATACTATGTCAGCAATGACAATAAATGCTTGATGTTCACATTTTAGACATGTGACGTGAATCCATGTTACCACGTATGGTTGGATTTTAGCCGACTCACATTCTCGCGAGGGTGTCCGTCTGGGAAACTTGGTCTCTATGCACAGATCGGAAGACAGCCGCCAGGCTTAACCATGGTTAATTAAGGTGGGGATCGAGCCGGAGCTGGGTCTCAAAAATGAAAGATGCATGGTCATGTACTGATAGAGGGCAAGCATGACCAGGCTTAACCAAGCAGATAAAAGTGTACGTATAGCACGTAACCACTTAGGAGCAATAGAAAAGAATGCATGGGCAGGTGACGATTGAATGCATCCCCCCACACCAATTGATAATTGACTGTCCTCATGAAGTACTTTCCATGCATGTAGGACTAGATTTTCTAAATCTACTTCTAGATTTAGAACGTTTGCATGGTTTCGTTTTTTTTTTTTTGAATAGATGAGCCCGAAGGCTAGAATTACAACTTATAAGAGCCTATCCAGGATCTCAACACCATCATGTGTAGCCCATATATAGGAGGCACCCATCAAACGACAAAAACGTGCAACACTATCGGCCCTAGCATTACAAGATCCGGCAATGTGAAGGAATAAAAGAGACTCAAAGTTAAGTGCCTCAGACCACACCTCTTTGGCTAGTCCCTCTAATTCTCGAGGCCATAACCTCGAACCATTCAGCACTTGCACAGCATCTAATGAATCTGACTCCGCAACAAGCCGCACAACTCCTCTAGCCGATGCCTCTTTCAAGGCAAAAAGGATCGCCACCATCTCTCCCTGAAGCACCGTCTCAACTCCAATTGGCCAACCCACTGCCCATTGTGGCGACCCATCAGCCACAATGGTTTCGTTTAATAAATAAGCAAATAGTCGCCACAATGGTTTCGTTTAATAAATAAGCAAATAGGGTACTGTATTTCATATATTACATCAATATATGTGATCATTTTTATGATTTCGTAACTATACGTTTTGGATTCCAAATTCATTGAGGTATTTACATTTACAAAATATAATGATGTGAATCGTGATGGCTTATCTATAAAAAAATATAAACGCCATATTGAAAATCTTCGTCTTGCTGAGTCTGAATATGATTTAAAATAAAATAATCGATCGACCAAATCAAAATGAATCGATAATAATTCCCATTATTTCTTCAGTGGGATGCATGTTGTGCGTACAGATGCATTGGTTGTACTGTCTAGAGGAGACGTGGGTGCTTGGGGGTATGTATATATGGATGCTGAGTCGCTGACGGACACTTGGAGTGGGCTATTGCTATGGTTTTGTTAGGCTGTTCGTTGTTTTGTTGGTGTTTTTTATGGTGTTTAGGATCCTGTAATTTTATTTTCTCGGCCTTTCGGCTCATTTCTTCAGGGAGAAAAATCAGCAGGTGAGTAGGCGATGTCCAGATTGTTATGCTGCTTCTCTTGGCAAGTAGGCTTAAGCAAAGCCCAAAAGGAAAGCCCATTTTTATCCTGATCTCTTTTTGATACTTCGAACGCATTTATCAATTTTGCTCATACTTAATTATATAGATTACCAAGTAAACCAAAATACATACTTAATTATATAGAATACTGTTAGCCATAAATATAATCATTTGTACGATTAACAAGATCAATGACAATTTCGTAAATATTGCCAATCGGCCAAAAAAACTTCAATATTGACACAGCTGAAGTATTGTGACCATCACTTTTACATCAAATATCCAAAATGAGCGATTCTTGAACCATGGGAAAGAGGACAAAAGGATCTACAACTTTGCTGTTGAAGAGATCTTCAAATTCCATCGTTTACTATATCAAACCGACGATCGAAGTGTCCAGTGGCAAAATAGTAAATAATGGTCGATAATCTAAATGTCATCGTCCAAAAGATGGCCGATATCATCGCCCATTTCCCAATAAGCCAAAACCCATCGGCAATATTTTGACTGATTATTTTAATAATACATCGATGTGTTTCGACCATTTTGACGATAACTTTCTCATACGATGTTCAAATAAGTTAGTTTTTGGACCACTGGAAAGAGATTTCGAAGACCTACAACTTTCATGTTCAGAGTTTTATCAAACTCCAAGTTTATAATCGACCAAATCACAGTCGAAGACAAGACGCTCTATCTGATGGCAGTTTTGTAAATAGCTGAAGATATCGCCCAATTATGCATTTTTGACAGTTTCAGATTCAGTTCTAACAGTTGCAGTGGGTAGTTCGGGTGGTTTCAAGGTAGTTATCCGAAGCTCTATAAAAGACCAAGAAGATGAAGAAAAGAGGGCCCCGGCCATAAAAGCAAACCAACTTTTCTATGTAGCTTTTATATTTATCAATGTAGCCCTATTTATCTTAATGAAGCTTTTATTCCATAGGAGTAGTATTACCATAATTTTCTATGAGTAGTGCTACCATAATTCTATTCATAGGAGTAGATCTATCACTCATTAGGAGTAGATTTACAATAGAATCACATACTTCACTTTCCATTTACCACTTTCCATTTTTCATTTTCCGCTTCATTTCCATTTCCTCATCCAATCTCAACAGCTTCGACACCTCTGTTCGAACAATGTTCGAAGGAGTTGAACTAAACCACAATCTCCTGATTCTTGATGTTAGATCATTTTAACCATTTTTTCCCTTCGCCGATCAACGACATGCTATGCATGATTTATGTTCTAACAAATACCATGTAAACCAAAATACATACTTAATTATATAGAATACCATGTTAACCAGAATACTAAAATATTTTTGCGGAATCATACAATTATTTGGAATTGTACGTAACATAAAATAAAATAATTATAATCAAGTGGCATCAAACTGGATATAAAATTTACTTGTATATTATGAGAGGAGAGGAAACACTATATATAGAGTAGAAATAAAATATATTTATATACAACTTTTAACTTTCGAAACATGATCGAATCGATACCGATCGTCCTAATTTGTTATCATTTTTAAATGACCTGAGCTAACATCAAGCTGACAGTCTTATCAAGCTTAAAATCGAGCCCATCTCAAGCAATTTTTGAGTTACAAACTGGAATTACAGTCCCTGCAGCTTGAGTTTTCCCATGCCGGGGGGAACTTACTCCTCATATGATACGAGTCGATCCGACTTAACTAACTGGACCCGAACCCAGAAGAGGAACCAAACTGGTTCAGCCTCTTTCCTAGTTTGACTTGGACTTCCCTAGTTCAAACTAGAGTATTTGATTATGATTTATCATTAGTTTTTTATATTTAATTGAGTCCTAGTTAATATTTGATTGTTAGAAATTAATTAAGAGTTTATTTGAGTTAGGAAGTTGAGTTGAGTTTGAAACCTTATTACTTGCTAATTAAGCAAGGGGGTCTTTTAGTTGGATTAGGACTCTGTCAAGGCCTCTATAAAAGGGACCTCATTAGTTTGTATTAGGTAATGATGATGAATGATGAAGAATTAAGAATAGTTGATAGAATATCATAGGAGTAGAATATCATAGGAGTAGAGGTAATGTAGCTTCCACCAAAAATCCACCATTGATCCACCTTCTTCCCCGTCGGTCATTTTCTCCGCAGCCGGCATCACCTCCACCGGAATTTCTCTCTCCCCGTCACTTTCTCTCTACTCCACGTCAGCTTCCCTGCCACGTCATCACCATCTTCTTCCTCTCTCCCGTGCCCTAGCCAAGCTACCGCCGGCCAACCTTCCCTCAGCCTTCTCCGGCCAGCCCCGTCCCCGTCCAAGACCTCCATCGACTTCCCCTACCTCCCACGACTCCGTCCATCCCTTTCCCGCCGTCTTCCATTCCCCCCGGCGCCGTCCTCGACAAGCCAACCTCCGTCCCCGTCGTCGGCAACCCCACGTCCTATCCCGATCTCACCCCAGATCCTTCCTAAGTACCTCGTTGATCATCCCTAACTCCCTTCCAACCATCCACGACCCTTCCCGACGTCCCCAGAGCCCTCGCCTCGCCCCCGACGCTGGTCAACCCAAACCCGTCGCCGTCGACCTCCAGATCCCGTCGATCCGGCTTCCTTCTGGCCAATCCACTCCGGTCGATATCTTCCCCATCAACCCACGAACCTTACTGCCAAGATCCTGACCACCGGCGGCGCCCCTACGCCGGCGATCCCCTCCGACAGCCCTCAGCCATCAGATCCAGTCCGGTTCAACCCAACCAACTGACTCAGCCACATCCAGCCAAATGAACCCGGTCATCCTGATCCAGATCAACTCAGACTTGACCCAGTCAAGTCCTATCCTATCAGGCTCAGCCAGATCTGAACCAGTTCGAGCCAGATCCGATCCAGCTAACCAGATGAAGCCAATTGGACTCAAATCAAGTCCGATCAGGCCAATTCTGATCGATTGGAGCAGTAGAGACCCGATACAAGAGGATTACGAGTAGACCGCTCGTATCATCATCCGTGCCATGGATTCCGGTGAAGATCCGGCCGGCCTTCCTCTAGCCGTGGCGTTGATCTTCCTCGGGGTCCGGTGCTTGGGGGCAACAAGCAAGCTTCTTCCCTCTCTTCGCAGTGGTGGTTGTCCGGCGGTTAAGAATGGGTTCAGTGGGCCTCCAACGGAGCTCTGACTAGAGCTCTGGCGACACTTCTTTGGGGAAGAAGGTGATGCCCACTGGTGCACATTAGCAGCCGCTAACGTGCACTAGATCGGTTTTTCGTTCGTAGCTTGATCTCCCATTGTCCGATTTCGTTGATTTTTGCGTCGTTTCGATCGGCTTTCGAGCTCTATCTAATGCTAGTAGTTTTAATTTCGTTTTGGGGCTCTATCGGGTAGTAATCTTGATTCTTGTGCTTTAGGCGATCGATTGACTGGCCATCAAGTGTCGGAGCGTGACGTGGGTTCCTGGACTTAGAGTTTATGCTTGGAATGCTTCCTTGAGGTAGGAGCTACCTCCTAGGATTTGTTGTGCTTTGTTTGCTATATAAATGTGTTGATGCCATGTTATATTCATGTATGTACTTTATTAATCTTGTGTGTATATGCGATGCTATGGTATGCCATGATAATGTATTTGTTGTGCTAGAGCTTGTTGGGCAAGTTGAGCCCATTACAAGCTTATTTATGACATGTTATGTTATGTATATGATGATTTCCTGTATGTATGTGTAATAAGATTAAATTTACCATTTTATTGATTGATCGATTATTTATGTGATTGTGCATACATGCTAGGAATGTCCGGGTTGTCTCAGGACAGAGTTTGTGGTTGGATCTAGTCAGGTCCTGTAGCTAGACTGGTCAGAGTCTAAGGACTATGTCGATGACTTGACGGATGGATTTTTGATCTCCGTATGTCGATCGAGGACTGTGACTGGATCGAATAGAGGATTTGATCGAATAGAGGATTTGATCTGATTGAGGATTTGGATCTGATTGAAGGTTGGATTGGGGTGACGATGTGGACGGTAGTGATGAAGGGATGTGGACGGTAGTGATGAACGGGACTTGATCTAATGGTTGGGTCCGGGCAAATCTTTTTTTTTAAATCCGGACTGGGCCGGACCGGGTTTTAGACTAATGGGCCCTAGTCCAGCCATGAACCCTGATTAGCCAGATTAGCCCGGTCCAGCAAGGCCAACACCCAGGCCAGATCTGTACCGATCCAGGCTATTTTGGGCTTTTTGGACACCCCTATCTAAAGCACTCATGAAACCAAGAAATAGACACAAGGCCAATCCACGTGTCGACTTCATGAACTTCCTAAAGAGAAGAAAAGATGTGTACCGTATGTCCAGCTAATCAAATATGATCGCATGTTCAAGGCTTAGTCTACTATATCATCCTCTTTAGCTTTGATGTATTTTTACTAAGTGAAGGTTCAAATCCACAAAATACCTTCATTTACGCATAAACTTTCCTATACCGGCAATGTTTTATTCGTTTTTCATATTTTGAAAATGGTGGGGGATTGTTGAAGTTTTTCAAAATAAAATCTGTTTTTTAGTTAATAGACACCTATTCATGAAGCTCTTCCATTCATGAAAAGACACAAATTCATAAGGTTTTGTTTCACATGAAGAGACACCTTTTCATCAAGCACATATTCATGAAGAGGCACATATTCGCAAGCATCTCTTCATGTTTAAATTAATATGAAAAGATTTGTTTTCAATTGGCTTCATGTATATTAAAACCATGAAGAAGTGAAAACGCACTTCTTCATGTGGCAACTACCTCCTTCTATTTATACCCCACATGTCAAATTTTAAGCAAGTGTGACAACTTGCTTTAGGATTCGAATCAGTTTTGTTTCTGTTCATACGTAGGACTGCAAATGTTACTGTTGATACCATTGCCAAAAGGTGCAAGTGTTTGGCTGCACCAGTTTTGAGTGGCATTGTGAGGAGGGGGCAGCGGCCCTAGATCAGATTCTGTAAGTAATATTTAGCCCACGGACTCAATTCATCAAAAAAAAAGTTGATCTGTGTTATAGAATCAAGCATAATGTGCCCTAGTAACCAAGCTCACGAATCCAAAATTTTTTCTGTCCAATAAATCATACATATTTCTCAAAGAAAAATAGGACCACCAAACGCCTCGGTGGAAATTACTACAAGAAAATTAGAAGCAAGGACACCCTGCCACATCTTGATGAATGCATGGTGCAAATTTTCAACATCAAGATCATATTTTCCCATATTTCAACAACTCTCCAATAGTCTTTCATTCCTGATCTGCCACCTGACTGCTGCTTTTACCTACCTCATCGATCCATAAACCTTATACAAGCATCTCCAATCAATTTATACGTATCTGGTCTCGATATAGTTCCTATATCACTCGATAGCTAGGTTAGGAAAAGCTAGTGTCTCCAAGTATGTATCAATCTGCGGAAATTTTCAACAATATAGCTAGTCTTACGACCTATTCCGTCACGCGTCGCCAATAGAAAACCTGATACACATATACCTAACCTTGAACAATGACTAATTCAAAGCCTTTTCCAACACCAAGTCCACGATCTCTCTCTATATAAGCCAACCCCCTCTAAACCATATATGCATATCTCATCCTCAGAACACAAACTCAAAACCTCTAGTTCTACTTCTTCTTCTTCCAGCCATGGCTGCCAAGATACTCTTCCTTGCTCTCTTTGCAATGGCTCTCACTCATGCATTTGCTTCTGATCCCAGTCCTCTTCAGGATTTCTGTGTCGCAGACAATATGTCTCCAGGTACTTCGTTCACTTTATCTTGTATATATTACTCAAAACATGCATGCAACCCTTAGATTTCTATCATGTTTGCTAAAGCATTGTTTGTTATCTTTTTTGTAGTTATTGTGAACGGATTTGTTTGCAAGAACCCCAAGGACGTCAAAGCCGAAGATTTCTTCTTCTCTGGCCTCGACATGCCTGGTAACACAGACAATAAGCTAGGGTCTAATGTGACACTAGTATCGGCAACTCAGCTCCCAGGACTCAACACCCTTGGCGTCTCCTTGGCTCGCATAGACTTTGCACCTTACGGTCTTGTTCCTCCTCATTATCACCCTCGGGCAACCGAGATCCTTACTGTGGTGGAAGGAACACTCTACGTGGGCTTCGTCACATCGAACCTGAACAACCAGTTGTTTACTAAAGTGCTGAACGAGGGTGATGTCTTCGTCTTCCCTGAAGGGCTCATCCACTTCCAGTTCAACAAAGGTACAGAGAAAGCTGTGTCCATCTCCGCTCTGAGCAGCCAGAACCCTGGTGTGATCTTGATAGCCAACGCTGTCTTCGGCTCGAAGCCGCCTATCTCCGATGATGTTCTTGCCAAGGCTTTTCAAGTGGACAAGAAGACCGTAGATTGGCTCCAGGCCCAGTTCTGGGTGGGCAATTAATATCAATTATATTGATAAAGTGCCACTCCGATTACTATATATATATATGACCATATGAAATGTCTGACTAATAAATATCATTTATTATTACTGTTTGCATAGTTTCGCTTAATAAATAAGCAAATAGGGTACTATATTTCTTATTTTACATCAATATATGTGATCATTTCTGTGATTTCGTAACTATACGTTCTGGATTCCAAATTCATCGAGGTTCTTGCATGTACAAAATATAATGATGTGAATCGTGATGGCTTATCTATAAAAAATATAAACGTCATATTGAAAATCTTGCCGAGTCTGAATATGATTTAAAATAAAATAATCGACCAAATCAAAATGAATCAATTATAATTCCCATTATTTCTTCAGTGGGATGCATGTTGTGCGTACAGATGCATTGGTTGTACTGTCTAGAGGAGACGTGGGTGCTTGGGGGTATGTATATATGGATGCTGAGTCGCTGACGGACACTTGGAGTGGGCTATTGCTATGGTTTTGTTAGGCTGTTCGTTGTTTTGTTGGTGTTTTTTATGGTGTTTAGGATCCTGTAATTTTATTTTCTCGGCCTTTCGGCTCATTTCTTCAGGGAGAAAAATCAGCAGGTGAGTAGGCAAAGTCCAGATCGTTACTCTGCTTCTCTTGGCAAGTAGGCTTAAGCAAAGCCCAAAAGGAAAGCCCATTTTTATCCTGATCTCTTTTTGATACTTCAGAACGCATTTATCAGTTTTGTTCATACTTAATTATATAGAATATCATGTAAATCAAAATACATACTTAATTATATAGAATACCATGTTAACCAAAATACTAATATATTTATAGCGGAATCATACAATTATATATACAATTTTCTGGAATTATACGTAAAATAGAATAAAATAATTATAATCAAGTGGTGTCAAACTGGATATAAAATTTACTTGTATATTATGAGAGGAGAGGAAACACTATATATAGAGTAGAAATAAAATATATTTATATACAACTTTTAACTTTCGAAACATGATCGAATCGATACCGATCGTCCTAATTTGTTATCATTTTTAAATGACCTGAGCTAACATCAAGCTGACAGTCTTATCAAGCTTAAAATCGAGCCCATCTCAAGCAATTTTTGAGTTACAAACTGGATTTACAGTCCCTGCAGCATGAGTTTAATTAGGTTTTGGTAACTTAATTGCTATCATCTTTGATGTTCGAGAGAAGATCGTCGGAGGATATTATAAATACGCCAACGAGAAAGATGCGCATATCCCACATCCCATATTCCCCTGCCAACTACTTTCTTTGAGCTGGCAAATCATCCATTCAATCATCATTGTACGATGGATACCGACTCAATTTAGAATTTTTTGCATTTTAGTACCCATAAAATTCACTTTTGCCAGTTTAATACATTTGCCCTGTTTTTTTTGCAAGTTAACACCCCCTGGACATGAAAAACCGGATCTTACCACTCACTTAACCCATGCCCATATAACACCACATACATGCCATGCCCTGCCACATGACGTGGCATGGCATGTATGTTATAATAATAACTTCCCGGTTAAACGGGTCATGCGATCATTACCCATAACAACGTGGGAAGAGGCCATTAGCCACATTTTGAATTCAAACCGGGAAAAAAATAGTAGAATACGCCGTCACCTCAGTGCCGAAGGAGCTCGCCGGAGGTCTTTCTCCCGCCAGCGAACTGCTCTCCCGCCATAGTTCTTCACGCCACTATTGCTTCCTCTCTATCTCCTCTTCTCAATTATTCCTCCATATCTCCTAGCTGCAAGTCAAGTCCGAGGAGATACCTCCAGTTCTATCACCACTTTGCATCTAGGCTCGTACGGTGGATGAGTGGCCTTCATCGTATGGTCTGAGATGGGGAGCGTTCAGCTACTATGTCATTTCAATGGAGATGTTGTATACGACGAAGGTCTTCCATATTACCGTGGTGGGTCAAGTCGGCTCGAGGAGTTCTCTTCCGACTTATCTTATACGCAGCTGAAGACTCGCTTCTATATGCTTTGTGACCTATCTCCAGCCAATGCCGAGTTGTTCATCAGCTTCGAGCAGCCCAACGACCCATATAGTCCATTCATACGTTTAGAAAACGACAGAGACTTGGCCCGGCTCTTCCGTCTCCTTGGCCGGCCATCTTGCCCACCCATCAGAGTGTTCGCCGCCCTACAAGAAGCAGACAATACAAGGTATGCTACCGAAAATTCTTGTAGTCAATAGTAGTGGCTTCGTCCTGTGTTCTAATGCTACCCTACAATGCCTCAGTTGTGATAGCGATACATTTCTCGAGACGGCACCTACTGCCCGTTCTTTAGGCGACATTGATCTGAACGTCCCTCTCGTGGTACCAAGGGATGAACTCGAAAATAATAAGGATGTGGTGGAGGAGATGTCGCTCAATGCCCTGACACCGGAGGCGGAAGGGTAAAAAAGTTGACCCGCGCGCACTTAATGTAGTTCTTACGCGTACTTAATGTATTTCTTACGCTTATATATGGTAGTTATTACGCGTACTTAATGTAGTACCTATGTGTACTTATGTAGTTCTTGGACGTACTTAATATAGCTCCTACTCGTACTTAGTGTAGTTGTCGCGCCCCGACCCGCGGAAGCCCAACCGGGCCGGGCGACGCGAACCGAAAACTAACTAAAAGCGGAAATAAAGGCGAGGGGTTCCCTCCAATTTACTGATTTCACAATTCAATTCATAAGCACCCCTGAATATTACAACAAATTTAAACCCCAACAAATATAATATAATAATCCAAAACCTCAAGGGGTTACAACAGTTTATACATCATACTCCCGTAGGAGGCTAACTATAACAAAAAGATGTAGAAAGATAATCACCGAACCTCAGACCCCGCCAGACGCCGCCGCGCCACCAAACGCCTGCCCGGTAGGGGCTACTGAAGAAGAGCTGGCGCCTGCACCTGCAAAACGCAGCCCGGGTAGGAGTGAGCATAAAGCTCAGTAGGGTTCTACACTACGTCACACAGAAGGAAGGGGAACACAAAAGTGTCGCCCTCAAGTAAGACCTGGGTGTACACAGGGGTCCCATAACCCCACCGCGTGTCCCTGAGGCCCAGGGGCAGCACTCAGTAGCATGAACAACACTGGCGACGACAACTGCAGGAACCCGACACTGCAAGGTCAGCACAGTGGGACACCGGCTACACCTCAGCATCTGACTCAAGGCCGACACGACCTCTATAATCACCAAGCAACATGCGTACCAGTCATCTAAGCCTATCATCAAGTTTGACTGGACACCACAATTCAATCCTGGACCAACTACCCAACCCCGGTCCTAGGGCTAAATCCGAGCTTCCAGCCTCGGGTCGGCGATCCACGAATCACCCACGCCCTAACCATGCAACTAATGCACAACAGAGAATGCATGCTATGAACATACACAAGCAAGAGAAATAGGCATGCAACAGTATGACAAGGCAGCATACAAGTCCAACCGGATCGCTATAGCGGTACTACCAACCGCTGCCAGCCGATCCGCAGCAGGTCCCGGCATTACGACGGTACCAGACCGTCAACCGCGAAAACTTCGAACATAAAATATTATATTAAAACACCATTCAAAACCGTGGAGACCGCGAGGGGTTATTTCGCTATTTTTCGGGCTCACGGTCGACCGTGGAGACCGCGACGGTCGACCGTGGAGACCGCGACGGTTGATCCACGGATCATCCGTGGCACTATTCATCAGCAACTCTGCTCTGACACAGTTTTGTATAAAAATCACCAAAACTCGTGGTAAAATCGGAAAAATATAAAATCAATTGGGTTGGAAAGTAGACTCACAGATCTACAACTCTTATTTCTCATAAAAATCCAATATCATGCATTTACAAGCCGGAAAACTCGCCGCAAGCCGGCTGTTCTTCAGGAACAGCAGAAAACCGGAAATCCGAGATTTATCATGCTTAAATCCTACTGAAATCTTAACCAAAGTTCATGAAACTTAAACCAGAGATTATAATAGGCAACATGCATCCAACAACATGATTTTATCAAGATCTAACGGCTAGATCTAACTAAACCCACTAATTAACTCATGTAGGTAGAACACCTACCGGTTTGCGCATTCCTCGGCTGATCCCTCGCAAGTTGATCACCAACACGGTTCCAAACCACTTCAGGGATTTTCCTCTCGTTGTCACGGATCCAACGAGCTTTAGAATGCCCAAAATGGTGGTCGGAGGAGGGAGAACGAAGGAGAAGAAGATGGCTGCCCCGGAAGGAAACAGAGGAACAAAACCAGAACCGCGGAAGAGAAGAAAGGAGAAGGAAGAAGAAGAGAAGGAAGAAGAGGAAGAGAAGAGAAGGAGAAGGTAGGGGAAGTTCGGGGAAGGTTGGGGAAGGTTGGGGAAGGTGGAGAAAGGGGAGGAGAGGTCCTCTCTTCCCTCACAAAGGAGGACGACAGAAGCTGAACTCCTCTGCGCAGTTCAACTGCCCTGCGTACGAGTCCGATCGATCACTCCTTGGAGCGACCGATCGCTCAAGGGCCGTAAGCTGCCCAAAAGCAAGCTTCAGCGTGCCCGAGCTGGGATCTTTCGATCCCGGGTCCACCTAACCATTCTAATCAAGCACTAACACAAACAAGGTCAGTGTGTGCGCACGCGGGTGTGAAACAAACCAACAAGGCGCAATTTACCAAATTGCCCTTGCGGTCCACAACGAGCCACGGGCCCGACCCAGGCGGTCGACCCAGGAATGGAGGGACAGGTCCTCACAGTAGTTCTTGCGCGTCCTGAGATATCGCTCTATGCCTTAACACCGGAGGAGGAAGGGTAAAAAGTTAACCCGCGCGCACTTTCTTACGCGTACTTAATGTCGTTATTACGCGTACTTAATGTCGTTCCTACGCGTACTTAATGTATTTTATACGCGTACTTAATGTAGTTATTGCGCGTACTTAATATAGCTCCTACTCGTACTTAGTCTAGTTCTTGCACGTCCTGAATATAGTTCCTACGCGTCCTTAATACAGTTCCTACGTGTACGTAATGTAGTTCTTGCGCGCATATAGTCATAGCCAGGTATGTGACTTCGTCAGTTTTAATCGTGTAATCATTGCTGTACACAGGCCTTTCACTCGACCCGGTGTGGACACGCATGACACATACGATGAAATATATTTTGGTGATGATTGGGATCCTGATTACGAAGAACATGAAATGCCCGTTTGCGAGCCAGTTGAAGACGGGAAAAACGAGTACATCTTCAATTTTGAAACGCCTGAAGCTCAAGAAAATTTCTTTATAGACACGCTGGAACCATTTGTCGGTCAGTCCTTTTCAAATAAGAAGGAACTGAGACTTGCACTCGCACGATACGCAATCACGCGCCGTTTCGAGTATATCACGAAAAAATGTACTGAACGGAAGGTTCTAGTGCGTTGTGTGGAAACAAACTGTGATTGGAACGTGATTGCTAGGAAGGTGCCCGGTATTCCCACTTTTCGGATAAGGAAATTTGTCAAGGACCACACATGTAACAAGCCAAAGATCGGTCGTTGCCACAAGCAACTGACATGCTCTTTTGTCGCTGAAGAGGTGAAAGAGCAGGTGGCATCAAATGAGAAATACACTGTGAAGATGATTGTAATCGAGACTTTGAAAAGATACGGCGCGAAGGTGTCATACTGGAAGGCATACCGTGCCAAGCAGAGAGTTCTCTCCCAGGTGAGAGCGGAACCTATGTTATTCTTCGTTTTGGGCTGCGCATGAATTTTCTTGTAATTATGTTTCTCATGCAAACAGGTCCGTGGAACATTCGAGCGTTCCTACACTTTGTTGAGACCCTACATGCGGGAGTTGATGATGAGAGACCCGACCACAGTGACGGCACTTCAGTTAGACTGCGAGAACCGTTTCCTACGCATATACTGGGCCTTCGGCGCATGCATCCATGCCTACAAAAACTACATGCGGCCAATTCTTGGTATAGATGGCACATTTGTCACTATCCGGGGACAAGTTTTACTACAATTGGGGTAGATGGCAATAATCACATAATTCCTGTGGCTTTTGGAGTTGCGGACAAAGAGACGGCGGAGTCGTGGACATGGTTTCTCTCACGCCTCCGCACATGTATTAGTCCGTTTGAGAAGTTGACTATAATATCCGACCGGCACAAAGGGATACTTAAGGCCGTGGAGGATGTGTTCCCGGAAGCAAACCATGGGTTTTGCATGGTGCACTTGTCGCGTAATCTGGTGAATGCATGAAGGAGATCAGCGCCATACAACATGTTCTGGGCGGCTGCGAGAGCGTACACTGAGGTGCATTTCAAACGGGCCATGGACACCATGAAGGAGTTGTATCCGGAGCAGTACCAGTACGTCATGGAAATTCCGAAAGAAAAATGGGCAACCCACTGCTTCCTAGGTCGAAGATACAAAATGTTATCAACGAACATGGTCGAGAGTTTCAACGGAGTGTTGAAGGAAGCGAAGGCATATCCTATCCAATATATGATCGAGTCAACGCGCCAGAAGGTGGGTTCTTATTTTTGGATGAGAATACAGGAAGCTCTCCGTCTTGAAACTACTCTTACCCCATGGGCTGAGAAGGAGCTTAACGTAGCCAAGGAGAAAGGACGGCACATGACCGTCGATCAGTCGAGTCAGGACCACTTCCAGGTCCAATATGGTGAATCATATTACGCCGTCAACATTGCCTTGAAAAGGTGTTCGTGGAGGGAATGGGACGTGCACGGCATACCATGTCAACACGCTTGTGCTGCATTAATGTTCACCGGGTTGTCAGAATATGACTATTGCGAGCCTTGGTTCACAACTCAAAAATATAGATCTACATACAACGGCTTTATATTCCCAACTGCATCTCAAGAATTTTGGCCGAAAGGGATGGAAGAAGACCTTATTGTCTATCCACCGATCTGTGGGCCGAAGAAAGGAAAGAGAAGAAAGCGAAGGCTGCCGTGGCAAGGTGAGGCACAATCGCGTCCAACACGTAGATGTACTAAATGTCGGCTTCTTGGACATAACAAAAGGACATGTAGAACACAACCCACTACGCGTATGAACACAAATCCTGTTCCTGACCCTATCCCTGTTCGAGACCCTATTGCGGCAACAGAACTACGCTTATGAACGGTGAAAAACTGTTTTGTTTAATATTTTGTACTTGAAGCTTGCCCCTGGCTTGTATGAAGAAACTTGTGCAAGAGTATAGTGTTAGTACAAGTGTAATATTCGAATAAGTTGAACTGTGCTTGTACTGCGATAATAGCTGTAGACGCGCGTATAAAAACACATAAAGACGCACAGGATGAGACACAACACGCATATAAACGCATATAAGAACACATACACTTGGGGTTAAAGACGCACAGGATGAGACAAAACAAGCATATAAACGCATATAAGAACACACACAAATGGGATTAAACACGCGTAGAAAAGCACATAAAGACGCACAGGATGAGACAAAACATATATATATATACACTAGGGAATGCACGTGCCTACGTCACGGATATATAGAGTTTTTTCAAAAAAATTCGGTAGAACCTCACCTGTACCGAGGCAAACCTTATAAGTGCAACATTATCCCTCAAATACAACATTATCCCTCACAAACTTTGTCCCCGGAGCAAACCTTGTCCCCACAAACTTTACAAACCAAAGTATCCTCAAATACAACATTATCCCTCACAAACCACAACTTCAAAGAAAAAAAAACACATATATTCTAATTTCACAATAATCCAACTCCAGGGCTAGCAAAATCTAACCGTTGGTTTTTTCTCTTTTTAACTCTAGCTCCAAGCATTCCCACAACACCACCACCACTTCACTGATGTGTGGCCCTGGATCAGAAAATCCAACAGTTAGATGATTACCATCATCAATCCAAAACCTTAACGGAATAAGCTTTGATAACATGTAAAAATCTAGTTCTCTAGGGATAACTTATTCCTAAAACAACCAATATGCCGAAGTTATAATTTTTTTGTTAATACCCGTGCCTACGACACGGATATTATAATTTTTTTGTGATTTATAAGTTGGTTAATGTCTGAGCAATTGTTCGAAAGTGAAGATTTACAATATCCATTTATCTAGAGGCGTAGATCTTTTTATTCGAAAATTACGAAACCCAATAGTGTCTTAACCTTGGATCTTTACTCGAATAATGCTAAAAAAAATAGCTCCGGGTTTTGTATTGGTTCATATGTGAGTCGTTGAATCATAAAGATCAATGACCCATGTAAGGAAAGGCTTAGGGTTACAAATCCAAGCCTAACCTCTTTCATCCCGCCGCCAACACACCCGCCCCTTGATGGCGGCAGCGACCTGCTTGGCGAGAGATTGACGGAGATCAGGGGCTGGGCCGCGATCGGCGTAGACGGCCGGGTTGAGGAGCTCGGCGTGGGGAGAGGGTCGATGGTGGGCGTTCGGCGTCGGCGATCAAGCTAGTGAAAAGCTAATTATACGATGGAGAAATCACCATTATACGATTGCGGGCGTCACGCATCGGGCATCGGGGAGAGGGTCGATGGCGGGCGTCACACGTTGGGCGTCGGGGAGAGGGCTGATGGCGTTGGGCGTCAGGGAGAGGGCCGATGGCGTCGGGCGTCACGCGTTGGGCGTCGGGGAGAGGGCTGATGGC
>OY986965.1:5209062-5239620 GCA_963920575.1 Narthecium ossifragum | reverse complement strand
ATATAGTAATCGGAGTGGCACTTTATCAATATAATTGATATTAATTGGCCACCCAGAACTGGGTCTGGAGCCAGTCTACGGTCTTCTTGTCCACTTGGAAGGCCTTGGCAAGAACATCATCGGAGATAGGCGGCTTCGAGCCGAAGACAGCGTTGGCTATGGTGATCAAGCCAGGGTTCTGGCTGCTCAGACCGGAGATGGAGACAGCTTTCTCTGTACCTTTGTTGAACTGGAAGTGGATGAGCCCTTCAGGGAAGACGAAGACATCACCCTTGTTCAGCACTTCAGTAAACAGCTGGTTGTTCGATGTGACGAAGCCCACGTAGAGTGTTCCTTCCAGCACAGTAAGGATCTCGGTTGCCCGAGGGTGAGTATGAGGAGGAATAAGACCGTAGGGTGCAAAGTCTATGCGAGCCAAGGAGACGCCAAGGGTGTTGAGTCCTGGGAGCTGAGTTGCCGAGACTAGTGTCACATTAGACCCTAGTTTATTGTCTGTGTTACCAGGCATGTTGAGGCCGGAGAAGAAGAAATCTTTGGCGCTGACGTCCTTGGGATTCTTGCAGACTAATCCGTTCACTATAACTACAAAATAGATAACAAACAATGCTTTAGCAAACATGATAGAAATCTAAGGTTTGCATGTTTTTGAGTAATATATATACAAGAAAAAGTGAACTAAGTACCTGGAGACATGTTGTCTGCGACACAGAAATCCTGAAGAGGACTGGGATCAGAAGCAAATGCATGAGTGAGAGCCATTGCAAAGAGAGCAAGCAAGAGTATCTTGGCAGCCATGGCTGGAAGAAGAAGAAGTAGAACTAGAGCTTTTAAGTTTGTGTTCGGAGGATGAGATATGCATATATGGTTTAGAGGGGGTTGGCTTATATAGAGAGAGATCGTGGACTTGGTGTTGGAAATGGCTTTGAATTAGTCATTGTTCAAGGTCAGGTATATATATGTGTATCAGGTTTTCTATTGGCGTGATTGAATAGGTCTAATTAATGGTATGATAGATATGGTCGTAAGACTAGCTATATTGTTCTAGCATGCATGCTCAAGGTGAAAAGGTGTATCGATGTGTATATATGTCGAAAATTTCAGCAGATTGATACATACTTGGAGACACTAGCTTTACCTAGCTATCGAGTGATATACGAACTATATATATCGAGACTAGATACGTATAAATTGATTGGAGATGCTTGTATAAGGTTTATAGATCGATGAGGTAGGTAAAAAGCAGCAGTCAGGTGGCAGATCAGGAATGAAAGACTATTGGAGAGTTGTTGAAATATGGGAAAAGATGATCTTGATGTTGAAAATGTGCACCATGCATGCATCTAGATGTGGCTGGGTACATGTCCTCGCTTTTTCTTGTAGTAGTTTCCACCGAGGCGCTTGGTAGTCCTATTTTTCTTTGAGAAATATGCATGATTTATTGGACAGAAAAAAATAGGATTAGTGAGCTTGGTTAGTGCACATTATGCTTGATTCTATAACACATATCAAGTTTTTTTTTGATGAATTGGGTCCGAGGGCTAAATGTTATTTACAGCATATGATTTAGGGTCGCAGCCTGATGCTGGGTGAGCGTGAAAGAATAGCCTCTCGACGAGAGAGACGACCGTCCTCTCTGTGGTAGTCCTATTTTTTTTTGAGAAATATGCATGATTTATTGGACTGAAAAAAATGAGGATTAGTGAGCTTGGTTAGTGCACATGATGCTTGATTCTATAACACAAATAAAGTTTTTTTTTGAAGAATTGAGTCCGAGGGCTAAATGTTATTTACAACATATGATCTAGGGCCGAAGCCCTGACGCAAGGTGAGCGTGAAAGAATAGCCTCTCGACGAGAGAGACGACCGTCCCCTCTATGGAAGACAAACCAGAATTCTCAAGAGGAGAAAACTACTCAAAACTTCATTAATTAAAACTGCCCAATTACAAACCCTAAAACTTCTTTTATAGACTAAGGAGATACTCACTTACAGATGGACTCAAACTGCAAAATAGCAACTAATCCCCAATCAAACTATCAATCAAACTAATCCCGAAATTAGAAAAGAAAGGAAACTACCAAATATGGAATCTCCTCATTAAGGAAAAACAACCAAAATAAGGAAAGTTCTACTAAAAATAAATTTTCGGGTATCAGCTGAATGAATTTAGGGTCGGGACGCCTTGGGTCATGAGGGATCATTTTGATCCTGATGATTCTTGTAGGGCTCGATGAGCCGGTCGTTTTGACACCTCATACGCCCCGATCGGACACTGTGATCAAAAGTTATATCCATCCGACGGTTTCGATCGTCTGGAGACCTGATTCGAACCGACGGAAACCGGACGCGTTCCAACCGCCTTGGGACTGCCGGTTCAGCTACTTAACCTGCATCAAGCCCCCTCCTCACAATGCCACCCAAAACTGGTGAAACCAAACTTGCACCTCTTGGCAATGCTATCAGCAGTAACATTTGCAGTCCTAGGTATGAGCAAAAACAAAACTGATTCGAATCCTAAAGCAAGTTGCCACACTTGCTTAACCAGCTTGTCTAATTGTGGAGGCCACAACTTAATCCCATTAATCACATCAACCACCTCTTGGACATATTATTCAACCACAATCTTCACCCGCTGCCGAGCCATAGCCCACTCCAGAGCTTTTAACATAGCAGTTGCCTCAGCCTCAACGACACTATATACCCACTAGGGTCCTCTCTCCTTTAGCCCACGAGCACACTCCTTGCATACTAAGCTCCACAACAGCCACAGCCGCAACGCCATTACCAATCTCCTGCGCGGCATCAACTTGAAACACCCACACATTATGAACAGTCCTTTGCTAATCGTTTTACCGTTTTAGCTATCACCTCCGGCAACTCCCCATCTCCATCAACACCCTTCTGTTGCCCGTAGCACTGATAAGCTTTCGGTTTCAAGACCCCGAGCTGAGACGAAGACCTAGCAATCATGTTTATCAAATGTCCTCTATTCCAGTCGCACTCCCCAATGCCCAACTTCACTAACAACCAACCTATAACTGAACGAACATAGCTAAAATCATAGAGTGTGTGCTCCAGAGTTTCCAGATGGGTTCAACACTTACGGCGCGTTTGGTTGGACATAACCGTCGAGAATGGAATGGTCAAATCCCCGGTCAAAGCCCATTCCGTTGTTTGGTTAGACATTAAAGTTGGGAATGGAATGCTTCATTCCTGACAAGTTGGGAATGAGGTCATCCCATCTAATAGCTTGGACTCCCACATTCCATTCCTGATAGAATGACGGTTATAAATTAATTTGGTTGTTTATATACTATTCTCATTCCATTCCCACACTTATATTTATGTACCAAACACTTTCAAGCATGATTTATAATCCCATTTCTTATGCGAACTAAACATTGCGCATCATTCTCACTCCACTCTTCATTCCCATCTGAATTCCATTCCGGCTTTCATTCCCAATCCGTCCCCCATTCTTCGTGCGAACCAAACGTGCCGTTAGGACACAACATATCAGGAGCAGAGCAATACCTCCACAGAAACTCTCACACCGGCAATCTTCCTTTCAAAGCTTTCCATAGGAATTGTTTGATCCTTGCTCCAACTGGTAGACGCCACTGACTGTTCCAGTTAAACTCCTCCTCATGAGCCCAATTGTGTTTAAGCCTTTTAGACAGCAGAAGATAAGCCCAAGAAGCTGACACGCATGTCATCCCAACTATAAACCCAGTGAGCTTGACAACATCTTCCATGAAGATCAATTGGCAAAACTTCAATCATACTGACAATCTCTTGACCGAACAACTCCTGCAGAATCTCCCTCTTCCAACCCTATTCAGTGATCAAGTCCTTAACCTTCAAATGCTCTTCTCGATCCTCTGCAACCATCGTGGGTTTCAAGGTCAGCGGTTCATCTAGGATCCAGTGATCCTCCGTCACTTTAACATTACTATCCTTCCCACATACCCAAATTAAACCCAGTACTCAACTGCACTACAAAGCATCTTCCAATGAATCGATGCCCTGCCTCTATGACTTTGAAGTAGACCTTCCCACTTATATTTGGTAGCAACAACTCCGGTCCACACCGTATCTTTGTTAGAGAGCAGGGTTTCAACATGCTTCAACTTCAGTGCTTGCTGCCACAAGGAGAAATCCTTCACACCCAAGCCACCAATCTCCTTAGGCTTGCAAACCTCACTTAAGGCCACTAACCCAAGGCATGATCTTCTATTTTGCCATAAGAAACCTCTACAAATATGCTCCATACGCTGAATAACCTTACATGGCACCTTCGATGTCATCATCACAGATCAAGTTGAACAAGCGTAAACAAGCTAGCCTATTTCTTTGTGTTCCCTTCGATTGAGCAAACACTAGAAAATAGACAGGTTTTCCTTCTAAAGATAGTTGGAGAGAAACACTTATAATACAAATCTTTTTTCCTGACTAGCCAAACTCCTAATCTGCATAAATTTCACCTTTAAAAGGGAATTGGAGAAATTCTAATGAATTATTTTTCTCCGAAAATAATTGATTCTCTTGTATTCTTCTTTGTACGTGTTTCATGTTTGTGATGACTACATTAATTTGGATTAGGCATTAATTAGTGTAGCAATGCAATTCCATATATATATATATATATATATATATATATATATATATATATATATATATATATATATATATACAGATGAAGATATGCAGATTGGCTGGATCGATGATGAGGTACTAGTTAGTGTTGGAGATGAATTCATCGGTGTGGATCTCCTTGTATAAGAAGGTATTCAGAGAAGAAACTCGAGCATTAATGTCGATGCAGAGAAGATGATTCAAGGCGTGTTACGTCGTTGCTTTCCTTAGAACGATATTTGCCTCCATCTCTAAGGATCTAGTGATGCGCACCAGGGTTGTAGCAAATTCGCCTCCATGATACAATGAAGCTCGATCATGAATCGATATTTGACGGCGTTATACACTAATGAAGTCAAAGCCTAACTCCATTAATTGAGAAAACTATTCCAGCAATTGAGAGCCTGAAAACCTTCAAAGAGAGCAAGAGAGAAAAAGATGGTGAATTTTGGATAGGTATTTTCAGATTTGACATGAGGGGTATATATATAGAAGGAGGTAGTTGCCACATGAAGAAGTGCCTTTTCACTTCTTGATGTTTTTAATATACATGAAGCCAATTGAAAACAAATTTTTTCATATTAATTTAAACATGAAGAGATGCTTGTGGATATGTGCCTCTTCATGAATATGTGTTTCATGAAAAGTTGTCTTTTCATATGAAACAAAACCTTATGAATAGGTGTCTTTTTCTGAATGGAAGCATCATGAATATGTGTCTATTAACTAAAAGTCATATTTTATTTTGAAAAACTTCAACAATCCCCCACCATTTTCAAAATATAAAAAACGAATAAAACATTGCCAGTATAGGAAAGTCTATGCATAAATGAAGGTATCTTGTGGATTTGAACCTTCACTTAGTAAAAATACATCAAAGCTAAAGAGGATGATATAGTAGACTAAGCTTTGAACTTGCGATCATATTTGATTAGCTGGACATACGGTACACATATCTTTTCTTCTCTTTAGGAAGCTCATGAAGTTGACACGTGGAATGGCTTTGTGTCAATTTCCTGATTTCATGAGTCCTTTAGAGACCAAGCCTAAGTCTCATGAAAGACGGCACCACCTTTGACACACTCATATCGGAGTGTCTTGTGATAGAAATATTTCAACAAACATGTTATAAGCATATTAAGTGTATATTACACAACCTCCACGTTTCATTGCAGTATATTGGGATGATGAATTTGTTTTAATAACTAAATATATATTTAGAGTGCTTTGACTTATGACCTTTTGCTAGCGTTTTGCCCCCTTTGACCAAGTTTAAGGAGGAAAAAAACTATTTAATTAATTAGTAACAATGCCAAATCCACGTACAACTGCTAAAGGGATTAATTGCCTAAAAGGCCCCCCGATCATTCCTATTAGTAGACCGAGACCCCACCCCCTAATATTTTATATATTCGGACCGCAAATTATCTAAATCCCAAAATTGCCCTTCGATTGACCCGGCATTAATGGCCATAAATGGCCAAGGATGGCCATGCATCCTATTCAATAGCTGTCGTAGCATTTGAACTGGCGCGAGACTCGAGACGCACTCGAGAGCTTGTGTTTGTGGCCACGTTGTGTGCTTGCATTCGCTGGATGTACGGTGCGTCAGTGAAAACGCGACAAGATGATGTGATGTGGCTGCCCCTCGCGTCAAAACCGGACTTAAATCTTACCCATAAAAACAACCATGGGTATTAAATCCTACCCATAAAAACAACAAAGGGTATTAAATCCTACCCGTAAAAACAACCATGGGTATTAAATCCTACCCATAAAAACAACCACGTGTATTAAATCCTACCCGTAAAAACAAGCCTCTTATTTCTAACTCGGTGTTTCTTCTCCCGATCCTTCAAACCCCCCTACGTTTCTCTGACGGTGTTTCCAAGTCTTCTCCGGCGGTCGCCATACCCTACGGCCCGATGATATTAACTCCTGATATTTTGTGATCACCATTTTTCTACCTGCTGTTTTGCGGACCTTTTATGCTCCGTGTTAACATCGGATATCGTTTTATACCCGATGATATTAACTCGTCTTTTGTGCTCGCTAATTTTCTCCATGCTATATGGAGTACTTATACTCGTTGTTATCATTGGGTATATTTTACATACCCGATGATATGTGCTGGTATTTTGTTCTCGTTATTTTTCTACCTGCCCTACTGCATATACTGTTTTATGCTCATTGTTAACATCGGGCATATGTTTATACCCGATGATATTCAGTCATGTTATTTTGTTTCATGCATTGTTTTACCTGCTGTGTTGCGCACCTTTTATGCTCGTTGTTAACATCGTGTCATTGTTTATACCCATTAATATGTGTCATACTGATTGTAGTGGAGATGTAGCTCAATGCTTCTCATCTCCACATCCATGTCTTCCTCCAAGGGAGAAGACAGTCATGCAAGTGAAGCAGGTGAAGGGGAGATGGAGATGACCATGGGAAGGTGATGAAGCAGGTGAAGGTGTAAGTACCGGCAAGAATTTTGGCGGGGAGAAGCTTCTACTGTCAGGAAGGAGGAGGAGGCGTGAGTGAGTGACAGCCTCTCCTCTCACGTCGACGGGATGTTTTTTTTTAATATTTAAATCTTACGTGGATGAATGAAAACACGCCACGTGGCCACTACCATATGCTCTCGAAATGCCTAGGATGGCTATTGAATCGGATGCATGGTCATCCATGGTCATTTATGGCCATTAATGTCGGGTCAATGGAAAGGCAATTTTGGAATTTAGATGATTTGGGATCCAAATCTATAAAATATTAAGGGTGGGGTCTCGGTGTGCTAATAGGGATAACCGGAAGGCCTTCTAGGCAATTAATCCATGCTAAAGTCCATCTTTATATACACCTTTTTTAGCTATAGATATCAAAGAACAATAGTAGCATGACGTACACAACTAGCTAGAAATGATATGAACACCAATATATGTAGCATAGATCGAGCCGGTGACCGTCGTACAATGATTGCATGGCTGATTTGTCAGCCCAAAGAAAGTGGTTCATATCCGCATCTTTTGTTGGCGTAGTTATAATCAATTTTGCTAGAGGCCAGGGCCTTGCAAGGCCCTTGCAAGACCCTGGCCTCTAGCAAAATTGAACACGGACCAACGATTTCTCATATATCACCATGTATGTAGGAACTTCCCTGAACCTAAACTCATGATAGGACCGTCCATCCAGCTTGTAACTCAAAAATCGCTTGATATGGGCTCAATTTTGACCTCCATAATGACTTGATTGATGTTTGTTGGCGTCACGGCCGGCCCAACCATAAGGCCACTTAGGCAGTCGCCTAGGGCCCGGGTTAGAAGAGGGCCCCCAAATACAAGGATTTAATCAATTCAAACATTAATTATAACTTTAATAACATGTTTAATCTACTGCACAACATTCCAAGTTAAACAAAGGGCTTCCAAATTTAATGCCACAAACGCTAATATGAAATTTAAGGCATGCTTAATAGCTCTCAAACCCTAAATTAGAAAGTGGGGCCCATAAGGTTTATGTTGATTGTTCCAAAAGTTAATAGCTAATTTAACGCATCTGTTAAACGATGTTCTAAAAAAAATTAAGAAATAAATGATGATTTGTGACAAGTTTAGAGCAATTTGATTATTTAGCCTATTTTGTCATCTTTTTACTTTTCTATTAATTCTCTACGATCAATCTTTTTACCGTCTTACTTATCCTCAAAATATATGTTTCAATCTCTCCATCTCCATTATGTCTTGAACCTATTTTCTACACTCAATACATGCATGCCCATCTATCTTCCCATTATCTTTTGATTTCACGTTGTTACTCGACTGTTCTTTTTGAAACTTGGCAAATTGTTGCTCCAGTTTATGATATAATATAAAAAATATAAAACTTCATTAACAATTCAACAATTTAGAATATTTTTTAAAAAATAAACATAGTAATTACTTTATTTTATTTAGTATTAATTTTGCGAGGGCCCCGATTGATGTTTTCGCTTAGAGCCCCAGTTTGCATTAGGGCCGGCTCTGGTTGGCGTAGTTATAATCCACCAACGATTTCTCATATATCATAGGTAGGAAGTTGCCTAAACCTAAACTCGTAGGACAGTCAATCCAGTTTGTAACTCAAAAATTGCTTGATATGGGCTCAATTATGAGCTCCATAATGACTTGCTCGATGCGGGCTCCAACTCGATAACTGCTCGAGTTGGAGCAACAATTTGCGGGCTCGTTTGATGACGGCTCAAGTCATTCAATAATGATAACAAATTAGACTGAGGTCGATCGGTATCAACTTGACCATGCTTGAAAGTTTAAAGTTGTATATAAATATATTTTATTTCTAACCTATGTGTATGTAGTGTTTGCTCTCCTCTTATGATATACAAGTAAAACTTATTTCCAGTTTGATACAACTTAATTATACTTATTTATTTTATTTTCCATATCATAACAATTAACTTTATAGAGCCTATATTATAATATTGCTCAACTATTCCACTATAAATATATTAGTATATTGGTTTATATAGTATTGTATATAAGTATGAACAAAACCGATAAATCAGTTGTAAGTATCAAAAAGGAATTAAGGATAGAAATGAGCTTTGTTTTTGGGCTTTGATCAAAAGCTTACTCGCAAACAGAGAAGCAGCGTATCTATCTGCGCTTTGCCTACTTAACTGCTTGCTTTTTTTATCCCTGAAGAATTGAGCCAAAAGGCATCAATTCTTGAGAAAATAAAATTACAGGATCCTAAACACCATAAAAATTACAACCAAACAAATCGCCAAAACACCAACAAAACTAAGAAAAGCCTAACGAAGCCATAGCAATAGCCGACTCTAAGTGTCACGCCCCGCCCCAAATAAAAACAAAATATCTCAAAGATTAATCAAATTTTCGGCATGACTCTTGTGCACGGACGCGTGAGTTCACATTTACAACCTGTCAATCACTAATAATACATAATTTACAACATTTAATCACAACTATTTGGGACACACTCGCCCACCTACATTCATTCATTTATGTACATAACATTATAGTCATCAAATACATAATTTGGCCACGAGACTGTAATATACAAAACGCCAATTATATAAATTGAGAGTTAAGATAGAGTACAATTGAAATTGAGATACAACTCTCATCTTTCCACCTACTAAAAACTAACACTCAATCATATCAAAATAAATGAACGCCTCGTCACTATACATCATCCCAATGTCATATGGTGGTCTCGGGCCTACCTGCACAAAAACTCAAGACATGAGCTCGAAAGCCCAGTAGAAGTCACCTGACGACACTCTAGGACACTGGTGTACACCCACCTATCCTAGTATACTGCCCAAGTATGGTCTGGCTAATATGGGTAAGTCTTAAATGCACAGACGCCGCGTCCGACCATCATTGCTCGCCCATACCCCTATAGACTCTATACCCAGCCCTAGTATACTAGTATAGGTACAACATCCTATACTAGTTTACTGATCCTATTATGGTCTGGCTAGTCTGGGTAAGTCTTACATGCACAGACGCCGCGTCCGACCGTCAATGCTCGCCCAGACCCCTATAGACTCTATACAGACCTCAATATACTAGTATAGGCAACACATCCTCAAGACAGATCCTCAAATGAGATCAATTCCTCGATCAACATATAAAGATTCAATCCATCCGTCAAGTCATCGATACAGCTCCTAGACTCAGACCAGTCTAGCTACAGGACTTGACTAGACCCAAACTGACACTCCTAGCATGTATGCACAAGTCACACAACATCACAGTATAATAATACAATTAAACAATAATTATAAAACTATCGCATACAATATAAACAACACCTCATATCATAACATGGCAAAATAATGCATAACATTCATTCATAGCTCATATTTTCAGGTAGTTATGTAGCATAACATACCCTTAATTGTAAGTATAAGGCTCTGCCAGCCCTAACATGTTATAACATCAGGTAAACTATAGACTTTTCATAGTATGACATCACAGCACAAGGAAAACATAACATGCATGTTGGCATACATAGTATAATCTAGCAGATGTAGGGCTTAACCAGCCCAACAATTCACAGTCCAGTTAGAAGAGGACTCAACCAGCCTAGCAATTCACAATCCAACTGGAACATAATTCATCATAAGCACATCTCAAACAGATTGCATACACACAATAACACACTATCACATAAATCATCATAGCAACACAGCATAGCATAATTTATACAATTCCTAAGAGGTAACTCCTACCTCAAAAGAACAATCAATGCGCTCCTTACGTCCGGGGGTCCACATCCTGCTCCGACCCCTGACCACCGCTCAAATGATCGCCTAAAACACGATAATCGAGATTACGATTCGTTAGAGCCATAAAGAAATTAAAACTACTAGCATCATATCGATCTCGAAAAGCTGGTCGAAACGGGACGGAAACCAGCGAAAACAGGCGTCAGGAGGCTTTGGGGGCACGTTAGCAAACAGCTCTTCGTGGACAGGGCACTGACCAGTGCACCCAAGCGGTTGCTACGCGCAGCACTATCTTCCTCCTCAAGAAGATCGCCAGAGGTCCGTCGGATCTCCATTAGAAAGGGGCTAAAGCACCGGGTAAACCACCAGGGGAGAAGAGGAACCCGCGTGTTGTCCCTAGCACAAGATTCCCAAGAAGGTCGCGCAGCCACGTCCAGAGAATGGCCGGCCAGATCATTGCCAGAATCCATGGCTGGGAGGGAGGAAAACAGAATTTTCCAACTTGGGAAACTCCAGGGACGGAGAGAGGACGGCGTCGGGGTTCACTGCCATCCCCTTCCCAACACTGCAGTCGCCGGGAAGAGGAGCGGCGTCAACTCCGACGTCGTCTCCGGCGACCCATGGCCGGAGAAACCCACGAAAACCCAAAACACCCCGAAAAACCCACCAAAAACTCGGAATCGAAGGAGGGAAAAGATACAAGCTCACCTTGGATGAGATTGGGAAGAACTCCGATGGAGAGCCACAACGAACGTTCACTCCCCGGCGAGCTCCATCGCCCCTGCTGCTCAATCTCACCCTCTCTGCTCCTCTTCCTCCCTCTCCAGCTCCCTCTCTCACGATCTGTAAGGGCCGAAGTGTAAATAACCAGGCTTTTATGTAAAATATTGGACTTTCCCATAATAAGGGGGTTTGCGAGGGGTTTTCTGCAAAATTCCCACCTAACCCCACCACTTCTCTTATTCTCTCCCGATCCTTCCTCTCTCTTCATCCTCACTCTCCATTGACCCGAAAGAGAGAGAGAGATGTTCAAGAGAGATCTAGAGAGAAGGGGGAGGGAGAGATCGAGAGGGTGGAGGAGGAGATCGCCGACGCCGGAGCTAAAGAGGGCGAGATCGGCAGCGAGGAAGAGAGATCGGCGCCGGAGAAGGAAGAAGGAAGGGAGGAAGAAGGTGGAGCTCGCTGTGGAGCGAAGATCCAGTGGGTCTTCGCCGGATTTCTTCCCGATCTCGACTGAGGTAAGCTTCCAGTTCTTTTCTCCTTCGATTCCGAGTTTGTTGGTGGGTTTTCCGGCGGGTTTGGGTCTTTTGTGGGTTTCTCCGGCGATGGGTCGCCAGAGACGACGTCGGAGTTGACGCCACTCCTCTTCCCGGCGACTGCAGCGTCGGGAAAGGGTGGAGGTGAACCCCGACGCCGTCCCCTGTCCCTGGGGTTTTTTTTCCCAAGTTGGCAGCCCTGTTTCCTCTCCCGGCCATGGATTCCGGTGAGGATTCCGGCCGGCCCTTCTCTAGTCGTGGCTGCCGACCTCTTTGGGAACCTTGCTAGGGATAGCGATGGCTTCCCTTCTTCTCCCCTAGTACTTCTCCTCGGTGCTTGAGCACCCTGTTTGGAGATCCGACGGAGCTCCGGTGATCCTTGGGGAGGAAGGTTGTGCGCTGTGCACGACGTCTGCTTGGTGCACTGGTCAGTGCCCTGTGCACGGGTCAGTGCCTTGTGGACAGTGCCTTGTGCACGCAACAACGCCCTGTTAGCTGTTTGCTAACGTGCTGCTAAGCCTCTGACGCCCGTTTATGTCGTTTTCCGTGCCGCTTTGATCGGCTTTTCGTGATCGATCTAATGCTAGTAGTACTAATTTATTTATGGCTCTAATGGATTGTAATATCGATTATTGTGTTTTAGGCGATCGTTTGAGCGGTGGTCAGAGGTCGGAGCGAGACATGGACCCCAAGGCTTAGGGATTTCACGTCAATCACCTTTTAATTGCTTTTTGAGGTAGGAGTTACCTCCTAGGAAATTGTATGATTGTTTGCTATATGTTGTGTTATAATTATGTGTGATGCAATGTTGTGTATATGCTATGTTGTATGACTATACCTCTGTGATGATGGTTGTATGCTATGTTATGAGGTGTTGGGCTAGTTGAGCCCTGTACTTGCTTAATCATGCTATGGAATGTTATGCTAAGCTTTTCCTATATTGATTGATTGATTATTTATGTGATTTGTGCATACATGCTAGGAATGTCGGGTCCGTCATAGGACTAGGATTATGATTGGGTCTAGTCAGGTCCTGTAGTTAGACTAGTCAGAGTTTAGGGACTAGTTGATGACTGCATCTGGGGACTTTGATCTGATTAAAGATCTGATTTGAGGATTCGATCTGATTGAGGATCTAATCTGAGGATTTGATTTGATTGAGGATATGACTTGAGGATTGGATCTGATAGGATGTTGTACCTATACTAGTTTACTGGGGCTGGGTATAGAGTCTATAGGAGTATGGGCGAGCATTGATGGCCGGACGCGGCGACTTATCCATACTAGCCAGACCATACTTGGGCAGTATACTAGGATAGGTGGGTGTACACCAGTGTCCTAGAGTGTGTCAGGTGACTCCTACTGGGCTTTTGAGCTCATTGTTTGGATTTTTGGTTTTTGGTGCAGGTAGACCTGAGACCACTGCATCCTTTGGAGATCATGTACTGTGCAGAGGAGTCATTTTTGTATTTTGGCTTCTTTATTTATGTATGAAAGGCATGTATATGTTGGAACTTGAAAATGGTTGATTATTGTAAATTTGGGATGTAATATCATGTATTTTGATGTCTACTAATTCTATGTACATGAAACATGAAATGAATGAGATGAATGAATGTAAGTGGGCGAATGTGTCCCTGATAGATGTGATTGAATGTGATAAATTATGTATATAAATCTTGTTTTATTAGTAATTGACAGGTTGTAATAGGGATCTCACGTCCCCATGCCCAAGGGTCATGCCAAAATTTTAAATAAATCTTTGGGATATTTTCTATTTAGTTGGGGCGGGGCGTGACATGATCTCTCTCCCTCTCTAACTTCGGCGCCGGCGATCTCCACTTCCTCCTCCCACTCCCTCTCCCTTCCCCCTTCTCTCTCTCCCGATCTCTCTGGATCTCTCTGGAGCTCTCTGTCTCTCTCGGTCCGGTTGTGAGGTGAGAATGAAGAGAGGGGAAAAAATATCAGGAGAGAAGAAGAGAGGTAGTTGGGTTAGGTGGGGACTGTTGCAGAAAACCCCTGCAATACTCCCTTATTACGCGAAAGTCCATCAATTTACATAGAAGTCCAGAAAGCCCTTACAGCTTGCATCGATACATACCACCCTAACACCCACGTCTCCTTTAGACAATACAATTAATGGATCTACACGCACAAGATGCATCCCATTGAAGAAATAACGAGAATTATAATTTAATCATTTTAATTTGTCTACTAATTCAGTTTAAATCAAATTCAAACTCGTTCGGAGAAAGATTTTGAATACGACATTTATATCTTTTTTCATATTTTTACAACAGAAGATTCAAAATATTTTTCTTTTGCTCGGTGAAAAAATAACCTAGGGAAACTTTGCAAGGAAAACTAATAACATAGGAGGGTAAGTGTAACACCCCGGCCCTCCACTGGGCCCCGGCCCGCGGGCTCCCCGTCCGACCAGGATCCACCCGAGGGCCCCCACCCGACACAATATTGTCCGCTTTTGGCTCACCGCAGCCGATCGATCGATAAACGCGTTGTGTCTATTAAGGGCTTACTATATACTTATATCGAACCCCGGACCATACCCAAGCGTTGTGGGACCGCTCCATTTCTGTCGGATCACTGCCAGCACGGCTTTAAAACGCGTTGTGTCTATTAAAAGCTTACTATATACTTATATCGAACCCCGGACCATACCCAGGCGTTGTGGGATTGCTTACCCGGCAACCCGACTCAGCCCCGCCCTCCAGGCGCAGGCATCTTGTCCCACGGTAAACCCAGCGGGCCTCACAGTAAGCTACATGACCAATAAGACAGGAAGTTTTTCAGAATATAACTATGAGAAGAAAGATTTTTCACCAGATTTGAAAAGATGATATCATGTTTAATTTACGTTGTTCCCAAAATCTTAAAATGAGAAGAAAGGCTGAGATTTATACATATAATATTATTACCCTGGATTTTATTGTTATATGGATAATCCATCACGATTCACGTCATTATATTTTGTACATGTAAGAACCTCAATGAATTTCGAATCCGGAACGTATGGTTACGGAAACACAAAGAAACAATCACATATATTGATGTAAAATATGAAATACAGTACCCTATTTGCTTATTTATTAAGCGAAACCATGCAAACAGTCATCATAAATGATATTTATTAGACATTCATATGGTCATATATATAGTAATCGGAGCGGCGCTTTATCAATATAATTGATATTAATTGGCCACCCAGAACTGGGCCTGGAGCCAGTCTACGGTCTTCTTGTCCACTTGGAAGGCCTTGGCAAGAACATCATCGGAGATAGGCGGCTTCGAGCCGAAGACAGCGTTGGCTATGGTGATCAAGCCAGGGTTCTGGCTGCTCAGAGCGGAGATGGACACAGCTTTCTCTGTACCTTTGTTGAACTGGAAGTGGATGAGCCCTTCAGGGAAGACGAAGACATCACCCTTGTTCAGCACTTTAGTAAACAGCTGGTTGTTCGGGTTCGATGTGACGAAGCCCACGTAGAGTGTTCCTTCCAGCACAGTAAGGATCTCGGTTGCCCGAGGGTGAGTATGAGGAGGAATAAGACCGTAGGGTGCAAAGTCTATGCGAGCCAAGGAGACGCCAAGGGTGTTGAGTCCTGGGAGCTGAGCTGCCGAGACTAGTGTCACATTAGACCCTAGCTTATTGTCTGTGTTACCAGGCATGTTGAGGCCGGAGAAGAAGAAATCTTTGGCGTTGACGTCCTTGGGATTCTTGCTGACTAATCCGTTCACAATAACTACAAAATAGATGACAAACAATGTTTTAGCAAACATGATAGAAATATATGGGTTGCATGCATGGTTTGAGTAATATATACAAGATAAAGCGAACTAAGTACCTGGAGACATGTTGTCCGCGACACAGAAATCCTGAAGAGGACTGGGATCAGAAGCAAATGCATGAGTGAGAGCCATTGCAAAGAGAGCAAGCAAGAGTATCTTGGCAGCCATGGCTGTAAGAAGAAGAAGTAGAACTAGAGCTTTTGGGTTTGTGTCCTGAGGATGAGATATGCATATATGGTTTAGAGGGGGTTGGCTTTTATAGAGAGAGATCGTGGACTTGGTGTTGGAAAAGGCTTTGAATTAGTCATTGTTCAAGGTTGGGTACGTGACATATTCGTAGCACGTTTTGTGTTCGCGTCACGGAATAGATCTAATTTTTAATTACTCGTTCGTATCAATTAAAGGTATTGTTCTAGCATGCTCAAGATGGAAAGGGGTATATATGTTGAAAATTTCAGCAGGTTGATACATACTTGGAGACACGTTACCTAACCTAGCTATCTAGTGATATAGGAACTATATATATCGAGACTAGATACGTATAAATTTATTGGTGATGCATGAATAAGGTTTACGGATCCATGACCTAGGTTAAAGTAGCAGTTAGTTGCCAGATCTGGAATGATCTTGATTCTGAAGGCATTATCCTCGTTACCTGCCCGTTTTGAATCTTTTGATGTAGAAATTAATTTCATCATGCATGCATCTACGTGAGGCATTTATATAGTATTCGAAGAGGCAATTAATATTTCAAGTTAATTGCTATAGTCCACCCAGAACTGGGCCTGCAGCCAGTCAATCGTCACCTGCCCATGCATTCTTTTCTATTGCTCCTGAGTGGTTACGTGCTATACGTACACTTTTATCTGCTTGGTTAAGCCTGGTCATGCTTGCCCTCTATCAGTACGTGACCATGCATCTTTCATTTTTTAGACCCAGCTCCGGCTCGATCCCCACCTTAATTAACCATGGTTAAGCCTGGTCATGCTTGCCCTCTATCAGTACGTGACCATGCATCTTTCATTTTTTAGACCCAGCTCCGGCTCGTTCCCCACCTTAATATTAACCATGGTTAAGCCTGGCGGCTGTCTTCTGATCTGTGCACAGAGAGACCAAGTTTACCGGACGGACACCCTCGCTAGAATGGTGCCTTCGGGGGATCGAGCTGGGGCTGGGTGTTTGCTCCAGCCTCCAGGATGGGAGGTTTTTGTCGATTTTCCTTTTTTAGTTTGTTTTTAATTAATCAAAAAAATAATCTTTCACTTTTGAGCAATGATATTTAGCCCACCCCACATGTGGGGTCGGCTAAATTCCAACCATACGTGGCAACATGGATTCACACCACATGTCTAAAATACCAACATCGAACATTTATTGTGATTGCTAACATAGCATATATATATTAATATATATATATATACTATTAGGGTCCCCTGCCACTTGTTTCCTCCAGCCTCACCGGTCGAAGTCTCTTACTAAACCGACCATGGCCGACGAGCTTCTCATCTTCTTTGCCCCTTCTCGTGGCCATTAAATAGGAGTAGGAGGTGGGAATGCTGGTCCAAAACCGCTTTAGTGTGCGGGAAGAGCTTCAAAGCCGGTCACGTCACCCCACGTGACCGGTTTACCGTCATTTTTCTATAACGCCATCCAGCAGAGGTCGCGCAACATGTGGCAAATTTAACGATGACTACTATAACACGTGGAAAAAATTATCTACGTGGCAAATTGTCCCAACTGGAGATTCTCTGCGTACTAAATGTGAAGGAATTCCCTTGCTAAACACGGACGGCCGAGTTCAATGGGGAAGAGACAAAGTACCAATCATTAGAAGCAGTAATAATTCCCGCGTAAAAGAATGGAATCTCTTGCTTTAGAAAGAAAGGATATCATCATAAAAGCACGGATTCCTTCATCTTTCTCTCCGCCCTTGCCCTTACCCTTGCTAACGAGGATAGAGAGATGGGTGAGAGGGCGGGGGGGCAAGCATGTCAGAGACAAAGGAAGCATAGGGTGGGAAGATGGGTGATCGGATATTACAATGTATTTCTTCAAATATTTTCAGACATTTCTTTAAATATGACCAGGTATTACATGAATTATATTACCATGCATTTGTTGAAGGATACCAGGTATTTCATCAAACATTACTAGATATTCTTTGAAATATTAGCATATGGGAGGCGGGCATCATGGCTACCGTGGCGAAGCTCCGCCTCCGAGAGTGGATGGAGGGGGAGGGTGGGAGAGAGTGAGAGAGTGGGTGGAGAGAGATGGAGAGGGATGGAGGGAGAGGGTGAGGGAGAGTGAGAGAGCATGAAGGAAAAATTGAATCCGATTCTAGAATACTTAGAATCGGATTCAATTTTATAAGGAATACTTCAAATTTATAAGGATTCCTCACAAATAACCAAGGAATATTTAAAACTCGTATTCCGATTGTAAAGATCTCATTTGCTTAAAAATTGAATCTGATTGTATTTCCTAACAAATAACTAAGGAATCCCCACAAATAACTAAGGAATCCATGTAAATTGGAAGTATTTAGTCCCTTCTCTCTCCATCTCTCTCCACCCACTCTCTCCCCCCGACCTCTCTCTCTCTGCGACATCTCTCTCTCTCTCCCAGACCTCTCTCTCTCTCTCGTCGGCTCGCCTGCCATCGTCTTCTCCACCGGCTCGCTAGCCACAACCTCGCGCCGCTGGCTCGCCAACCACCCTCCCTCTCTCCTCTCTCATATTACTTAAGTACGGTGTCAGATGGGGCATTTAAAGCAGAGAGAGAAACCGGGTGGGAGAGTGAGAGAGGAGGTTGGGTGACATGGCAAAAGCGGATGACGTGATTAGCGGTATTTTAGTCTCCAGTTTATGGATTTCCTGTTTTGTAAACGAACACGAAAGTGTCCCTCGATTGACAAATCAAAAGACAAGTGGATTTTAAAAAAAATAATTCCTAGTTAACGTGTCTTTTCTATCTCTTCTAATATTTAAAGTTTTCTTGATAGATAGTTTTGCAAAACTGGTAACTTATATGCATATCCCTCCAATTTTTTCATACTTATCCCTCTAGTCTTTTCTTTTTGGGCAAATATCCTAATATAGCTCGTTATCTAAGATGTCAAGTTTATGAGATAATATGGTACTTGAAAATTTAAATATATATATATATACTAGGTGGGCCCCCTGCCACCTGGCAGGGTAACCATCAAGTTAATGGGTGATTCGGTTATAAAAATCGAATTTGATTAATGGATCAACTTTATATAAGGATGTATATTAAAACTAACCTAGGGAATATGATAAAAATATACAAAGTTAACTTAGGAAAATATACATGTAAACAAACTAATATAAGGGAAACGGTTGTAACCGTTATTGCTCCTTATAAGGTTGATAAGTATGTATAATTAAAACTAATCTCCTGGCTTATGATTATAAGGATGTATATTTAAAACTAACGTAGGAAATATGATAAAAATATACAAAGTTAACTTAGGAAAATATACATGTAAATAAACTAATAGGAGGTAAACGGTTGTAACCGCTTTTGCTCCTTATAAACTTGATATATATATATATATATATATATATATATATATATATATATATATATATATATATATATATATATATATAAAGTTTATGAGAATTTTCAAAAATAACTGCATAAATTATTTTTTTTACTCCATAGTAGCATAGATTAGATGAGGCGTATGTACGATATTTGAAAATTTTAAAAATAAATATAGAACTAAAATTTAACAATATTTATATAAAAATATAATTATTAATATGTAAGTCTCTGGAGTCTCTGGGATTCTAAGCCCCCACCTCCCCCCAGCAAAATTCCTGATTCCTATCATACAAATATGCCAACGCCTACTAAGGTTTGTTAAAAGTCATCTTTCTTCATTTTTTGAAGTATATATATACACTATACAAGTCATGCATGCATGCATGTACCTACGAAGAGATATATAAAGTCTCTACAGCCTACAAGGAAGGGAGAGAAGGGTTGAATCTTACGAATTAAAAGGCACACAGGTTTTATTTTTCCAACTGTAGATGTTAGAACATACACTTGTCTGTGTGTTTTTGTTTGTTTGTTTTTTTTTTTGCTTATATGAGCTAACATGCTAGCCTTACGACTCAAAAACTAACAGAATCTCTTTGATTTCTGTTTAACTTGACACCTCTGTTCGAACATAGTTTGAAAGAGTTGGACTAAACCACAATCTCCTGATTATTGAGTGTTAGATAATTTTGACATTGACTATTTGACCGGTCAACGGTTAAATTTCCACACTAACAGTGGGGTTTTCGCATAAAACCCCCCGCATGCAATACCTCTTTTAACCAGAAAGCCCATCCATTCCTAGGATTAGGAATCGCAGGATAAATTTTATTCTCACCCGGGATAAGAGCATGTTTGGGTGCTTTCTCGGGATAGTTGCAACCAATCCTATCCCGGTACAAAACATGCCCATAATGACTTGCTCGATACCGGCTCCAGCTCGATAACTGATCGTTTGATGACGGCTCAAGTCATTCAAAAATGATAACAAATTAGGCCGAGGTCGATCGGTATCAACTTGACCAAGCTTGAAAGTTTAAAACTTCTATATAAATATATTTTATTTCTACTCTATGTGTATGTAGTGTTTGCTCTCCTCTTATAATATACAAGTAAAACTTATTTCTAGTTTGCTACAACTTAATTATATTTATTTTATTTTATTTTCCGTATCATAACAAATAACTGTAGAGCCTATATTATAATATTGCTCAATTATTCCACTATAAATATATTAGTATATTGGTTTATATAGTATTCTATATAAGTATGAACAAAACCGATAAATGAGTTGTAAGTATAAAAAAGAAATTAAGGAAAGAAATGGGCTTTGTTTTTGGGCTTTGATTAAAAGCCTACTCGATAGCCAACAGAGAAGAACCTCAAAATATTGCTCAAAATATCACGATTCACGTCATTATATTTTATACATGTAAGAACCTCAATGAATTTCGAATCCGGAACATATGGTTACGAAAACACACAGAAAAAATCACATATATTGATGTAAAATATAAAATACAGTACCCTATTTGCTTATTTATTAAGTGAAACCATCCAAACAGTAATGATAAATGATATTTATTAGCCAGACATTCATATGGTCATATATATAGTTTTCGGAGTGGCACTTTATCAAGATAATTGATATTAATTTCCCACCCAGAACTGAGCCTGGAGCCAGTCTACGGTCTTCTTGTCCACTTGGAAGGCCTTGGCTTCGAGCCGAAGACAGCGTTGGCTATGGTGATCAAGCCAGGGTTCTGGCTGCTCAGAGCGGAGATGGACACAGCTTTCTCTGTACCTTTGTTGAACTGGAAGTGGATGAGCCCTTCAGGGAAGACGAAGACATCACCCTTGTTCAGCACTTTAGTAAACAGCTGGTTGTTCGATGTGACGAAGCCCACGTAGAGTGTTCCTTCCAGCACAGTAAGGATCTCGGTTGCCCGAGGGTGAGTATGAGGAGGAATAAGACCGTAGGGTGCAAAGTCTATGCGAGCCAAGGAGACGCCAAGGGTGTTGAGTCCTGGGAGCTGAGCTGCTGAGACTAGTGTCACAGCAGACCCTAGCTTATTGCTTGTGTTACCAGGCTTGTCGAGGCCGGGGAAGAAGAAATCGTCGGCGTTGACATCCTTGGGGTTCTTGCAGACTAATCATAAATGATATTTATTAGTCAGACATTCATATGGTCATATATATAGTAATCGGAGTGGCACTTTATCAATATAATTGATATTAATTGGCCACCCAGAACTGGGTCTGGAGCCAGTCTACGGTCTTCTTGTCCACTTGGAAGGCCTTGGCAAGAACATCATCGGAGATAGGCGGCTTCGAGCCGAAGACAGCGTTGGCTATGGTGATCAAGCCAGGGTTCTGGCTGCTCAGAGCGGAGATGGACACAGCTTTCTCTGTACCTTTGTTGAACTGGAAGTGGATGAGCCCTTCAGGGAAGACGAAGACATCACCCTTGTTCAGCACTTTAGTAAACAGCTGGTTGTTCGATGTGACGAAGCCCACGTAGAGTGTTCCTTCCAGCACAGTAAGGATCTCGGTTGCCCGAGGGTGAGTATGAGGAGGAATAAGACCGTAGGGTGCAAAGTCTATGCGAGCCAAGGAGACGCCAAGGGTGTTGAGTCCTGGGAGCTGAGCTGCCGAGACTAGTGTCACATTAGACCCAAGCTTATTGTCTGTGTTACCAGGCATGTTGAGGCCGGAGAAGAAGAAATCTTTGGCGTTGACGTCCTTGGGATTCTTGCAGACTAATCCGTTCACAATAACTACAAAATAGATGACAAACAATGCTTTAGCAAACATGAAAGAAATCTAAGGGTTGCATGCATGTTTTGAGTAATATATACAAGATAAAGCGAACTAAGTACCTGGAGACATCTTGTCTGCGACACAGAAATCCTGAAGAGGACTGGGATCAGAAGCAAATGCATGAGTGAGAGCCATTGCAAAGAGAGCAAGCAAGAGTATCTTGGCAGCCATGGTTGTAAGAAGAAGAAGTAGAATTAGAGCTTCTGAGTTTGTGTTCTGAGGATGAGATATGCATATATGGTGTAGATGGGGTTGGCTTATATAAAGAGAGATCGTGGACTTGGTGTTGGAAAAGGCTTTGAATTAGTCATTGTTCAAGGTTGGGTATCACGTTTTGTGTCGGCGTCACGGAATAGATCTAGTTTTTATTACTTGTTCGTATCAACTAAAGGTATTGTTTAGCATGTTCAAGATCGAAAGGGGTATATATATATATATATATATATATATTGAAAATTTCCGCAGGTTGATAGATACTTGGAGACACGTTTCGTAGCCTTGCCTATGAATTTAGTCCATTTCTTGAGCCATCTCCACAATTGAGGGCCTCGCTCTCGGCCCAAGTCAATTGAGGCCCAATCTTTCCTCACTTCTTTTTGTCCTCGGTCCACTTCGATCTGACAAATATAAGTACAAGAAAGGCATTGTCGTACTGGTGAATAAGAAATCAATGGCTACGCATGAAGATATCTCCAATAAGGCGGCTACGCATTTCTAGGTGGCGCAGGGTAAACGTGAGGTCTCTCGTCGGGAGAGACAATCGACCTCTCTATGAGAGTGACAACCAAATTTCTCAAAAGAGAAGAAAACAATTCTAATTTTCATTCATCCAAAAAAAAAGTCCCCTTACAAACCCTAGATCCTCCTTTTATATGTTAAGGAGAGACCAACTTAAACATGGACTCAAACATGACTTAACTCAACTGAACTCGGAATTGAAAAGAAAAAATCTGACTAGAAATAAGAAACTTGCTAAAAATGGAAAGACCGATAAACTGCCTAAAAGGAATGTTTTTCACTAAAATGGGATTTTAAACCATAAGGAAAAGGAATCCGGAGATTTGGAAGTCAAGGTCATGGAGAGATCTTTGATCTCCGATGAATCTTGATGGGCTCGTCGAGCCGGTCGTTTCGACTGGTCGCACGCCCCGATCGGACATCATGGTCGAAAGTTATGCCCATCCGACGGTCATGGTCGTATGAAGATCTGAGTCGGACGGATGGAGTTCGAACGCGTCTGGATTGCCGAAGGAGCTGCTCCGGATCGGACTCGATCAGGTCTGGATCTGGACTTGGTTCTGCATCACTAGGTGGCTTGGGATGGTGGAACAACCTGGCCCGTGGAGATATCTTGGAGTCCCTATTCATGACAAGCGGTTGCATGCCGCCGATTTCAGTGAGATGGTTGATAAGGTGGTCGAGTGCATTTCATGATGGAGCGAGAAGCGGCTGTCGCTACCAGGGAAAATCACCTTGCTTCATCATGTTTTTCAAGCCATTCCGGTACACCTTATGATGTCTACCCATGTATCAGCCGGGGTGATAAGGGTATTAGAGAAGTTGGCTAGAGCATTCCTCGGCAAAGCATTGTCCCGATGTTGACTCCTTGTGGAAATAGCTGACTAAGGCAAAATATGGCTGGAGGGGTCCTCTCCCCTCGGAATAACCGGCAAGAGGCTCGTCTCCGGCATGGCGAGTTATTTGCCGCTCTCTACGGGATCTACGGCGTGGTATGAAATGGAGGCCCGGCCAGATGAGCAAAATTCACGTGTTGAAGGACCGGTGGCTAATGGATCTCCCGTTGGATCAGAAGCCGACTTTTTTCAGTGCTGACCTCCTCTCTAGCCAAATGAAAGTCGGGAGCTTGCTAAGATCGGATGGAGTTTGGCGGAAAAGGACAATCCAAAGACTTTTCCCTGACTGTGTGGCTGAACAGATATGTGCTCTACAAGTAGCAACTGAGGAGGAAGATAAGCTGATCTGGGTACACACGGTTAGTGTTCTTATTTCCTCAACATCTGCCTATTCTATGTTACAGGAATAGAGAACCCCCTCAAATTTGCTCCTCATCTGATGGAGATAAGGTGGATGGCCATATGGAAAGGCCCTTTTAGTCCGATGGTCAAGGCGTTTCTTTGGAAATTAGGCCATGAGAGGATCCCAATGATGGCGGCCTTGTCACACCCCGACTCAGAAAACCCATCTCGACTGGACTTGAGGGGAAACCTACACTAATTACATCCGATACGACGCGACAATACACAAAGCGGAAATAATTTGAACTTAAAGATTTCCTAGGGCATAAAGGTAAAACTAAATATTCCATTACGGAATAAAACTCAATCAAAGGAGGGAACATAATTTCATATATTAAACGCTAATTACATCATCCTCAAAAGGTAACTTTAAACAAAAGCTGCCAAAATATACATATGCCCCTCTGAGACCTCAAACGCCTCCGGAAGTTGACGCGCCGCCAAGACCTGATCCAACTGGAACCACCGAGGAAGAGCCGACGCCTGTACCTAGGGGTGAGCATTCGGTTCTCGGTTCGGTTCTCGGTCCAGAACCGAAGAATCGAATTTTTTTCGGTCCAGTTTTTAGAGAACCAAACCGAACCGAAGTTACATGGGAACCGAACCGAAATTTTCGGTTCCGGAACCAAACCGAACCGAAATTTTCGGTTCCGGAACCGAACCGAAATTGTGGTGATGAGTTGGTTTGTGATGTCACCAATTCATGTGTACTTCTCCACCTATCTTGGATGTATCATGGACTTCTTGATTGGAGCACACAATGCAAGAAGACGTGCATGAGAGGTCTCCAGAGCTCTCTCTGTCTCTGGCTTTTGTAGGGTTGTTTGTCACGTTTTTTATATGGACAGATTTGAAATCAACCTCTAATTTTGTTGATCTTTTTTTGTTACTAGTTTGTAGTACGAGAACAGAGCAGAGCTTGAACTGTGACGTTCTCCATCAATATACACACTCCTTCGCTGGTATTTCTCGTGTTATAAAATAAATTAATTATGTGATTAGATTCATGTTTTCTGACTTAAACTTTTGGATGAATCGGTGATTCAATAATTTCTGGGCTAGGAAAACAGAAGCATGATCTCATGGAAACCTGAATCCTGGGTGTCTTCATGTTAGCCATATATCTATAACTAAATTGCCTATAATTCTGCCTAGTTATTTGATCATTTAAGAGGTCAACAAGAACTTGAGAGAAGGATTTGAGACAAAGGAGGAACAAGAATCTCATCTACTCTGCAATTTTAAGCAACTGTTCTCCCCATTTGGCATTTTAGCTGCCAACTTTGATGATCATAATTAAAGCTATATATATCACATAAATGCCTTTAAATCTGTTTCAAAAAACTCATTAAGCATCAATATGGTTTCAACACTAGACTTGCTTCAAGAGATCATCAAAACAAACAGTCTATAAATTTGATTAAAAATCTCCGGGACTATATTCAATAGCTTTTCTAGATCTCTTGTTCTGTTCTCAATGAATCACTAATATCTACCAAAGCCTTAATTTACATGAGAAAAGGACTCATTAAAAGAATCAACCTATATCTAACTAAAACAACACACATATATATATAGTTCTCCTCAAAGAATTCATTCACATATACTGATCAGAGCCTGGCAAACTCTATAATTTTCAGCGCTACTTAATTAGCCATGTATCAAGTCCAGTGCGGCATCAACAAGTGAACAGATAGTTGTGCTATGCCTGCTCAGCCCAACACTTCCAGAGAACACATTGAAGCACTCAAGCTCCGATGTGGTGTCGGCCACGCCGCGGAGTTCCTTCTCCATTCCGAGATCTCTGAACGATTTGATGCAGCTTGTGTCGGATTTCATCATCGATATCGCGAGCTCTGCGACGAACCCGGCCGCCGGCGGACGGCGACGAGGGCGGGCCGCAGGCGGACGGCGAGCGGCCAGCCACGAGGTCGAGGAAGAAGGCTGATGGCGTTGGGCTCTCGTCAGGGGGAATGGATCTTCGGATGGGGGGAGCCGGGGAGAGCTTGGAAGAGATCAAGAGAGCGAGAGCAGAGGAAGCTCGTGAAATTTGGGACTTGGCCACTTGGGAGTTGGGACTTTAGCACTGGATTGACCGGGTTAGGTAGACCGGGTTAGATAGACCGGCTGACCGGGTTGGCTGGTTAGACCATAAATTAATATATGTATAAAAAGTTCGGTTCTTCGGTTCTGACCCGAACTGAATCGAATTTTTTTTAAAGAACCGAACCCGAACCGAACCCGAACTTTTCATACATGCAAAGAACCGAACCGAACCGAAAAACCGAAAAAACCGAACCGAATGGACCGAACTAATTCGGTTCGGTTCGGTTCTTCGGGTTCGGTTCGGTTCTGCTCACCCCTACCTGTACCTGCAAACGCAGCTCGGGTAGAGTGAGCAATAAGCTCAGTATGGTTCTACTCTACTCTACGTCGCATAGGAAAAAGGGGAAACTACAAAGTCCCGAGTTCTATCTCATCTCTAAAGGAAACTCACGTTACGTCCACCGCCTACCCCAGGGCACGCACTCTATGACCTCAACTGTCAACAGTCGTCCCTTTCAACCACCAAGCGCCCAGTACTGAACAACAAAGGGGTAGGACCCATGGCAACACGTAACTTTCCTTAACACGGATACTCAGCATGAGACGAGAACTCTGGGGGACCTCTACACCTTAAACAACAGATAGTAGCCGACTAGATCCATCCTCGAGAATACAGATATTTGGCATAACAATCACGCCCTTGTCCTTGCTACTCAGCCACGGTCCTAGAGCTAGATCCGAGCTACCCGAGAGCCTCGGATCGGCGAAGACCCTATTCACCCGCACCCTAGCCTTATGCTCTAATGCAAACAAGATGCATGCAATGCTCAGGCACAGATAAAGAGATATAGGAATGCAACAATATGACAACAATTATACAAGGCTAGGCATAGCCTATAGCTAGCCAAGGGAAGATCGATCCTCCTTAAGAGTGTTCCCTGCCTGGGAAGGAGAGATCGATCTTCTTTCACAAGAAGATCGCTCTTCCTTAAGATGGTGTTCTGCCTGGGGAAGAAGGATCGATCTTCTGGCACCAGAAGATCGATCTACCTCAAACACACCCTCTGTCAAGATAAATGATCGATCTTTCCTTACAAGGAAGATCGATCATCCTTAGACGAGACAGGACACTTCAACGGAAGTGATCAATCATTTTATCCAAATGATCGATCCTTCATAGTTGGTAGGAAAGTGTGAATAGTGCATGAGATCCAATTTCTTGGATTTAATCTATCAAAACGTATCGAAATCAAACCAAACTTGGTAGGCATGTGCAATTGGATGTGGGGAATCTAATGACACTAAGAAATCCAACTTTGGATGGTCAAATCCTCCGAATTAAATCAAATGGCCCGAAAGCCAACGAAATCGACGAAAAACTGAATTTGTTGGATTTGATCTATCAAATAGTGATGGAATCCATTCGAACTTTGCAGGAAGGTATATTTGATGGTGGGAAATTCATTCATGCAATAAAAACCAAACTCACATCATGAAATATCATATCTAAGTCCGACCCCGTCGAAAAACTGACAAAAATACGGAATCCGTCCGAAAGAATACATAAATGAAACCATAGCTAGCTTCTAAACATGCTAGGGCACAAGAATACTGAAAATTATAGCATTCGAATACACACAATGTCACGCCCCGCCCCAATTAAATATAAAATATCCCAAAGATTTATTTAAAATTTTGGCATGACCCTTGGGCACGGGGACGTGAGATCACTATTACAATTTTTCAATCACTAATAAAACATGATTACAACATTCAATCACATCTATCAGGGACACATTCGCCCATCTACATACATTCTTCTCATTCATTTCATTCACATGTTTCATGTACATAGAATTGGTAGACATCAAAATACATAATAATACTTCCCAAATTTACAATAATCAACCATTTTCAAGTTCCAACATACACATGCCTTTAATACATAAATAAAGAGGCCAAAATACAAAAAATGACTCCTCTGCACAGTACATGATCTCCAAAGGATGCAGTGGTCTCCGGCCTACCTGCACAAAAAAAACCAAAAATCCAACCAATGAGCTCGAAAGCCCAGTAGGAGTCACCTGACACACTCTAGGACGCTGGTGTACACCCACCTATCCTAGTATACTGCCCAAGTATGGTCTGGCTAGTATGGGTAAGTCTTACACGCACAGTCGCCGCGTCCGGCCGTCAATGCTCGCCCATACCCCTATAGACTCTATACCCAGCCCCAGTATACTAGTATAGGTACAACATCCTATACTAGTTTACTGATCCTAGTATGGTCTGGCTAATCTGGGTAAGTCTTACACGCACAGTCGCCGCGTCCGGCCGTCAACGCTCGCCCAGACCCCTATAGACTCTATACATGCCTCAGTACACTAGTATAGGCAACAGATCCTCAATCAGATCAAATTCTCAAGTCAAGTCATCAACATAGTCCCTAGACTCTGAATAGTCTAGCTACAGGACCTGACTAGACCCAACCATTATCCCTGTCCTAAGACAGACCTGACATTCCTAGCATGTATGCACAAATCACACAACATCACAATATAATAATCAATCAATCAATAACTTGGTCAATTAATCTCATTTATGCATACAACTCAGGAAAAGCTAGCATAACATTCCATAGCATGATAAAGCAAGTACAGGGCTCAACTAGCCCAACACCTCATAACATAGCATACACCCATCATCACAGCGGTATAGTCATACAACATAGCATATACACAACATTGCATCACACATAATTATAACACAACATATAACAAACAAGCATACAATTTCCTAGGAGGTAACTCCTACCTCAAAAAGCGATTGAAAGGCGATTGACGTGAAATCCCTAAGCCTTGGGGTCCACGTCACGCTCCGACCTTTGACCGCCGCTCAAACGATCGCCTAAAACACAATAATCGATATTACAATCCATTAGAGCCATACGTAAATTAGTATTACTAGCATTAGATCGATCACGAAAAGCCGATCAAAGCGGCACGGAAAACGACATAAACGGGCGTCAGAGGCTCAGCGGCACGTTAGCAAACAGCTAACAGGGCGCTGTTGCGTGCACAAGGCACTGTCCTGTGCACAGGGCACTGACCCGTGCACAGGGCACTGACCCGTGCACAGGGCACTGACCCGTGCACAGGGCACTGACCCGTGCACAGGGCACTGGCTAGTGCACCAAGCACGACGCCGTGCACAGCGCGACGCCGTGCACAACGCACAGCGCACAGCGCTCAGCGCACAGCGCTCAGCGCACACCACTCAGCGCACACCGCACACCCTTCCTCCCCAAGGATCGCCGGAGCTCACACCGGAGCTCCGTCAGATCTCCAAACAGGGTGCTCAAGCACCGAGGAGAAGCATCAGGGGAGAAGAAGGGAAGCCATCGCTGTCCCTAGCAAAGTTCCCCAAGAGGTCGGCAGCCATGACTAGAGAAGGGCCGGCCGGAATCCTCACCGGAATCCATGGCCGTGAGAGGAAACAGGGCTGCTAACTTGGGAAAGAAAAACCCCAGGGACAGGGGACGGCGTCGGGGTTCACCTCCACCCTTTCCCGACGCTGCAGTCGCCGGGAAGAGGAGTGGCGTCAACTCCGACGTCGTCTCTGGCGACCCATCACCGGAGAAACCCACACAAAACCCCAAACCCACCGGAAAATCCACCAAAACTCCTAGGAAGCCCAAGAAAACCGCGATAACAAAGGGGGAAAAGAGCTGGAAGCTTACCTCAGTCGAGATCGGGAAGAAATCCGGCGAAGACCCACTGGATCTTCACTCCATAGCGAGCTCCACCTTCTTCCTCCTTTCCTTCTTCCTTCTCCGGCGCCGATCTCTCTTCCCTGCGGCCGATCTCCCCCTCTTTTAGCTCTGGCGCCGGCGATCTCCGTCTCCTCCACCCACTCTCTCTTCTCTCTCTCTCGATCTCTCTAGATCCTTCTCTCTCGGGAAAAGATGGCTGGTTGTGAGGTGAGAAAGAAGAGAGGGGAAGAAAAATCGGGAGAGAAGAGAGTAGTGGGGTTAGGTGGGAAAATTTGCAGAAAACCCCTCGCAAACCCCCTTATTACGGGAAAGTCCAATATTTTACATAAAAGCCTGGTTATTTACACCTAGGCCCTTACA
>OY986965.1:5179842-5208862 GCA_963920575.1 Narthecium ossifragum | reverse complement strand
AAGGGAGAAGGAGCTCGGCTGGATCGGTACTGGATGGCGTTGGAGACGTCGGATGTGGCGACGTTGATTGGAGGGGAGTCGGGGGTGAGCCGGGGGTGAAGATAGAAGAAGAGAAGAGAGAAAAATCGAGAGAAATAGGGAAAAAGGGGTAGAAAATAGAGGAAAATATGGAAAAAGATAAAGAAAATAATAGAATAAAAGTGGAGGTAATTGAAGAAACTCTTGATGGAGAATTTCAGCCAATTAAGTTGTAATTTGAAGAGTTAAAAAGATGAAAATGAATTTAGAAAGATGAAATGAAATGTAAAAAGATGAAAATGAATTCAGAAAGATGAAAATGAATTTAAAAAGATGAAAATGAATTTAAAAAGATGAAAATAGAGTTAAAAAAGATAAAAATAAAGGAAAAAAAAGACGAAAAATAGATTTAAAATGATGAAAATAGAGTTTAAAAAATGAAATGTATGAAAGATGAAAATGAATTCAGAAAGATGAAAATGAATTTTGAAAAATGAAAATGAATTCAGAAAGATGAAAATGAAATGTAAAAAGATGAAAATGAAATGTAAAAAGATTAAAATGATTTTAAAAAGATGAAAATGAATTCAGAAAGATGAAAATGAATTTAGAAAGATGAAAATGAATTTCGAAAGATGAAAATAAATTTAGAAAGATGAAAATAGAGTTAAAAAAAGGTAAAATTAAAATTAAAAAAAGTTGAAAATAGATTTAAAATGATGAAAATAGAGTTAAAAAGATGAAAATGAATTCAGAAAGATGAAAATGAAATTAGAAAGATGAAAATGCAGGAAAGATGAGAATGAATTTAGAAAGATGAAAATAGAGTTAAAAAAGATAAAATTAAAATTAAAAAAAGTTGAAAATAGATTTAAAATGATGGAAATAGAGTTAAAAAGATGAAAATGTATGAAAGATGAAAATGAATTCAGAAAAATAAAAATAAATTCAGAAAGATGAAAATAAATTCAGAAAGATGAAAATGAATTTAGAAAGATGAAAATGCAGGAAAGATGAAAATGAATTTAGAAAGATGAAAATGAATTTAAAAAGATGAAAATGAATTTAAAAAGATGAAAATGCATTTTGGTCAATTTTTCGTATTTTATGTACAATTTTGATGCGTAAATCAGCTTAATTTGGCTCGATTCCGGTTCGGATTTGATCTAATCCAGTCCATACCGGCCCAATCTAGTTGTAATCTGGTCAAGTATGGATTGCTAGATCTTGGCATGATCGGATTCAGCTGTGACTGAGCTTGATGGGCATGATCTGGTCCAATCTGACTAGGAGGGGTGGTTAATTTGTTTAGATCAGGCTCATGTGTTATCAATTCAAATCGGCTCAACCCGATGCATGGGCGATCTGATGGCTGAGAGAGCTCTGGCGTTGATCAACGGCGAGGATGGACCGGCGGTCTTTGACACCGGTAGGGGTGAAGTCGTGGTGGCCTAGGGACTCGATCCACGGTGCTGGATCGTCGGTGGCGCCGCCGTAAATGTCGGATCTAAGGAGGCAACGGCGGTGCTCTTGGAGAAGAGAGTGGAGAAGAGCCGGATGCTGGTGAGGGGCGGGCAGGCGGGGGTTGGGCAGGCGGATCTCGCCGAATCGGCCCCGAAGATGGAGAAGGAAGGGTCGTAGGGGCGAAAGGGCATCAGATCCGGTGTCGGATGAGGATGGGGAGGGCGGAGAAGATGGAGTTGGGTACGTCCGGCGCCGGATCCGTGAGGAGGACGACGCTTAAGGTCTTCGCCGGGGATGGAGGAGAGGTCGGAGTGGCATCGGTTATGCAGTGGTGTAGGAGGAGAGGTCGGATTTGAGGTGAGGTGGTTAACCGGAGTTGGACGGATGGGCGGCGAGGGATGGATGCAGGTCGAGATCGAGGTGGTGCCGGAGCTTGCTGACGGTCGCCGGAGAAGAGAGGGGAGATAGGGAGAGGAGAGAGAAAAGGCTGGAATAAAAAAAACAAAAAAAAAACAATGGTATTATTGTCTTTTTGAGGTGATTTGGGCTTGTTAATGTAAAAGAAATGAGTGTGGGGTTTTTGACAAAGTGCATGGGGGAGTGCATGGAGGTGATGGACAAGAATGAGTCTAGATTTGGAGTTGTGGCCAAATAATCCTAAAAAAAAACACTCCAACAGCCCGGCCGCCCCCTCCCCATGGGCGTTAGCAGGCTTAGAGTTGTGGGCCTTGGTCTTGGCCTAAGACTCTTAGCCGTTGGGCAGCTGAGGCAGCTTGGGCTTACAAGAGACCCAAGAAATTCATGGTTCCAAGTAAGCCCGTCAGCTAGCCCGACATGGTACGAGGTCCGCGGGCTGGGACTTTGGGCTGTGTTGGGCTCAGGTTTTAAAGCATGATACCAGCACGGGCACGAACCCGATAAGTTGAGGGCCCAGTCCGACCAGGCCCATTTGACACATATAGGCCAGGGAACATCCCAGTATATCCTATATCAAGTCTGAGGCCAGCTAAATAAAGAGAAACAGCTGCTAGAAGCTCCAATCCAAGCCTTGAGCTAGTCTTTCTTATTGTTGGAAAACAACATGCAATGTTTGAACAAGTATAAGGCCACGTTTGGTTGCCATGGGAATTGGAATGGGAATGGGAACGGGAACGGGATTGGGAATGGGAACGGGAACTGGAAAGGAATTGTGATTGTTTGGTACGTCAAGGAACTGGAATGGGAACTGAACTTAAAAGTGTTTTGTATACATAATAAACATGGGAACTGGAATGGGAATACAAATTAAAGACCAAAATACCCCTGGCTCTAATAGCATAGATTTACGAATATATTTCTGTATGTATATGTATTTGCATTACCGTGACTTATTTGGATGAAACACTATTAATAATGAGCGAAAGAAATAAGATTATTATTTGAAATATTATTAATAAATAAGAGTATTAATATGAGAGTTCCTAATATTATTAATAAATAAGAGAAAGAAATAAGATTATTAATATTATTTAAAAAATTATTAATAAATAAGAGAGAAATAATAATATTATTATTATTATTATTTGAAATATTATTAATAAATAAGATTATTAATATTATTTGAAATATTATTAATAAATAATATTATTAATATTATTTGGAATATTATTAATAAATAAGAGAAAGAAATAATATTATTAATCTTATCTGAAATATTATTAATAAATAAGAGAGAAATAATATTATTTGAAATATTATTAATAAATAAGAGAAAGAAATGAGATTATTAATATTATTAATAAATAAGAGAGAAATAATATTATTAATATTATTTCAAATATTATTAATAAATAAGATAAAGAAATATTATTATTAATATTATTTGAAAAATTATTAATAAATAAGAGACATAAATAAGATTATTAATATTATTTGAAAAATTATTAATAAATAAGAGAAAGAAATAAGATTATTAATATTATTTTGAAATATTATTAATAAATAAGAGAAAGAAATAAGATTATTAATAAATAAAAGAAAGAAATAGGATTATTTTTAAGATTGATCCTAGCCGTTTGATCAGTTTAATCAAATAAAGATAAAGGGTATTCATGTATATTCCATGAAATGAGAGTTCCTGTGTTTGAGGGAACTCTGAATTCCCATATCAAATTCAGGAATCCAAAGTTCCCTCAAACACAGGAACTTCAATTCCGGTTCCTGAATGAAGAGTGCAACCAAACACTCTGAATTTCTTATTTTAATGAATTCCCATTCCCGTTTCCAAATCTAAAGTGCTACCAAACGTGGCCTAAGTCTTCCTACATCTATGAGCATGTTAGCTAGTTGAGCCGCAATTTCTCATCGTCGGAGTTAGTAAACATAGACTTTAGTACCTTCTATTTCCTCCATCCTTGTATTTAAATTTAGAGCAGGAGAAATGGTTGCCACGGTCTTTTTTTCTCTCCTCGTGTTAGCAGAAATATCTAGTAGCGATAGCAACAAACAAGGAAAAAAAATGCGAAGATAAGATTAAAGTACTGGTCACAAGGGCGACTTTTCCGTCTTCCCCGAAGGGCTCATCGACTTTCAATTCAACAATGCAACACCATTCACAGGCAGGGGCATGACCACCCTATAGCAAACGCGGTCTTTGGTTTGAATCTGCGTGCCTTTATAACTATGATTAAGTCCTTGCTAAGGCCTTTCAATTGCATAAGAAGACCATTGACTGGCTGTAGGCCGAGTACTTGATCAACGACAGTAATTAATATCTGTTATTTGCTAGCTACTCTAATAAGTAGTAATAAATGATCTCATGGGCTTTTTCCCATCAATGAATACTGTTTGCATGACTAAAAACTAGTTTTTATAGACGAATATATAGTACAATGGACCCCACTCCCAACCGACGTTTTACCTAAACGATTATTTAAGATCGACAAGAAGTTGCAATTCATTCCGCTAATCAGAGTAGGTCATCTATCCTAAACTTTCCTTTAATCGCTAGAACAAAAAAGTGTTGCAGCGGCGAGTGACACTATAGTTCCATTTTTATAACCTAGGGGTTAAGCTTTTGGAGACAGGAGGGATTAAATCCAAAAATGGGTTAAGCCTCTCTCTCTCATTTACATCCATTTCATCTATCCTAATATTATTTTGATGATGTCAATATATAAAGAATGATAAAAGGCTAAAAAGCAGTTCAATACCATGTAGTTTCCATGTTTTACAGTTTAGTACCACAAAATTTCAAAATTATCAAAAAATACTCCAAGTTACTATACCGGTCATTTTAGATCGAACAGGCTGACGGTGTGACATGGGGTGACAGTAATCAAGTCACGTGACCTTCACGTGACCACCGACACCACGAGCGTCAGCACCTCCGCCACCTTCTCGGCATCCTCCCTCTCGCTTGCCACCGCCCTCCACTCCGTCGTCGACGAGCCCGGCTGTAGACTTGTCTACGTCTGCAAAGACCCGAAGGATGCCTTTGTCTCTCTCCGGCATCACTGGATCGCCAAGAAGCCTGAGGCTGTGAGGGCCACGCCGATGTTACCCTCCTCGTCATCGGTCTGGGTCGCGGCGTTGTAGGTGGCGGCCCCGTGGTGCGTGCGGAGGGTGCGCATGAGCTCCATCTTGGAGGCGTGCCGGCGAGACGGGTAGTTGGTGACCAATGCGGCGGCAGTGCGGACGCGGAATATGCAGTTGGTGACGAGCATGTGGTGGTTGTCGCCAAAGTACCAGTTGAGGCTGGTGTTCTCGGTGACGACAATGAAGGCGTAGCCGACGTCGCGGTGGAGGAGGTGTGCGGCGAGGTCCATGGCCATGACGCCGGTGTTGCACCCCATGGCGGAGAGGTTGAAGGTCTTGATGTTAGACCGGAGGCGGAGGTGCTGGACGAGGAGGGACGTGAGGGAGGAGAACATGTTGCAGGTGACGATGAGGATGGAGACCTCGGAGGAGGGGATGCCGAACTTGAAGAGGAGAGAAACAGAGGAAGAGGGAGGAGGGAAAGAAAGAGAGGGGAGGAGAGAGCTTGCTACCTGCAAGACCCCACGGCCATGCTCGCTACCAACTACGCCAACCGATCACCACCCCGAAGACCTCTCCACCAACCGCGAGCTCCCAGACCGTGACATCATTGCTGGAACGGCAAGGTCGACGCCCTCCACGAGGTCCGTGTCGTATTGGGGCTGCCGACGACGAGGAGTTGCGAGCTCCTCGAGATCCATGACGCCGGTGCTGCACCCCATGCCAAAGAGGTTGAAGGTCTTGATGTTAGACCGGAGGCGGAGGTGCTGGACAAGGAGGGACGTGAGGGAGGGGGTGGGGGAGAACATGCTAAAGGCGACGATAAGGACGGAGACCTCGGTGGGAGCTTGGGGGACGTCAAATCTAAGCCGCCATTGCTCTGTTGGACACCACATCTCCATCTTCGACAGGTGCTCTCTCTCTCTCTCTCTCACTTCCCCATGTCAACGAAAACCAGCCTACGTCAGCGAAAACCAGTAAAAATAGACGAATACCAGTCAAAATTGAGCATAGTGACTGGTTTGCTGTTAAAATGTAGAAACGGTGTCGGATAATGGTTTATACTGCACTACTAATGTAACTTGGAGTATTTTTTGATAATTTTGAAACTTCGTGGTATTAAACTGCCAAACTTGGAAACTACACGGTATTGAAATGCTTTTTAGCCATGATAAAATAATATATTTTTTACATAATGTGGACCAATTATGATATGACATGTGGCATGTGGGGGGGGGGGGGGTTGGGGGAACAAACTTATATCAATATTTTATTACAATAATATGCTATTGATATTATTTAATATACTACGCATAGGAAAATGTTTTTACACCTTAGATTTTTTCCCACGCTTCTTAAAATACATGCAAATATTTTTATGAGAGTATTAAAATGTTTACGTGTGTATTTACATTTTTTGTTCATCTTTGTTTTTCTACGTGTAAATATTTTTTTGAACCCATACACATTTTGGTATGTGTTTTTATGAGTGTATAAAAACTTTTGCACGCGTAGAAGCATTTTTCATATGCGTAGTGCATTAAATAATACTATTAATATGTTATTATAATAAAATATTAATATAAGTGTGTCCACATGCCACATGTCATATCATTATTGTTTTACATCATGCAAAAAATTATTTATTTTTATATTATTTTAATAAATATATATTCAAATAATATTATTATATTAATATAAGTGGGTCCATATGGGGATGTATTGATGTGTATGACCATACCACGTCACCTTGTTATGCCATGTGGCGTTACCATTCTTCTTCACGTTCATCGTAGGTGGAGGCCACGTGTACGTCGCTGGCGACCACGGCGCCGGTAAGAACAACCTCAACACCGTCGAGCCATACGATCCGGTGGAGGACGGGTGAGCATCGTTGGTGACGATGGCGAATGAGCGAGCATCTGCAGGAGATGGCAAATAAGCGGGCGTTGATAAGAGAGGGATTCTACGGTGGAGGTGTCGAACATGACGGATGGGGTGGTAATATTATACTTTAATATAAATATATTTTTACTCTATTTTATGTAATAATATAATAGTATAAATTTTATACGGTTCAACGTACAAATGTCGAAAACTTAACTTAATAGCGGAATAGAGAAAGATGGTTTAGGTTGTGTTTTGGGGATTGATTTTGGTCGGGAGTGGTGTTGAGGTCGACTATCAGCGTGCGCCGACTCAAAAACAGAGTCGTCGGAGAGTTGCAATATTATATATTTTATACACTTTACGTACAAACATTTGAATTAACTTAATAATTAATTCAAACATTATAACCTTAACCAACTAGCTTACCCACTATTATAATATTATATATTTTATACACTTTACAATTCCTACGCTTATTTCAAGCTTAACTTATTAACTTACCCATGTTTTTGAACCAAATGTCAAAAATGGGTAAAGCTTATCCCCATAAGTTATCATCAGTTTTTTACCCCTAACCCTACTTAACTCTATTCCCCTTAACCCCGAACCAAACGGGGTGCGTTTGGAAATAAGAATGGGGATAATAGAGATAACCCCCCTTAACCCCACTCTTAACCCTAAACCAATCAGGGCCTAAAGGTGAGAGAGAGCGCCAGCAGAAACAAAAGATATGGGCCCACTAAGAGAGATAGTTTGTGGGCGGTGGGACCCACCTGCGGGTTTATCCCACAACGCATGGAGAGTGAAAATGGATGGAGTTTAAATAAACAAATGTGAGCATTTGCCCAAGTTAAAACCATTAGACCCCCAACTCGTGATCATCTAGCCTGTGGCTCGAGCATCTTTCCAACCCAATTAATCAAGCTTAATCAAGCTTGAGTTAATTAATTATGATACAGGTAGACCCTAATTATGAAATCGTCTGAGCTTGAGCTAATGTGATTATGACATTAATTATATCTTATCTTATTTTTTTTCATTTTTTTCATTTCATATACTTTTAGTGGACTGTTAGTACTTTTACCAACGATTGATGTAATTACGGCTAAAGGTCGCTAACCTAATGATAGCTAGCCATGCATGCATGCACCTTTGCGCTAGTAACCATCTCCTTTTTCAAATAAATTTCACATTTGGTACCTGTAAATTATGCTAACTACATGTTTTGTACCTTAATTTTTGATAATTACAAATTTGGTACATCAAGTATCAATACCGTAACAATTTGGTCGGCAGCTCGAACAACATTAAAATGTTGACGAAAAACTGGTCACATGACTTGCACGTGACCAGTGTTAGTGCAAGCCCTGCCCGGAGACCCATCGTCGGCTTACCTCTCCGGCCCCTCTTCCTTCGTTCGAACACCATTGCCCGGAGCAAAACCCGGAGGACCGACAGAGGTAAATCCCTCAACAGTAGTGGCACCCCCTCCCTCCTTCGCAGATCCCTCACCCCTCCTTCGCAGAGGCAGAGGAGCAAAACCCGGGGGTCTACCAGCAGAGGCAGAGGCAGAGGGTTTTGCTCCGCTCCTTCTCCCGCTCGGCCTGATCAGCCCGCCATTGTAGGCGGTCGACCTTATCGGGTTGCGGCGCCTGCACAATCTCTTCGAGCTGGCGAGAGAGCTCGGCCTCCACCTCAATGATGCGGGCGCGGGCGGCATCGACGGCCTCGTGGTGGGGGCGATCCCTGAGCGTGTGGAGCACGGAGCGGGTTTGCACAACCTCAGTTACTGAGTTCCCCATGGAGGCGAGGAGGTCCGGGCGGGGTGCTGGATCCGAAGGGAACGGAGGGCCTCGACGGCGACGGAGCTCAGGACCGAGAGGAGGAGCCGCCGGGGTTAATGGCGGACGGGGTTAATGTCCGCCACAACCTCTCCGCGCTGAAGAAGTTCCCCGGATTGTACTGGCGTGGTTTGTTTGATTCCCGTGTTGGCCGCACAACCTGGCCCTATGGCTCCGGCGTGTGGAGCAAGGAGTGGATGGGCTCACCATGGAAGAGGATCTTGCCACGGAAAGGGTGGTCGCCGGAGAAGATGGAGCTCGCCGGAAAACCACGTTCGTGACGCGGGAACCTAGCAAAATTCCGCTCACGTGATATCACGTGAGCGGAATACCGTCAACTGAGTTGAACGTACTATATTGGTACCTTAAGATACTTGAGGTACCAAATTTATGATTATCAAAAGCTCAGGTACTAAATATGTAATTAGCATATTTTACACATACCAAATGTGAAATTTAGCATAAAATTAATTTAGCCTTGCGCGACTTGCCTTCTTCTCAGAAGTCAGATTCGCCTTCTCCTCATAAGTCAGATTCTTGGCTCAAGGTTAATCGACGTAGCCCAAAACAGGAAAAGTCCAGCCTAAATGCATTGGAATGTTGACATTTACCAGTTTTGAAGAAATTTCTGCATGAAGTATTACCTAACGCGACGTACTTCGTACGTCATCTTCTACAAAACCAAAATACTCAGCATTTTTATTAATTAAACCTTTTGCAATGCCAAGTCCTACATCTCGATCTCTTTCTATATAAGCCCACCCCTTGTGAGCCACCATAGTCTCTCATCACAAAACTTCACTCTTGTTCTCCATCCTTTTAATTGTGAAGCTCTTAGGAAAAAAGAGTAGTCATGGCTGCCAACTTGTTCTTGCTTGCTCTATTGGCCATGGCTTCATCCCATGCATTTGCTGCAGATCCCAGCCAGCTTCAGGACTTCTGTATCGCCGACATGAAATCTCCAGGTACGTAAGATATAGCTTATTTACTCTTTAATTTTCTTGTTTTTTTTGCATATAATTAATCTATGTGCATCATGTCGTTGTTGTAATATTGTTGCAGTGGTGGTGAATGGTTTTGTCTGCAAGAAGCCCATGGATGTCACAGCCGACGATTTCTTCTTCTCCGGCATCAACAAGCCTGGTAACACCGACAACAAACTGGGGTCTAATGTGTCGGTGCTCACCGTGGCTCAGCTGCCAGGACTCAACACCCTTGGCATCACCGTGGGCCGCGTAGACTTTGCACCTTATGGTGTTAACCCTCCTCATTTCCACCCTCGAGCAACCGAGGTCACCACAGTGGTGGAAGGAACGCTGTATGTGGGCTTCGTCACGTCGGACCCCAACAACAAATTCTTCATGAAAAAGCTGAACAAGGGTGATGTCTTCATCTTCCCCCAAGGGCTTATCCACTTCGAGTTCAACATGCAAGAGAAGGAGAATGCCGCGGTGATGGTCAGCTTCAGCAGCCAGTTTCCCGGCGTGAGCAGGGTCGGTAACACAGTCTTCGGTGCAATGCCGCCGATCAATGATGAGCTTCTTGCCAAGGCCTTTCAGCTGGATAAGGAGGTCATCGACTTTCTCCAGAAACAGACCTGGATCTGATCAATGGTCTGTACACTAGCTACTTGTTGTACTTTGCTTTTGAATAACGAAACAGTACTACTACATGTATGTTCCTTAATTTAGCATGCAGTAATATCATGTCTGTATGGAAAAAGCATAATTTTATCCTATGATACGCCTGTATGGTTGCCCTAGATATATACGTGTGTACGTGTGAATGAGGGAGAGATATGTTAGACTATCTACGTGTGAAAAAGACTTAAATTTTTGGATGGACTGATTAGAGTGTCGTATGTATCAGAACAGAGGTCCTCATGTTAGACTATATACAATAGTCAACTTCTTTTGTTAGGATTTATTACATATTTGCTCATGAAAACTTTAATTGCATATTTGCTCATGAATACTTATAATATTACACAATTATTGTAAGGGCCTAATTGTAAAAATTGAGGGGTTTTTGTGTAATTTGGAGTTTGCAAGGGAGTTTCTGCAAAACTCCCCACCCACTCCACCGACCTTCTCTTCTCCTTGATATTTTTCTCTCCCATACTCATCTCACCTCACCTCACCCAGCCGGACCTGTGAGAGAGAAAGAGAGATCTGGAGAGAGAAATTGGGAGGGAGATCGGGAGAGAGAGAGAGAAGGGAGAAGGGAGAGGGAGTGGGAGGAGGAAGAAAACCAGAGGGAGAGGTGGAGATCGCCGGAAAAATAAGGTAGATCCGGCGTGGTGTTCGTCGAATTCCGTCTCCTCTTGGCTCAGGTGAGCTCCTCTCTTCGTTTTCCCCTCCGATCTCTTCTTTTTATGGTTTCTCCGGTGGGTTTTATGGGGGGTTTTGCGGTTTCCGGCGATGGGTCGTCGGAGAAGAGGCCGTGGACGGCGTTGGGGACCTCCCCCGGCGACTGCAGCGCCGGAGGAAGGACCCCCGTGGTCTGGGGTCTCTCTTCGAGTCCTGTCCGGGCATTTCCCATGGCAGGGGATCCTTGATCCTCCTCCCTGCCATGGATTCTGGCGAAGGTCCGGCCGGCTTTTCTCTAGCCGTGGCTGTTGGCCTCCCTTGGGGACTCGGAGCTTGGGGCAGCGAGCAAGCTCCCCTCGTCGTCGTGGTGGCTGTCCGGCAGTTAAGCCCATACTAGCCATACTAGCCAGACTATACTTGGACAGTATACTAGGATAGGTGGGTGTACACCAGTGTCCTAGAGTGGGTCAGGTGACTCCTACTGGGCTTTCGAGCTCATGTTGCTTGGGTTTTTGTTGTGCAGGAGGTAGGCCCGAGGCCAGTACACCCCTTGGAGGTGGTGAGCAGTGACGAGGCGTCATTTTTTGTATTTATTGTTGAGAGTTAGTTTTGTAGTAGGTGGAGAGATATGGGTTGTATACCAAAGTTTGTTTTGTACTCTACCTTAACTCTCAATTTGTGTTTTTTGACGCCTGTATATGTGAAAAAAATAATCTGGAGAAATTGTATATTGTAGTCTCGTGGCATGATTATGTTGTAATTGGAAGATTAAACACTTCTATGTACATGAAAGAATGTTAGAATATGTGAATGAATGAAATTATGATAAATGTGTAAATTTCGTATCTATTGACAGGTTGTAATAGTGATCTCACGTGCCCGTTCCCAAGGGTCATGCCCAAATTTTTGAGAAATTTGGGTTATTTTATATTAAATTGGGGCGGGGCGTGACAGGTTGGTATCAGAGCCTAAGTTGTAGGTCCTAGGGTGAGATAGGGTGGTTGAGAGTATAGAGGTATAGGTGGGCGAGATTGAGTCCTTAGATGCATTCTTGCATTTTTAGTTGTTGATTTGTGCTTGATTTGTTTTGTTTTTGGATAACCCTAGATATAACTTAATCTCTCTACGCAGATGCCTCCCAGATTTCGTGGAGGTGGTTCTCACACCTCTAGCGGCTCGGGTAGGGGTGGTCCCCGCACCTGAGGACTAGAGGATATTTTGCGAGAGACAGAGGAGGGCCATACGGTTGAGGCCTCAGACGAGTCCCCTGGCGAGAGTGAGCCAGAGATGGCCGAGTCAGTCACTAGAGTTCCGTCTCGATAGCAGCCGTTGCCGAGGGCACCAGAGGTAGTGGCTCCAGTAGGTGACTCAGTGTCGAGGGCAGCTCGGGAGCTCACCGAGTTTTTGAAGCTCAACCCCCCGAGGTTTGCTGGTGTAGAGGGACCAGTGGCAGCTGAGGATTGGTTGGCAGAAGTGGTCAAGAACTTCACAGTTCTTGACTATGTTGCTGACACCACTAGAGTCCGCCTAGCATCATATCTGTTGACTGGGCGAGCGGCGGACTGGTGGAACTTGGAGCGTCTCAGTAGAGACGAGAGGACCCTCTCCTGGGATCAGTTTTGTACGCTCTTTCTTGGAGAGTACTTCCCGAGGACTGAGAGGATGGCTCGGGTGCAGGAGTTTGTCTCTCTAGTACAAGGCAGTAGCAGTGTGTCAGAGTATGCCAGTCGGTTTACTCATTTGTCCAAGTATGCTTTGACGATGGTGGCATTGGAGGCGGACAAGGCGAGCCGTTTCGAGCAGGGTCTTCGGGAGGATATCCGAATGCAGGTGGCCTCACGCTGTCTGACCACCTATGCTGCGGTGCTAGACAGTGCACGCGCCACTGAGAAAACCCTAGAGGACTGCCGCTATAGTAGAGTTCAGGGAGCAGCAGCCCCAGTGATGGTAGAGTCCAGTGTAGGGCCATCTAAGGGGCCTTTCAGGAGGAGTTTTGGGAAGAAGAAGAGACCACACCCGGGACGGCGACAGACGCAGCAGTATCAACAGTCGCAGTCACAGTCACATCAGCATCAGCAGCAATCCCAGTCGGGAGACGGCAGTCGACAGTCCCAGATTGGTAGAGGTCAGAAGAGAAGAGCGGATAGGGGACCTCCTGTGTGTTTTGGGTGTCAGCAGCCCGAACACATCAAGAGGTTTTGCCCTTTTACTCAAGGGGGACAGCCTTCTGCTCATGCATCAGTTACATCGGCCCAGGGACCGCACAGGGGAGCAGGCCCTAGTGCGCAAGGCAGCGGCATTCAAGGAGTCCGACAGGGCAGAGTGTTTGCATTGCCAGAGACTGTGACCCCGGCAGAGCCATCGGTTGTTCGAGGTACCATTTTGCTTTTTGGTACCCCTGTCTCAGTTCTTTTCGATTCTGGCGCGTCACATTCTTTCTTTTCAGCCTCTTGTGTGCGACTTCTGGGGTTAGAGCCAGTGGTTTTAGAGCCTGTGATGCTTGTGAGGACTCCTGTTGGGAGTGGAGCCCGAGTAGGTCTGGTGTGTCAGGGTTGCAAGCTAGAGCTTGGTGATCTTCGACTGGAGGTGGACATGTGTGTCCTCGAGATGACGGGGTTTGACGTCATCCTTGGTATGGATTGGCTTGGATCCTACCGTGCGCTGATTGACTGCTACCGGCGTAGAGTCACAGCTTGTACTCCTGAGGGCAATTGCTTCAGTTTCCTTGGGGACAGACAGATAGCTGAGCCCACAGATTTTGCTGAGCCGAGGCGTGGGTGCCAGCTGACTGCTTTGTTGGCGAGCCTCAGTTTGTCTGAGTCTGATGGGACTCAAGATATCAGCTTGCCCCAAGTTGTGTGTGAGTTTCTCGATGTTTTCCCTGATGAGTTGCCGGGATTGCCGCCTCGTAGAGAGATAGATTTTGAGATAGAGCTTCTGCCGAGCACTGCACCTATCTCTCTACCGCCATTCAGGATGGCACCAGCAGAATTGCGAGAACTTAGGGCTCAGCTGGATGATTTGTTGGGGTGAGGATTCATTCAACCGAGTGTGTCACCCTGGGGAGCGCCTGCACTTTTTGTAAAAAAGAAGGATGGATCCCTCCGGATGTGTATTGATTACCGGAAGCTGAACAGGGTGACTGTGAAGAACAAATATCCCCTGCCTCGGATCGATGATCTGTTTGATCAGCTGAGAGGTGCCAAGGTGTTCTCAAAAATTGATCTGAGATCTGGCTACTACCAGCTGAGGATTCGGGAGAGTGATATTCCGAAGATGGCCTTCCGGACTCGATATGGCCACTATGAGTTTGTGGTGACGCCTTTTGGTCTGTCGAATGCGCCCGTGGCCTTTATGGATTTGATGCAGAGGGTGTTCAGACCATTCCTAGATCAGTTTGTCATTGTCTTCATTGATGACATTTTCATCTATTCACATACTGATGGGGAACATGCAAAGCATTTGAGAATAGTGTTGCAGTTGCTCAGAGATCATCAGTTGTATGCTAAGGCATCAAAGTGTGAGTTCTGGCTAGCTGAAGTGGGCTTTCTGGGTCATGTGGTGTCTGCAGCTGGAGTGGCAATTGATCCATCAAAGGTCCAGGCAGTGTTGCAGTGGCAGAGACCGAAGTCTGTATTTGAGGTCCGCAGTTTCCTCGGGTTGGCAGGATACTACAGACGATTTATCCAGAATTTCTCCAGAATTGCAGCTCCAATGACGCAGCTCACCAGGAAAGGGGTTCCTTTTGTTTGGACCGACTCTTGTGAGGCAGCATTTGAGGAGTTGAAGAGGCGGTTGACTGAGGCACCCGTTTTGACTATCCCGAAGAGAGATGTCGGACACATCGTCTATTGTGATGCCTGCATCGAGGGTTTAGGCTGCGTACTCATGCAAGAGGGTCATCCTGTTGCCTATGGATCACGCCAGCTGAAGGATCATGAGAAGAATTACCCTACCCATGACCTGGAGTTGGCGGCCGTGGTCTTTGCTTTAAAGACATGGCGCCACTATCTGTTCGGCGAGCGATTCCAGGTGTTCTCTGACCACAAGAGCTTGAAGTACATCTTCACGCAGCGGGATCTCAACTTGCGGCAGAGAAGTTGGATGGAATTTTTGGAGGATTATGATTTCGAGCTACTTTACCACCCCGGTAAGGCAAATGTCGTCGCCGACGCTCTTAGCCAGCAGCAGAGGGCGGTGGTCGCAGTGCATGAACATTTGATGTTTGAGACCGTAGGTCGGTTTGGACTCCACTTGGAGGAGCAGACCAGGGACGGTGTTTTATGTGCACTAGTAGCGACACCGACCTTGTTACAGAAGGTTATCGCAGCACAGGCCGAGGATCAGAGGTTAGCAGCTATTCGTTCCCGAATTCAGGTGGGAGAGGCCACTGACGGCTGGACAGTGCACAATGATGGTAGCCTTCGCTTCAGAGGCAGGGTAGTGGTACCAGCTGATTAACAGTTGCGCAGAGACATCTTGTTAGAGTTTCATTCGTCTCGTTTTGCGGTCCATCCAGGAGGGACGAAGATGTATCATGATCTTTTTCGCCAATACTGGTGGCGCAAGATGAAGGACGATGTAGCGCAATTTGTGGCCAGTTGTCTTACCTGTCAGCAGGTGAAAGCAGAGCACTAGAAGCATGCGGGCTTGTTGCAGCCTCTCCCAGTAGCTGAGTGGAAGTGGGAACACATCTCCATGGACTTTGTGATGGGCTTACCGAGATCACCCAAAGGACATGATGCTATCTGGGTGATTGTGGACAAATTTACGAAGTCGGCTCACTTCATGGGTATGCGGTTGACGGACTCTTCGGAGCGTCTGAGCAGGCTTTTTGTAGATCAGATAGTCCGGCTCCATGGGACACCTGCGTCGATAGTGTCAGACAGGGACCCACGGTTGACAGGCAGATTCTGGAGTGGCTTCCAGGATGCTTTGGGTACGATGTTGACCTTTAGTACCGCCTTCCACCCTCAGACAGATGGACAATCAGAGAGGACTATCCAGATCCTGGAGGATATGTTGCGAGCCTGTGTGCTGGACTTGAAGGGTAGCTGGGAGGAACATTTGCCCCTGGTGGAGTTTGTGTATAATAACAGCTACCAATCCAGCATTGACATGGCACCTTATGAGGCCCTGTATGGGAGACCGTGCCGATCTCCACTTTGTTGGACAGAAGAAGGTGGAGCTGTCAGTCTTGGACCAGACCTCATCCAGCAGATGTCAGATCAGGTCGTGCAGATCAGACAGAGGCTTCTCACTGCTCAGAGTAGGCAGAAGAGTTATGCTGATCGAAGACGATGACCGTTGGAGTTCACTGAGGGCGATCATGTTTTCTTGAAAGTGATGCCTCGCAGAGGTCAGGTGCGGTTCGGTAAGAAAGGAAAGTTGGCCCCCCAGATTCATCGGACCATTTCAGATCTTGGAGCGGATTGGCGAGGTGGCGTATCGCTTAGCACTCCCCCCGACAATGGCGTCAGTTCACCCCACGTTCCATGTGTCTCTTCTGAGGAAGTATGTGCCGGATCCCTCTCACGTGTTAGATTGGAGCCAGATCGAGGTAGATGCTGGTGCGACGTTTGAGGAGAGGCATGTTCAGATCCTTGACAGACAAGAGCGAGTCTTGCGAGGCAAGACTATTTCTTTGGTCAAGGTCCTCTGGAGACACAGAGGGATCGAGGAGGCTACGTGGGAGCGAGAGCAGATGATGCGCGTCACGTACCCCCAACTCTTCCAGGAGTAAGGTATGAATTGAACTTTGTTTTTTTTTCGTACTTGAGTTGAATTTCGGGACGAAATTCCTTTAAGGGGAGGTTGTAAGGGCCTAATTGTAAAAATTGAGGGGTTTTCGTGTAATTTGGAGTTTTGCAAGGGGGTTTCTGCAAAACTCCCCACCCACTCCACCGACCTTCTCTTCTCCCTGATATTTTTCTCTCCCATCCTCATCTCACCTCACCTCACCCAGCCGGACCTGTGAGAGAGAAAGAGAGATCCGGAGAGAGAAATTGGGAGGGAGATCGGGAGAGAGAGAGAGAGAAGGGAGAAGGGAGAAGGGAGAAGGGAGAGGGAGTGGGAGGAGGAAGAGGGTTTTGCTTACACCGGAGAAGGAAGGGGAAGGGAGGAGGAAGAAAACCGGAGGGAGAGGTGGAGATCGCCAGAAAAATAAGGTAGATCCGGCGTGGTGTTCGTCGGATTCTGTCTCCTCGTGGCTCAGGTGAGCTCCTCTCTTCGTTTTCCCCTCCGATCTCTTCTTTTTATGGTTTCTCCGGTGGGTTTTATGGGGGGTTTCGCGGTTTCCGGCGATGGGTCGTCGGAGAAGAGGCTGTGGACGGCGTTGGGGACCTCCCCCGGCGACTGCAGCGCCGGAGGAAGGACCCCCGTGGTCTGGGGTCTCTCTCTCCGAGTCCTGTCCGGGCATTTCCCATGGCACGGGATCCTTGATCCTCCTCCCTGCCATGGATTCTGGCGAAGGTCCGGCCGGCTTTTCTCTAGCCGTGGCCGTTGGCCTCCCTTGGGGACTCGGAGCTTGGGGCAGCGAGCAAGCTCCCCTCGTCGTCGTGGTGGCTGTCCGGCAGTTAAGCCCGAGATCAGTGGAGCTCCGACGGAGCTCCGGCGACCCTTCTTGGAGGAAGGGTGCGCGTCATTGGGGTTGGGTCGTCGCAGATGCATCGTTGACGCGGCAGATTCCGTCACAGACGCGTCGTTGATCCTTCGCATACGCGTCGCGAGCGAGGCAAGTTGCAGCGGCGACACAACGTCGGAAACGCCGGGGGGCTGGTCCACCCGTGGGAGGAGTCGGCGCGCGCGCCTTGGCGTGCGGAGCGCTGACATCCGATTTCGTTGAACTTTGCGTCGTTTCGATCGATTTTTCGAACTCTTTCTGTTTCTAATAGTCTCAACCGTGTTTGAAGCCCTACCTGACCACTTTCGATGTTTTTTGTGCTTTAGGCGATCGGGTGAGCGGCCGTGAGGGGCCGGAGCAGGGCGTGGACCCCCGGACTTAAAGAGCGTATCGACTGTCCTTTTGAGGTAGGAGTTACCTCATCCTAGGAATTGTATGTTTGTTTGCTATATGTTGTGTTATATATATATATGATGCAATGTTGTGCTATATGTCATGTTGTTTAACTATACCTCTGTGATTATGGTTGTATGCTATGTTATGATGTGTTGGGCTAGTTGAGCCCTGTACTTGTTTAATCATGCTATGGAATGTTATTCTAAGCTTTTCCTATCTTGTATGCATATATGGGAACTTATGAACTATTATATTTGTTTGTTATTATGTATCTGGTTTATGCATACATGCTAGGAATGTCAGGCTGTCTTAAGACAGGGATTGTGATTGGGTTTAGTCAGGTCCTGTAGCTAGACTAGTCAGAGTCTAGGGGATATGTCGACGAGTTGACGGATGGATTTTGATCTCCGTATGTCGATCAAGGACTTTGACTTGACTCGAGGTTTTGATCTGATTTGATGATCTGATTTGAGGATGTGTTGGACCTATACTAGTATACTAAGGCCTGTATAGAGTCTATAGGGGTCTGGGCGAGTATTGACGGCCAGACGCGGCGACTGTGCGTGTAAGACTTACCCAGACTAGCCAGACCATACTAGGGTCAGTAAGCTAGTAAAGGATGTTGTACCTATACTAGTATACTGGGGCTGGGTATAGAGTCTATAGGGGTATGGGCGAGCATTGACGGTCGGACGCGGCGACTGTGCGTGTAAGACTTACCCATACTAGCCAGACTATACTTGGACAGTATACTAGGATAGGTGGGTGTACACCAGTGTCCTAGAGTGGGTCAGGTGACTCCTACTAGGCTTTCGAGCTCATGTTGCTTGGGTTTTTGTTGTGCAGGAGGTAGGCCCGAGGCCAGTACACCCCTTGGAGGTGGTGAGCAGTGACGAGGCGTCATTTTTTGTATTTATTGTTGAGAGTTAGTTTTGTAGTAGGTGGAGAGATATGGGTTGTATCCCAAAGTTTGTTTTGTACTCTACCTTAACTCTCAATTTGTGTTTTTTGATGCATGTATATGTGGAAAAAAAAAATCTGGAGAAATTATATATTGTAGTCTCGTGGCATGATTATGTTGTAATTGGAAGATTAAACACTCCTATGTACATGAAAGAATGATAGAATATGTGAATGAATGAAATTATGATAAATGTGTAAATTTCGTATCTATTGACAGGTTGTAATAGTGATCTCACGTGCCCATGCTCAAGGGTCATGCCCAAATTTTTTAGAAATTTGAGTTATTTTATATTAAATTGGGGCGGGGCGTGACAATTATCCCCGAACTTCATCATATTTATGCAATTCTTCTGCATCCGCCTCCTAAGAAACTCAACCATAGCAGAGCACTAATTAGCCAGATATGAGAAATTACTTAAATGCTCAGGTGTGGGTATATATAATATGTGTGTGGAGGATATTTTTTAGGTGGCATAATCTGAATTTATGTACGCTAACGCGGCATAATTCTTTGCTGGTATGAGTTAATGTACGCCACTTGGCAATCTCTCTGTTCTTCCCGTCTCTCTCTTATCCTCTCTTCAATCTCTCTCACGCATGCATCTTACATAAAATTAACCCTTCATAAGAATTTAGGTAACAGCCCTCTTTCAATTCCTTCAAAAAAGAGAAAGAAAAGAAAAACCCTTCATAATAACTATTTTGAGATTTACATGATGATGATGTAACTTCGGACAAAATAAAAATAAATCACACGAAGCACCTTTAAGGGGTTGCTTGTTTAATTGCATCTATTACAGCAATGGCAATCGCCGCCACAATAGCTTCCTCTTGTGGTAGGATTTTCTTCATCAATGGGAGATGTGGTGTATAAGAGAAAAAAAGAAGAGAGCGAGATGTCCTATATAATCCTCAAAAGGAGTTTTCTAGGAAGAAGAAATCAGTGTACCCATCACTTAAATACTATAGCTAGGGGAGGATTCCGATCGGTGATTGGTGATGATCACCCATTGTTTTTTTTCTTCTAGCTAGCTAGTTAGTTTTTGAAGAGTTTTCCATGTTAAACCAGCTGCTATTCCTTCGGTTTATTGCATTGCATGTGTTCGATTTTTATTTTGATCATCCACGTTTTTAGCATCAGCTGCGGCTAAAGTCTACGTTAGCTTAGTGCGATCATCGTTCCTGGAGCAATCCCAACAGTACGTGGTATCACTTTTAAGATTCGGAAAATATTCCTAATCAAGTTTGAAAGTTTTGACATGATCAACGAGGCCCACTGCAAAGATCAGCGAGTCACTTTCCACTAGAAGCCGACCAGCTAGAGAAATCTACTTATTGTATTGCCTTGCCTTCCTCTATTTGAGAACAATTAATTAATTTAAAGATCGATCACATTGATGTCCTGTACGTTGGATATATATATGCCTCTACGTACCATAGAAAAGACCCTCTTGTTTCCACATTGATGCCCTAATATGGTAGATCCGGATGCTGTGAAACAGCCATTGAGAAGGACCAGAGCAATCGACAGTTGATACAGGTAGACCCTAATTATGAAATCGTCTGAGCTTGAGCTAATGTGATTATGACATTAATTATATCTTATCTTATTTTTTTCATTTTTTTTATTTCATATACTTTTAGTGGACTGTTGGTGCTTTTACCGACGATTGATGTAATTACGGCTAAAGGTCGCTAGGGCAATTTCCCCGACCCCACTTCTAGTAGTAATTGATTATTTGCTGATAAACTTATTAGCAGCGATTGTAATCGCCACTAAATGTCCAAGTGATCGCTGCCTAAAATGGTTTTTGTTGTAGTAAATGTTTGTACTCCTGTCGAAAGTCTTGACCGATGCTGTTCAGAAGGAGGTTACAGTCCCTGTGTTGGGAGATGGCTCAAGTGGGAGAGGTCATTGTGCGGTACATCCTAAGGGAGGACAATTTTGTCACAGATGGGTTGGTGAGGTCTGCTCGCAGCCAAGCTCATTGTTCATTTTGTTTGCGGACCATGGACTATCCAGCTACATTGGCCTCGGGTTTTGGTAGCATGTAACTGGGTAGTTTGATTTTAATTTACACTAACCGATGGCTCTTTTTATCAAAAAAAAAAAATATGTTTCTTGTTTCTTGTTGAATAATTTTCATTGTTGTTCTCTAGCTAGAAGCAATTAAAGAGAATAAAGACAAATATACTTGACCAATACATGATATATATGCATACCTATGACATGCTAATTCAGCAAAAAATGTTAGTTTTGTTAATAGGGTTATAAGGTCCTAATAGAGAGCTAGATATGTATCCGACTTCCTTTTCACTCCATTATATATAGTACGTACCGACGTACGTAGCATGTAAATATCAGCAGATCCATGTACGTGAGGTAATTTTCCACTAATGTTTATAAGTCACGTAACTTTGCTTGAGCAGCTTGGGGTTAGCCAGACCCACGTGCTAGAAACCTTGGCTCCTCTTTCAAAAAACCTCTGCGTTTGTTTGATTTGGAAATAGAAAAAATGAGAATAAATGGAGATAAGAGATTTTAAAAATAAATAGAAAAAGTGGCGATAGGTTAGGATAAGGGTTTTTAAGATTAGAAAAAATGAGATAATGAATAATGATTAAAAAATACGAATAAATTAATAATGATTGTTCAGGGATAAATGGGGATAATGGATATTGGGGTTAGAAAAAAATGATGATAATGAGTGAAAATAAATTTATTATTTAAAAAATGATGATAAATAAGTAATAATTATTTAAAATAAAAAAAAATATTTAGGGATAAAATTGAGGACAATGGGGTTATCCCGCTATATCCCCGAACCAAACAGGGCTCATGGAAGCTTCTATAATTTTTTTTCCTTTTGCACCCCGACTCAAAAAAAAACTTGAACGGCGGGGCTCGAGCAGGTGGACTGCTATACAGAGCCTCAGGACTAGAGCTTGGCGAGCTACACCAGCCGCCCTCCTATTAAGAAATGTTGAGATATGGACAAAGCTAGCTAACATTTACAAAACTGTCACTAATCCACCTAATCTCCCTCACACACCCTAGTAGCAGCATATCCTATGTACGGGCCATTGAGATGGCCGAATATTGCCGGTGGCGAGTCGCTCTCAATGGCCAACCGGCAAAGCTACCATTTGCATACTGTGCTTTGAATAACCAACTGGTAGTGTATACGCACAGTTCCTTAATTAGTACGTACTTCACAGCAAATATCATGTCTCTAATTGGAGTTTTCACATATTGTACAGTAAATCATAAAGAAATAGGTTACCTTACACATGAATAAACGCCATATTTTCAATATGGCGTTTATATTTTTTATAGATAAGCCATCGCGATTCACATCATTATATTTTGTAAATGTAAAGACCTCAATGAATTTGGAATCCGGAACGTATGGTTACCAAATCACAGAAATGATCACATATATTCATGTAAAATATGAAATACAGTACCCCATTTGCTTATTTATTAAGCGAAACCATGCAAACAGTCATCATAAATGATATTTAGTAGTCAGACATTCATATATATGGTCATATATATAGTAATCGGAGTGGCACTATTTCAATATAATTGATATTAATTGGCCAATCAGAACTGGGCCTGGAGCCAGTCTACGATCTTCTTGTCCACTTGGAAGGCCTTGGCAAGAACATCATCGGAGATAGGCGGCTTCGAGCCGAAAACAGCGTTGGCTATCAAGATTACGCCAGGGTTTTGGCTGCTCAGAGCGGAGATGGACACAACATTCTCTGTACCTTTGTTGAACTGGAAGTGGATGAGCCCTTGAGGGAAGACGAAGACATCACCCTTGTTCAGCACTTTAGTAAATAGCTGGTTGTTCGATGTGACGAAGCCCACGTAAAGTGTTCCTTCCACCACAGTAAGGATCTCGGTTGCCCGAGGGTGATAATGAGGAGGAACAAGACCGTAAGGTGCAAAGTCTATGCGAGCCAAGGAGACGCCAAGGGTGTTGAGTCCTGGGAGCTGAGTTGCCGAGACTAGTGTCACATTAGACCCTAGCTGATTGTCTGTGTTACCAGGCATGTCGAGGCCGGAGAAGAAGAAATCTTCGGCGTTTACGTCCTTGGGGTTCTTGCAGACTAATCCATTCACAATAACTACAAAAACAAAAAAGATAACAAACAATGCTTTAGCAAACATGATAGAAATCTAAGGATCGCATGCTTTGAGTAATATATACAAGATAAAGCGAACTAACTACCTGGAGACATGTTGTCTGCGACGCAGAAATCCTGAAGAGGACTGGGATCAGAAGCAAAACCATGAGTGAGAGCCACTGCAAAGAGAGCAAGCAAGAGTAACTTGGCAGCCATGGCTGGAAGAAGAAGAAGTAGAACTAGAGCTTTTGAGTTTGTGTTCTGAGGATGAGATATGCATATATGGTTTAGAGGGGGTTGGCTTATATATAGAGAGATCGTGGACTTCCAAAACTTCTCCAGATCCACTGATAGGACCCATTCCCATGGAAACCCCAGTCTTGGAAAAGGCATTGAATTAGTCATCGTTCAAGGTTGGGTGCGTGACATATTCGTAGCACGTTTTGTGTTGGCGTCACGGAATAGATCTAGTTTTTAATTACTCGTTCGTATCAACTAAAGGTGTGTTTGATATGGTCGTCAGACTAACTATATTGTTCTAGCATGTTCAAGATGGAAAGGGGTATATGTGTTGAAAATTTCAGCAGGTTGATACATACTTGGAGACACATTTCCTAACCTAGCTATCTAGTGATATATGAACTATATATATCAAGACTAGATACGTATAAATTTATTGGAGATGCATGAATAAGGTTTACAGATCCATGAGCTAGGTTTTTTTTTTATAAGTCAAGCCCGAGAGCTACACCCCATTACAATGGGATCAGAGTTAAGGTGCAGGGGGCATACCCCAGACACCTCCGCTCTATCAAAAGCGAGCGATAGCTCCCTACCGTAATTAGTTAACCAATCTGCTCACACATTGCACTCCGAGGGATAAATCTTACTCGGAATCGTTCAAAAATCATGCTTCCCCACCGGATGAGCTAGGTTAAAGTAGCAGTTATTTCGCAGATCTGGAATGATCTTGATTCTAAAGGCATTATCCTCGTTACCTGCACATTTTTTATTCTTTTGATGTAGAAATTAACTTGCCTCATGCATGCATCTACGTGAGGCTGGGTGTACTTTTTAGCTATAAATATTAAAGAATAAACACTAAAGAATAGGCTGGGTGTTGTTTTGGATCAATCCATCCTCAACGTGGATCGATCCAAATGCATCTTGGATCGAATCCAAATCCCCAGATTTGGATTCCACATTCCGTTTCTTCATAGTTCCTTCTTCTTCTCCTCTTGTGCCGCATCCAGTTGCTCTACGCAATCGTATTCAGTTTGTTGAGGTCTCATGAGGAGAGAAACCCAACATATGGTACTTGCCTGGGCCTAACTGATGCAGGACCAAGTCCAGATCCAGACCTGGCTGAGTCCGATACAGAGAGACTTCCTAGGCGTTCCGGTTGTGCTCGAACTCTCTCAGTCCGACTCAGATCTCCGTATGACCGTGACCGTCAGATGGGTATAAGTTTTGACCCCGATGTCCGATCGGGATGTACGACCAGTCGTTTTGATCGGCTCGACGAGACCGACAAGATTCATCAGAGATCAAAGATCTCTCCATGACCTGGGCCTCCGAATTTCCAGATTCCTTTTCTTTATGGCCTAAAATTCCAGACCCACGTGCTAGAAACCTTGTATCCCTCTCTCTCTCTCTCTCTCTCTCTCTAGAACCTTAGCCTTTGTTTGGTTTGGGAATAAAAAAATGAAGTTAAATCGGGTTAAGGGATTTTAGGGATAAAAAGAAAAAGTGAGGATAGGTTAGGATAAGGGTTTTTGAGGTTAGAAAAAATGGGATGATGAGTAATGATTGAAAAATATGGATAAATCAATAATGATTGTTTGGGGATAAGGGATTTTGGGGTTAGAAAAAATGATGATAATGAATTGAAATAAACTTATTATTTGAAAAGTGAGGATAAATAAATAATGATTGTTTGAAATAAAAAAATAATATTTGCAGATTAAATTAGGGACAAGGGGGTTATCTCCGCTCTATCCCCGAACCAAATAGGGGCTCATGAACACTTGTTACACTTCCATATATTTTTTCCCTTCGCACCCCGACCCAAAAAAAAACTTGAACTGCACGGCTCGAGCCAGGTGGACTGCTATAAAGAACCTCATGACCAGAGCTTGGCGAGCTGCACCAGCCGCCCTCCCATTAAGAAATGTTGAGATATGGACAAAGCTAGCTAATATTTACAAAATCGTCACTAATCCACCTAAAGTTATGTGAACATTAAAATTATATAAACATTATTTTAATATCAATAAAGTTATTATATTAATATATATATATATATATTCCATAAAGTTATATAAACATTAATATCTATAATATATGTGTGTATGTGTGTGTAATTTTATTACAACATTATATGAATATTGAATATATATAAAACAAATACATTGAACTAACTACACGACTATGTGAGTAGAATATAATTAGCTGACGTCACATATATGCCTTTGTGCATCCGAATGCCAGTAACACACAACTACCTACACATAGAAAAATATATCATCAAAAGTGATAAATGCTTTAAGAAGATATGACCAATAGAATAAATAATTCATTATACAAAAAAATACCTTTTATAATTGTCCTCGGGGTTTTTATATTTTGAAATCATTGGATTATTTTCTCATTGTCGATGCTATCAAAAACATCTCTTTCAATATATGTAACTGAGCAATCGTTGAACCATTCATCACTCATTCGATTCCGCAATCTATTCTTCACAATATGCATAGCCGAAAATGCTCTTTCAATAGTTGCCGTTCCAAATGGTAGAATTAGCGTCAACTTTAAAAGAAAATAAACCAACGGATATATTATATTTCTTCCAGTCTCAACCATTTGTTTTACAAACACAGTTATGCCATTCAAATCAATAAATTCTTCACTAGAGCGCACATATATAATATAAGTCTCGAGTTGATTTCCGAGGGCCATAAGATCCACTTCCCAACCACAATCTCTGTCCTAAGACAAGCCTGACATTCCTAGCATGTATGCACAAGCCACACAATATCATAATATAATCAAATATAGTAATTCATGAGTTCTCATATATACATACAATACAGGTGTAGCATAGCATAACATTCCATAACACAATTACGCAAGTAGAGAGCTCAACTAGCCCAACAAATCATAACATAGCATGCAACCATCATCACAAAGGTATAGCTGTACAACATGGCATACAACACAACATTGCATCACATATAAACATAACACAACATATAGCAGGCATATCATGACATGCACACATCCATAGTAGAAGGTAACTCCTACCTCAAAAGAACAGTCGATGCGCTCCTTAAGTCCGAGGGGGTCCACGTCCTTCTCCGGCCCCTGAAAGTCGCTCAAAGATTGCCTAAAGCACAAGGATAAAGATCTCAATCAGGTACAACCCCAAACGAAAATGAAACTACCAGATACCGATAGAGCTCGAAAAAACGGTGCGAAAATCAACGAAATTGGACGTCGGCGCTCACGTTCGGGGCGTGTGCGACTCCGCCCACGGTGGACCAGCCCCCCCCCCCCCCCCACGGCGTTTCCGACACGGCGTCGCCGCTCGACTGCGCCGTGGCTGCAACTTGCCGCACCTGCGACGGAATCTGTTGCGTCTGCGACGAAATCTGCCGCGCCTGCAACGGACTCTGCCGCACCGACGACACGTCTGCGACGAAATCTGTCGCATCGACATCGTGTTTGCGACAGAATCTGCCGCACTGACTGTGAGGACCTGTCCCTCTATTCCTGGGTTGACCGCTTGGGTCGAGCCCGTGGCTCGTTGTGGACTGCAAGGGCAATTTGGTAAATTACGTCTTGTCGGTTTGTTTCACACCCGCGTGGTGCACACACATCCCCTATGTTTGATTTATGTGTTTGCTAAAACCCTAGGCGGGCTTGGGATCGAAAGATCCAAGCCCGGGCACCCAGAAGCCTGGTTTTTGGGCAACTGGCGGCCCATGTGCGATCGGTCGCTCCTTGGAACTACCGATCGGGTCTGTGTGTGATCGGTCGCTACTTGGAGCGACGGATCGGACTTGTGCCAGTGGTCCCTGGACCGATCGATCGGACTCGAGCCTATAAATAGCCCGCGACCTCCCCTGTTTTTTCGATTTGCTTCCCGTCTCCTTCTTCCCCTCCGTTCTCCCTCCTCCGGTCATCTTTTTGGGTGCTTGAAGGCTTGTTGGACTCGTGGCAGTGAGAGGAAGATCCTTGGCTTGGTTGGAAGTTGGTTTGGTGGTCGTACCACAAGGAATCAGCCGAGGAGTGTGTTTCCGGTAGGTTTCTACGTACTTGGGTTAATAGGGAGGTTTTCTCTTGATCTAGCCGGTAGATCTAAGTGTTCTTGGTATTGTTGGATGCCTCTTGCTTAGCTTAATTACTGATCTGAGTTACATAATATTTGAAAGAGTTTTTAGTAGGATTTTAACTTGTTTAAACTCGAATTTTCTGGTTTCTCTGTTCTTGAATAACAGCTGGTTTAGGGCGTGTTTTTCTGTCTGTACATGAATAATCTTGGTTTAGGATGAACATGAGAGTTGCATATCTTTGAATCTACACTCGGACGCAACTAGTTTCATAATTTTCGAATTTTCCTCTAATTTGTTATGAGTTTCCTACGGATGGGCTGCGTTGCAGCAATTAAAGGTAATTAGTGAGATTAGTAATTTCATTAGTGGTTTTCGGGTAATCTAGCCGTTGGATGTTTACCGGTTTTGGATATGTTGATCCCAACATGTTTATCTGTGGGTGTCTAACTTGGATCTCGAATCCTACGTTGTTTGGATATTGGATCGACGAGGTTACTTAGCCCCTAATTAGAGGATCTTGGCGCTTTTAACAATATTATATGTGCTGAACATATAATATTATATTATATGTTCATATGAGTTTTTGGGGTTGCTTCCCGTTGCAAGAGTCCGTGGTTGACGGTCGCGGTACCGTTGTAATGCCGGGACCCGCTGCAGATTGGCTGGCAGCGGTTGGTAGTACCGCTGCAGCGGTCCAGTTAGACTTGTGTGTTGCTTTTATCATACTGTTGCATGTCTATCTCTTGCCTGCGTATGATCATAGCATGCATTTTTATTGTGCATTAGATGCATAAGGATAGGGCGTGGGCGATGGGGTGATCGCCGATCCGAGGCTTTCGGGTACCTCGGATTTAGCTCTAGGACTGTGACGGGTAGCAAGGTCCAAGATGGATTGTAGTATTCAGTTAATATCGATGATAGGCTTAGATGACTTGAATACATTTTGATCAATGATTTAGAGGTCGTGTCGGCCTCGAGTCGGGTTCTGAGGTGTAGCCAATGTCCAGTTATAACGACTCTTGAGTAGAGGATGTGCCTACTAAGCAGTGCCATTTCCTGCCAGCAGTGTCGGTTTCCTGCTTGTGAATCAGCGGTGTTGGTTTTCCTGCTTACTGAGCGTGACCCATCATGTGACCAGTTCTTCTGGAAGATCATGATCGTGGACCTCAGGGACACTCGGTGGGGTTATGGGACCCATGTGTACACCCAAACCATACATGGGGGCGACACTGTTTGAGTTACCTCCTTTCTATGTGTCGTAGTGTAGAACTCTACTGAGCTTTATGCTCACTCCTACCCGGGCTGCGTTTTGCAGGTGCAGACGTCAGCTCTTGTTCAGTGGCCTCTACTGGGCAAGTGTTTGGTGGCGCGACGGCGTCTGGCGGTGCTTGAGGAGCGGTGATCGTCTGTACCCCTTTTTGTTTAGATAGCCTCCTGCGGGAGTGTGATGTATATTAATGTAAACCCTTTTGAGGATTTCAATATTACATTATTTCTTTTGAGGTTTGGATTTTTTGTCAATTAAGGGTG
>OY986965.1:5070733-5179642 GCA_963920575.1 Narthecium ossifragum | reverse complement strand
CCAGACGCCAATCCAGAGCTCCCTGTCGCTGATCCCATCACCGCCTCGCGCGCCCGCTCCCACCTCTAGATCCGCCGCCACCACCCCCACCTCCAGATCCGATCGGCTCCCCATCGTCCTAGAAGGCGAGGATGTGCGGGGATGCCGGCAGCTGTTGTTGCTCCACTACCAACGACCTCTACATCTCCTGTCGCCGACCCCGACGCCGATCCAGTCGCCGGTCCAAAGCTCCCCTTCGCTGATCCCATCACTGATCCGGGCTCCCACGTCGCCGATCCGGGCTCCCCCGCCGCCGATCCCCGCTCCCCCGTCACCGATCCCGCTCCTCCACCGCAGATCCGGGCTCCACCGTCGCTGATCCCGCTCTCCCGTCGTCAATCCGGGCTCCCCCCTCGCCGGTCCAAAGCTCCAAAGCTCGTCACTGGTCCAAAGCTCCATATCCGTCGCTCTCTAGTCCCGATCTCGTCGCCGTCCCCCGCCGTCCCCCCCCCCCCCCGCGTGTCCGTCTAGCTTCAGTTTTGTTTTTTTTTCAATTACTTTTTGTAGTTACTTTTTATTTTTTGTAGTAACTTTCCAATTACCAATTATATGGTTACTTTTCTTTTTCTTTTTTTGTATGCTATTAGTTTTCTTGGTAGTTACTTTTCATTTTCGAAAAGTAACTACCAACAAGGATTGACATAAAAGGTAATTGACAATTTGTTACCAAATTTCAAAAGGTAACTACCAAAAAAACAATTGATAAACAACGGAAAGTAACTACCAATTTTTGTAAAAATATTAAAACAATATGGTAGTTACTTTTAAATTTTGATGCACAATGGAAAGTGACTACCAATTTGTGCAAAAATATGTTAAAAAAATATTAGTAGAAAATATGGTAGTTACTTTTCAATTTAGATAAAATATGGTGGTTACTTTCCAATTTGTAGTTAAAATATTAAAATATTGTGAAAAATATTTGTAGTTACTTTCCAATTTTGTAGTTACTTTCCATTTTTTTCAATTTTTCTGGGGCATATCACTTTTTAAATATTTGTAGTTATTTTTCAATTTTGGTAGTTACTTTCTATTTTTTGATAGTTACTTCCCAGTTTTTTTAGTAACTTTTCGGCGGGAATACGAACAATCACTAGGAATGTGAACAGTCACTGGGAAAGGAATATAGGATGGGATGTTAAAAGGGCATTTTAGTAATAAAAAATTACATTTGTAAAAAAAGAGACTAAATGACTTAAAATTTTCTAAGTGGATTAGAGAGCAAATAAGTTCTCCCAAATGGATTAAATGACAATTATCTATAGATTTTTTTTAAGCGGGTTAACACCATAAGCCATGAAGTCTATGCGAGCCATCATGATGCCAAGGGTGTTGAGTCCTGGTAGCTTGGCCACAGTGACTACTGTCACGTTAGACCCAAGCTGATTCTGGGTGTCAGCAGGCTTGCCGATGCCGGAGAAGAAGAAATCTTCGGCTGTGACATTTGAGGGATTCTTGCAGACAAAACCATTCACCAGTGGCGGAACCAGGGGGGGGGGGGGGCCGCCCCCCCTGGCAATGCCGGAAACCCATCCCTCCCCTTCTTTAGCTCTCCAACCCATCTCCTAATCACCCACCCCTGACCCCTCTTCCCTCCTCTCCTCCTCCTCCTCCTCCTCCTCCTCTCTTCTCTCTTTCCATAGCAGCCGTACCCTCCTTTGACATTTCTTCCTCCATCCCTCTCATCCGGTCATCCCTATCTCTCTCTCCAAGTCCCTCCATCTCTCTGTACCACTTAATTAGAAGTAGACGAGAGTTCTGTACCATTAGGAAGTAGACACGTACCCACCCGCAAGTCTCTCTTACATAGAAGCAGAGCAGGCGCATGTATTTTTTTTATTTTTTATTTGATTTAGTTAATTTATTTGTTAATGTTAGGATTTAATTTAGTAGTTTGATTTAGTTAATTATTTATTTCTTAGGATTTAGTTATGTCGTCTTGCTGAACTTTATCCACAAGATTTCACAGCAGCTGATCATATGATCTTTAGATATAAACTTAACACCTACATTAGAGATGTTAGAAAAAATAATGATTTTTCTAAACTTCAAGATATTGGAAGTCTTGCGGTGAAGATGGTTGAGATTAAAAAAAAATTGCTCTATTTCCATTGGTTTATCTTATTATTAAGTTGCATTGGTCTTACTAGTTGCGACTACAACCGTTGTGAAAGTCTTCTCTTCGATGAAGATGATCAAGTCTGATTTGCGTAATAAAATGAGAGATGACTGGATAAATGATTGCATGATAGTATACATCAAACGGGAAATTTTTGAAACTATTGAGAACGAAGCCATTTTGCAACGTTTTCAAATAAAAAAAATGCAAAAATAGGATCCAACTTTCACCTCTCAATCGCAGCACATAGTACTAGTATGGTACGTATATTTTAATATTTATATTATTTTTATTCTTTAATATTCGATATTGTAATTCTAAGGTACCTTTTGCATTACTTAAAAGAAAAGAAAATTTAGTTATTTTGTTTTAAATTTCACCCCCCTAAGTCTCATCTTGGTTCCGCGACTGCCATTCACTATTACTGTAAAAGTAGACCAGCATATGTTATCTAGAGTTTATAGCTAGGGCTAGTAAAAAAGGCTAAATGTGACAAGTTTTCATTTAAAAGTGAAAAACAATCATGCTTTAAAAGCATTCGAATCACCCGAACACCCCGAACAGGGCACTGGTTATATATATACACGTAGAAAATAAGGTGTTCGGTGTACGCGCGTATATACCTGGAGACGTCTGGTCGGCGACGCAAAAGTCCTGGAGCTGACTGGGATCTGAAGCAAATGCATGAGAGGAAGCCAAGGCCAATAGAGCAAACAAGAGCATGCTGGTTGCCATAACTCCGAAGGATGGAAGGAAAGCAGAGAAGGTTGGCCTCATATATATAGAGATACATGTAGGACTTGGCAACGGAGCGGGTTAAAAAATGCTCATTTTTTCTTCTTAACGTAAAAGATGACATATACTAGATATTTGTGTCTCACGGAAGAGGTAAACAAACGTTCAAGATTTCCATAATTATTGAATATTTCAATGCATTCAGGGGGGACTTTTCTGCTCTGTTTAGCATCACGTGAATCAATCGGCGGAAGGAGTGGAATCCGTCTTTTCTCATTCAGCTTAATTCGGAATTAGGCGGAACTAGTTTATCTAGCTGCCCATTCCATAAATGTAGGAATCACGGAGTCTGCTCGGTTCGAGCGGACGCCGCCATCCCGTCGGATTCCCGGAGTCCACTGCGGGATGGCAGCCAAACGCACCTTTTAATTGGATTATTCTTAGAGCCAATTTTTACTAATTCTGGCCGGCAATCGATCATCATCAATCAATCCTTGAATGATTCCACCGAGTTTCTTCCACGTGAAAGCCAGAGATCTTTGGCTGCGAAGCAATAATCAACGTGTTGACGCCGAATGAAAGACAAAAGCTCAATATTAAACAAGGGGATTTGGTCAGACCGTCAGAGACTCATTTGTATATTAAAGGGGATTTGGTCAGAGACGCGATGTTTTGGAGCAGGGATGGCAAAATTGACCGCCCCGCTGGATAATCGACTCGATTCGCACCGATGGGGACGGGTATGGTATAGATTTTTTACCGGTGGATACGGGTATGGTTTACAAATTTAAAATTCGCGCGGGTACGGGGCGGATTATGGTATTGGGTAATATCCGCCCCGCTATCCGCCCCGCCCCGCATATCCGCCCCGTCCCGCCACTAAATGTTGGTTTGGTGGATTTTAAAGAGTCTATTTTTGTAATAATACTCTAATAAAGACTAATTGTTGATGAGTGTTTGGTGGATCTAGATTTTAGAGACCGAATATTGATGATAGTTTAGTGGATTTAGATTTAGATTTTAGAGGCTTAATACTAAATGAATGGTTTTTTTAGGTTTTGCGAATAACCGCGGATTGCGGGTAATATCCGCGTACCCGCAGGGATGGTTATGGTCCGCGATCCTCATTATCCGCGCGGGGATGGGGCGGTTATGGTATGGGCGGAGGAGTGCGGGGACGAGTATGGTATTTCCAATATCCGTCCCGATCCGCCCCGTTGCCATCCCTATTTTGGAGGTCCCCGACGCCGTCCAAAACATCTTCTCCGGCAACCCATCGCCGGAGAACCGCGAAGCTCCCCAAAACCCAACGGAAAACATAAAAAGAAGAGATCAGAGGGGGAAATAAGATGAGAGCTCACCTGAGCCAAAATGGAGACAAAATCTGTGAGATATAATAAACTAGGATTCTTGCTTTTATTAGTTAGCAAATAATCATTTACACTGATTAAAGCAGACAACAAGAACAACAAACGTACCGTTAAACAGGTACATGAAAGAAGGAGGAAGCCGCCGAGTATGGAAAAGAACTGGATCGAGCCCAGTGTTTCACACTGTGCCCTTAAGCTTTGTTTGCCCACCACCACAGCTTCTGGTTATTCGGGCAAAAAGCTCCCAGGGTACAACGATCTTCTGCGCGTACGGAAGGAAGCAGGCATCCGATCGCCCGTCGAGCCTTCGTCGGTTGGTACTCTCAGCCAACAAAACCCTCTACAAAGTGGTGGTGTGCAAGTGTTTATGCATGTACCAAACAAGGCTGGTAGGGGGGGTCCTATTTATAGGCTAAGGAGGATATCTGATCAGCCACTAATGGGGAGGTGAAGAGACTCACCACGTCAGCCGAAACTGCCCAGTTATGGGCTGCCATGTCACATGTAACTGCCCAGTAATGGGCTGCCATCACCTGTAACCTCCACTTGGGAAGCTTAAGGGTCACCACGTCAGCAGTAACTGCTGACTAGGAGGTAATGAGCTGCCACATCACCCATAACTGTCCAGTCATGGGTAGCCCAAGAGTCATAACTGACTTAGCCCGTTTATTGTGAGTAAATGAGCCATTTAGACTCAGCCAACTCTTCTGTAATCGACTTGGAAGCTGAAACGTCAAGCTGATTCAGCCCAATTGGTCCAATGAACTCGACCTGACTCGACTAGGTCGTTGTGTGGCAAAAAGGACACCCACGACGCGCGAGCACGGTCGGCCGGCCGACGGGCGATCGGCGGTTCGTGCGTGTGGGTCCCTCTATCAAGTCCACCCCAAGTGTTCAAAGCATAGAAGCTTTAAACACTATATAAACTGGTGGAATGTTTTCTCCACAACCAATGTGGGACTAAATATTTTACTACACCACATCGGCTCCTCCATTTAATTATTAAATAATGGGCTTTCTCTTAGCCCATTTGATTCAACCCTTTTAGGCTTAGCCCACACTTACTTAATAAGTGTTTTGGGCTTTTATACAAGCCTTATTCCAACAATCCCCCACATGAATCAAATGGCTGATCATATGCTGTATGATCCTAACGCACTTGAGAGTACCACAGAAAATTGCTGTATCGGAAGAGGTAGCTTTAGCTTTGAACCTTCCCTAGTGAAACACTATCGAATGTACTTACTAAACAGTGAACGTGATGTCTTGAACTGTTCAGCTTTCGTGTACACTAAGACAATAGTGCTCACACAGCGCCTTTCTTAAACCACTGAAGGCTCTTTTGTTGTGTCCATTTCGGCCCTGGACATGCCTGGTAGAATTCTTCGAGTGCTCTAGAGAACTAGCCCTTTGTATCATTCTCATAGAAGCGGCCCCTTCTCACTCGATATAGGTGATCTCTTATTAAGAGCATCCTACTATGCCCCTACTCTTTGAGTAATAAGGATCATTAAAAGCATATGCAGGTTTGTCACTCACTCATCATAGGAATGGGTAAGAGTGATCGTAGCAACTGCCCCCACAATTCCGTTGTCCCATTGAACCTAGAATCTGGTCTGCCAGATTATCTAGGTTGGGTTGCCATTGAAGAGTATAGTCATTTCATGGGCTTCAACCCCATTCCTCTTGAAGAAACATCCACTAGATCTCTTGTTAGATCTTTTGTTAGTGGATCTGCAATATTTTCCTTCGATCTCACGAAATCGATGGATATCACACCAGTAGACAACAATTTCCGCACTGAATTGTGTCGTCGTCGTATATGTTGAGATTTTCCGTTATACATGTGGCTTTGTGCTCTCCCTATTGCTGACTGACTGTTACAATGAATACTGATAGGAGGCACAGGTTTAGGCCACATAGGAATATCTTCTAGGAAGTTACGTAGCCATTCTGCTTCTTCCCCAGCTAGATCTAATGCTATGAACTCAGCTTCCATAGTAGACCTTGCTATACAAGTCTGCTTGGAAGATTTCCAAGATACAGCTGCACCTCCAATTACAAAGACAAATCCACTTGTAGATTTTGTGTCATTGGAGTCCGATATCCAATTTGCATCTGTATAACCTTCAAGTACAGCTGGATATCTCGTATAATGCAATCCAAAATTTGTCGTGTACCTTAGATATCTAAGTACTCTGATAACTGCATTCCAGTGATCTGTACTCGGATTGCTAGTGTATCTACTCTGCCTGTTTACTGAGTTGGCAGTATCCGGTCTAGTACAGTTCATGATATACATCAGACTGCCTATGATCCTGGAATATTCTATTTGTTGTACACATTCACTGTGGTGTTTCTTTATATGTGAGTTGACATCTAGCGGTGTCCTGACTACAACATCACTCCCTTTGTCAAATTTATCAAGAATTTTCTTAATATAATGACTTTGGGATAATATATACCCATTCGAAGTCTTGGTAATTTTCATACCAAGTATCACATCAGCGACACCCATATCCTTCATATCGAAGTTTCGTGACAACATGCTTTTAGTAGCTTTTATGATATCATCATTGCTACCAATGATGATCATGTCATCTACATAAAGGCATAGGATTATACATTCCTTTTCATCACCTTTTATGTAAACGCATTTGTCACACTCATTTATGCGAAAATTGTTTGTCAACATCACTTGATTAAACTTTTCATGCCACTGTTTAGATGCTTGTTTAAGCCCATACAAAGACTTAACAAGTCGGCAGACTTTCTTTTCTTTTCCAGGAACCACAAACCCCTCGGGTTGTTCCATGTAAATTTCTTCTTCCAGATCACCGTTTAGGAAAGCTGTCTTTACATCCATTTGATGTATATCCATATTGTTTAAAGCCGCAAGGGCGATAATAAATCTGATTGAGGTTTTCCTACTGGCTGGAGAATAGGTGTCAAAATAGTCCACCCCTTCAGTTTGTTTGAAACCTTTGACAACAAGCCTTGCATTGTATTTATCAACCGTTCCATCTGCTTTTATTTTCTTTTTGAAAACCCACTTGTAACCCAAAGGTTTACAACCTGGTGGTAAATCAACTAATTCCCAAGTATGATTCTGCATGATGGAATCAATCTCACTATTCACTGCTTCCTTCCATGAAGGAGTGTCTAGAGCTGACATTGCCTCCTTGAATGTCTGAGGGTCATTTTCTAACAAATATGTTAGAAAGTCTGGGCCGAAGGAAGTTTCTTTCCTCACCCTCTTACTCCGTCTAGGTTCCTCATCCTCTTCATGAACTGAGGACCCTTGGATTTCTTCTTCCCCAGTGTTTTCATAAGCTCTCTCACTACCCTCTGATGTAGGAGTTGACTTGTAAGGGAACACGTTCTCGAATAATGAGGCATCTCTTGCCTCTAATACAGTGTTCACATGCACTTCAGGATTATCTGATTTATTAACCAGAAATCGGTAAGCACTACTATCATGTGCATATCCAATGAACACACAATCTACCGTCTTTGGTCCTATTCTAGTTCGGCTCGGAACTGGAATTGGTACCTTTGTTAGACATCCCCAAACCCTTAAGAACTTATAACTGGGCGCAAGACCTTTCCATATTTCATAAGGCGTCTTATCTAGCCTTTTGTGCGGTAGTCTGTTCAACAAATGATTTGCCGTAAGTATCGCTTCCCCCCACATGTTATGGGGTAAGCCTGAACTTATAAGCATGGCATTCATCATTTCCTTCAGCGCCCTATTCTTACGTTCTGCTATTCCATTTTGTTCTGGAGAATAAGGAGTTGTGGTTTGATGAATAATGCCATTCTCGGCACATATTTGGGCAAAAGGTGACTCATACTCACCTCCCCTATCGCTCCGCAGCATTTTTATCTTCTTATCAAGTTGATTCTCCACTTCATTCTTATAATGAGTGAACATCTCTACTGCTTCATCTTTACTTCTCATTAAGTAGACGTAGCAGTACCTTGTACAATCATCGATGAAGGTAATAAAATACCTCTTACCACCTCTAGTCTGTACAATTTTCAGATCACAAACATCTGTGTGTACTAAACCTAAAGGTTCAGTGCTTCGTTCAATTGATTGAAACGAAGTCTTGGCTAATTTAGCTTCTACACAAAGCTCGCATTTGTGTTCGCTATCAATTCTGAATTTAGGAAGAAGATTTGAGGACATTAATCTTTTCATGAAATTTTTATTCACATGTCCTAATCTCCCATGCCATAAATTAAATGACTCAAGCACATATGCAAGCTTCTCTTTATTGGCCTCTTGGGCAACATTGAGTACAGTAGACGCACTAGCCTTTAAGGCTTCACTAGTTTTGACCTTGGGGATTACAGTCATTACATTCATTTTGAACAACCCCTCAGTCTTGTAGCCCTTGCCAACGTACATGCCATTCTTTGCTAAGATGACCTTATCAGATTTGAAGACCATCCTGAAGCTCTTCTTACTCATCACAGAACCTGAGATCAGATTCTTGCGTATCTCTGGCACATGAAGGACTTCTGTTAGGGTCAGCTCCTTCCCAGACGTCATCTTCAGCTTCACAGTTCCTTTACCTTCCACCTTGGAGGTTGCAGAGTTTCCCATGTAGCAGCGTTCTCCATCCACTACCTGGTAGGTGTCGAACATCCATCTATTGGAGCAGATGTGGCAGGTAGCGCCAGTGTCGACCCACCATTTTTTCGGATTGCTCCCGATCAAGTTCACCTCTGAGACAACTGCAACCAGTTGCAAGTCATCCATCTCTGCACTAAGACCTTCAGCTATGTTGGCTTCTGTCCTCTTCCTCTTGGAAGCTGGCTTCATCTTCCCTTGAGCACTTGGGTGGTTGCGGCAATCCTTGGCCCGATGTCCTGCCTTTCCGCAGACAAAGCACTCGCCCTTGAACTTCTGATACCTGCTGCCTCCCTTAGTGCCCTCATCGAAGCGCTTGCGCTTCTTGTCTTTCAAACTGATGGCATTCTCCACTAAGTTGGACTTAGAGTAAATGCCGAGACCGCTGTTCTTATCGGTCTTGCGGTTATCCTGCTCGATCTTCAGCCTCCGAACGAGATCTTCAAGACTCATCTCCTTTCGTTTGTGCTTTAGGTAGTTCTTGAAGTCTTTCCAAGAAGACGACAGTTTCTCTATCATTGCCGCCACTTGGACATGTTCATTCAGAATCATACCTTCAGCATTCATGTCATGGTAGATGAGCTGAAGTTCCTCAACTTGTTCGACAATGCTTCTACCATCTACCATCTTGTACTCAAGGAATCGACCGACAACAAATTTCTTTGCGCCGGCGTCATCCACCTTGTACTTATTGTCCAAGGCTTCCCAAAGTTCCCTTGCGGTTCTTTTGGGAAAGTACACATTGTAGAGCTTGTCGTCCAAGCCGTTCAGGATATAGTTCCGGCATAGGAAGTCAGAATGACCCCAAGCCTGAACTGCAGTCACGGTATGAGCATTCTTTTGTTCTTCAGTTAGAACAGGCTCATCCTCAGTGAGATACCTGACCAGTTTAAGGGTGGTCAAGTAGAACAACATTTTCTGCTGCCACTGCTTGAAATTCAGCCCCTTAAACTTCTCAGGCCTCTCTAGCTGCCTGATCGGCATGCTAGGCATTTCCACTACAGGTGAATTACCTATCGGCACTTTCTCCACACGAGGAGGGATCACAGGTTCAGCACCTACTCCTGAAGCCATCTGCAAAAGCAGACCAACCACACAGTGGTTCAGTTCTTATGTTTTAGAATTCTTATAGGAAGTAGAACTTCCTCTCAAAAGAAAAGAAAACCAGAAGAGGATCCGTAGGAGAAGTGGAACCCGAAATACGGTAAAATCGATACAAAGCTTAAGAATGTGAGATATAATAAACTAGGATTCTTGCTTTTATTATGTAACAAGTAATCCTTTACACTGATTAAAACAAACAACAAGAACAACAAACGTACCGTTAAACAGGTACAGGAAAGAAGAAGGAGGAAGCCGCCGAGTATGGAAAAGAACTGGATCGAGGCCAGTGTATCACACTGTGCCCTTAAGCTTTGTTTGCCCACCACCACAGCTTCTGGTTATTCAGACAAAAAGCTCCCAGGGTACAACGATCTTCTGCTGGTACGGAAGGAAGCAAGCCTCCGATCGCCCGTCGAGCCTTCGTCGGTTGGTACTCTCAGCCAACAAAACCCTCTACAAAGTGGTGGTGTGCAAGTGTGTATGCTTGTACCAAACAAGGCTGGTAGGGGGGGTCCTATTTATAGGCTAAAGAGGATATCTGATTAGCCAATAATGGGGAGGTGAAGAGACTCGCCACGTCAGCCGAAACTGCCCAGTCATGGGCTGCCATGTCACATGTAACTGCCCAGTAATGGGTTGCCATCACCTGTAACCTCCACTTGGGAAGCTTAAGGGTCGCCACGTCAGCAGTAACTGCTGACCAGGAGGTAATGAGCTACCACATCACCCATAACTGTCCAGTCATGGGTAGACCAATAGTCATAACTGACTTAGCCAGTTTATTGTGAGTAAATGAGTCATTTAGACTCAGCCAACTCTTCTGTAATCGACTTGGAAGCTGAAACGTCAAGCTGACTCAGAACAATTGGTCCAATGAACTCGACCTGACTCGACCAGGTCGTTGTGTAGCAAAAAGGACACCCACCACCCACGGCGTGCGAGCGCAGCCAGCCGGCCGGCGGGTGGTCGGCGGTGCGCACGTGTGGGTCCCTCTATCAAGTCCACCCAAGTGTTCAAAGCATAGAAGCTTTAAACACTATATAAACTGGTGGAATGTTTTCTCCACAACCAATGTGGGACTAAACATTTTACTACACCACATGGGCTCCTCCATTTAATTATTAAATAATGGGCTTTCTCTTAGCCCATTTGATTCAACCCTTTTAGGCTTAGCCCACACTTACTTAATAAGTGTTTTGGGCTTTTATACAAGCCTTATTCCAACAAAATCCGACGGAAACCTCACTGGATCTACCCGATTTCCAGTGATCTCCACTTTTGCTTCTCTCGATTTTCTTCCCCCCTTTCCTCCCTCCTTCTTTCTTCTCCAGCGCCAGCGATCCCTCTTCGTCCTCCCGATCTCTCTCTCTCTCTCTCTCTCTCTCTCTCTCGGGTTGGCAGCCAAAAAAAATAGGGAAGGAGAAGAGACTCGATTTCTCTATAGAGTGGGGGGGGGGGTTCCTGCAAAACCCCCCCGCCACAAACACAAAATTACGCGAAATGATCTCAAATCTTACACAAAAGCCCTTATATGAAAATAGGCCCTTACATGTGCTTCCTCTTTCTTCCTATTTGGATGGATATTATTGAGATATCGTAGAGTATTAGAAAAAACAAATTCAACATTGTGCTTCTTATCAGCATTTTAAGGCGATTTGTCAAATGGTCATCTATTAGAGACCAATTTGTCATTTGGTCCCCTATGAAAGACCTTAAGTCTTTTAGTACCATTATAGATAAAAAAAAAAGACAAAACTACCCTCTACCTTCTATCTATATACACCCCCCCCCCCCGACCCCCCCCAACCCCTCGGTGATCCCGCCGTCCATCCCCCCCCCCCAGGTCCCGAGGTCACCGTCCGGCGCCCCATCGTCCCCCCCAAGTCCCGAGGTCGCCGTCCAACGCCGATCTCCTCCTCCATCACGATCTCGTCCGTCACGATCCCGTCAACGATCTCATTGTCCGTCGCCGGCCGCTCCTACCTCCAGATCCGGTTGGCTTCCTATCCTTCGAGAACGCGAGGATATGTGGGGACGCCTGCAACTGCTGCTGCTCCGCACGGTAACGGCCTCTACGGCTCCTCCTCTCACCTCTACTGTCGCCAATCCCGACACCGATCCAGTCGCTGGTCCAAAGCTCCCCGTCACCGATCCAGATGCCAATCCAGAGCTCCCTATCGTTGATCCCATCACTGCCTCGCGCGCCCGCTCCCACCTCCAGATCCATCACCGCCGCTGCCGCCCCCACCTCCAGATCCGATTGGCTCCCCATCCTCCTAGAAGGCGAGGATATGCGGGGACACCTACAGCTGTTGTTGCTCCGCTGCCAATGACCTCTACATCTCCTCTCACCTCTCTTGCCTCCGATCCAGTCGCCGGTCCAAAGCTCCCCTTCACCGTTCCCATCACCGATTCGGGCTTCTCCGTCGCCGATCCCGCTTCTCCGCCGCCGATCCGGGCTCCCCCCTCGCCGGTTCAAAGCTCCAAAGCTCATCGCCGGTCCAAAGCTCTAGATCCGTCGCTCTCTCATTCCGATCTCATCGCTGTATCCGCCATCCCCCCCCCACGTCCGTCCAGCTTCAATTTTGTTTTTTTTTTCAATTACTTTTTGTAGTTACTTTTTATTCATAAAAGGTAATTGGCAATTTGTTACCAAATTTCAAAAGGTAACTACCAAAAAAACAATTGATAAACAATGAAAATTAACTACCAATTTTTGTAAAAATATTAAAACAATATGATAGTTACTTTTAAATTTTGATACACAATGAAAAGTGACTATCAATTGATAAGACTTGAAAAGTGCACAAAACACCCTTGTAATTTGGCTTTGTTGGGCCCCGAGCAATGCTGGACTGACTACTTTTATTCCATTTTAGGTATAACAGACCCTCCTATGAGTTAGATCAACTTTGGAGCTAAAACATGTGTATTCTGGCGATTTTGATAAGTTAGATCGATCGGCCTCAACAAGTTCGATCGATCCAACTCAACCAACGACGGGACGATGAACAACGGCTGGATCGATCGAAGTCCAGGAGAAGGATCGATCCAGCATGGGATGCAGCGCAATAACAACGGTTCGATCGATCGGACGAGACAGTTGGATCGATCCAGCACGGGAGTTACCAGCAAGTAAAGGCATAGGATCGATCGAACTCCAAGAGTTGGATCGATTCGGCTCGGGCGTTACTCGCAACATTAAGAACTTAAGGAGTAAGATCGATCCGATTCCCAACGATGGATCGATCCGACGCGGCCAGAAGCAAAAATCGAGGGCTCAGATCTAATCCGTGGGAGGTTGTCTCAGGGGCTATAAGTAGTCATTGTTTAGGGATTTTTAAGGGGGCTTTTTCCAGACGTTTTTGGAGAGAGTTTTCCTACCTATTTCCATCTTTTTCTTCGACGATTCTTTGGAGGAGATCCATGGCGGGAGGAGATCATCAACTTCTACCGATGGATTATTCCCTGAAGATGAGTAACTAAAACCCTAGCCATGGGATTCTTATGATGTAACTAGGGTTTTTACTAGGGATTTCTTAGATCTAGGGTTTTCTTTATATCTTGGTGTTGATTTATCGCTGGATGTTTGGATCGTTCTTGCTTGCACTTGATTCTAGAGCTTGTGTATGTTAGGGCGTGGATTGGATTCATCCAAATAAGAGGATCGTGCTAGTCCCATGGTTTCTCGGATGGAATCTTATTCGTGATTAGGGATTGTATAGTGCTAGTCCCACTATAGTAGTGTTAGTCCCACTACATTCCATCCCTAATCCTTCATGCATCTTATTCTTGTAGATTCGGCCATCGAGATGCGAAGTCGTCTCGATCTTACACCTTAATCCATACCTATGCTAGTATTTGCGATGAACTCATCTGAGTAAGAGGGTTCATTAGCAGTGAACGTAACTAATCATTCGATCACTGAACTTAATTAGATAATTGTTCTTGCCGACAAGGAATCCTAAACAGAACTTGTCGAGTGATAAGGAGAACTAGTCATTCACTTATCAACTTTTAGGAAGCCAGTTATCGTGTTTGCATGCCCTGATCTTTGGAAAACCTGACAATACCTTAGTTATTGATTAAGAATCATGTGGTCCTTTCTCTCATATTCCTAAAATCTTCTAGTATAATTTTAGTTTAATTTCGACTTGCGATCTTTTCTCAACTCATTAGTAGGAAATTTGCTAAGTGTTCGATTTCAATTCCTTAAATCCCTGTGGACGCGACTCGGACTCTCCGCTATCTACTAATTCTTAGTAGTTAAAGTAGAGCACCGGAATATTTTGTAATTTTGATCAGACTTGTTAAACCGCAACACTTTTCAAGTCGTATCAAAATTTTGGCGCCGTTGCCGGGGATTTTTACGGTGTTTTGAGTTGTTTACTTAGTATAGTTTCTTGCTTATCAGTTATTTATTTTAGAAAAAGACCAAAAATAGTTTCAGTATTAATATTTCCATATCTTTTTGCGATCAGCAGGTGAAGAGCAAAAGAGGCATCCTTCCGAGCGGTGAAGGAGCGAACGCCAACAACACGTCATCGAGATTGCACTGTTTGTATTTCTAAACCTTGAATGATCTTTATGATGTGTGGATGAGTGATGATAAGGACCCAGATCTTGCTCTTACATTGAAGGAATTTCTTGCTTCTTGTTCTGCATCGCATAAATTGTCAGTGTCTTCTCCTACTCATCTAGCCATGGATAACCCCGAGGACAATCTTGGACCTAATGACAATCCTAACCAACCTGAAAACCAGGGTCGTAGGGCTATGAAAGACTTTTATGTCCCAACTTCTTTCACTTCTAACTCTTGTATTCAACCTCCGGTAATTGGAGAGGCCCATTATGAGATTAAACCACAATTTCTACAATCCTTACCAACTTTCCATGGCTTATCTCATGAGGACCCCTACAATCATATAGAGGAATTTATTCTGATTAGTTCTACTGTGAGGGTCAATAATTTTACCGAAGATGCTTGGCGACTCAAATTATTTCCGTTCACTCTCAAAGGTAAAGCTAAGCATTGGCTTACGTTCTTGGAACCTCGTTCTATTACCACTTGGCCTCAATTGCAAGCACAGTTCCTAGAAAATTTTTCCCAATTACTAAGACAAGTGACTTTCGCCACGAAATTTCTTCCTTTAGACAAGCCGACGATGAAGCATTTCATGAGGCTTGGGATCGTTATAGGGAACTCCTTAGGAAATGTCCCCACCACCAATTTCCTCAATGGGCCGTAGTAGAGCATTTCTATAAGGGTCTTAAGGAAAAACATCAATTAACTATAGATGCTGCATGTGGGGGAGTTTTCATTACCAACCCCCTTGACGATTCTTGGAGGCTTTTTGAGAGACTTGCTGAAAACTCTCAACATCACGCCACCTCCTCTAGGAATAATCGTGGGCCTTCCATCCAATCCAATCCTAGAGGAATCCTTGAAGTGAATGAGTCAACCCGTATTGCTCAACAAGTTGATGTATTAAGTAGGAAACTCGATCAAGTTCTTACCCAAATGACAAATCAGGTTGACTCGTCTATTCCGCCTATGCTTCCACCCTCCGGGGAGCATTGCTTCTTGTGTTCTACTCCTGGTCATGATGTTATTGATTGCCAATTAGCAAGTCATTACCCTGAGTTAGTACAGGAACACATTAATGCAGTTTATGGTCAATCTAAACCAGCTTATGATCCTTATTCCAATACGTACAATCCTGGTTTGAGAGACCACCCAAATTTTTCTTGGAGAACACCTAGCCAACAACCAACTTGCTTCAATCCAAGACCATCCATAGGTGCTCAAACTCCAAGTTATCCTCCAAAGTTTCAACCGTCATATCCTACAAACTCTCAAGGCCAAACTTCGTCATTTCGACCTCCTTATCGGCCTTTCCAAAATCAATCATCTCAACCTTGGGGGCATCAACCGTATGTACCTCCCCAGAGTCAAGGACCTCAGAATCAATCTTCTATTCCTCCACAACAATCGAGTCAAGGTCCGGGTATTGATGATCGACTTTTAAAGGTCTTGGACTCTTTTGAAGCTAATAACCAATTACTTCATTCTCATTCGCAATCTTTGGCTAAGATGGAAGTTCAAATGGGTCAGTTGGCGAATGCATTGTCTAGGAGAGAAGATCGACAATTACCGAGTCAGTCTATTCCTAATCTCAAAGGCCAACATCATGTAGACTCCTCGCATGAACAAGTAAAAGCTGTGACTACCCTTCGTAGTGGTAAAACTTTTGTCAACATTGAGCAACCTGAAGGAACCACAGATAATCAAGAGTTACATGCATCTCCTTCTCAGACATCATTAGATAATAATTCACATGCATCAAAGGGACCCAGTTCATCCTTTGACACTCCGCAGTCGAATCCTCATGATTCCATTGAAGATTCACATGCATCACCAAACATGACATCATCTAATGAGAAAGAACCAAATCCCACGACGTATATCCCTAAGGTTCCTTTCCCTGAAGCTTTAGTCGATCCTACATCCACTCCATTCAGAAATTCAAAATTAGATGAGATGATGGAGGTGTTTAAAAAGGTGCATATTAATCTTCCTTTGCTTGATGCCATCAAACAAATTCCATCTTATGCCAAATTCCTCAAGGACCTTTGCACGCAGAAAAGACAATATAGATCGCATGTGTCCAAGAAGATTTTTCTGACAGAGCAAGTTAGCTCAATCCTTCGATGTGATCTCCCTCCTAAGCTTAAAGATCCTGGCACCCCCACAATCTCATGCATTGTAGGAAATCACACGATTGATGGAGTACTACTGGATTTGGGTGCAAGTGTCAACCTCATGCCTTACTCCTTATATGCTAAGTTTGGTATAGGAGAATTGAAACCTATGGCCATGACCCTACAATTAGCGGATCGATCAATTAAGACCCCAAGAGGAATCCTTGAAGATGTTTTGGTTAAGGTTGATCGGTGCGTATTTTCGGTTGACTTTGTGGTGTTAGACATGGAACCAGGAGTGCAAACAAAAAAAATCGGTTCCTATAATCCTTGGCCGACCCTTCTTGGCTACGGCCAATGCTTGTATTAACTGTAGGGATGGTTTCATGACGGTCACATTTGGCAATATGGAATTACGTTTGAATATATTTCATTCCTCAAAGAATCATGCGTATGAATATGACTGTTTTATGATTAATGCGTTGGTTGATGAGGATGCAGTGAATAGTTGTGTGGATGATGTACTGCCTGCATTGTTGCTGAATGATGACAATCCATGTGGGAGTTTGGAGGATGGTTGCAATATGTCTATTGTGGTTGAGGATGATGTTTTTGAACAATATTTTTTCGATAGGCATGAAGATGTTATGAGTACGGATGTTGTTTTTCCGGTTGAGAATGATGACAATAATGATTTACATGATTTTTCCTCAATTTTCTAGTCGGAGAATGAAGATGTGTTAAACGATTTTGACAATCTTGATTTACTTACTGATGTGTGCGGCATATCATGGACAGAACCTCCCATTGAGTCGGTACCCCCTACGTCCTCAGTTCCAGCTCTACCTTTTTTAGTTCCACCTTTATCTTTAGAGTTGAAAACGTTGCCTTTCAATGAGTTGGAGGAAATACGTAGTGAAGCCTATGATAATGCTATTAGTTATAAGGCTAGGACTAAAGAGTACCATGAGAGGTTCAGTGATCAGAGATCTTTTAATGTGGGAGATAGAGTGTGGGGACTTAACGCTAGATTACAACTCTTCTCAGGAAAATTGAAATCTAGATGGACATGCCCATTCGAAATTACTCACGTTTTCCCTCATGGGGCTATTGAGCTCCGTCATCCTAACGCTGATGCTACGTTTAAAGTAAATGGCCAAGGGTTAAAACTTTACGTAGAAAATCCTCGTACTTTAGAAGCCACACAACAGTTTCATGACCCAATTCCTTAGTAATTGCATTGTCATTGAGTCGAGCTCGAGACGTTAAACCAAGCGCTTGATGGGAGGCAACCCATCCTTTTTTGGTGTTTTTCTTTAATTTGGTTTCTTTCACGTTTTCTTTGCATGCTTGCGTAATTTTTTTTTATTTGCATAATTGATTCTGATTATCTGATAATACTGTCGTCGTTGCCCGTGGTTGATAATATTAATTGTTAGATTGGGGATGTCTATGGTTCAATTCTAGTGGCCTGGAGAGGTCTGTATTTTTGTGCGGCTAGTGGAGGCATATTTTTTCAGGGTGATTTTGTAATTTTCCACGTTTTGTTGAGCCCGATCGATCCAGCCGTTTAAGTCCGATCGATCCTTCTTTTCGTCCCGCATATATGTTCGTAGGACCTTACTTGGATCGATCCGTCTCAGTGAGACCGATCGATCCGGGGTGGATATTTTACGTAGACAGAACATGGTGTTTTTGCCACTCCCTCACCCGATCGATCCGTCTATCACTCCATCGAATTTTTACTCCGTATGGTAGTCCGATCGATCGAGTCCTGGGAGCAGGATCGATCCGACTTGTTGATTTATTCTTGACAGAGCGTGGTGTTTTTGGCCTTATACCTTCCGATCGATCTGTCTATCCGTCCTTCTCAAGGAGTATAGTTGGGTAAGTCGGATCGGTCCTGCTCAACGAGTTCGATCGATCGAGCATATTTATTCACTAAATCACCCGATCTCACCTGATGCTGCCACGTGGCGTTCGATCGATCCAACCCCACCGGACGGATCGATCGAAGTCGTGTTTTTAAAGGGGTTTATAACAGGAGTTCGAGCGATCCTAGGGCACATCCCCTTCGATCGATCCAGCCGTTCTTCCTTTCCGTTTCGCTCGGATTCCGTCGATCCTCGTTCTTCCTTTCGACGGGTTTTCGGCCTCACCTCCGGCAAGACCTCCTCACCACCGTCCTCCACCGCACCACATTGCCTTCCTCCGGCCTCCTTCCCCACTCACGGCCTCGCCGTTTCTTCCAAACCCATTCCAAATCCCCGCCCGCGGCTCCTTCCTTTCCGTTGATCGTCGCCGGCGCCGTTCATTTTGTTCATCCCTACCATGGTGCGCGCGAAAAATGTCACGAAGAAGGGTCTCGGCGGAAAAGGGAAAGCCGCCGCCGCTTCTTCGTCCACCCCTACTGCCAGACGCCTCCCCTTGACTGCGGCTCCGACGAGTGCTTCTTCCGCACCATCCGTGGATCGGGTTCTACTAGATTAGGTTGTATGTGTTTTTGCTGTGGAATACCTAGTAGAATGCTTGTAGCTCCTTGCATATGTGGTGTGCTTCTTTCCCTTGTGTTCTTACACCGTGAATCCAGGTTTTTGGCCGGTCGTTTTCCGTATTGTCGAAGCTTCGTCAGTTTTTGTCCATTTTCCACCTAGATTGGAGATTTCAAGATTTAACCGTCAAAAACGGGATTTCTCTACATCATTGGATTCCTCATAGTTAAATACACTTGCCTACAAAGTTTCATTGTTTTCAAACATGTTTTGATCCTTGAAAACCTAGAGATAGGATTTCTGGCATATTGCGTCGCGAGCTCGACGGTCGATCAGTGCATCGACTGTCAGGCTCGACGGTCGATCGATGTATCGACCGTCAGGCTTTAATATGCTTACTCTGGTCCTGACGGTCGACCGTCGGATCGACCGTCGTATCGTCCGTCAGGCTCTGTCGGGATTTTAGCCTCCCAGGGTCGATGCATGAATCGACTGTGGGAGTCCCTCCTTTTTGCCATTTACCTGACGGTCGACCGTCGGATCGACCGTTGCATCGACCGTCAGGCGCTGTTTGGTTTTGGGCTTCTCAGGGTCGATGGGTAGATCGACCGTCACCCTTGGTTTTCTTCGCATGGGTCTCACGGTCGATCTCCGGATCGACCGTAGCATCGTCCGTGACCTCATAGTCGATCCCCGGATCGACCGTGACATCGTCCGTGACCCGTTGAACTTGGTTTTCAGGTATTTCTTGGATGGTTTTGATGGGGGATTAATATCTAAACATGTTGGGAAGCATGTAGGGGGATTTGATGGGGTTTTCAAAGGATTTCCATTTGGTTTGAGATTTATTCAAATGTTCTTTCCTTTTTGAAAACCTATGGTTCTACTTGCAATTAATACATGATTGATTGTAGTTGAGTGCTTAGTTAATTGCTTAGCCATTAGCTAGCTATGAGTGCTAGCTAATGAGAAATTGTGGAACCTTAGCCTCTTGCCAGCGAGTGCCGAGGGCTATTGTATATCTGTGGAACTTATAACTGTTGATGTGGCATGTAGAGACATCTAGGTTAGATGTTTGCCTAGGCTCATGCATTGCATGCACTAGAGGCATTTGAGGTTAGGCGGGCGATGTTTTAGGTCGCCGATCCGAGGCTCTCAGGTAGCTCGGATCTAGCCTTAGGACCGTGGATGAGTAGTCAGGAGTAGGGTGTGATTGTTGATCAAGTCTCATGTCTTTTGAGGATTCACGCTAGTTGACTCTGATCGGTATTTGAGGTTTAGAGGTCGTGTTGCCTTCCAAAGCCAAGTGCTAAGGATGCAACCGATGTGTTCACGACGTGGTCCCCAGGCAGTGGTATCCCTGCTGGATAAGGGTGATCCTGCATGGTACTGTTCCCCTGTCAGTGCTTAGGGTGATCTTGGTAGAGTGACCAAGAGAGAGGTTCTTGACAGGAGCCCTTGGGACATCGGTGGGTTATGGGACCCGTGGCATCCGTTAGACTTAGGCTGGGAGACAACACTGTTGGTGTTTTCCTCCTTTCAGTGTGCCGTAGAGTAGAACCCTACTGGGCTTTTTGTTCATTCCTACCCGGGCTGCGTTTGCAGGTGCAGGCGGCAGTTCTTCTTCGGTGGAGCCGGCTGGGTCGGCTTTTGACGGCGCGAGTACATCCAGAGGCGCTTGAGGTAGATGGAGGATGATTCGTCGTACATTTTGATATATGTTTATATGTTGTAACCATTTTGGAGAACTTTTGGGATTTTCTATAAATCTGTATTTTGGAACTCAGACATTGTACAACTTGATGTTATATTATGATTAAATCTATTTAGCCTCTGAAATACAATTGTTTAAACTGTTTATCTATCCCGCTTTGTATCGCGCCGGTTGATGATGAATAGGGGTGAGCAGAACCGAACCAAACCCGAAAAACCGAACCGAACAGAATTAGTTCGGTCCATTCGGTTCGGTTCTTCGGTCCATTCGGTTCGGTTCTTCGGTCCATTCGGTTCGGTTCGGTTCGGTTCTTGAAAAAAAAATTCGGTTCGGTTCGGGTCAGAACCGAATAACCCGACTACCCATTAACCCGTTAACCTAGACTACCCACTAACCCAAACTACCCACTAACCGAAATTTTCGGTTCGGTTCGGTTCCAAGCCGAATTTCGGTTCGGTTCGGTTCCAATTAATTTGGAACAGAAAAATTCGGTTCGGTTCGGTTCGGTTCCAATGGTAATTCGGTTCGGTTCGGTTCTCTAAAATCTGTACCGAAAAAAATTCGGTTCTTCGGTTCTGAACCGAGAACCGAACAGAAGAACCGAATGCTCACCCCTAATGATGAATAGTGTTAGGACCCTCACGCCCCGTCCTGGATGGATTTTCTGGGTCGGGGTGTGACAACTTGGTATCAGAGCAGGCTGTAGGTCCCAGGGATAGGATTAGGCTTGCGGTTTGGGATAATTCTAGAGTAGAGCATCCCTGTGTGCTTGACTGTGCTCATGTGTGTTATGCTTTTGCTTTATTGATTGCTGCTGTGTTTTGTTTCTTACGGGTGGACACTTGTCGTCTCTGTTGAATGTGCAGATGCCAGGGAGCAGGGCTAGCTGTCCAGTGTTGGGTCAGGGTACCGCGCGCGACCAGCGCGCTGCCCGACGGGCCTTAGGGGCCAACACAGCCGTGCCCCGTGTACCTGCACGAGAGCCAGAGCCAAGGATTGAGGTCGTGCCTTCGTTCATCGCCGAGGAGGTCTCTCCTCCACCCGACGGGCATGGGGATGAATGTGGTTGATTATTGTGTCTTGCAGGTGGACGCGTAGGATAGTTTTTTTTTTCTGTCTTGTGATGAATGTTTGTACAGCCCTTGTGCTTCCTGAATAAATAGAGGGAATGCTGCCCAATTTTTCGCCAAATTTATGCTTATTCCTTATATTCCATTAATGCATCACGGGGCGTTCCTTCTTTATGTTTACAGGGCATCTATGCAGTCGCATGCACACCTGGGAGCCATCACTCTATTTCTTGGTTTTCACGCCTAACCTTGATCTGCGATTGTGTTATCTTTTTATCATCAAGGTCACTTTTTCGTAAGAAGCCTCTCAGGTTATCTCTACCCTATATTCTAGGCTTTCTTTTTATGACTTAGTGTAATTGGGGCAATTACATTTAAGTTGGGGGGTCGATTTCTAGGAATTCATAGTTATTTATCTTATGATAACCGAATTTTATACATCCCTTATAACGTGTCAGACGAAGGAAGTTATGATGGTTATTGATGAAGATGCATCATTTAGAATATTATTCAATGAGTTATTCAGAAATTCATATGCCACATAAAATTCAGTAAATTTAACTATGCATGACATGAGTTCTGTACTTTAACACTTTTACCATGATTTAGGGATAACTTGACATATCCCATTGCACTTGAGCACGTTCACATGTGAATGAGTTGAAGTTAAATTCTGAGCATGAAACTAGGATAGATCTATGATTTTAGGACATGTCACAGAAGATACATGGACACATACAGTTTTTTGTCATCAAAAAGTATATGTGTGTGCAAGGTGGAGGGGATTCAACTTAGTAACCGGGCAATGTGCCTAACCAGCGTGTTGTTCGTGTAAAACGGTTGGATTGCCTAACACTGAGAGAAAGGACTTTCAACTCAGTAACCGGGCAGGGTGCCTAACCAACATGCTGTTCGCGTAAAACGGTTGAATGACCTAACAGAAAAAAAAAAGAGAGGACTTCATACTTAGTAACCGGGCAATGTGCCTAACAAGGTGTGTTGTTCGCGTAAAACGGTTGGAGACCCGTGTGAAAAAAAAAAGAAAAAAAAGAAAAGAAAAAAAAAGAGAAATGAAAGAAAAATGACAGATATTGTTATGTGATAAGTGGAAAATATGTGCTTGCTTAGAATTGTGGCCTTGACTGGTGGAATGTTTGGATATAATGGATACTCTGACACATGTGGAACCGAATACACACATTGGAGAGTCAAAGTTGTTTTTGAATTATGATTAAATATGTTGAAGTGCTGGAACTATGCTTTGATTGGTTCTTATTTACTTTATGTTTATATGACTATGGATTGAAGAATATTCTCATTGATAATGATTCTGTTTAGTGTATTTGAATTAATGAGTATTATAATGGAGTTCGAATGGCATGTTAAAGGGGATGTATAGATGTTTGTGGGTATCATCACCGGAAACCCTCAGGAGACTATATCTCCTCCACTGGGGCCACCCAGGGGTTTAAAGGCTTGTTGCACATGCTAAATGCAATCGTGAGACCTACGAAAGTTGTTAGTTAGATTTACTGCTTTACTTTTAATTTTTATTTGCTTTGCTCGAGAACTAGCAAAGATCAAGTTGGGGGGTGTGATAAGACTTGAAAAGTGCACAAAACACCCTTGTAATTTGGTTTTGTTGGGCCCCGAGCAATGCTGGACTGACTACTTTTATTCCATTTTAGATATAACAGACCCTCCTATGAGTTAGATCAACTTTGGAGCTAAAACATGTGTATTCTGGCGATTTTGATAAGTTAGATCGGTCGGCCTCAACAGGTTCGATCGATCCAACTCAACCAACGACAGGACGATGAACAACGGCTGGATCGATCGAAGTTCAGGAGAAGGATCGATCCAGCACGGGATGCAGCGCAATAACAACGGTTCGATCGATCAGACGAGACAGTTGGATCGATCCAGCACGGGAGTTACCAGCAAGTAAAGGCATAGGATCGATCGAACTCCAAGAGTTGGATCGATCCGGCTCGGGCGTTACTCGCAACATTAAGAACTTAAGGAGTAAGATCGATCTGACTCCCAACGACGGATCGATCCGACGCGGCCAGAAGCAAAAATCGAGGGCTCAGATCTAATCCGTGGGAGGTTGTCTCAGGGGCTATAAGTAGTCATTGTTTAGGGATTTTTAAGGGGGCTTTTTCCAGACATTTTTGGAGAGAGTTTTCCTACCTTTTTCCATCTTTTTCTTCGACGATTCTTTGGAGGAGATCCATGGCGGGAGGAGATCATCAACTTCTACCGATGGATTATTCCCTGAAGATGAGTAACTAAAACCCTAGCCATGGGATTCTTATGATGTAACTAGGGTTTTTACTAGGGATTTCTTAGATCTAGGGTTTGTATACACGATGGTTTGGTTTTATTTTTTAATTTCTATTTTTTTATATCTTGGTGTTGATTTATCGCTAGATGTTTGGATCGTTCTTGCTTACACTTGATTCTAGAGCTTGTGTATGTTAGGGCGTGGATTGGATTCATCCAAATAAGAGGATCGTGCTAGTCCCATGGTTTCTCGGATGGAATCTTATTCGTGATTAGGGATTGTATAGTGCTAGTCCCACTATAGTAGTGCTAGTCCCACTACGTTCCATCCCTAATCCTTCATGCATCTTATTCTTGTAGATTCGGCCATCGAGATGCGAAGTCGTCTCGATCTTACACCTTAATCCATACCTATGCTAGTATTTGCGATGAACTCATCTGAGTAAGAGGGTTCATTAGCAATGAACGTAACTAATCATTCGGTCACTGAACTTAATTAGATAATTGTTCTTGCCGACAAGGAATCCTAAACAGAACTTGTCGAGTGATACGGAGAACTAGCCATTCACTTATCAACTTTTAGGAAGCCAGTTATCGTGTTTGCATGCCCTGATCTTTGGAAAACCTGGTAATACCTTAGTTATTGATTAAGAATCCTGTGACCCTTTCTCTCATATTCCTAAAATCTTCTAGTATAATTTTAGTTTAATTTCGACTTGCGATCTTTTCTCAACTCATTAGTAGGAAATTTGCTAAGTGTTCGATTTCAATTCCTTAAATCCCTGTGGACTCGACTCGGACTCTCCGCTATCTACTAATTCTTAGTAGTTAAAGTAGAGCACCGGAATATTTTGTAATTTTGATCAGACTTGTTAAGCCGCGACACTTTTCAAGTCGTATCAAAATTTGTGCAAAAATATATTAAAAAAATATTGGTAGAAAATATGGTAGTTACTTTTCAATTTAGATAAAATATGATAGTTACTTTCCAATTTGTAGTTAAAATATTAAAATATTGAAAAATATTGTGAAAAATATTTGTAGTTACTTTTCAATTTTGTAGTTACTTTTCATTTTTTTCAATTTTTCTGGGGCATATCACTTTTTAAATATTTGTAGTTATTTTTCAATTTTTGTAGTTAGTTTCCATTTTTTGTTAGTTACTTTCCAGTTTTTTTGGTAATTACTTTCCAGTTTTTTGTAGTAACTTTTCGGCGGGAATACGAACAGTCACTAGGAATGTGAACAATCACTGAGAAAGGAATATAGGATGGGGATGTTAAAAGGGCATTTTAGTAAAAAAAATTACATCTATAAAAAAAGAGACTAAATGGCTTAAAATTTTCTAAGTGGATTAAAGAACAAATAAGTTCTCCCAAATGGAATAAATGACAATTATCTATATCTATAGATTTTTTTTAAGCAAGGGATAATCTTTTATTCTACTATCTTAGATTTTGTACTGCGGTTAATTCGTTTTATTTGCTGCCTTTATAGGTACAAATGCAGAGTGGATATCTGGATTTAGATTCGATTTTGAGGTTTAATGCACGAATAGTATTACTAAGTTCATCACGACACAAATGTTCCAAATATCCAGTTTTAGTAAGTCAATAACGTTTAGGCCAGATCGCAGGTAATTTAGAGTGTAATTTAGAGTATTGCAAGAGAAATGGTCATAAACTTGAAGAAACTGATCTATTAGCACTTGATTATAGTGTCTTTTTTTTTTAATTTGAATAAAAATAAGTTTCTTATGTTGTTTCACGACAGCAACCTAAGCTTCATATTGTGTTTATGGTAGCACCTAAGGAACGTTAGATTTTGAAGTCCTTAATTCGAAATGTTACTTCACATAGCCTTCTATTGCTGATCAGAATCGGGAAAGCTCCTTACATGGGGTTCCACGGATGATATGTGTCAAAGCTACTTAACTTCAGGGAAGTATGAGGAACCGATACTCCCTGTTGAATGCTTTCGTTTTAGCTGCTCATGTGCTTTTTTTTACTGTATAATCTATTGTTTTCTTTTTATCAAGGAGATTCCATAGGCCAAGTCTTCTTTAAAACCATGATCGGATCGGACCAGGTTTTTGACTAAAGAGCCCTGGTCCATCCTGAACCCATGTCAACCTCGTTCAACAAGACCAACACCTGAGCCGAACCGGTCTACGACCCTGACGGTGCCAAAGGCCAAACCTGTACCGGGCCGAGCCTTTTGGGCCTTTTTGAACACCCCTTATCTTAACTAACAGGGGGTCTGGTTTTTCCCTGTCCTTGTGTTTACAGCCACTTCCTACAGTGGACTAGATGATTATGATGGACATAGCAGATATAGGCTGATCCATCTGATGTGCTTGCTAATCCTTATCTAATTAATAATATGGTTAATTAGTATTAGGTATAAATTTTGGTAATTTATCAACGTATAATTCACAAAAAAAAAATTAAGGCAATAGGTCTATTAGTAGCCGTTTTTTATTAGTTATAAAAAAAATTAGTGACTGATTTGCCCTCATATACCCACATTATTTACGCAATCCTTCTTCTGCCTCAGGACAACCGCAACCCGGCCACGACCAACTCTCGTCGGGTCGCCCTCACCTCGCGGCCCCTTCCCTCCTGTTCGGGCGAAGCCGTGGAAATTCTAATGGAGTTGAGCGCCTGTACATGGTGGCGGTGTTGACGGGGGATCACCACGTGTCCGATGATTGACTACATTTGTTTCGAGCTAATATGACACATTCTAGCTATTTAGATCCGTACAATTTGTATTTCAATATTTAAGTACTTGTGCAAATACGTAATAACCACATCTTTAATTTTTTTTCTTTCTTTTTTTGAAAGGATAAGCACGAAGGCTACAACAAATGCAAGCACGTGGAATAGCAACAAATTAAATCAGCTCCCTATAGGGATATACATACACTGAATACAGAAATCAAGCCTTTAATCATCTACATATATCCGTGGAACATTTCAGATCAATTACTGCTGTTTGAGGAAAACTTAGCCTGCAGCCCGTCTATGGTCTTCTTATCCAATTGGAAGGCCTTGGCAAGGACTTCATCATATATAGGTGGATTCGAACCAAAGAGCGCATTAGCTAAGGTCGTCACGTCCGGATTTTGGCTGTTAAAGGCCACAATTATCACAGCCTTGGATGGGCCGTTGTTGAACTGAAAGTGGATGAGCCCTTGGGGGAAGACGAAGACATCGCCCTTCTTCAGCAATTTTGTAAAATATCGGTTGCCCGGGTTCGACGTGACGAAGCCCGCATGGATTGATCCTTCTATGACGGTGATGATCTCGGTTGCTCGGTAATGGATATGCGGAGGGACGACACCATAAGGAGCAAAAACTGTCCGAACCAACGAGATGCCAAGGGTGTTGAGTCCTGGCAGCTCAACCACGCTGGCTACGGACACATTAAACCCTAAACTCTTGAATACGAGACTAGGCTTGTTGAGGTTGGAGAAGAAGAAGTCTTCCGCTGTGACATGTTTAGGGTTCTTGCAAACGAATCCATTCACTATCACTGCAAAAATTAAATAAACCAATATATATGATATGATGCACACCTAATTAAGTAAGTATATGCTACATGATTTTTTTTGAGCTCATGCAATATATGCAATTAGCTAGTTGGTAAAATAAATCACTACCTGTGGATGTCAAGTCGGCGACGCAGAAGTCCTGAAGAGGACTAGGATCTGCAGCAAAAGCATGAGAGGAAACCATGACAAACAGAGCAAGCAAGAGCATCTTGGTGACCATTTCTCCTTGGCTTTTCTCCTTCGCTACCTAAAACTACGTCTTTGAAAGTTCAAAGATAACTATGAGATAGATATGGTGGCTTGGAAGTCTTGGGCGTGCTTATGTAGAGATACATGCATGTATAGAAGAGCTGGATTTCAATTATTGTTTTATTTTCTAACATTAAGAAAGGCTAATAGTCAGAGCTTCAGTATACGTTGTTCAGCTGCCTCTTTAATATCTTCCACTCTCAAGACCTTCGATATAGATTTTTCCACCCATCTCTTACCCTCTTCTCCTTGTTCAACTACTGCCTTACAGCTCATCTCATTAAAAAAAAAAAAAACTACTGCATTACAAGTCCAATCTAAACTACTCATATTTTAATCTTGTAAATATCTGAGTCATGATCAGCTGGCTGGGATTCAAAACGATATGAGTCATCGATATGATGGTTCCGAAGAGAAGCCTTGCTCCAGCATTTCCTCATGGTCCCTATTCCTCCTCCTCCTTTCCTCTCATCGTTAGGTGAGGAAGTGACGTTTTCTTTTTTCTTCTTTTGGAATAAACAAATTGACGTTTTCCACATGGTCCCCAGACATTTGAAATTACGTGATATCCAACATCTTATCCGACTAGAACTTATTAGTGGCCGCCCCCTTTTCTCCTTTTTTCCCTCTCTTCTAAAAAGTTCCTGAGAATGTGACACAAAGAGGAGGGATTTTTCTATGGCCTGAGTGAGACAACAAGGCATCAAAGTTACCTTCGTATCATAAAGGTTCTTGACTAGTGGAAAGCGATTCAACTGTCGATTGCTCTGGTCCTTCTCAATGGCTGTTTCACAGCATCCGGATCTACCATATTAGGGCATCAATGTGAAAACAAGAGGGTCTTTTCTATGGTACGTAGAGGCATATATCCAGCGTACAGGACATCAATGTGATCGATCTTTAAATTAATTAATTGTTCTCAAATAGAGGAAGGCAAGGCAATACAATAAGTTGATTTCTCTAGCTGGTCGGCTTCTATGGAAAGTGACTCGCTGATCTTTGCAGTGGGCCTCGTTGATCATGTCAAAACTTTCAAACTTGATTAGGAATATTTTCCGAATCTTAAAAGTGATACCACGTACTGTTGGGATTGCTCCAGGAACGATGATCGCACTAAGCTAACGTAGACTTTAGCCGCAGCTGATGCTAAAAACGTGGATGATCAAAATAAAAATCGAAGACATGCAATGCAATAAACCGAAGGAATAGCAGCTGGTTTAACATGGAAAACTCTTCAAAAACTAACTAGCTAGCTAGAAGAAAAAAAACAATGGGTGATCATCACCAATCACCGATCGGAATCTTCCCCTAGCTATAGTATTTAAGTGATGGGTACACTGATTTCTTCTTCCTAGAAAACTCCTTTTGAGGATCATATAGGACATCTCGCTCTCTTCTTTTTTTCTCTTATACACCACTTCTCCCATTGATGAAGAAAATCCTACCACAAGAGGAAGCTATTGTGGCGGCGATTGTCATTGCTGTAGTAGATGCAATTAAACAATGGCGCAGGGTAACGTGGATCTCTCGATGGGAGAGACAACCAGACTCTCTATGGGAGAGACAACCAGATTTTTATGGAGAAGAAACCAAAAAAACTCTAATTTCATTCATCAATTAAAACTGACTCTACAAAACCCTAAGGCCTCCTTTTATAGGTTTAAGGAAAGACCAATTCAACTCAAACATGGACTCAAACATCATTATCCAAGTTCTAAACCCGGAACTCAAATAAGAGAAATCCTACTCAAAATAGGAAAGTTACCAAAAATAAAAACCGATAAAACTGCCTAAAAACGAAAGTTTTCACTAAAATTGGAATTTTAAGCCAAACGAAAAGGAATTTAGATTCGGGGGTCAACGTCATGGATAGATCGAAGATCTCCGATGATTCATGACGGGCTCGTCGACCCGGTCGTTTTGACTGGTCGTACACCCCGATCGGCCCCCCGGATCAAAAGTTATGGCCATCCGACGATCGGGGTCGCCCAGAGATCTCAGTTGGATGGATGAGGTCCGGATCGCCTCGGGAGCTGCTCCGGATCGGACTCGGTCAGGTCCGCCCTTGGTCCTGCATCAAACAAGCAACCCCTTAAAGGTGCTTCGTGTGATTTATTTTTATTTTGTCCGAAGTTACATATGAAGGGTTTTTCTTTTCTTTCTCTTTTTTGAAGGAATTGAAAGAGGGTTGTTATCTAAATTCTTATGAAGGGTTAATTTTATGTAAGATGCATGCGTGAGAGAGATTTAAGAGAGGATAAGAGAGAGACGGGAAGAACAGAGAGATTGCCAAGTGGCGTACATTAACTCATACCAGCAAAGAATTATGCCACGTTAGCGTACATAAATTCAGATTATGCCACCTAAAAAATATCCTCCACACATCATATATATATACCCACACCTGGGCATTTAAGTAATTTCTCATATCTTGCTACTTAGGGTCCGTTTGGCTCGCCGAAATGGGAGCGAATTGGAGTGAATCCGGTGAATCCCGGAATCGGCGGATTCCGGATTCCCGGATTCCGCCGTTTGGCTCGCCGGCGGATTCCATTTTCGACGTCCGCGTCCCGAGCGGATGCCGTCCGCGTCCCGAGCGGATGCCGTCCGCGTCCCGAGCGGATGCCGTCCGCGGTATCCGCACTCATGCGGATACCACGGATTCCAATCCGGGATCCGATCCAAACGGACCCTTAGTGATCTTGGTTGAGTTTCTTAGGAGACGGATGCAGAAGAATTTCATAAATATGATGAAGTTGAGGGATAATTATATAATATTATAAGTTTTTATGAGTAAATATATAATAAACTCTAACAAAAGAAGTTGACTAATGTATATAGTCTAACACGAGCTTTGAACCTAAGATCTCTACTATGATACCATATCAAACTCTAACCACTCAATTCAAAACTTTAAGTCCTTTTCACGCGTATATAGTCTAACATATCTCTCGCTCATTCACACGAACACACATATATTATATATATGTAGGGCAACCATACAAACATACATGTAGTAGTATTGTTTCCTTATTCAAAAGCAAAGTACAACAAGTAGATAGTGTACAGACCATTGATCAGATCCAGGTCTGTTTCTGGAGAAAGTCGATGACCTCCTTATCCAGCTGAAAGGCCTTGGCAAGAAGCTCATCATTGATCGGCGGCATTGCACCGAAGACTGTGTTACCGACCCTGCTCACGCCGGGAAACTGGCTGCTGAAGCTGACCATCACCGCGGCATTCTCCTTCTCTTGCATGTTGAACTCGAAGTGGATGAGCCCTTGGGGGAAGATGAAGACATCACCCTTGTTCAGCTTTTTCATGAAGAATTTGTTGTTGGGGTCCGACGTGACGAAGCCCACATACAGCGTTCCTTCCACCACTGTGGTGACCTCGGTTGCTCGAGGGTGGAAATGAGGAGGGTTAACACCATAAGGTGCAAAGTCTACGCGGCCCACGGTGATGCCAAGGGTGTTGAGTCCTGGCAGCTGAGCCACGGTGAGCACCGACACATTAGACCCCAGTTTGTTGTAGGTGTTACCAGGCATGTTGATGCCGGAGAAGAAGAAATCGTCGGCTGTGACATCCATGGGCTTCTTGCAGACAAAACCATTCACCACCACTGCAACAATATTACAACAACGACATGATGCACATAGATTAATTATATGCAAAAAAAACAAGAAAATTAAAGAGTAAATAAGCTATATCTTACGTACCTGGAGATTTCATGTCGGCGACACACAAGTCCTGAAGCTGGCTGGGATCTGCAGCAAATGCATGGGATGAAGCCATGGCCAATAGAGCAAGCAAGAGCAAGTTGGCAGCCATGACTACTCTTTTTTCCTAAGAGCTGCACAATTAAAAGGATGGAGAACAAGGGTGAAGTTTTGTGATGAGAGACTATGGTGGCTCACAAGGGGTGGGCTTATATAGAAAGAGATCGAGAAGTAGGACTTGGCATTGCAAAAGGTTTAATTAATTAAAATGCTGAGTATTTTGGTTCTGTAGAAGATGGCGTACGAGGTACTTTGCGTTAGGTAATACTTCATGCAGAAATTTCTACAAAACTGGTAAATGTCAACATTCCAATGCATTTAGGCTGGACTTTTCCTGTTTTGGGCTACGTCGATTAACCTTGAGCCAAGAATCTGACTTCTGAGGAGAAGGCGAATTTGACTGCTGAGGAGAAGGCGAGTCAGCGCAAGGCTAAATTAATTTTATTTTGAAAAAGGAGATGGCTAGCTACTAGTGCAAAGGTGCATGCATGCATGGCTAGCTATCATTAGGTTAGGCACTCAGGCCCAGGCAAGTACCATATACATGTGTAAGCTAACCTATTTCTTTATGATTTACTGTACAATATGTGAAAACTCGCTGTGAAGTACGTCCTAATTAAGGAACTGTGCGTATACACTACCAGTTGGTTATTCAAAGCACAGTATCCAAAATTCCAAATGGTAGCTTTGCGGCCTTTGTCGGTTGGCCATTGAGAGCGACTCGCCACCGGCAAAATTCGACCATTTCAATGCCCAGTACATATATAGGATATGCTGCTACTAGGGTGTGTGAGGGAGATTAGGTGGATTAGTCACAATTTTGTAAATGTTAGCTTTGTCCATATCAACATTTATTAATGGGAGGGCGGCTAGCTGGTGCAGCTCGCCAAGCCCTAGTCATGAGGCTCTGTATAGCAGTCCACCTAGCTCGAGCCCAGCTAGTTCAAGTTTTTTGTTGAGTCGGGCGCGGAGGGGAAAAAAAATTATAGAAGTGTCTATGAGGCCCTATTTTGTTCGGGAATAGAGCGGGGATAACCCTATTTTTCCTAATTTTATTCCTAAATATCATTTTCTTATTTTCAAATAATTATTATTTATTTATCCCAAATTTTTAAATAATAAATTTAATTCCACTCATTATCATTATTTTTTCTAACCCCAAAATCCCTTATCTTAACTTATCCCCAAACAATCATTATTGATTTATCCATATTTTTCAATCATTACTCATTATCCCACTCTTTCTTTCTGACCTCAAAAACCCTTATCCTAACATATCCCTATTTATTCTATTTATTCGTAAAATTCATTATCCCCATTTATTCTTATTTCTTTTATTTCCGAACCAAACAAAGGCTAAAGATTCTAGCACGTGGGTCTGGCTAACCCCAAGCTGCTCAAGCAAAGTTACGTGACCTATAAACATTAGTGGAAAATTACGTCCAAATTCCAATAGGCCAAATTCCATGATCGTATTTGACAAATCGGTCATATTAGCTATTAATGTAGTCTAATTGTTTTAGTCATAACTTTTTCATATGATGTCCAAATTGGACGATCTCGGGTACCGTTGGAAAAATAATGTGAAGATCTACAACTATCATGTTCAAGTGTTTCTAGATTCCAAGATTATCATTGGAAAAATTACAGCGGAAGATAGGAGACGTTGTTTAGTGGCAGTTCTAGAGTAGTTCAGACAAGTTATGTTGTTCTGGTGGTTTCAACTTTCAAAACAGTTCTGACAGTTGCAGCGTAGTAGATGGTTAGGGTAGTTTTAAGGTGGTTGTTAGAAACTCTATATAAAGGCATGAAGATGCAGAAAGAAGCTCTCTCCCGAAATCAAGAGCAAAAGCCACTTTATTTATCTTTTAGCATGTATCAGTAGAGTTAGATCTATTTACCATGTACTCTTTTAAATTTAGTAATGGAGCTTTTATTCTTTTAAAATTCCTGCAATCAGTTCTTCATTTCTAGGAGTATTGTTATCATAATTTCATTCATAGGAGTAGTTCTAACATAATTTATCATCTATTATTCTCATTTGCCATGACTATAGTGACAATTGATCAATTATCACTTGCCGCTACAAAACTTTTTTGTTCTAGTGATTAAAATAAAGTTCAGGATAGATGACCTACTCTGATCAGTGGAATGAATTGAAACTTGTTGATCTTAAATAATCGTTTAGGTAAAACGTCGGTTGAGAGTGGGGTGCACTGTCTACATATTGCTCTATAAAAACTAGTTTTTAGTCATGCAAACAGTATTCATTGATGGGGGAAAATCATGAGATCGTTTATAACTTATTTGAGTAGCTAGCAAATAACATATATTAATTACTGTTGTTGATCAAGTACTGGGCCTACAGCCAGTCTGGTCTTCTTTTGCAATTGAAATGCCTTAGCAAGGACTTCATCATAGTTATAAAGACAGGTTCAAACCAAAGACCGCGTTTGCTATAGGGTGGTCATGCCCTGCCCGTGAATGGGGTTGCATTGTTGAATTGAAAGTGGATGAGTGGCGGGGTGAACGGGAAGTTTCTGGTCGGGAGAGACAATCGTCCTCTCAGTGAGAGAGAAAATTAGAATTCTTAAGAGGAGAAAACGACTCAGCTTTTATTCATCTAAAAATTGTCCAACTATAAACCCTAAGACTCTTTATGTAAGTAAGGAGAAACTCACTTACAGATGGACTCAGATTACTAATTCTCAATTAAACGTTGTTTAGTGGCAGTTCCAGAGTAGTTCAGACAAGTTATTTTGTTATGGTGGTTTCAACTTTCAAAGCAGTTCTGACAGTTGCAGCGTAGTGGATGGTTCAGGTGGTATTAAGGTGGTTGTTAGAAACTCTATATAAAGCCATGAAGATGCATAAGGAAGCTCTCTCCCGAAATCAAGAGCAAAAGCCACTTTATTTATCTTTTAGCATGTATCAGTAGTGTGAGGACCCGTACCTCCAACCCGGTCCGACCGCGTTAGGTCGAGGGTCTGGGTTTGTGGTTTGGCCCGGTTGGCCTTGGGATGCGATCGGTTGATCGCATTGTTGTTTTTGACCCCAGTGGCATTTTGGTAAATATGCTCCCTGGTGGTTAGTTTCACACCCGCGTTGCACACATGGCCTTTGATTGATGTATGTGTTTGATTATGACCTTTAGGGCGCTTCCGATCGGAAGATCGGAGCTCGATCGGGAGAGATCGAATCGGATGGCTGTGATGGTTTCCAGCTTTCTATTTAAACCCTTTCCTTTCTCTCTCCTTTCCTTTTCTTCTCCTCCGGCCTTTCTTTCTCTCTTCTCCCTCTCTCCTTCGGCTGAGCTAGGGCTTGGAGGGTTGATCTTCGCGGAGCGGATCTTGGCGATCGGACGTGGGGGATGCGTGGAGGAGCTGCCCTATCTTTTCAAGTAGGTGTTTCTACCTCGATCTTTGGATCGGGTTCTCCTAGGATAGGTTTAATGCCTTTTCGCTGTAAGAATACATGTTAGAATCTTGTGTAGCTTGTAGCACTTGTGGTGTGGCTCGTTTTCAGTATTCCTACGTTGCGATTTCGGTATTTTAACGGCTGGTTTTTCGTATTTTCGCCGTTTATCAGTTTTCGGCCATTTTAACCTAAATTGATGATTTAACTATCAAAAATATGATTTCTTTGCATCATTGGAATCCCCATCATCTTTTATGCATGCTTGCAAAGTTTCAACGATTTCCAACTTGATTTGATCCTTGAAATCCAAGAAATTGGATTTCCGGCACAGTTCTGAGGAACTGTGCCTGAGGCTCGACGGTCGATCGGTGCATTGACCGTCAAGCGTTGATATGCTCCTTCGGGGCTCGACAGTCGATCGGTGGATCGACCATCAAGTGTTGTTTTACTCTTTCTGGACCTAACGGTCGACCGTCGCATCGACCGTCGGGCTCTGTCGCGATTTTGGCTTCCCAGGGTCGATGCATGGATCGACCGCGGGATCTTCTCCTTTTTGCCTTTTACCTGACGGTCGACCGTCGGATCGACCGTCGCATCGACCGTCAGGCGCTGTTTGGTTTTGGGCTTCCCAGGGTCGATGAGTGGATCGACCGTCGCCCTTTGGTTTTCTTCGTGTTGGCCTCACGGTCGACCGTGGCATCGACCGTGACATCGACCTGTGGCCTCACGGTCGATCGGCGAATCGACCGTCGCATCGACCGTGGGCCCTTAAATAGTGTTTTCTGGTTCTTCTCAAATGGCTTTCAATCGTGATTGATCTTTAAACATGTTGGGAAGTTTTTAAATGGATTTTGTAGTGTTTTCAAGGGATTTCTATCGAGTTTGAGGATCGATTCGAGTATTCTCCTTTTTGGACAAATCTATGGTTTTGATTGTATTTAATACATGTTTGATTGTAGTTAAATGCTTAGATGGTGTGCTTAACCATTAGCTAGCTATGAGTGCTAGTTAATGAGGAATTGTGGAACCTTAGCCTGTTGCCGGCGAGTGCCAAGGGCTATTGTATAAATGTGGCCAGTTACCTGTGGGGTAACTGTGGAACCTTAGTCTGTCAGGTGCAAGAGAGCACTGAAGACTATTGTATATCTGTATTCATGCTTTGCACAGATGTTTGTTGGTTAGCATAGATATTCTATATTTGAGGCCTTTGCTATGCTTACCCCTTGAGCTAGCTGTAGGCTATGCCTAGCCCTGTTTGGTTGATAACATCTTGTTGCATGCTTATATCTCTTTATCTGTGCCTGAGCATTGCATGCATCTTGATTGCATTAGAGGCATTTAAGGTTAGGCGGGCGATGGGTTGATCGCCGATCCGAGGCTCTCGGGTAGCTCGGATCTAGCCTTAGGACCGCGGCTGGGTAGTCAGGATTAGGGTGTAATTGTATGATTGGAATCTCATGTTATTGAGGATGCACGCTAGTTGACTCTGATCATTGTTTGAGGTTTAGAGGTCGTGTTGGTCTCCCAAGGCTAAGTGCTAAGGATGCAATCGATGCGTTCCCGACGTGGTCCCCAGGCAGTGGTATCCCTGCTGGGTAAGGGTGATCCTGCATGGTACTGTTCCCCTGTTAGTGCTTAGGGTGATCTTGGTAACATGTTCAAGAGAGAGGTTCATGACAGGAGCTCTTGGGACATCGATGGGTTATGGGACCCGTGGCATCCGTTAGACTTGAGCTGGGAGACAACACTGTTGTTGTTTTCCTCCCTTCAGTGTGTCGTAGAGTAGAACCCTACTGAGCTTATCGCTCACTCCTACCCGGGCTGCGTTTGCAGGTGCATGCGCCAGTTCTTCTTCAGTAGAGCCGGCGGATCAGCTTTGGTGGCTCGACTACATCCAGAGGTGCTTGAGGTTGCTGGAGGATTATCTGTTGTACTTTGGCAGTTTTGTAAATTATGTACATTTCGAGGACTTTTGAGATTATTGTATAATATTCTTTCATTGGAAGATTTGTATCAAGTGTTGAATAGTACAACTGATGTTATGTAAATTGAATTTCTATTTCACCTCTGGAATAAATTGATTAAGTTTTTCTATAATTCCGCATTGTATCGCGCCAGCTGGAGATCAATAGTGTAGGTTTACCCTCACGCATCGGCTCGGATGGATTTTCTGGGTCGGGGTGTCACAAGTAGACTTAGATCTATTTACCATGTACTCTTTTAAATTCAGCAATGAAGCTTTTCTTCTTTTAAAATTTCTGCAAACAGTTCTTCATTTATAGGAATAGTGCTATTATAATTTCATTCATACGAGTAGATCTATTTCTAATAAGAGTAGTTCTAACATAGTTCATCGCCCATTATTCTCATTTTCCATGACTTTTCATCATTTATTTTGTCACCACTTCACATTTTCCATTTTCCACTTCACATCCATTTTTTTGAAGCTTCGACACCTCCGTTCGAACTGAGTTCGAAGGTGGTGTTTCTTATCACAATCCCTGATTTTGGTTTGTTAGACCTTGACCGGTCAACGGTCAGATTTCTGTTCAACATTTTTTGCACGCCCGATGGGACAATGTGTTGAAGTTGTAGAAAGAAGAAGGAATAAAATGAGATGTGACGCTTCCAGATTGCTATTTTCAGAGACATGGAAAGGGCTATGGACTCTGATTTTGGTCAAAATTTTCTTAGATGATGTATGTCCCCCGTTGAAAATTTCAAAGGTGAGAGAACCAAAGTCATTTTGCCATCTTTCCTATAAAACCAAGGTGGTTTTACTTTGTTGGTGAGAAACCCATCGTTGACAAAACAACAAACTCTAAGTGGTTTCTGTTTAATAAACGACAATTCTGTGGGGGCAAATTGTCCATGTAATTGTATGGACATGAACGATGGCAAAAAATCACCAAGTACTAATTTCAAAATGTTCAATATAATTGAACAAAAAAAGTCCTAATCATAATATGGTAATGGTCGATCAAAAGGAGCAGAATCTTGCAGAGGGTGGTGTTAAGATAAAAATGACCAAATTGAAGATGAATGATCTGAAGGTGCAAAAACGTCTTGATCATCATATGATGGATGATACAATTAACCATAAAAGGCCAAAGCATGGCGTAGTGATGGACGATTCAAAAGAACTAAAACGTCCAAGTATATTTTGAAGGCTCATTTATGACAAAGGAAAGGGCCTAGAGAAAAAGAGTGGACGAGCATGGGGGGCAAAGAGACAAGGTGGAATATGTGTTCAAGGTGGTGCTCATCATGCATTTATTAGCCAAACATATATGTATTTATTGGCATGACATGCATTTATTGGCCTACCTAACATGTGGAGTACATGTAAAAAAGTGTATGTGAAAAGGTGCCGTGAAAAAGTGCACTACATGCCATGCATGGCCGATCAATGTTTGCTATAAAATAACATATATATGTGAGTGTGTGTGTTTTATGGCCGATTGTCTTCATCCTGCCCAATCGTCACTTGCCATAAAACAAGTATATTGGCGAATGGCTAATAAAATATGTTTTATGAACGACTCAATTGGCCTACAAAATCGTCCAACAGAATAGCCAAATTGGCCAACAAAATCATCCACTTGGCCGAAAAAATTGTCCAATTGGCCAACAAAATCAAACAATTGGCCAATAGAATGGCCCAATTGGCCAACAGAATAAGGTCTTTACAGAAATTTTATATTTTTATAAAGACCGGGGGGCAAAATGTTAGTCATAAATATAACCATGTCCTAAAATAATGGCTGATTTACGTGGGACGAGTGGGGGCGACTGCCCCCACTCAACCCAAAAATAAAAAACAAATTTTTTTTTAAAACACACATGAAAACCCACAACCTCATCTCCCAATTCTCCCGCCTAAAAACTCTATGTAGTTAAACGATGAGAGAGAGTTGGGATGGGATATGACTGACTAGCCATCCCATCCGCCTCAATGCCTCATCTCCCTCTCTCTTCTCTCATCTCTCATCTCCCTCTCTTCTCTCACCCGGTCATCCCCCTCTGCCAACTCCGTCGGCCACACTCGACGCCACTGCCCATCGGCCATGCCCCCTCTATCGGCTCCGTCGTGCATCGACCACGCCCCCTCTACCGGCTTCGTTGTCCAATCCAATTTTTTATGAATTGGATGCTATGTTTTTTGTAGATAAAGACTTGGATGCTATGTTTCATATTTGGTTTAGGAATTAGACAACTTTTTATAATTATTATGAATTGTTTTTCAATAATTATAGGATCATGGACAAGTACGTTATTAAGCGAAAGAACATAGGGGAGTCTTATAGCCCCCCTAATCTTGCACAAAGAACTCGTGTTGAACATCATCAAAACTGACTTGCATAATAGAATGGGTGATGAGTGGATGAATGACAACTTGGTTATGTATGTTGAAAAAGAGATTTTTAAAACTATTGATGATGAAGTTATTTTACAACGCTTTCAGAATATAAAGCCCCGTAGGATACAATTATCATGATTAGTGACGACTTAGTTTGTATATTTTTTTTAACATGTATTTTTGTTAGTTATTTTTATACCTTGGTATTTTGATATTTTGTGTTAGTGAATGAGCTGGTCAAGAAACATTATGTATGTAGGCATTCCTCGGCCTTTTGAGTGAGGGTGGAAAAATTTTGAGCCCCCACTTACTTAAATTTCAAAATCCGCCATTGTCCTAAAGTGATTTGGGCGATTACAAAGATCAATGGCAATTTCGTAAATATTGCCAATAGGCCAATAAATACTTCAGTTTTGACACAGCTGAAGTATTTTAACCATAACTTTTAGATCGAGTATCCAAATTGGGCAATTCTTGTGCCATTGAAAAGAGCATGAAAAGATCTACAACTTTGTTGTTGACACGATCTTCAGATTCAATCGTTTACTATGTCAAACCGGTAATCAAAGTGCCCAATGACAAAATAGTAAATAATGACCGAATTTCTAATGTCATTGTCCAAATTCCAATAGGCCAAATTCCATCGTCGTATTTCGCAAATCGGTCATATTAGCTATTAATGTAGTCTAATTGTTTTAGTCATAACTTTTTCATATGATGTCCAAATTGGACGATCTCGGGTATCGTTGGAAAGATAATGTGAAGATCTACAACTATCATGTTCAAGTGTTTCTAAATTCCAAGATTATCATTGAAAAAATTACAGCGGAAGACAGGAGACGTTGTTTAGTGGCAGTTCCAGAGTAGTTCAGACAAGTTATGTTGTTCTGGTGGTTTCAACTTTCAAAACAGTTCTGACAGTTGCAGCGTAGTGGATGGTTAGGGTGGTTTTAAGGTGGTTGTTAGAAACTCTATATAAAGGCATGAAGATGCAGAAAGAAGCTCTCTTCCGAAATCAAGAGCAAAAGCCACTTTATTTATCTTTTAGCATGTATCAGTAGACTTAGATCTATTTACCATGTGCTCTTTTAAATTCAGCAATGGAGTTTTTATTCTTTTAAAATTTCTGTAACCAGTTTTTCATTTCTAGGAGAACTGTTACCATAATTTCATTCATGAGAGTAGTTCTAACATAGTTTATCACATATTATTCTCATTTTCCATGACTACAGTGACAATTGATCAATTATCACTTGCCGCTGAAAAACTTTTTTGTTCTAGTGATTAAAATAAAGTTCAGGATAGATGACCTACTCTGATCAGTGGAATGAATTGAAACTTGTTGATCTTAAATAATCGTTTAGGTAAAACGTCGGTTGGGAGTGGGGTGCACTGTACTACATATTGCTCTATAAAAACTAGTTTTTAGTCATGCAAACAGTATTCATTGATGGGGGAAAATCATGAGATCATTTATAACTTATTAGAGTAGCTAGCAAATAACATATATTAATTACTGTTGTTGATCAAGTACTGGGCCTACAGCCAGTCTGGTCTTCTTTTGCAATTGAAATGCCTTAGCAAGTACTTCATCATAGTTATAAAGACAGATTCAAACCAAAGACCGCGTTTGCTATAGGGTGGTCATGCCCTGCCCGTGAATGGTGTTGCATTGTTGAATTGAAAGTGGATGAGTGGCGCAAGGTGAATGGGAAAGCTTCTCATCGGGAGAGACAATCGTCCTCTCGGTGAGAGAGAAAATCAGAATTTTTAAGAGGAGAAAATGACTCAACTTTTATTCATTCAAAAATTGTCCATTTATAAACCCTAAAACTCTTTATGTAAGTAAGGAGAAACCCACTTACAGATGGACTCAGATTACTAATCCTCAATTAAACTGCTAATCAATCTAATCCTGAAATTGCCAAATATGGAAAGTCATAATTAAGGAAAAAATTGTCAAAAAAAAAGGAAAGCTTTAACTAAAAGTGAATTTTCGGGCATCAGATTAAGGAATTTGGGGTTGAGACACCTTGGGTCGTGGTGGATCTATTGATCCCCGATGATTCTTGTAGGGCTCGGCTCATACTCCCCGATCGGCCACCGTGATCAAAAGTTATGTCCATTTGATGGTCACAGTCGTCCGGAAGCTTGATTCGACCGGATGCGTCTCAATCGACTTGGAAGCGCCGGTTCATCTTCTTGCCCTGCATCAATGAGTCCTTCGGGGAAGACGAAAAAGTCGCCCTTGTGCCCAATACTTTAATCTTATCTTCGCATTTTTTTTCCTTGTTTGTTGCTATCGCTACTAGATATTTCTGCAAACACGAAGAGAGAAAAAAAGGTCGTGGTGTTCATTTCTCCTTCTCTAAATTTAAATACAAGGATGGAGGAAATAGAAGTCTATGTTTACTAACTCCGACGATGAGAAATGGCGGCTCAACTAGCTAACATGCTCATAGTTGTTGGAAGACTTATAGTTGTTCAAACATTGTATGTTGTTTTCCTACAATAAGAAAGACTAGCTCAAGACTTAGAACTTCTAGCAGCTGTTTCTTTTTATTTAGGGCATGTTTGTTTCCCTGGAAACAGACCATTCCAGGCTGGAATGGAATGAAATGGGCGTTGGAATTATTTTCCAGCTGTTTGTTTCGTTGGAACCCACTCCATTCCATTCCAAGATGCTTTCCAAGATTCCCTTTTTCCAGCCTTTATTTTCGGCCCAAAAAGAGCCGGAAACGATTTCCAGCGATCGCTGGACTCAAATTTCCTGCGACCGATGGAAATATTATGCCATCAGTCGCGAGTCTCGCGACCTATCGTCACCCCCCCCCCCCCCCCCCGACCGATATCTCCCAAGCCTCTCTCTCGCGACGCCTAGGGTTTCCGCCGCCCACCCAAATCCGCCTAGCGTTCGTGAGATCTAGCTCCTCTCCTCCACTTCATCGTGGCCTCTAGGGTTTTCGGCGACCCTTTCGATGTCTCTGATGTGACTCATCTTCCCCTCCACGAATGCGACTTCTTCCTCGTGGCCAGATCTCCTCTAGGATCTTCAGATCTAAAGTGACGGCTTGGGTTTACGGCCGTGAGGTGCTTCCCAAACCTCGGATCAACGGATCTAGGTCACGGCCTAGGGTTTCCGCCGCCCACCCAAATCCTCCAATCTTTCGGATCTACACCGGAAACGTTTTCCTGAAGAGATGACTTCGGATCCCCTTTCTCCTCTTTCCCTGATCCCCTTTCTTCTCTTTTTTCTTCATTTTTTCCCCAGATTTTGAATGCTTTTGGAGATTTGGGTTTTCCACTTCGTATTGTCGCGATTGATCCCCTTTCTTCTCTTTGTAGATCCCAGATCTACATCGTATGAGTTGATCCCCATAGTTGTGGTTTGTTTTTTTCTTTTCCATTCATTTTTTTCCCAGATTTCGACTGGTTTCACATATTTGGGTTTTCCGGTTCGTATTCCCGCAACTGATCCCCTTTCTTCTCTTGGTAGATCTCGGTTCTACATTGTATGTCCTGATCCCCATAGTTATGATTTTTTTTTGTTTTCCATTCATTTGTTTTCCCAGATTTCGCCTGGTTTTGCATAGTTGGGTTTTCCGGTTCGTATTCCCGCGACTAATCCCATTTCTTCTCTTGGTAGATCTCGGATGTACATTGTATGTCCTGATCCCCATAGTTGTGGCTTTTTTTGTTTTCTATTTATTTATTTTTCCCAGATTTTTACTGGTGTTGTATAGTTGGGTTTTCTAGTTCGTATTCCCGCGACTGATCCCCTTTCTTCTCGTCGTAGATGTTTGATCTACATTGTATGATCTGATCCCCATAGTTGTGGCTTTTTTCTGGTTTCCCTGCATTTATTTTTCCCAGATCTCATCTGGTATTGCATATGTGAGCTTCCCACTTCGTATTGCGACTGATCCCCTAGTTCATTGCTCTACATTTCGGTTTTCAATTAAGGTCTTCGTATTCCCATATTGCAGCTGAGGATTTTGTCTGATTTTATCTTATTTCAGTTGAGGTCTGTGATATGTTGCCCTTGTTGTTAGTTGTTGTCTTCTGGTATGATTTCAGTTGAGGTCTGTGATATGTTGTTGTTTTTAATTTAGGTCTCCTAGCCTGAGATATTCTAGTGTGATTTTGTCTGGCTGTTATCCTTTTTCCTGTGTATTATATGCTGTTGGATTGCTATAAATTGCTATTACATGCTATTGTTGAAACATCAATACTGATCTTTTTAATTGTTGCGTATTACATGCTATTGTTGAAACATCAATAGTGATCTTGTTAATTTTCGCCTATTATATGCTTTCGGAGTGTGTTCGTGACTTTGATGTTTTTTCAACAGCAGCACCTATTACTGTCTATTATATATCCACATGAAATGTCAAAAAACGTCTCTCTCTCCTATACCTACTCTTCGTGTTTTGGAGTGTTGATTATGTCAAACGCTAAGTGTAGCTATTATCGTTCGTGTTTTGGCATGTTGCATTGTTATAGATGCACAATGATGACGAACAGTATCAAAGGCTAGCGGTATTATGCGTTGTCTACGTAGTTATAGTCGCGATCGTGCACCGCTATTATCTAGAGTCAGGCACCCGTGTCGTGGCAATGCCGCGGGAGTCTCGTGATGAGGCACGGAGACGACATATGGCTAGGATCCGAATGCCTGGGTCAGATTATTGTGTCGCCTATATCCGCATGAATGTAGACGCACTAGACGAATTGGCACGCCTTATGAGACAGCGTAATCTACTTACGGATACTGATCAGATTAGGATCGAAGAACAACTGTGTATCTTTCTACACATTGTCGGTCACAACACAAAAAATCGTGTTATGCGAGCGGAATTTCTTCTATCGGGTGAGACAATCAGTCGCTATTTCAACGCGGTCTTGAAGGCGATATGCGGTATTCGTGACCTGTACATGCAGCAAGCAGGGCCGAACACACCCCCCGAAATCCTAGGAAGCCCTTCATACTACCCTTACTTTAAGTTACACCAACATGCATTGACACTGATTTTTAAAATTCACCTCCATTTGCACACGTTGCGATGACATTCTTCCTTGTCACACATGTAGAACTGCATCGGCCTTATAGACGGTACGCACATAGATGCCACCGTTCCAGCGGACATAGCAATACGGCTTCGAGGGCGGAAAAGAGTGACACAGAATGTGCTGGCCGCTTATACACCCAACCTTCGATTCACCTACGTACTTGCCGGATGGGAGGGTTCAGCCAACGATTACACGACAGTGGATGGGAGAAAATTAAGGAATTTTTTACCTATCGGTACCCTGAAGATAGCTTTTGATGTTTTAATACCTCTTTGAAACATGCTCCTCTGACGATGAAAAGACATGAATACATAAATGACTCAAAACTGTTAAAGTTCTTCCAAGACTATGTCGTTGTAATCGGGAACATCACTATGACTATTAGTGGTCAATTGGCAGTACAATCACTAACAAAAGCCCAAAAAGAAATCAGGGCTAGCATAAAACCCATATTGGATACCTTTGCAATATGGAGCTCCCAATAAGATCATGATTTAAGATAACTCATGATAAAAATGAAATACTAGAGCTTCCAGCCATCGAACATTTCAGAGATGATATATACTCCGACTCAATTAAGGGGATGACAAACAATTCGAGTAGTAGGAGTCTACCAAGTGAGTCTTGATACTAATTTCATTTCAGCAGTAAAAGTTATGTAAATAGTGGATAAAGTAAAAGTTATGAAAATATCAAAATTACTTATATAAGATTTCGATAAAAATAGTTGTATATATAAACGGGATTAATGTATATTTATCCTCAATCCAAACATACCCTTAGTATATATAGTTGATGAGAAATAGGTATTAATTTACTACACAAAGACCTCCAGCCATTGATTAAAAATTTATGTTCACATCATCCAATGATCCGGATCTTGAGCATCTAATCCCCACTGACATTTTATTAATGATATGAACCGTTGAATAAATGAGATCTAAATAAATCTAGAAGTTGACATGATGGTATTAGAAAAGTGATTGTATGAGTAAACCAAACTCTAATTGAAGATGGTTTATGACATGCATGGGACTTGGTCGTACGAGACGAGGTCCATTACTATTGTATTAGACAAGGTAAGTTGATTGGAGATCCATTCCATGGTGGTGGATGGGAGCAAATTAAGCCAGCCAGATACCGCGTGGTGCATCACTATAACGTAGAATTAGTTGCTAAATAGAATTCATGGTATTCATTTTTTGTATTTTAGAACCCCATCTTATGTTTTATTTTTATATAATATGACATACACGTAAGGGTCACGTGCTAACAAGGTTTCCGATGAAACTACCTGTGTTTGGTTAGGGGTTAAGGATGGAGGTAAGGGTAGGAATAGGAATAAGAATAAGTGTAATAATGAAAAAATGATTGAAAATATAAAAAAAAATATGATAGATGAAAAAGAGAAAAAATGACGGATCTCATTTAACCATGACTCTAACCCCAACTTTAACCTCCAAACCAAACGCAATGACTCCACAAAAAGTCACGTCCATTTCATTCAAACTGGGTCACCTGCTAAAATCTTATCCATCCATTGTGGATTTTTGTGGCAGTCATTAAAGTTGAAATGTACTTTTCATCGGAAACCTTGTTAGCACGTGGCCCGAGGATCACGATGTCTTTGACAAGAGAATGACACCACACAATTGTTTAATATATTCAGAGAGAATATTGTGTTAGATCTCGTGTTAGGAGTATTGACCGTCCCAGTGCAAACCATTGAATAGTATATTCTCCACGTGCAGGTTGATTTCAGATCGTCAGAGGTTATGTCAGAAGTGGCCTTGTAAATAAAATAACATTAGATTAGCCTTAAGACATCCTCGATATTGATATGTTTTTTAATAGTACAATCAAACTATTTTTCTTAACAAAGTTTGGGACAAAGATGGCCGGGGACAGACATCATCACAAGCAACCGAGTTTTAGGTGCGGTGAGATCGATGGTTGCTCATCTCTTCGCCAACAAATGGCATCCAACTTCTATGAACTTGATAAGGCTCAGGCAGCTGTGTTCATTAGACACAGAATGGTGTAACAACTGTCAAGAAGACAAGTTTAGAAAATAGGACACCCATGTTTGTGTTTTAATTACTACTATAGATCAACCATCTAGACTAATACACACAAAAGTTTGCACTATATATGTGGGGAAATAATGATATTTAAATTGATACCTATTATATGTGAGGAAATGATGATATTTAAATTGCTTGCATTGGTGTCTTGGACGGGCAGATACATGGCAACCAGCCACTTATTGTTTGATCCTCTTATGCTTGCTGAGTGATTTTACTTGGAAATGTACCTATAATTGATGCCTATTATATGTGGGGAAATGATGATATTTAAATTGCTTGCATTCATGTCTTGGACGGTCAGATACATGGCAACCAGCCACTTATTATTTGATCCTCTTATGCTTGCTAGGTGATTTTACTTGGAAATGTACCTATAATTGATGCCTATTATATGTGGGGAAATGATGATATTTAAATTGCTTGCATTGGTGTCTTGGACGGCCAGATATATGGCAACCAACCACTTATTGTTTGATCCCCTTATGCTTACTGGGTGATTTTACTTGGAAATGTACCTATTCAAGTGATTTTATTCACTTGCTTGAAATTGATGATCTAGCTGTGATTTACTTGGGGAAATGATGCTTGTTTGATCCTCTTATGCTTGTTGGGTGGTTTTAGTTGGAAATGTACCTATAATTGCTGCCTATTATATGTGGGGAAATGATGATATTTAAATTGCTTGCATTGGTGTCTTGGACGGTCAGATACATGCCAACCAGCCACTTATTGTTTGATCCTGTTATGCTTGCAGGGTGGTTTTATTTGGAAATGTACCTATAATTGATGCCTATTATACGTGGGGAAATGATGATATTTAAATTGCTTGCATTGGTGTCTTGGACGGCCAGATACATGGCAACCAGCCACTTATTGTTTGATTGCCTTATGCTTGCTGGGTGATTTTACTTGGAAATGTACCTATCCAAGTGATTTTATTCACTTGCTTGAAATTGATGATCTAGCTGTGATTTTAATGGGGGAAATGATGCAAATGGTTTTCTTGTATGTTAGAATGAAGTACTATGGGCCAATTTCGTGGTGATTGAATGTGATTTAAATTTTTTGATGACTGAATGTGTTTTGATGTGTGGGGAGATGATGATATAATTGATCCTTGGGTAGTTTGGATGGCCAGATACAATTGGGGAAATGTGAAGCTGCAGCTCCTTTCTTATTGTTGCAAATGGGTTTACTTGGGGAAATGATGCTTGTTTGATCCCCTTATGCTTGCTGGGTGGTTTTACTTGGATAGCCACATACATGGCAACCAATCACTTATTGTTTATATCTGATTGGTTTTAATGGGGGAAATGATGCAAATTGTTTTCTTAATGTTACAAATAGTTTTACTTGGGGAAATGATGCTTGTTTGATTCCCTTATAATGCTTGCTGATTTTACCTGGGGAAATGATGAAATCTTATGGTGAATGAGGGAAGTAGTGGCTTGGTGATTTGGAAGGTCGACTTTGTTCAGCAACCAATTGCCGCCACATAAGGGCGATGATGACATTGTTCTGAGCCCTTGATCTTGCAATCGTATACAACCACGAAGACAACAACAGATATATGGAAGACAAGTGATGTAGAAATTCATTTTTTTTCATTCACTTCTGTAAACATGTTAATTTGACACTATATGTGAATTGTTGTAATGTAAGGAATGAATCATTGAGTATTGCAAATAAAAATTCTGGTATTACCGCAGAAGTTGTGTATTATTTTTTGGCTCAAAAACATTTGTTCGTATTTTTCTCGCTCTTAGAAATATAATTACAGGGTCATCTAGTTCAATAGAGGCAATGATCATGTCCAATTCGAAATAATGAAATAGTCACCATAATTAAAAATGAACAACCATACACAATTGTCAAAAAATAAAACAATATCTCACATGAACAAATTTGAAAATTTTCACCGTCTCAAACAAAAAATAAACAAAACGGCATCAAATATATATTTTCGAAATATACATATATTTAAATTAAATATATAAATGTTATATGGGTATGCATCATAATACACATGAACATAGTTTTTATAATCAAACAATTTCAAGAAAAAAGGGTGGTAATCTCACCACGGGTATTCTGGGGTGACCATAACCCCAATTCTAATACGAAACAAACACAAAAAATGACAAAGTCACAAGAAACAGTTTCCATTCCAACACCAAACAAACAGCAAAAGAGCCAGATTTCACAGAATTCTGCGTTCATTCCAGCAGCAAACAAACAGAAACAATGTAATTCCATTCCATTCCATTCCAATCGAATTCATTTCCATTCCAGCATTCCATTCCAATCCATTCCAATCTATTAGATATAAATATAACCATTTGGGCGATTAACAAGATCAATGGCAATTTCGTAAATATTGCCAATCAGCCAAAAGATACTTCAATATTGATACAATTAAAGTATTTTGGCCATAACTTTTACACCAAGTGTCCAAACTGACCGATTCTTGAACTATTGGAAAGAGAACGAGAAGATCTACAACTTTCATGTTGACAAGATCTTCATATTACATCGTTCAGTATGCCAAACTGGCAGTTGAAGTGACCAGTGGTAAAATAGTAAATAATGAACGAATTTGTTAATGTCATCGTCCAACTTTCCTATCGTCCAAAATGGACGATGAAGTCATCGTCCAAAATGGACGATGTCGTCCAAATGAGTTAGTCCAAATTTCTATCGTCCATATTTGCTAATCGGCCATTAGTGCATTCTAATGGTTTTAGCGATAACTTTCTTATCCGTTGTCCAAATTGGACGTTTCTGGTACCGTTGGAAAGATAATTTGAAGATCTACAACTTTGATGTTCAGAGTTTTGCCAGATTCCAAGGTTATCATCGGCAAAAATACATCGGAAGACAGGAGGCGTTGTTTAGTGGCAGTTCCAGAGCAGTTTAGACCAGTTATGCAGTTCTGGTGGTTTCCACTTTCAAAGCAATAGTTGCAGCAACTGCAGAGTGGTTTCCTGACAGTTTCCAAATCAGTTACCAGATGCAATAGCCAAGAAAAAGAAGAAAAAAGGGCCCCGGCCATCAAAGCAAACCAGCTTTTTATCTTTTTATGTAGCATTTTACATTTATTAATGTAGTCTTATTTATCTTAATGAAGCCTTTTTCATTCCTTTTAATTTCTGCATTAATGCCTTCTTTTCTAGGAGTAGTGCTACCATAATTTCAATCATAGGAGTAGCATATTTCTATCATTCATAGGAGTAGATTTATCACTCATAGGAGTAGTTATAAGATAATTCATCACCATTATTCCCATTTTCCGCTGCCCATTTTCCATTATTCATGAAATCCCATTATCCATTTTCCATCTCCATTTTCCATTTTACATGACTCTCCATTTTCCATTTCCTTCAACTTCATCATCAACCAAAATTGCTTCTTTGTACACTTCAACACCTCTGATTCGATCATTCGAAGGAGTAGAACTAAAAACCACAATCTCCTGATATTCAAATGTGGAAATAGATTTTGACCTTGATTACAGTCCCGGTCAACGGTCATAATTTCTGTTCTAACATTTTTTGGCACGCCCGGTGGGACCTTGTGTTGAAGCTTTCAAAGAAGAATGGACAAAATGAGAGAGAGCACTCTCAAATAACAAGGAAGAAAATCAAGAAACAAGAGATGGAAAAGCATCTCTGACAGACATGGAGAACACGTGCGGCTCCATCAATGGCCTCCCGATCAGCATCTACACGCCGGAGACGGCCAGCCATCTTCTTCTTGGAGATCCCTTGCTGCCGGCGTCATCAGGGAAGGCACCCCACCATCCGCACCCTCTGCGCTGCAGTTATTGGACGGTTCCAGCGGTTCAAGGAAGGAATATGCAAAGGGAGATCGTGCAAACTGCAGCAGTTCAAGGCAGTTCAAACAGTTCAAGGTGGTTCAAGCGGTTCAAGGCAGAGATCCTCCACTTCGAGGCCTTGGAACCCATCTTTCCCACATTTGCACCGCCACCCTTGACATCATCTTCTTCAAGAAGGTTATTCGTGATCGGCGCTGTGCAAGCCATGATAACCGGCTTCGTCTGCATCACTCCCGGCTCCGGACTGATTCAAGACTGGGCAGCCGTAGCAATGGGATTTTATCTCCAAAACCTCCCCTGTTTCACCATCTTCACCCTCATCCAGTACGCCGACAACATCCTCGGAGTAGTCATCCACACCCAGGTCATCGCCGGAGTTGTCCATGCGCAGGTCATCGCCGGAGTCCTCCACGCCCCATGCCATCGTAGGAGTCCTCGACGATCTCTCCACCAATGTCTTCACGGAACCCATCATCCTCTGCAATCTCAAACGTCGTCGTCACCAACTCCGGCGGCTTCATCTTCTACCTCCATGGCGTGGAAATCTCCGCCAATGCTCGAACCCATCACCACCAAAATACCAAGATCATACCTGACGACGGCAGCGGCGGAATGATGGGTAAGCTGGTATGCTCTCCGTCTTTCCCATCGCCCCTTGCACCTAGCTTAGCTCCTCAGGCAACGGCTTGCCTCAAGCAAGCCCAGGTCCTCATCATTAATGCCATCCTCGACCCCAAGGATCCCATCGGATGGGGTGACGGCAACCCATGGCCGTTGAAGGAAAAAACAGAGCAAGTATGTCTCCGACGCGGTGCTCACTCGGTTGGCCATGGGACGACCTGCGATCCGGTGGATCCTCAGCCTCAAGGGTCACATTGGTTGGGAAGATGGCAACCTGTGGCCGTTGGGAAGGAAAACAGAGCAACGCCAAGGTCGTCTCTGACGCGGTCTTCACTCGGCTGGCCATGGGACAACGGCAACGGCGGAAGGGAAAGACGGCAATCTATCACCGTCGGGGGGAAAACAGAGCGTCCCACATCGTCGTGCCGGCCCTACATCGGCCTCAAGGATCCCATCGGTTGGGAAGATGGCAACCGGCCGTTGGCAAGGAAAACAGAGCCATCACCATCAGTCGTCACCCGTCGTCCATTGCTCGATGACCCCAGTCGTCGCCCATCGTCCATTTACTCATCATCCAGGTTGCTCATCGTCCATGGGTTGACGACAACCATCGTCGCTCGTCGTCCATCGACCAGCGTTACTCATCATCCAGGTTGTTCATCGCCCATCATCGTCCATTGATCGACAACGATCGCTCATCGATCACCACGGAAGAAGAAAAACAGAGCAACAACCATAGTCCGTTGATCAACGATGATGCCTCATCGTCCATTGCAGAAGAAGGGAACCCATCGTCTACTACTAAGCAACGGTCACTGCTCGACGACGTTCCCTCATCCCCCGCACCCAGTCATCGCCGATAGCTCATTGTCATTGCTCATCGCCATCGTCCATTCCTCAACGACGACGGTCGTCGCCCATCATCAAAACCTCGACGATCGCCCATCGTCCATTGTGATTGATGTATAAATGATAAAAAATGTCTAAGAAATTGGACGATGAAATTTGCGAATAAGAGTGGTCGAGCATGGGGGGGCAAATTAACTTTAAAATTGGCCGAGCAAATATGTTGGCCGAGTAACATGCAAAAAATTTGGCCGACATACAATAGTTTTTGACCGATTGATCAATATTAAATATATAAACTCAAGTGATCTGACCGATTCATCTTGGTCAATCGTCACTCGCCATAAAACAAGTATATTGGATGACTGGCTAATAAAATATGCTTTATAAACGACTCAATTGGCCAACAAAATCGCTTAATTGGCCGATAAAATCGTCCAAAATTGACCGACAAAATCGCCCAAATTGGTCAACAGAATAAGGTCTTTACAAAAATAGAAATATTTTCATAAAGACCGGGGAGTAAAATGTTAGATATAAATATAGCCATTTGGGCGATTAACAAGATCAATGGCAATTTCGTAAATATTGCCAATCAGCCAAAAGATACTTCAATATTGACACAATTAGAGTATTTTGGCCATAACTTTTACACCAAGTGTCCAAACTGACCTATTCTTGAACCATTGGAAAGAGGACGAGAAGATCTACAACTTTCATGTTGACGAGATCTTCATAAGGATGGCAAAATCGACCGCACCGCTGGATAACCGCATCGATCCGCATTGATGGGGACGGGTATGGTATAGATTTTTTACCCGTGGATACGGGTATGGTTTTCAAAATTAAAATCCGTGCGGGTACGGGGTGGATTATGGTATTGGGTAATACCCACCCCGCTATCCGCCCCGCCCCGCATTTTATTACAGAAATACCCCTTCTACATATATATGCACAGTTGCACTTTAGGCAGAAACCCTACCTACCTCTCCATTGCCGCCGCCACTCACCCAGTCACCCTAAAGGCCTAAACCCACTCCACTGCCTGCGATCCCCTCTCCCAGTCCCAGACGCCGCCTCGCCGCCACTACTGCAGCTTCTTCGCCATCTCCGGCTCGCCGCCACCCTCAGCATCATTGCCGTTGCCCTCACTCCTCAGTCTCCCTCAGTCTCTCTATCCATTGTGATCCCCTCTCCCCGTCCACCCTCGCAGCTCCACCCTCCCTCTCCACCCTCGAGCGCCGCCCCTTCCACCCTCGCAGGCTCGCCGCCCCTTCCACCCTCGTAGGCTCGCCGCCACTCACCCAGTCACCCTAAACCCACTCCACTCTCCCAGTCCCAGACGCCCTACACAAAGGCTCTCTATCTACTGCCTGCGATCCCCTCTCCCAGTCCTAGACGCCGTCTCGCCGCCACTACTCCAGCTTCTTCGCCATCTCCGGCTCGCCGCCACCCTCAGCTTCTTCGCCGTTGCCCTCACTCCTCAGTCTCCCTCAGTCTCTCTATCCATTGTGATCCCCTCTCCCCGTCCACCCTCGCAGCTCCACCCTCGCAGCTCCACCCTCCCTCTCCACCCTCGAGCGCCGCCCCTTCCACCCTCGCAGGCTCGCCGCTCCACCCTCCCTCTCCACCCCGAGACCCTCGAGCCCCGCCCCCCTCTTGCGTCTTCGCCATCGCTGACCTCCCAAATCCAACGGCGGCGTCGGCATCGGCATCGAGCTTACCCCAAGCCCTCCTCCCTTCCTCCTATAGTCCTATCCCGATCCCCATCGCCGCCGCCCCTTTTCCGGCATCGGCATCGAGACTCCAGTTCTCCACCACGGATAGAGAGACTGAGGGAGACTGAGGAGTGAGGAAACGCGAGGAGATCATCACCGTTTCGATCGAGGCTGCCGGCGGGAAGATACGTCTTCGGCCAAAGGTTAGCAACGCCTTTCTTCTCTTTCTCCTCTCCCTTCCGGCTTTAGTTCTTCTCTGGTTTTTGGGTCAAGGACTGAAGTGATCATGGGTATCATAGGTTTTTAGTTACAATGTCGGCACCCAACAGTGGTGAAGGGAATTCATGCTCAAAACAGCTGTCATCTGAGAGTCCTAGCCAGCCACCATCATTAGACACCCCATTCCCTGTTGAGAACTCTTCCAACCAAACTACCGGTGATGATGAAGGGTCAAAATCGAGGTTAACCAGCTGGGTTTGGGAACACTTTGATAAGGTCAAAATCGAAGGAAATTGGAAGGCTGTCTGCAAGTATTGTAAGGCAAAGCTTGGAGGTGTGACAAGAAACGGAACCACTCATTTGGGAGAGCACTATAAGAGGAAACACAAGCAAATAAAAGGAAGCATGAGGCAAACAGTTTTAACCAATAATTTCAATAAAGAAAATCCAGAACTGACCATGTGTACCTTTGATCAGGCTACAGCCAAGAGATTACTTGCAAGTGCCATTATTATGCATGAGTATCCTCTATCCATTGTGGAGCATGTCGGACTTAGGAGGCTTTTAACCACACTTCAGCCTTTATTTAAAGTGCCTTGTAGAAACACCATTAAGAGTGAGATTTTGAAAATTTATGACTATGAGAAGGTGAAAACTATGAGTTTGGTGTAAAGCAATTCAAGTAGATTGGCATTCACAACTGATATGTGGACTTCGAGCAACCAAAAGAAAGGGTTCATGGCTGTCACGACCCACTTTATTGATGATAGTTGGACTTTGCAAAGCCGCATTTTGAGGTATCTCAATCTTTACTCTTTATTAAAATGTCTAATTTTTGTAAATGTGCATTCTTTTCCTTTTCTTAATATGATATTCAATTTTTTCTGTTAGGTTTATATATGTTCCACGCCCACACACAAAAGAAGTTTTATGTGATCAATTGTTCGAGTGTTTGATGGATTGGAACCTTGATAAAAAAATTAGAGCTATGGCTCAAAAAATGGTGGTGAAGTTTGATAAGTATTGGGCCGTTATACATGGAGTGGCGGGGGTGACTGCCGTGTTGGATCCGAGGTACAAGTTATCGGTATTGGAATTCTACTTTGGGAGATTGTTTGGTGAGACTGCTTGGGAGGAGGTTGAGAAAATTCGAGCTCTTTGTTATAAGTTGATTAAGGAGTACGGAAATTCTACTTCAATGTTTGAAGGTACTGGTGAATCTTCCCATATGGGTTCTAAGAATTATGAAGTGGAGGAGTATGATTTGTTTGTTAGTAGGAAGAAGATTAAAAGTGTTGACCATGTGGTAGAGGAGTTGGATCATTACTTAAGAGATGATGTCTTGCCAAGGACCCTAGAATTTGATGTATTAAGGTGGTGGAGTGCGAATGCACTTAAATATCCAACCTTGCAAGCCATGGCTAGGGATATGTTAGCTATCCCGGTCTCCACAGTCGCTTCTGAGTCTGCCTTTAGCTCCAGCGGTAGGTTGGTGAGTGCACATCGTAATAGACTTCATCCCGATACGGTGGAAGCTTTGATGTGTGCTCAGAGTTGGTTGTGGGCTGCCGAAATGAGAGGTAACCAATATATTATCATTTTATTTTCTACTACACTACACTGAAATAAGGGCATTTACTAATCTTGTGAGTTTTAATTGATTTATTTTTTTTAGGAGAATCATCATCTGGATATGCGACTATATATAATGATTTTGAAACGGAGGATTCATACACTACTCGTGAGGTAATCGGCATTTTTTCTTATGCATTACTTGTAGGCCTAGCATTGTGCATTATCCATTATTCATATTGATTAATTGAAGCATTCTATTCTATTTTTTTACAGTTTTAATCGCATGAATGGAGAAAATGGAATGCATGAGCGACAGAGCGATGGTGGGTCCAAGATGTAAGCATTCTATTCTATTTTTTCTTATGCATTCTATTCTGGCTAAGTTGGTTGAATATTGTGCTGAATGAATGTTCAATTTACCTGCAAGTTCATTTCTTATTTTTTTCTTTTGAAGAAATGAGCCCTCAATCTCACCTCTATGCTATTTGAGGCATTAACTGGATGCTTTAGCTTTTAACAGTCCAATGCCTATCTATCTTCTTTCCCTGCCAATGCTTTTGCTTGATTGCCTCTCATCAGGTCCACATAATGAATAGACCGACCTCTCTAGCAAGTAGCAACAAAAACTAAACATCTATGAGACTGACTATGAATGCTTCTTAACATTAACGGGAACCTTCATAGATGATTCCACGAATAAAAAATGATTACTTCTTTTAGCCATCTTAATCCATCATGCCCCATTAATAGCTAGGAACTTTCTATTCTAGCTATTGAAGCATTCCTTTTGATGCCGCAGTGGTGGAATTTTTATGATCTTACTGTATTCCTTTTGAAGCATTCTATACTAGTTAGGCATCAATTGAAGCCATCTTACTTCTTTTAGGCATCAATTGAAGCATTCTATTCTATTTTATTATGATCTTACTGTATTCCTTTTGATGCCGCAGTGGTGGAATTTTTCTTTTGGAATTTCTCTCTTGCTTGCTGGAAGTGGAAGCTGCTCGTTGGAGTTGCTACTGAAACTGGAAGTTGTTGCAGTGTTGCTTGTAGTTTTTTTTAGAGACTGTTGGTTCTATTTTGAAGTGTTGTTGAAATTGGAAACTTTAATGTTGGTTTTCTGAATATTATAAATTCTGAATATTGGTTGTTGAATGTTGATTTAGTGGATTTTAGAGTCTATTTTTGTAATAATACTCTAATAGAGACTAAATGTTGATGATTGTTTAGTGGATCTAGATTTTAGAGATTTTAGAGACTAAATATTGATTATGGTTTGATAGATTTAGATTTAAATTTTAGAGGTTGAATGTTGATTAAATAGGTTTTTTTAGGTTTTGTGGATAACCGCGGATTGCGGGTAATATCCGCGTACCCGCGGGGACGGTTATGGTCCGCGACCCCCATTATCCGCGCGGGGACGGGGCGGTGCGGGTATGGGCGAAGGAGTGCGGGGACGGGTATGGTATTTCCAATATCCGCCCCGATCCGCCCCGTTGCCATCCCTAGATCTTCATATTACATCGTTCAGTATGCCAAACTGGCAGTTGAAGTGACCAGTGGTAAAATAGTAAATAATGGACGAATTTGTTAATGTCATCGTCCAACTTTCCTATCGTCCAAAATGGACGATGTCGTCCAAATGAGTTAGTTCAAATTTCTATCGTCCATATTTGCTAATCGGCCATTAGTGCAGTCTAATGGTTTTAGTCATAACTTTCTCATCCGATGTCCAAATTGGACGTTTCTTGTACCGTTGGAAAGATAATTTGAAGATCTACCACTTTGATGTTCAGAGTTTTCCCAGATTCCAAGGTTATCATCGGCAAAAATACAGCGGAAGACAGGAGGCGTTGTTTAGTGGCGGTTCCAGAGCAGTTTAGACCAGTTATGCAGTTCTGTTGGTTTCTACTTTCAAAGCAACAGTTGCAGCAACTACAGAGTGGTTTCCTGACAGTTTCCAAATCAGTTACCAGAAGCCCTATAAATAGCCCAGAAGAAGAAGAAAAACGGGCCCCGGCCATCAAAGCAAACCAGCTTTTTATCTTTTTATGTAGCATTTTACATTTATCAATGTAGTCTTATTTATCTTAATGAAGCCTTTTTCATTCCTTTTAATTTCTGCATTAATGCCTTCTTTTCTAGGAGTAGTGCTACCATAATTTCAATCATAGGAGTAGCATATTTCTATCATTCATAGGAGTAGATTTATCACTCATATGAGTAGTTATAAGATAATTCATCACCATTATTCCCATTTTCCGCTGCCCATTTTCCATTATTCATGAAATCTCATTTTCCATTTTCCATCTCCATTTTCCATTTTACATGACTCTCCATTTTCCATTTCCATTTTCCATTTCCATCAACTTCATCATCAATCAAAATTACTTCTTTGTACACTTCAACACCTCTGATTCGATCATTCGAAAGAGTAGAACTAAAAACCACAATCTCCTGATATTCGAATGTGAAAATAGATTTTGACCTTGATTACAGTCCCGGTCAACGGTCATAATTTCTGTTCTAACACAATCCATTCCAATGAAACAAATGTGCCCTTAGCTGGCCTCAGACTTGATGTAGGATATACTGGGATGTTCCCTGGCCTATATGTGTCAAATGGGCCGGGCCGGCCCGCCATTAGCCGTGCTTATGGTTGCCCGTGCCGCGCCGGACTGGGCCGTCAACTTCTCGGGCTTATGCCCGTGCCGGCATCATGGTTTAAAACCTGAGCATGGCCCAAAGACCTCGTACCATGTCGGGTTAGCTAACGGGCTTACTTGGAAGCCCAAAGTTGCCTCAGCTGCCCAATGGCCGAGAGGCTTGGGCCAAGACCTACTAACGCCCATGGGGAGAGGACGGCTGGGCCGTTGGTGCGCTTTTTTTTAGCCCCGACTTGGACATCGGCTCGAACGTCCACGTCAAGGTAGCCTAGGCACCACTCTGGTTGGAGGCGGCACGGCTGGAGGGCTTCTGGCCTTTGAGAGAGGCGGCACAACTGGAATAGGTGGAGCTCTGGTTGGAGGCGTTACCGGAGGTGTTCATGGTGGCGGTGGAGCCATGGAGGAGATATCGGATGCGGAGGTCAAGGGCCTGCTTGGAGGGGAGATCGAAGCGGCGGGGGCATGAGGAGGACGATCGCTGGCTAGGAGAGGACTGAGGAGAGGAGGGTTTGCTGTCTGGGGTGGCGTCTTCTCCTCTTTGAGCTGCATGATGGCCTACGTGCGCGCGGAAGGAGGACCCTTGGAACGAGATCCTCGCTGGCGCTGCCACCGGTGGGTTGCTCTGGATGCACCAAGGGCTGGGCTGGGCAACAAGGTCCACCCTCCGCCGTGGCCTCCTCGTCACCCTCGAGTGGCGGTGGCGGTCGGGCCAAAAGAGAGAGGAAGAAGAGAGGCCAGTAATTGTATAGGAGAGAGAGATGGAGAAAGGGGTGAGGGAGATATTTTGGGTGAAAAAAGAGTAAAAATTTGAATGAGATGCTGTGGTTAAAAGCTGCCACTTTTTAAAATTCCTAATTTTGTTTGGAAAGTTGAATGAATGACTAGGAATTAAAGACGTTTTTATAAATTTTATTATAGTTTTTGAAATTTGAAGATTTTTGAACTTGAAATTAGTTGAGTAGCTTAGTGGCTATGGACCTATGATATATGGTGTAGTGGTATGGGTGGCAATTCGGGTTGCAACCCGTGATCCGATCCGAAATTAGTGTGTTCAGGTTTGTGAGTCCATGTCCAAAACAAATGAATCAACTCATTTATAAACTGGTCGAGTTTGGGTTCGGGTTGAGCTATGTAACCTGTTTGACCCGTTTATGACATGTGACTCATTTAACGACTCACCACTCATTTAAATTCATGACTTAATTTGTAAAATTGTGAAACTACAATCGACTTGACCTTACTCAACCCACAACCGGAACCCGACCTTTGACCCATTTAAACTCATAAACCTAAGAATAATCAAGAGATTCGAGTGCAATTATTTAGTTTAACTCCATCCGAACCCAACTAAACAAGTTAGATGGGTCACGGGTCTAGTCGGGTTGACCTGTTTAAACGGGTCGGGTTGGGGTTGAAGAACCTGACCAATTTATTAAATCGGGTTCTGATTGGACTTATTGGCTGATATATCTTATCTCAATCTGACCCGAACCCGATGTTTGCTCGAGCGCGATAACAACTCGCTCGATGTTAGCTCGATTCCTCTAGAAGCTGGGGTCAGCTTGATCGATGCGACTTGATCTAGCTCATATATATATAAAGAAAAATTTCAAAGGATTTTGGTATTTTTCTAATTGTTTCCATATATTAACACTAGGTGGGTCCCGTGCCAACTTGCACGGGTAACCACACATCCCCACTACCCTCCAACCACCCACCCCCATTGCCCTCTCACTTCTCCCATCTTTATAACTCAACTGCCACGTGTCCCCCTTTCTCCTCCTCTCTCTATGACTCAGTTGCCATGTGTGAAAAAATACATGAGTTAGATTGTGACTTATAAAACATGATCTTATATAAAAGACGAGATGGGCCTCCCGTGACCACCATCCCCACTACTCTCTTTTATATTATTTTATCTCGATCGTTTGATATACTAGGCATAACAAGGATCGAGCATTTTCAGCCGTATGATAGAATGCACATGATTTTATATAATAGATTATGTGAGCCTCCGTGCCACTTGACATATAACTATCAGGCCCATACCCCTCTCCCTCCTAACCACCTACTAACCACCACCCTCCACTACTCCCTTCCACGTTGCTTCATCTCGTTCGTATGATATATTTGCACTTAACTTGGATCGGACATCTTTGTCCGTATGAAAGGAGGCACCGGATCTTATCTACCTTATAAAATCCAAGGACAGTTACTTTTATGACTTATCATCTGAGTCATAAACTTATACACACGTGGCATACACGTGGCATAAAATTATAATTAAATAAAAAAAAGAGAGGATAATGGACTGATGTGGCGTAAGTTATTATAAAGATAGTGGGGGCGGGCAGTTAGCCGTGCCAGGTGGCACGGGTCCACCACCTACTATAATATATTTCTCAACCGTTGCATATTCATGCAAGGCCGACCCTAAGGCAAGGCCTAGAAGGCTTGTGCCTTGGGCCGCCAATTCTGGGGGGCCCATAAAATTTTTTCTTAATATATATATATATATATATATATATATATATATATATATAATAACTTAGGAAAAAAATTTCTGGGCCCCCAGAATTGTTCATCTCCTACGCTATACTTATTCCATTTACTCATCTTGTTCTTTAATTGAATTTTAAAATTGAGTTATTAGCATCTGGATTTCTCTGCACCGTGTTGTTTCTAGTTTCAACTCGAATTTATTTTGGAATTTCTCACTCTGGCGTGCGATGAAGTACTCCATATTTTGTGACATCTTTTTTTGTTCAATTTCTTTTTGTCTTTATCATCAACATAAATTGAGTTTTGTTTCCACAATGATGCGATGTTGAGAGCAAGGGTTTATTTAGCACCCCTTGCAGGTTATACGCTTCTGTTTCACTTTTTGGTTCTTATATAAACAGGGAGAATTGGAGTGTAAAAAAAAAACTGGTTTCTGAAGCAGTCTTATCTGATATATAGTAAGTCCTCGGCTCTGCCAAGAAAAGTTTCTCAAAACTGAAGTTGATGAAATATTATCTTCGATCAACCATGTCACAGGAAAAAGGTTGAACAATTTAGCTATTTTATCGATTGAAAATGAATTGATTGACAAACTTGACTACAGAAGTTTGGTTGAAACTTTTGTTGCCAATAATGCAAGAGGGTGATTTTTCAGTAGCAACAGATTTGGTTTTTATAAGTTTTCTATTTTTATTTGAATTTAGTATACTATTTTATTAAACTGTATTGAGATTGCTAGATTTTATTTGGCGTGACAAAGTGGTTTTTCTATTTGATGAATTGCAATGCTATACTTTTTCAATAATATATGTTTCTCTTAAAGTTTGTTTTCGAAGCGAAAAAAATTTATGTATTTTAGAAGGTCACAGGGCCCTGTTTTTATCTTCCACCTTGAGCCCAGGAAAACTCAGGGTTGGCCCTGATTCATGTCAACAGTTAGGATTTATTCTAAGTATAGCTTACAATTACATTTAACCCGGTCATCAACTCTGTAGTTATTATACATTTCAGATCTCAACCGTTGGATATCAATATCAACAGTTGAGTTGGATATCAATTTCAACAGTTGAGATTAGCCTAGGCTACTTTATATCTAAGACTAGTAAGTCCTTCTGCCACATGACAGGGTAACTACTCTCTCTCCCCACCTTCCCCAATAACTCCTCACTAACCCCCTCTCTCCCCCCACTAACTCCCCCTCCACGCAGGCTCCACGTAGGATAACCCTCTCCACGTAGGCTCCACATAGGACAACGAAAGGTTAACTTATAACCATCTCTCCATATAAGAATGATTCCTGACCCAACCAAGTGAACCCACTCACCCCTCGTCACTCAAGCGCCGCTCACGATCTCTCTCCCTCTCTACCTCCGGCGTCGGTCTCTCTACCCTCCTCACATCTCTCTCCCTCTCATGGTCTCTTCCCTCCAGCCTCCGGCCTCTGCGACGGTGGGCGGCTTGGTATCGCGGTGGCGGAGTGGTGGAGGAAGGCGGCTTGCTAGCGAGGAGCTCGTGGAGATGAGATCGGGTCTGGCGCCGCTTATGGACTGGGCCGGACGCGGGCGCGGGGGAGGGTGGGGAGGGGTGGGGGAGGTGGGTATGGGTCCAGCTGTCGCAGACGACATCGTTAGCAGGCAGCATCGGCGCTGCGGTCGGATCTCCGGCTCTTCCTTGGGGTTATGGGGGCGCCGCTTGCCCCGGTTCGTGTTAGCACTGGGGACCCACTTCCGCATCTTAGCATCAAGGATGCTCCCATTGTAAGCACTTCTTTCTCGTGCCATCTATTTCTACACTGGATTTGCAAGATGCGGTATTGGTTTTGGTATATAAAGATTCTTGGTATTGTTGTTTATCGAGGAAATCGTTGGATTTTACAGATTATATATGCGACTTTTCAGGACAATGGGATCAGAGAGGTGGTGTCTGTTATACCTTTTCTCTTTTCTTTTCTTTTTTTGTTCTTTGCTTATCATTAAGCTTTGGAAATTTTTTTAAAATAATATTATTTTAATAAAATATTATTAATATATAGATGTGAAGAAAATATTGATGAGAATATTTCTTCATTTTTTAACGTTGTCGAGGGAGATGTAACTTCAAACTACGTGTTCATACTAAAGACGTAACTTGGTCTCACTTCTTTGACCTTTATCCAAACAGTATGACCAAGCGCATGGAAGATTATGAGAGCCCTTTTAAGACATGGTTCCGCAAACAATTTTTGATGATCCCGACCAAGTACCGCCGGCGCGTCACCCTTACCTGGAGCTTCATCGTAGGTCACCCCGCCCTTACCCGGAGCTCCATCCCATGTCGCCTCCCTGCCACGAGTCTTCGCCGGAGATATCAACGACACCGACCTCCAACCTCTCTCTCTTCCACTCCTCCTTCCTCAAAGATACCAACGGCAGTGAGTTTCAACCTCGCCGCCTTCTTTCTCTTCCACTCCTCCGTCGTCGTCCTAAACTTTCCTCGTCGTCAATGAGCAAGTCCTATGCTCGGGTGGGCGGACCGGAGCAGCCGGCTACGTGCGGCGCTGCCATCACCATCCCGGATAGGATGTTGAACTCGGTCCGACGGGTGTCCTTCTCCTTCAACCCTTCGACGCTGACTTAGGCTAGTCAATAGTACACATCGTCTAATGATCCCAATTTACATTTTTTTTGTGTGTGTAAATACAAGTTAACACTGGGTTTATAATACAGCAAAATCCACTTTTATGATGATGTATATTCTTATGCCAATCTCCAAATTTCAAGAACAGGAAATAAAGGTGACACTGATGTGCTAGCTGCTACATCGCAAGCTCCTAGAGAAGCCCCTTTTCTTATCACATTAATGAAGCCAAAGGAATATTCTACTGTGCATGAATGGAAATTAGAAGAAGCCACTGGACCCAGAGAAACATGTTCTAATTTAGTGGGAGAAGACAAGGGCAGTCTTTTTTTTTTTTTTTTTTTTTTTTGATTAATTGAGCCGGAAGAAGATAAGGATAGTCGTTGTTGCGAGATTAGGCACCTCAACTAACATTAGAAATAAATAAACAAAAAGGACTAGGTTGCCAAAGGATATGGATCATGTTGAAGGAGCCAAGCATGGAGCTTGAGAAGAGGCCAGGCCCGTAGTATGGTGCCGTATGCATTAATCCTTTCTAATTATATAAACCTATGATTAAGGAGGTATTGGGAATCCTCTTCTGATGAGGGTACCAATTATCTGGTATGACATTTTGGGTGTTATGTGGACCCGGATTCATCCGGATTCGATAGTTGATACCCTCTCTCACCCTCAGCCGATACTCTCTCCGTCCCAAGGTGTCCTTAACTGTTAAAAAAAAGGAGAAAAAAAAAGGATAAGAAAAATCAAGTTAGGATAGCCGACTAAGATAGGCCGGGCTGTCGATCTGACTCACCGCTTGATATAGGGTCGGCCCTTGAGGTATATAACAGCTTGCTCTGCTCAATGGTGGCTTGTGTAACAACTCATTATATTGGCTTAATTCCTTAAACTAATAACAAGCTCAGAGATATCGGCTTAATTCATCTTGAAAATTTGGAAATACATATAAATGTATTTTTATTTTCTACATATTTTATAATTTGAAGATTTCATCTTAGCCATTGATTAGCTAGCTATTCACCAGAACAATAATGCATTTATTATACTTGTATTTGTTAGATCGAAGTGGACCGAGGACAAAAAGGAGAGAGGAAAGATTGGGCCTCAATTTGACTTGGGCCAGAGAGCGAGGCCGTCCACTTATAATCGGCCCTCAATTGTGGAGATGGTTTAAGAAATGGACTAAATTCATAGGCATGCAGATATAACCAGCTGGTAGACCCAAAGCGGAGACAAAAAGGTGATTCGATCAAGGTTGATAAATTTACATGCTTTTATAACGATATGATTATTGCTATAAAACACGAAGGCATATACATGTGTGCCATTTATTTGCATAGTCGAAGCAAAGTATGAAAATTACAAATTAATATACGTGAAAGCATCATCAACCTTATAAGGAGCAAAAACGGTTACAACCGTTTCCCCTTTAATAAGACTGTTTAGATGTACATATTCCCTAAGTTAGTTTATATATCAACTTTAATTTGGTTTACATATACATATTTCCTAAGTTAGCTTTACATATATATATATATATATATATATATATATATATATTTCCTAAATAAGAAAACTGTAAAACCGTGCCCCTGGCACGGATGAGTACTAGTAGCTATATATATGCATGATCTATATATAGTTAGTGATCATTATACAGCCATGTCTGTGCCTGCAGGTAGCCAATGACTTCCTTATCCAACTGAAAAGCCTTAGAAAGAAGATCAGCACTGATGGGCGGCTTCGAACCGCAGACGGCGTTGCCGGCGGTGATCACGCCGGGGCTCTGACTGCTCAAACCTACAATTGCCACTGCACACGTGTTTCCTTGGTTGATCTGGAAATGGATGAGCCCTTTTGGGAAGACGAAGACATCACTGTTGTTCAGTACTTTAGTGAAAAGCTTGAAGGGGTACGTCGTGACGAAGCCCACAGAGATCGATCCTTCCACCACTGTAATGACCTCAGTTGCCCGGGGGTGAATATGAGGAGGGTTAACACCATAAGGCGCGAAGTCTATGCGAGCCATCATGATGCCAAGGGTGTTGAGTCCTGGTAGCTTGGCCACAGTGACTAGTGTCACGTTAGACCCAAGCTGATTCTGGGTGTCAGCAGGCTGGCCCATGCCGGAGAAGAAGAAATCTTCGGCTGTGACATTTGAGGGATTCTTGCAGACAAAACCATTCACAATTACTGCAAAAGTAGACCAGCATATATATGTTATCTAAAGGTGACAAGTTTTCATACATATATACACACACGTAGAAAATAAGGTGTTCGGTGTACGCGCGTATAATACCTGGAGACGTCTGGTCGGCGACGTAAAAGTCCTGGAGCTGACTTGGATCTGAAGGAAATGCATGAGAGGAAGCCAAGGCCAATAGGACTTGGCAATGGAGCAGGTTAAAAACTGCTCATTTTTTCTCCTTAACGTAAAAGATGACATATACTAGATATTTGTGTCTCACGGAAGAGGTAAACAAACGTTCAAGATTTCCATAATTATTGAATATTTCAATGCATTCAGGGGGACTTTTCTGCTCTGTTTAACGCGTTACGACCGATGTAGACATGTTTTGAAAAAGAGATTGTTTAATGGGGGAATGGGTCAAACCCTCGTAAGTCTAACTTAAATAGTTTTCGGATATAAACCCCGTCCACCTGGCAAACGACGCCTCCCTTAATCTATTCCTGCGAAAAAAAGCCAGCGCCGGTTTAAAACCTAGTCCTCCTTTAACCTATTACTGGACAGTTCTACATTTGCTGTCGGCTTTTGGCCAGAAAATAGGCCGCCAGGGGATCAGAAGCAGCGCGCTTCCCCTCCACCACCCATGGCCCCCCGTGGAAGATTAACTTCATGTCGGCTTCGGTGGCGATCTTGAAGGAATAGGTCCACAGCGACATCTCTCTCCCTCATCGAGAAAGGTTCCGACGTCTCCCACAGCTCCAGTCGTTCTGATCCTTTCCGTTACATCCGGAGGGATGATGACTCGGGGGAGATCCATCTTGGACAGCTCTTCCTCGCGAGCGGTTCGTGGCCGCCGCGAGAGGTGGTTCCTTCCCCAGGGCCTGAGAGCATGTCCTCCCAGGGCAAAGAGAAAGCAAGATGGATAGAATTTAATGCTGGCGCTAGCAGTAGCCTAAAGCCTATATATATAGGCTAGTGGTGAGTGGTGATGGGACTCAACCGTCTCAGGGAAGGAACCGCTCAATTCAAATTTCAAATTAAGTTTAAAAGATTCACAAATAAATATTTAAATTTTGATTTAAATATTTTTGAATTCACAGCTTCATTGAAACACAGAGAGTATATGATCAATCCAAATTTTCTCTCATTCTACTGGGTTTTCTCTCATTGGATTGGGTTTTCTCTCAATGGCTTGAGTTTTCTCTCATTGTACTGGATTTTCTCTCATTCGAATGGGTTTTCTCTCATTGAAGTGAGTTTTCTCTCAATGAAATGGGTTTTCCCTCAATGAACTGGGTTTTCTCTCATTGGACTGAGTTTCCTCTCAATGAAATGGCTTTTCTCTTAATGAACTGGGTTTTCTCTCAATGAAATGGATTTTCTCTCAATCGAGTGAGTTTTCTCTCATTCGAGTGAGTTTTCTCTCAATAGATAGAGTTTTCTCTCAATTGAATGGGTTTTCTCTCAATGGACTAGGTTTTCTCTCAATAGATAGAGTTTTCTCTCATTGAACTGGGTTTTCTCTCATTGGAGTGAGTTTTCTCTCAATGAAATGGGTTTTCTCTCAATGAAATGGGTTTTCTTTCATTTAAATGAGTTTTCTCTCAATGAAATGGGTTTTCTCTCAATGAAATGGGTTTTCTCTCAATGAAATGGGTTTTCTCTCAATCAACTGAGTTTTCTCTCATTGGACTGGATTTTCTCTCATTAGGATGAGTTTTCCCTCATTAGAATGGGTTTCCTCTCATTGGACTGGGTTTTCTCTCATTGGACTGAGTTTTCTCTCATTTTCTCTCATTGGATTGAGTTTTCTGTCAATGGACTGAGTTTTCTCTCATTGGATTGGGTTTTCTCTCATTGGACTAGGTTTTCTCTCATTTGATTGAGTTTTCTCTCACTGAATTTAGTTTTCTCTCATTGGAAAGCAATAAAAATTGAATGCTTCAGATTTCTCTTTCTGCATTAAACATCTAACACTCAAAAGTTTACAAATTGTGCACAAATAACAATAGAGACAACAATTATAGTGATGATTAATAATTAGTTTATGGGCCGGCCGGCATGCATGCAGTTTGTGGAGGTGGTCTACAAGGTCAAGGTAGGCAACCAGCAAGGGTGCTTAGGTTCCAGCAGCATGACGGAGAAGACCATACTGAACGGCATCACCGGAGTGGTGTGCCCCGGAGAGATGCTCGCCATGTTGGGGCCCTCGGGAAGCGGGAAGACCACCCTACTAACAGCTCTGGGCGGACGCCTCGCTGGACGACTCTCCGGAAAGATCACCTACAACGGGCAGCCCTTACTCGCGGAACAATATAACTAATAAATAAATTGGGTTCTTGGCTTAAAACACATGAAGTGGTTTTTTAAACAGTAAAATTTGGTTACTACGGAGGTTTAGTCAATTATCCGTTGTTTAATTGGATCACTGTATTCAATTTTGACTCTATCCATCCAATAGGGAGGAGTGGAATCCGTCTTTTCTCATTCAGCTTAATTCGGGATTAAGCGGAAGGATTAGGCGGAACTAGTTTATCTAGCTGCCCATTCCATAAATGTAGGAATCCCGGAGTCTGCTCGGTTCGAGCGGACGCCGACAAACGCACCTTTTAAATGGATTATTCTTGGAGTCAATTCTTCCTAATTCTGGCCGGCAATCGATCACCATCAATCAATCACATTTCTCATTCAACCAAAGACAATCATCATTACTACATTCCTCAATCTATTCCACTACTAATCCCATTCCATTTCTCACTATAAACCAAACGTGACCTTATGGTTCAATATAGGAATAGAAAATATAGTGGCGATCATAGAACTTAGCCTGTATTTTGTAGACTTGCTCTTGGCTAAGTTATGAGTGATAAAACCTGATTTTATATAAAAGACTAGTCCTATCCCCTGCCACATGACAGGGTAACCATCATCTCCCCTCACCTCCCTCTTAACTCCCCACTAACCCTCTTTAACCATTATCTCTCCTCACCTCTCTCATAACTCCCCACTCCCCCCCCCTAACTCCCCCCCTCCCCCACTATTACCCCCTCCACATCAACAGCAACATAGGACTAAGCCTGCCATATAGGATCCACGTAGGACAACCAAAGGTTATTTTATAACCATGCTCCTATATAAGGATGACTAGATGGGCCTCCCGTGCCATCTGGCATGGGTAATCGATCACCACCCCCACTACTCTCTTTTACATGTCTTTATCTCGATCGTCTAATATACAAGGCATAACTTGAATCGGGCATTTTCAGCCGCTTGATAGAATGCACATGATTTTATATAATAGATTAGATGGGCCTCCGTGACACATGGCAGAGATAACTATCAGCCCCATACCCCTCTCTCTCCTAACCACCCATTATTCTGATTTTATATAATAGATTACATGTCAAATCTAAGCTGCCACTCCTCTGTTGGACGCCACATCTCCATCTCTGGCAGGTGCTCTCTCTCTCTCATGTATCTCTCTCTCTCACTTCCCCGTGTCAACAAAAACCAGCCCACGTCAGTGAAAACAAGTCAAAATAGACGAATACCAGTCAAAATTGAGCACAATGACTGGTTTGCCATTAAAATGTAGAAACGACGTCGGATAATGGTTTATACTGCACTACTAATGTAACTTGGAGTATTTTTTGATAATTTTGAAACTTCATGGTACTAAATTGCCAAACCTGAAAACTACATGGTATTGAAATGCCATATGGCCATGATAAAATAATATATTTTTACATAATGTGGACCAATTATGATATGACACGTGGCATGTGGGGGGGGGGACAAACTTATATTAATATTTTATTAGAATAATATGTTATTGATATTATTTAATAATAATTAATACACTACGCATTGGAAAATGTTTTTACGTGCTTAGATTTTTTCCACGCTTCTAAAAATACATGCAAATATTTTTATGAGAGTATTAAAATGTTTACGTGCGTACTAACATTTTTTGTTCATCTTTGTTTTTCTACATGCAAATATTTTTATGAGCCCATAAACATTTTTGTATGCGTTTTTATGAGTGTATAAAAACTTTTGCACGCGTAGAAGCATTTTTCATATGCGTAATGTATTAAATAATATTATTAATATGTTATTATAATAAAATATTAATATAAGTGTGTCCACATGCCACATGTCATATCATTATTGTTTTACATCATGTAAAAAAATATTTATTTTTATATTATTTTAATAATATTCAAATATTATTATTATATTAATATAAGTGGGTCCATATGGGGATGTATTGATGTGTACGACCATGCCATGTCACCTTGTTATGCCATGTGGTGTTACCATTCTTCTTCGCGTCCGTCGTAGGTGGAGGCCACGTGTACGTCGCTGGCGGCCACATCGCCGGTAAGAACAGCCTCAACACCATCGAGCCACACGACCCGGTGGAGGACGGGTGAGCATCGTTACCGACGATGGCGAATGAGCGGGCATCTGCAGGAGATGGCAAATAAGCGGTCGTTGATAGGAGAGGGATTCGACGGTGGTGGTGTCGAACATGACAGTTGGGGTGGTAATATTATACTTTAATATAAATATATTTTTACTCTTTTTTATGTAATAATATAATAGTATAAATTTTATACGGTTCAACGTACAATTGCCGAAAGCTTAACTTAATAGCGGAATAGAGAAAGATGGTTTAGCCGGTGTTTTGGGGATTGATTGCAACCAAAATTGGTTGTGGGAGTGGAGTTGAGGTCGACTATCAGCGTGCGCCGACTCAAAAATAGAGTCGTCAGAGAGTTGCAATATTATATATTTTATACACTTTAGGTACAAACATTTGAATTAACTTAATAATTAATTCAAACATTATAACCTTAACCCACTAGCTTACCCACTATTATAATATTATATATTTTATACACTTTACAATTCATACCATTATTTCAAGCCTAACTCACTAACTTACCCATGTTTTTGAACCAAATGTCAAAAGTGGGTGAAGCGTATCCCCATAAGTTATCCCCACTTTTTTTCCCCTAACCCTACTTAACCCTATTCCCCTTAACCCCGAACCAAACGGGGTGCGTTTAGGAATAAGAATGGAGATAATGGGGATAACCCTCTTAACCCCACCCTTAACCCTAAACAAAAAAGGGCCTAAAGGTGAGAGAGAGCGCTAGTAGAAACAAAAGATTTGGGCCCACTGCCTTTGTTTGGTTGAGGGTTAAGAATGGGGTTAGGGTTAGGGTTAAATGGAGTCCATCACTTTTCTCCTTTCCAACTACCCCCTTCCTCTCTACTTTTTCAATCATTTTTTCATCATTACTTTTTCTCCTTTCCACCTACCACCTTCCTCTCTAATGCCCAAGTTAAAACCATTAGACCCCCAACTCGTGATCATCTAGCCTGTGGCTCGAGCATCTTTCCAACCCAATTAATCAAGCTTAATCAAGCTTGAGTTAATTAATTATGATACAGGTAGACCCTAATTATGAAATCGTCTGAGCTTGAGCTAATGTGATTATGACATTAATTATATCTTATCTTATTTTTTTCATTTTTTTTATTTCATATACTTTTAGTGGATTGTTGGTACTTTTACCAACGATTGATGTAATTACGGCTAAAGGTCGCTAGGGCAATTTCCCCAACCCCACTTCTAGTAGTAATTGATTATTTGCTGATAAACTAATTAGCAGTAGTGGCGGACCCTCAGTCAAAGCATTGGAAGTTGGAACAGGATTTTGGTGGAAGCGGTGGCGAGGAGCAGTTTAGTTGTTGTGGATGCTAGCAAAGAGGACAAAAGAGTAATTGGTAGGTTTGTTGTTGGGTTTTGTCTTATTTAAGAGGGAGAGGTTAAGATAAACCATGGAAGAGGGTACATTTAGGATTTTTTTATTTTTTTTTGAGTAAGTCAGCTAGAAATGGCTAGTTACAGGAAAGAAACTACATAACTAGCGAAACGGACAAAAAGGAAAATCTGCATGAGCTTTAGATCCAGAAGCAAAGACCCAACAGTGACTCCAGCGCCTATGTTTACCAAGCATGGCGAGATAATCCGCATCACGAACTCGATCTCGTTGCATAGATCTGAAGACAACTGCCAGAAAGCGCGCCGCCATCCCACATATATCTCTCAATAAACTAGCAAGATGAGGAGGCCAAGAGATAGACCCATATATATAGGCAACCATAAACCTCGCATCTGACACCACCAAACACCTTGACACCCCTAACTGCGAAGCCAACAAAAGACCCCTATAAATAGCATGCAGTTCCGCCTCTTCGCAAGAGGCAGCAACAATAGCTTCGAAACATGCAGCCTTGATCCGGCCACCTTGATCTCTTATAATCACACCTACTACATCCCAAGTGCTATCAGAGAAAGCTGCATCCACCACAATAGAGATCCCACCACCCTGCTCCTCTACTTCTGATACACCATCATAAATACAAAGTTTTCGCTCTTTGCACCTCCAAAATTCCTCGGCCATATGACAAATCCGTAAATATAAGATCTCAATATGGACTCCTCTCGAGAACATCACCTCATTCCTGTTTAGTCAGATTAACCACACAGCAAAACCAACCAAGGTCTTTCTTCTTCCCACCTCCAAGGAACTCGACGAGGATGACAGAAGCAAAATTAGGTCCTCAAATCCAAAGGAGACAAAAGAAGGCAAGAGCATAGCCCAGATTCTAGAGACAAATTGACATGAGAAAAATAGGTGAAGTAGGGATTCCTGCGCCAAACCACACAAGGGACATGAAGAGTCAGAGATCAAACCAAGTTGCCAAAGAATGTTCCTGGTAGCAAGCCTTCCATGTAGCAATTTTCAAATTAGAAACCAGACTTTAGGGGTCACAGGCATCCTCCAAAGATTTAACCAAACCTCCTTAGGAAAGATAGAAGATCTCTCCACCGGCACCTCTTGTAAAAGAAGAAAAAGATAAGCAGATTTGCTAGATATTCTCCCTGATGGATTGAAATCCCAAGTCCAGACATCACCCCCCTCTAGAACTGGAATATTAGCAATAGAAGATCCCAAAGAAATACCCAAAAGCACTTGTACATCCCGAAAAACCCATTCCTTCCCAACAAGGAGATCACCAACACTCAAATCTTCCAAATTATTCGCTCCCATGTTAAGACAACAAGGATTATGTGTCAAATCCATCCCCCCACACCAACGATCAAAAAGGAAAATTGCACCTGAGCCCACACCGGGACGAACAGAGTAGCCAGGACGCATACTTCTTGCAGCTCGGCACATCAGTTTCCAATGAAAAGAAGAAGACGAGGAACACCTAACTGGCAGAGTTGTCTTCAAGCAATATTTAGCACGAACTAGGCTAGACCAAACTGAAGGACTAACCTCAAGCAACTTCGCCACCCATGTAAAGCTAATCGCCTTCTGCCAAGTGCTCAAATCTCGTATACCTAGTCCACCCTGATCAATAGGAGAAACAACTGTGCCCCATGCCACTCGAGCAAAACCCCCTTTGTTTCCCTACCACAAGAAGCACCTGAACATAGCTTCCAGATCTTTGATTACCCCGGCCGGAAGCCCCACCGCCGACATAAAATGAACCAGGGTAGCCTGCAACACACTGCGCACTAAAACTAGTCGCCCAGCAGCCGACAATCTACAAGCAGACCAGGAGGATAGCCTAGCTATCACTTTATCAAGTAAGGGGGAAAACGCCGGCCTCTTCAACTTCACGCCAGAGATGAGAGATCCCAAATAGGTACAAATCTGACTAGGTTCCACTGCCTCAATGTGCAAGATCCTGCGGATAGTTTCACGCCGAGGTACATCCAACGAGGGGGAGAATCTCACTGAGGATTTATTCTTATTCATCCAAAGGCCAGACAAGCAACCAAATATGAGGAGAATTTGACGCAACTTTCTAGCCTCGGATGAAGATGCAATCGATACCAACATGCAGTCGTCTGCATACAAGAGATGGGAGAGCCTAAATTGAGAGCACCAGAATCTGAGCCCAAACAGACCAGACTGCCTATCATTGAGTAGCCTGGATAGGACTTCCTGAACAAGAACAAAAATATATGGGGAAAGGGGATCACCCTGTCTCAAACCCCTCTGTGGAACCACATTGCCAGATGATCTACCATTAATGATGAAAGAAAAAACTGGGGAGGAAATGCAAATCATGATCCACTGTATCCATCTATCTGGAAAGCACATTCTCATGAGGACTTCTTTAATGAAGGACCACCTTACTTTGTCATAAGCAGATTGCAGGTCAATCTTTAGTGCCATGAGCGGGCGAGTACGAGGTGCTCGATGCAACGAATGTAAGAGGGTACATTTAGGATGGATGGAAGTGGAGTAGGGGACACGTGAAGTGGTTTAAGCTAGAGAGAGCCGATTGGTTTTATTTTTATTTGAATTTAGGATATAAATATATGAAAAAGTTGCTGCCAATCCTCATATAGATACTACTCAGGATGTTGCTCCTACGTCTTAGCCGTTAATTTCTACATCTAGCTATCGATTATATAAGATCAAATGCATTTTATCAGACGGTTGATGATGCCCGATCAAATTTTATTACGATATATGAGGCGATCGAGATGAAACCATCTAAAAGGGAGTAGTGGTGGGTGGTGGTCACCCGGTGTTAGGAAAGAGAGAGAGAGGAGTAGCGGGGGTTGGTGATTGTCCGTGTCATGTGACACGGGGGGTCCACCTAATATATTATAAGGTAAAGATCCAAAGTATGTCTTATTATGGGTTAATGTCATATACCACCTTAAAAAGTTCTAAATTTCACATTTCATGTCATATTCTTTCATACATCATTATTTTTCGGAATCATGTTATATGCTCATGGAGTTAATTTCATTCAAATATAAAGCGAAAATTTCGAACTGGTTTAGTTTACATCATACCATGCTTCTATCACACCATTATACCAACCGTTTAGATTTGTTTGAATCTTATCCACCGGGTTTAGTTTGCCTCATACTAGGCTTATTGAGTTGGCATTGGTCTTACCTGTTGTCATTGCAACCGTTGAGAAAGTCATCTCTTCGATGAAGATTATCAAGTCTAATTCGCATAATAAGATGGGAGATGATTGCATGGTAGTATACATCGAGCGGGAAATTTTTGAAACTATTGAGAACGAATTCATTTTACAACGTTTTCAAAAAATGCAAAAGCTTAGGATCCAATTTTCACCTCGCAATCGCAGCACATAGTACGGTACATATTTTTTAATATTTATATTGTTTTTATTCCTTGATGTTCGATATTGTAATTCTAAGGTCCTTTTTACATTACTTAAAAGAAAAAAAAATTGGTCATTTTGCTTTAGATTTCGCACCTCCTTAAATCTCATCCCGGTTCCGCCACTGATTAGCAGCGATTGTAATCGCCAATAAATATCCAAATGATTGCTGCCTAAAATGGTTTTTGTTGTAGTAAATGTTTGTTGTTTCTTGTTGAATAATTTTCATTGTTGTTCTCTAGCTAGAAGCAATTAAAGAGAATAAAGACAAATATACTTGACCAATTAATACATGATATATATGCATACCTATGACATGCCAATTCAACAAAAAATGTTAGTTTTGTTAATAGGGTTATAAGGTCTTAATAGAGAGCTAGATATGTATCCGACTTCCATTCCACTCCATTATATACAGTACGTACGTAGCATGTAAATATCAACAGATCCATGTGCGTGAGGTAATTTTCCACTAATGTTTATAGGTCACGTAACTTTGCTTGAGCAGCTTGGGGTTAGCCAGACCCACGTGCTAGAAACCTTGGCGCTCTCTCTCTCTCTCTCAATATATATATATATATATATATATATATATATATATATATATATATATAGTGAGGATAGGTTAGGATAAGGGTTTTTGAGGTTAGAAAAAATGAAATAATGAGTAATGATTGAAAAATATGGATAAATCAATAATGATTGTTTAGGGATAAGGGATTTTGGGGTTAGAAAAAATGATGATAATGAATGAAAATAAACTTATTATTTGAAAAGTGAGAATAAATAAGTAATAATTATTTAGATAAGAAAATAATATTTGGGGATAAAATTAGGGACAAGGGGGTTATCCCTGCTCTATCCCCGAACCAAATAGGTGGACAGCTATAAATAACCTCATGACTTGGGCTTGGCGAGCTACACCAGCCGCCCTCCCATTAAGAAATGTTGAGATATGGACAAAGCTAGCTAACATTTACAAAACCGTCACTAATCCACCTAAAGTTATATGAACATTAAAATTATGTAAACATTATTTTAATTTCAATAAAGTCATTATATTATAATATATATATATATATATTCCATAAAGTTATATAAACATTAATATCTATAATATATGTGTGTATGTGTGTGTAATTTTATTACATCATTATGTGAATATTGAATATATATATATATATATATATATATAACATATACATATTCCATAAAGTTTTTATATTTTGAAATCATTAGATTATTTTCTCATTGTCAATGCTATCAAAAACATCTCTTTCAATATATGTAACTAAGCAGATTTTATAGCTCATTTCTGTCGTAGAGCAGGGTCCAAACTGTTGTGGACTCGTGCGGATGGTTTTAATGTTCTTAGTAGTTTGATGTAATCCCTAGCCATTTGGCTGATCTAATCAAAAAAATAATATGTAACTAAGCAATCGTTGAACCATTCACCACTCATTCGATTCCGCAATCTATTCTTCACAATATTCATAGCCGAAAATGCTCTTTCAATAGTTGTCGTTCCAAAAGGTAAAATTAGTGTCAACTTTAAAAGAAAATAAACCAATGGATATATTATATTTCTTTCAGTCTCAACCATTTGTTTTTCGAACACAGTTATGCCATTCAAATCAATAAATTCTTCACTAGAGTGCACATATATAATATAAGTCTCGAGTTGATTTTCGAGGGCCATAAAATCCACTTCCCAACCACAATCTCTGTCCTAAGACAAGCCTGACATTCCTAGCATGTATGCACAAGCCACACAACATCATAATACAATCAAATATAGTAATTCATAAATTCTCATATATGCATACAATACAGGAATAGCATAGCATAACATTCCATAACACAATTACGCAAGTAGAGAGCTCAGCTAGCCCAACAAATCATAACATACCATGCAACCATCATCACAAAGGTATAGCTATACAATATGGCATACAACACAACATTGCATCACATATAAACATAACACAACATATAGCAGGCATATCATGACATACACACATCCATAGTAGGAGGTAACTCCTACCTCAAAAGAACAGTCGATGCGCTCCTTAAGTCCGAGGGGGTCCACGTCGTGCTCCGGCCCCTGACAGCCGCTCAAAGATTGCCTAAAGCACAAGGATAAAGATCTCGATCAGGTACAACCCCCAGCGAAAATGAAACTACCAGATACCGATAGAGCTCGAAAAAACGGCGCGGAAATCAACGAAATCGGACGTCGGCACTACCCACATTGGGGCGTGCGCGACTCCGCCAACGGTGGACTAGCCCCCCCCCCCCCAGCGTTTCCGACACGGTGTCGCCGCTCGACCGCGCCGCTGCTGCAACTTGCCGCACCTGTGACGGAATTTGCTGCTTCTGCGATGAAATTTGCCGCGCCTGCAACGGACTCTGTCGCACCGATGACGCGTCTGCGACAGAATCTGCCGCACCGACAGCGCATCTGCGACAGAATCTGCCGCACCGACAGTGCGTCTGCGACAACCCAACCCCGGCGACATGCACCCCTCCGCCAAGAAGGGCCGCTGGAGCTCTCGCTAGAACTCCGCCGGAGCTTCGCTGGAGGCCCACTAAACCCGCTGCTTAACTGCCGGACAACCACCACGGTGAAGAGGGGACCTTGCTTACTGCCTCAACCACCGAATCCAAAGGAAGATCAACGACCACGGCCAGAGGAAGACCGGTCGGAAATCTCGTCGGAAACCATGGCAGAGATGGGAAGCAAGCTTCAGCCGGCATGGGATGTCGCGCCCCGACCCGCAGAGCGCACCCGGGCCGGGACCGCGAGGGGGAAAACCTACAACCACTAGCCTCAACTGGCGGAAACAATTGAGACTAAAGAACAGCTGGCGGAAACAGCTGCCAACAAACAGAGAAAGGGCGGAAGCAAGCTAAACAACAACATCTATTATAAAAACATATAATAGAGTACAGGGATCAAGAACAACAGTTCTACAAAAGAAGAGTACAAGGACAACAGTCCACAAAAGAACAACACCCACAGGGGTCTCCTCAAAGACGCAAACGAAGCCATCCTGACCCTCAGACATAGTCAGGAGCTGGCGCGCTGCCACGGGACGACCGAGGGGGTAACACGGGGACAGAGCGGCCACCTGCACCTGCAACAAACACAGTCCAGGTAGGCATGAGCAACAGCTCAGCAGGGCCCTACTCTACAACTCCCACACACAAGGGTAAAGCAACCGGACACCCTCTGATGCCAAGTACCGAGGCTTGCCAAGGATCCCACAATCCCATCAATAACCCGAAGGGTTCCTGTCCTAGGTGCGTATCTCCGATAACGCCACTGCTCAGGGGTGGGCAACTCCGACATTCCCTGACACAGGGTGGACACGACGCAACCAGTAGGACACCCTTCTCCAAGCGGGATCTCCGCACTTGGCGGAACAACCGAAGTTAAGACTACCATCACTCGGTACTCCAAGCAGCAGAGTCAACACAGACCCAACCTATCCTAGCATGACTAATGCGCAGGAAAACAGGGCAGGATAGAAATATGATAAAGCTGTAAACAACCAACACCGCAAGGGCACACCTTCGGCCCATTTATACTAAACACTCCCGAGGGTCATGACTCGCTCGGTTCACCACAAAGCGGTAAGGGCATACAGTCAGCCCATTTATTCTACACACCCCGAGAGACATCACTCTCTCGGTTCAACCACAAAGCGGTAAGCATTCATGCATGATCCATAACAGGACAAGCCCCGAGGGCAAAACCGTAAAAACCACTTGTATGCGAAGCCCCGCGGGCAAAACAGCATTTAAACGAGTAAAAACCCTCCCTGCACTGAAGGAGATCGATCTCCAATAGCAGCGAGATCGATCTTCCTCGAGGCGAGGAGCACCAGTCCAGGTCACCCCCACGAGATCGATCTCCACCCATATGAAGATCGATCTTGTAGGTGACGTGGACGCAAACCGCACAGGCACCAGCCACCAAGAGATCGATCTCCCTCCCAGGGAGATCGCTCTCGCTCGGGCGGGTTGGGCCACCCCGACCAAGATCGATCTCATCCCATGAGATCGATCATGATTGGGTCACGTCGGCGGCCGGACGGCGAGGAACACCGACGGAAACCGCCACCATACCCCACCAAACTAGGTGGGCTGGTAGATCTCAGTGCCACGAAGCTACTCATGGCTTCCAAACCAAAAACCAACATCTATACATGGAGATCTAAGGAAAACAAATCCGGATCTCAAAACTCCAAAAGCAACCGGAGTCTTAGAAGAAGAACCCTACCTCCACAACGCAGCTTCGATCCACAAGACCAAGCCTAGGATCTTCCTCGCCTCGCCACGAACCCAACGAGCCTTCAAGCTCCAGGAAAGGTGGCCGGAGGAGGAAGAATGGCGAAGAAAAGCTCAGCCGGCCAAGGGGAAGAAACAGAGTTCTCGCGAGGGGGAAGAAGAAAGGAGAAGCCGGGGGAAAGGAAAGAAGAGGGGAAGGGGGGGGGTTAGGCCGGGGGAAAGCCGGCGAAGGCGGGGAAAAGCTGGGGGAGGGGAGGGAAAGTCTTCCCTCCCCTGACAGGGGAAACGACGGCCATCGCCGTGGCCGTCCTTCGACGCCACCGCCAACGACTTCTAGGCACAGAAAGATCGATCTCCATGGCAATGCAGATCGATCTCCCTTGCCCAGAACGGCAACCACCAGGCACAGAGAGATCGATCTCCACTGCCATGAGGATCGATCTCCCTTGCCCAAAACGGCAACCTTGGGCTGAGACACAAGCCCAAGCCCAAGCCCTGGACTACCGAACCCGGGTCCACCTAACCTTTCTAAGCAAAAACAAGCATCAACCAAGGTCTGTGTGTGCACAGCCAGTGTGAAATGACCCACGAGGCATAATTTCCCAAATTACCCCTGATGGTCAACACGAGCCACAGGAAAGGAGGGACGGGTCCTCACATGGGAAAACACCCAAATAGAGTCTGGAGAAATACCCCAGACCACATGGGTACTTCCCCGGCACTGTAGTCGCCGAGGCAGGTCCCCGACGCAGTCCAAAACATCTTCTCCGGCGACCCATCGTAGGAGAACCGCGAAGCTCCCCAAAACCCAACGGAAAACACAAAAAGAAGAGATCAAAAGGGGGAAAGAAGTTGAGAGCTCACCTGAGCCAAAATGGAGACAAAATCCGGCGGAAACCTCACCAGATCTACCCGATTTCCAGTGATCTCCACTTCTACTTCTCTCGGTTTTCTCCCCCGTTTCCTCCCTCCTTCTTTCTTCTCCGGCGCCAGTGATCCCTCTTCGTCCTCCCGATCTGTCTCTCTCTCTCGGGTTGGCAGCCAAAAAAAATAGGGAAGGAGAAGAGACTCGATTTCTCTAGAAGGGGGGTTTGCAGAAAACCCCCCACAAACACAAAATTGTGTGAAGTGTCCTCCAATCTTACATAAAAGCCCTTATATGAAAATAGACCCTTACATGTGCTTCCTCTTTCTTCCTATTTGGATGGATATTATTGAGATATCGTCGAGTATTAGAAAAAACAAATTCGACATTGTGCTTCTTATCAGCATTTCAAGGCGATTTGTCAAATGGACTTCTATTAGAGACCAATTTGTCATTTGGTCCCCTATAGAAGACCATAAGTCTTTTAGTACCACTATAGTTGAAAAAAGACAAAACTACCCTCTACCTTCTATCTATATACACCCTCACCCCTCCACCCCTTAAACCCCCCCGACCCCCCCCCCCAACCCCTCGGTGATCCCGCCGTCCATCCCCCCCAGGTCCCGAGGTCACCGTCCGGCTCCCCGCCGTCCCCCCCAAGTCCCGAGGTCGCCGTCCAACGCCGATCTCCTCCTCCATCACGATCTCGTCCGTCACGATCCCGTCGACGATCTCATTGTCCGTCGCCGGCTGCTCCCACCTCCAGATCCAGTTGGCTTCCCATCCTCCGAGAAGGCGAGGATATGTGGGGACGCCTGCGACTGCTGCTGCTCCGCGCGCCAATGACCTCTACGGCTCCTCTCACCTCTCATGCCGCCAATCCCGACGCCGATCCAGTTGCCGGTCCAAAGCTCCCCGTCACCGATCCATACGCCAATCCAGAGCTTCATGTCGTTGATCCCATCACCGCCTCACGCGCCCGCTCCCACCTCCAGATCCAATGCCGCCGCCGCCGCCCCCACCTCCAGATCCGATTGGCTCCCCATCCACCTAGAAGGCGAGGATATGCGGGGACACCTGCAGCTGTTGTTGCTCCGCTGCCAACGACCTCTACATCTCCTCTCACCTCTCCTGCCACCAATCCAGTTGCCGGTCCAAAGCTCCCCTTCACCGATCCCATCACCGATTTAGGCTCCCCCGTCGCTGATCCCGCTCCTCCGCCGCCGATCCGAGCTCCCCCGTCACTGATCTCGCTCCCCCGTCGCCGATCTGGGCTCCCCCGTCGCCGCTCCAAAGCTCGTCGCCGGTCCAAAGCTCCAGATATGTCGCTCTCTCGTTCCGATCTCGTCGTTATGTCCGCCGTCCCCCCCTCCGCGTCCGTCCAACTTCAATTTTGTTTTTTTTTTCAATTACTTTTTGTAGTTACTTTTTATTCATAAAAGGTAATTGGCAATATATTACCAAATTTCAAAAGGTAACTCCAAAAAAACAATTGATAAACAATGGAAAGTAACTACCAATTTTTGTAAAAATATTAAAACAATATGATAGTTACTTTTAAATTTTGATACACAATGGAAAGTAACTACCAATTTGTGCAAAAATATGTTAAAAAAATATTGGTAGAAAATATGGTAGTTACTTTTCAATTTAGATAAAATATGGTAGTTATTTTCCAATTTGTAGTTAAAATATTAAAATATTGAAAAATATTGTGAAAAATATTTATAGTTACTTTTAAATTTTGTAGTTACTTTCCATTTTTTTAATTTTTCTGGGGCATATCACTTTTTATATATTTGTAGTTATTTTTCAATTTTGATAGTTACTTTCCATTTTTTTATAGTTACTTTCCAGTTTTTTTGGTAATTATTTTCCAGTTTTTTTGTACTAACTTTTCAGCGGGAATACGAACAATCACTAGGAATGTGAACAGTCACTGGGAAAGGAATATAGGAGGGGATGTTAAAAGGGCATTTTAGTAATAAAAAATTACATCTGTCAAAAAAGAGACTAAATGGCTTAAAATTTTCTAAGTGGATTAGAGAGCAAATATGTTTTCCCAAATGAACTAAATGACAATTATCTATATATTTTTTTTAAGCGGGGGATAATCTTCTATTCTACTATCTTAGATTTTGTACTGCGGTTTAATTCTTTTTATTTGCAGCCTTTATAGGTACAAATGCAGAGTGGATGTCTGGATTTAGATTCGATTTTGAGGTTTAGTGCACGAATAGTATTACTAAGTTCATCACGGCACAAATGTTCCAAATATCCAGTTTTAGTAAGTCAATAACGTTTAGGCCAGATAGCAGGTAATTTAGAGTGTAATTTAGAGTATTGCAAGATAAACGGCCATAAACTTCAAGAAACTGATCTATTAGCACTTGATTATAGAGTTTTCTTTTTAATTTGAACAAAAATAAGTTTCTTATGTTGTTTCACGACAGCAACCTAGGCTTAATATTGTGCTTATGGTAGCACCTAAGGAACGTTAGATTTTGAAGTCCTTAATTAGAAATGTTAATTCACATAGCCTTCTATTGCTGATCAGAATCGGGAAAGCTCCTCACATGGGGTTCCACGGATGATATGTGTCAAAGCTACTTAACTTCAGGGAAGTATGAGGGACCGATACTCTCTGTTGAATGCTTTCGTTTTAGCTGCTCATGTGCTTTTTTTTACTGAATAATCTATTGTTTTCTTTTTGTCAAGGAGATTCCATAGGCCAAGTCTTCTTTAAAACCCGGATCGGATCGGACCATATTTTTGACCAAAGGGCCCTGGTCTACCCTGAACCCGTGTCAAACTGGTCCAACAGGACCAACACCTGGGCCGAACCGGTCTACGGCCCTGATAGTGCCAAAGGCCAAACCTATACCGGGCCGAGCCTTTTGGGCCTTTTTAAACACCCCTTATCTTAACTAACAGGGGGTCTGGTTTTTCCCTGTCCTTGTGTTTTCTACGGTGGAAATGTTGGTCCATTTACGGATTCGGGGGGCCTGACTTTGCTAAGCTATGTCAGGCCCTGGCATTGATGATCTGGGCGGTTCCTTTAAAGGAACCCGCCCAGATTTTGACAAGTGTCCCCCATACATTCTCTCTTTTTATATGCATAGAGTTAGATAAACAAAACATATAATTGTATATGTTATACCTATGTTATGTATGTGTACGTATATACGTGTATTGTATGTTTTATATATATATATACATATATTACATAAGAGTATCATATATAAATATTTTACACACATATAAAATATATATAACATACAATCATATAAATATACATATACATCAAATATATATATATATATATATATTACATAAGAGGAGGAATTTTCGAGATAAAACCGGTTTGATAACTCTTACAGCTCAAACTCCAATCTGGACCGTCCGATCTGATCGGACGGTCCAGATCAAGCCAGGGACTTAACCCCCCTTACCCTCCCCCGAGCCCATCCTTCCCCTCATTCACTCGCTCCCTCGCCGCCAGCTCGCCCGTGCCCTAGACTTCGCTGCCCGTGCCCTAGGCTTCGCCGCCCGCTCGCCGCCGACGACCTCGCCCTAGCCTCCCTTCACTCCGGCCTCCCTCGACCTCGCCTGCGCCGGCCTCCCTTGACCTCGCCCGTCCCGGCCTCCCTCGCCTCGTCACGGCCTCCCTCGACCTCACCACGACCTCCCTTGCACCGCCACACCCCTGCCTCCCTCGCCCTGGCCTCCGTCGACCTCACCACAGCCTCCGTCGACCTTGCTCGACCTCCCTCACCCCGTCCACCCTCAGCCTCGCCACGACCTCACTCGCACCGCCATGCCCCGACCTCCCTTCTTCGTCATCGCGTTGTTGGTGGCTGGGTTTTCTTGTTGAGCAACCACAAATTTTCAGCTTCGTGTTCCGGAGAAGCCATGAGAATCAAAGGAGACCGCATCTACTTCGTCAACAATAGGAACAATTGCCTGCATGTTTTCGACTTGGAAGATAGGACCATCCCCACCCAATTGATTTTTTATGCTAATGAACGCAGTAGGCCGCATTTCCAACCCTTTTGGTTGATTAATCCTGCAACAACAGCAGTATCCAATCCTTCAAGAGTTCAAGTATAAGAAGATCACAAACTCCTCTGCTTTGTAGTAGTCTAGCAGCTTGGTTGGATTAATACCAGTTTATACTATTGTATGATCATAGGGATCATTGTTTTAGTTATATTGTAATGTTAATTAAGCTTATCAATTGGACTGCTACAGTTTCCATTTTTTTACAATAGGAAATTGGTTCCAAGATGTCTTTCTGGCTGCATGCTCTGTGTAATGTTCTTTTTACATAGTTTGTAGGATTTTAACTGATAGATTGGCAGGGTTTGTATTTTCTGTAAAAGATTGATCTCATTGTACTTGAACTTGACCTGAATTAAATCCAAGTGGGGATACATCCTATGTTCCTATAGTATACAATTCCTTATTTTATGTAAGAGTTCATCTGCTTATATATGCTGAGAACAATAATTGTACAACTGAGAGCAATTGAGAACAATTTCAATTGAATGCATTAATTGAATATAAGTTGCAAAACTTGATCATTCAACATTCAGAAGAATACATCAATTTAACACAACTGAACACTTTCATTTCATTCAACATTAAATTGTACAATCAAAAGTATTACTAAGGGCACATAACTTTAGTCTCGTACAAAACTAGATCATATAACCACTAATACAATCTATGTTGCATAATCTTTAGCAGAAGAACCTCTTATACAACCATACGGAATAAAAGCCATCATCCATCAATTGTAGATACATTTGGTACAAGCTTTCAGCTGGAGCTTTTCATATCCCACAAGCCTCTCGGAATCATCAAAGAAGAGGGTCACCATCTCATCCTGGAGCTGCTACAGCTGTGTGAACTGCTCATCCAAAAACCCCTGCACACATATCCTACACAAATTCCAGTCAGTATTGTTGAGGATTTATAAAAGCTGTATGTATGTTCGTCACCTTAACTGGTAGACGATAGTTGATGAGCATTCGCTACAAATTCACTTAATTTTATGAACCTAAAAGATGAATGTTTACCTTGTATACTCGGACAGTCAGACCCAAAACTAACTCACAAATAGTACAAAAGGCTACAAAAAAAAATAAATTGCAAAATTTTGTGTTTTTGTTTATCTCGGGCTCACTCGCATACTAATACCAATACCACCGTACCTCTACCATACTTAGCGATAGTAAGATCTAGTGGTAGGATATCCGAAGCAAAACTAACCACCATTCATAACCCTTAACTAGTGAAAGCTCCTTATAAATCAATGCCACTCACGGAGGGTTAGATATTCACCCTGTTCTCATACAATAATTTGAACCCAAAAACCCCCAAAAAGCTGAGAGGAATAAATGGGTACCGGGAAGTTGAGGATGGTGTCTTGGCCCCAATACTTTATTGCAGCCAAGTCATATGCATGAGCTTCACCATCATAAGCTCCTGAAACCCAAATTAATACTTTCAAACAAAAATTCAGAAGAAACCCATAAATATATATATATACTAGTTTTTTCAATGATCAAACTCACCAAGGTATACTGAATTGGCCAATTGAATCCAAGGCAGAAGAAAAATGGATCAAAACACAAAATTCATCAGCAGAGCAGATATTACTTAAGTAAGCTATAGAAATTCATGTTGAAATAATTAAGAAAGAAGAGAAAACAAGGGGATCTACTAATAAGTCTAACTTTGTCTTCCTTTCTTGTTCTGGGACTCATTCCAGCAATTCTTATCCCACAAATGCGCCTCGAATCGTCCGGTCCACCGATGCCTACCAGGAAAAAAAAAGAATTAGAAGAAATCGACAATAATAAGTACAAATAATTAAGATTTGGATCACGGAGAGAAACATTTAAAAAAAATGGAAGGAATTTATAAGCCCTGCGTGCATGATGATACCTTGTGACCCCGCGATAAACGGAGCTCCGGCCGGCCTCCCGCGCTGAGCTCTTCCTAGTCCTCTTCATCTTGACAGTGTTGTTACTGGTGGCGCTGTTGCTGCTGCTGCTGTTGCTGTTGCAAGGGAGGACGTGGCGAGGTCGAGGGAGGCCGTGGTGAGTTCGAGGGAGGCCAGCGCAGGCGAGGTCGAGGGAGGCCGGGGTGAAGGGAGGCCAGGGCGAGGTCGTCAGCGGCGAGCGGGCGGCGAAGCCTAGGGCATGGGTGGCAAAGCCTAGGGCATGGGTGGCGAAGTCTAGGGCACGGGCGAGCTGGTGGCGAGGGAGCGAGTGAATGAGGGGAAGGATGGGCTCGGGGGAGGGTAAGGGGGGTTAAGTCCCTGGCTTGATCTGGACCGTCCGATCAGATCGGATGGTCCAGATTGGAGTTTGAGCTGTAAGAGTTATCAAACCGGTTTTATCTCGAAAATTCCTATATATATATATATATATATTTGATGTATATGTATATTTATATGATTGTATGTTATATATGTGTGTGTAAAATATTTATATATGATACTCTTATCAATCTTATAAGGAGCAATAACGGTTACAACCGTTTCCTTTCAATTAGTTTGTTTATATGTATATTTTCCTAAGTTAACTTTGTATATTTTTATCATATTCCCTATGTTAGTTTTAAATATACATCCTTATATAAGGTTGATATCAACCTTATAAGGAGCAATAACGGTTAACCTGCATTAATTCATATCAACCTAAGTTCTATTAATATTATCTTAATGCAATATGCAAAGACTTATATTTATTTTATATACCCTAAGTTAGACTTATAATATTTTATTGGCTATGTTTTACGGTGACAGTGAACAAAAAGCTATGACCAACCTTCGAACCCTGGACCACCTACGGGTCAACACAGCCGTCTAACCAGACAAACTACAGGGAGTTTGTTAAAATTTTATATTAACAATAACTAAAAACTGTGTCAGGGGCACAGGTGAGTACTAGTGTAATATATGTATACATATATAAAACATACAATACACATATCTACGTACACATACATAACATAGGTATAACATATACAATTATATGTTTTGTTTATCTAACTATGTATATAAAGAGAGAGAATGTGTGGGGGACACTTGTCAAAATCTGGGCGGGTCGCCCAGATCATCAATGTCAGGGCCTGACATAGCTTAGCAAAGTCAGGCCCCCCGAATCTTCCATTTACAGCCACTTCCTACAGTGGACTAGATGATTATGATGGACATAGCAGATATAGGCTGATCCATCTGATGTGCTTGCTAATCCTTATCTAATGAATAATATGGTTAATTAGTATTAGGTATAAATTTTGGTAACTTATCGACGTATAATTCACAAAAAAAAAAATTAAGGCAATAGGTCTATTAGTAGCCGTTTTTTATTAGTTATAAAAAAAAATAAGTGACTGATTTGCCCTCATATACTCACATTATTTACGCAATCCTTCTTCTTCTGCCTCAGGACAACCGCAACCCGGCCACGACCAACTCTCGTCGGGTCGCCCTCACCTCGCGGCCCCTTCCCTCCTGTTCGGGCGAAGCCGTGGAAATTCTAATGGAGTTGAGCGCCTGTACATGGTGGCGGTGTTGACGGGGGATCACCACGTGTCCGATGATTGACTACATTTGTTTCGAGCTAATATGACACATTCTAGCTATTTAGATCCGTACAATTTGTATTTCAATATTTAAGTACTTGTGCAAATACGTAATAACCACATCTTTAATTTTTTTTTCTTTCTTTTTTTGAAAGGATAAGCACGAAGGCTACAACAAATGCAAGCACGCGGAATAGCAACAAATTAAATCAGCTCCCTATAGGGATATACATACACTGAATACAGAAATCAAGCCTTTAATCATCTACATATATCCGTGGAACATTTCAGATCAATTACTGCTGTTTGAGGAGAACTTAGCCTGCAGCCCGTCTATGGTCTTCTTATCCAATTGGAAGGCCTTGGCAAGGACTTCATCATATATAGGTGGATTCGAACCAAAGAGCGCATTAGCTAAGGTCGTCACGTCCGGATTTTGGCTGTTAAAGGCCACAATTATCACAGCCTTGGATGGGCCGTTGTTGAACTGAAAGTGGATGAGCCCTTGGGGGAAGACGAAGACATCGCCCTTTTTTAGCAATTTTGTAAAATATCGGTTGCCCGGGTTCGACGTGACGAAGCCCGCATGGATTGATCCTTCTATGACGGTGATGATCTCGGTTGCTCGGTAATGGATATGCGGAGGGACGACACCATAAGGAGCAAAAACTGTCCGAACCAACGAGATGCCAAGGGTGTTGAGTCCTGGCAGCTCAACCACGCTGGCTACGGACACATTAAACCCTAAACTCTTGAATACGAGACTAGGCTTGTTGAGGTTGGAGAAGAAGAAGTCTTCCGCTGTGACATGTTTAGGGTTCTTGCAAACGAATCCATTCACTATCACTGCAAAAATTAAATAAACCAATATATATGATATGATGCACAGACACCTAATTAATTAAGTATATGCTACATGATTTTTTTTGAGCTCATGCAATATATGCAATTAGCTAGTTGGTAAAATAAATCACTACCTGTGGATGTCAAGTCGGCGACGCAGAAGTCCTGAAGAGGACTAGGATCTGCAGCAAAAGCATGAGAGGAAACCATGACAAACAGAGCAAGCAAGAGCACCTTGGTGACCATTTCTCCTTCTCTAGCTAAAACTACGTCTTTGAAAGTTCAAAGATAACTATGAGATAGATATGGTGGCTTGGAAGTGTTGGGCGTGCTTATGTAGAGATACATGCATGTATAGAAGAGCTGGATTTCAATTATTGTTTTATTTTCTAACATTAAGAAAGGCTAATAGTCAGAGCTTTAGTATACGTTGTTCAGCTGCCTCTTTAAATATCCTCCACTCTCAAGACTTTTGATATAGATTTTTCCACCCCTCTCTTGCCCTCTTCTCCTTATTCAACTACTGCCTTACAGCTCATCTTATTAAAAAAAAAAAAAACTACTGCATTACAAGTACAATCTAAACTACTCATATTTTAATCTTGTAAAGATCTGAGTCAAGAGCTGGCTGGGATTCAAAACAATATGAGTCATCGATATGATGGTTCCGAAAAGAAGACTTAGCTCCAGCATTTCCTCATGGTCCCTACTCCACCTTCCCCTTTCCTCCTTTTCTCTCATCGTTAGGTGAGGAGGTGACGTTTTTTTTTTCTTCTTTTGGGATAAACAAATTGACGTTTTCCACATGGTCCTCAGACATTTGAAATTACGAGATATCCAATATCTTATCCGACTAGAACTTAATGGTGGCCGCCCCCTTTTCTCCTTTTTTCCTCTCTTCTAAAAAGTTCCTGAGAATGTGACACAAAGAGGAGGGACTTTTCTATGGCCTGAGTGATACAACAAGGCATCAAAGTTACCTTCATATCATAAAGGGTTCTTGACTAGTGGAAAGCGATTCAACTGTCGATTGCTCTGGTCCTTCTCAATGGCTGTTTCACAGCATCCGGATCTACCATATTAGGGCATCAATGTGAAAACAAGAGGGTCTTTTCTATGGTACGTAGAGGCATATATCCAGCGTACAGGACATCAATGTGATCGATCTTTAAATTAATTAATTGTTCTCAAATAGAGGAAGGCAAGGCAATACAATAAGTTGATTTCTCTAGCTGGTCGGCTTCTAGTGGAAATTGACTCGCTGATCTTTGCAGTGGATCTCGTTGATCATGTCAAAACTTTCAAACTTGATTAGGAATATTTTCCGAATCCTAAAAGTGATACCACGTACTGTTGGGATTGCTACAGGAACGATGATCGCACTAAGCTAACCTAGACTTAGCCGCAGCTGATGCTGAAAACGTGGATGATCAAAATAAAAATGGAAGACATGCAATAAACCGAAGGAATAGCAGCTGGTTTAACATGGAAAACTCTTCAAAAACTAACTAGCTAGAAGGAAAAACACAATGGGTGATCATCACCAATCACCGATCGGAATCCTCCCCTAGCTATAGTATTTAAGTGATGGGTACACTGATTTCTTCTTCCTAGAAAACTCCTTTTGAGGATTATATAGGACGTCTCGCTCTCTTCTTTTTTCTCTTATACACCACTTCTCCCATTGATGAAGAAAATCCTACCACAAGAGGAAGCTATTGTGGCGGCGATTGTCATTGCTGTAGTAGATGCAATTAAACAATGGCGCAGGGTAACGTGGATCTCTCGATGGGAGAGACAATCAGACTCTCTATGGGAGAGACAACCAGATTTCTATGGGGAAGAAACAAAAAAAACCCTAATTTCATTCATCAATCAAAACTGACATTACAAACCCTAAGGCCTCCTTTTATAGGTTTAAGGAAAGACCAATTCAAACATTGACTCAAACATCATTATCCAAGTTCTAAACCCGGAACTCAAATAAGAGAAATCCTACTCAAAATAGGAAAGTTACCAAAAATAGAAACCGATAAAACTGCCTAAAAACGAAAGTTTTCACTAAAACTAGAATTTTAAGCCAAATGAAGAGGAATTTGGATTCGGGGGTCAAGGTCATGGAGAGATAGAAGATCTCCTATGATTCATGACGGGCTCGTCGACCCGGTCGTTTTGACTGGTCGCATGCCCCGATCGACTCCCCGGATCAAAAGTTATGGCCATCCGACGGTCGGGGTCGCCCGGAGATCTCAGTCGAACGGATGGGGTCCGAATGCGTCCGGATCGCCTCGGGAGCTGCTCCGGATCGGACTCGATCAGGTCCGCCCTTGGTCCTGCATCAAACAAGCAACCCCTTAAAGGTGCTTCGTGTGATTTATTTTTATTTTGTCTGAAGTTACATCTGAAGGGTTTTTCTTTTCTTTCTCTTTTTTGAAGGAATTGAAAGAGGGTTGTTACCTAAATTCTTATGAAGGGTTAATTTTATGTAAGATGCATGCGTGAGAGAGATTGAAGAGAGGATAAGAGAGAGATGGGAAGAACAGAGAGATTGCCAAGTGGCGTACATTAACTCATACCAGCAAAGAATTATGCCACGTTAGCGTACATAAATTCAGATTATGCCACCTAAAAAATATCCTCCACACATCATATATATACCCACACCTGGGCATTTAAGTAATTTCTCATATCTTGCTACTTAGGGTCCGTTTGGCTCGCAGGAATGGGAGCGAATGGGAGTGAATCCGGTGAATCCCGGAATCGGCGGATTCCGGATTCTCGGATTCCGCCTTTTGGCTCGCTGGCGGATTCCGTTTTTGGCGTCCGCGTCCCGAGCGGATGCCGTCCGCGGGATCCGCACTCATGTGGATACCGCGAATTCCAATCCGGGATCCGGTCCAAACGGACCCTTAGTGATCTTGGTTGAGTTTCTTAGGAGACGGATGCAGAAGAATTTCATAAATATGATGAAGTTGAGGGATAATTATGTAATATTATAAGTTTTTATGAGTAAATATGTAATAAACTCTAACAAAAGAAGTTGACTAATGTATATAGTCTAATACGAGGTTTGAACCTAAGATCTCTACTATGATACCACATGAAACTCTAACCACTCAATTCAAAATTTTAAGTCTTTTTCACACGATTATAGTATAATATATCTCTCCCTCATTCACACGAACACGCATATATTATATATATGTAGGGCAACCATACAAACATACATGTAGTAGTACTGTTTCCTTATTCAAAAGCAAAGTACAACAAGTAGCTAGTGTACAGACCATTGATCAGATCCAGGTCTGTTTCTGGAGAAAGTCGATGACCTCCTTATCCAGCTGAAAGGCCTTGGCAAGAAGCTCATCAGTGATCGGCGGCATTGCACCGAAGACTGTGTTACCGACCCTGCTCACGCCGGGAAACTGGCTGCTGAAGCTGACCATCACCGCGGCATTCTCCTTCTCTTGCATGTTGAACTCGAAGTGGATGAGCCCTTGGGGGAAGATGAAGACATCACCCTTGTTCAGCTTTTTCATGAAGAATTTGTTGTTGGGGTCCGACGTGACGAAGCCCACATACAGCGTTCCTTCCACCACTGTGGTGACCTCGGTTGCTCGAGGGTGGAAATGAGGAGGGTTAACACCATAAGGTGCAAAGTCTACGCGGCCCACGGTGATGCCAAGGGTGTTGAGTCCTGGCAGCTGAGCCACGGTGAGCACCGACACATTAGACCCCAGTTTGTTGTCGGTGTTACCAGGCTTGTTGATGCCGGAGAAGAAGAAATCGTCGGCTGTGACATCCATGGGCTTCTTGCAGACAAAACCATTTACCACCACTGCAACAATATTACAACAACGACATGATGCACATAGATTAATTATATGCAAAAAAAAAAACAAGAAAATTAAAGAGTAAATAAGCTATATCTTACGTACCTGGAGATTTCATGTCGGCGACACACAAGTCCTGAAGCTGGCTGGGATCTGCAGCAAATGCATGGGATGAAGCCATGGCCAATAGAGCAAGCAAGAACAAGTTGGCAGCCATGACTACTCTTTTTTCCTAAGAGCTGCACAATTAAAAGGATGGAGAACAAGGGTGAAGTTTTGTGATGAGACTATGGTGGCTCACAAGGGGTGGGCTTATATAGAAAGAGATCGAGATGTAGGACTTGGCATTGCAAAAGGTTTAATTAATAAAAATGCGGAGTATTTTGGTTCTGTAGAAGATGGCGTACGAAGTACTTCGCGTTAGGTAATACTTCATGCAGAAATTTCTTCAAAACTGGTAAATGTCAACATTCCAATGCATCGGCTGGACTTTTCCTGTTTTGGGCTACGTGGATTAAACCTTGAGCCAAGAATCTGACTTCTGAGTAGAAGGCGAATTTGACTGCTGAGGAGAAGGCGAGTCGCGCAAGGCTAAATTAATTTTATTTTGAAAAAGGAGATGGTTAGCTATTAGTGCAAAGGTGCATGCATGCATGGCTAGCTCTCATTAGGTTAGGCACTTAGGCCCAGGCAAGTACCATATACATGTGTAAGCTAACCTATTTCTTTATGATTTACTGTACAAGATGCGAAAACTCCAACATGATTTTTGCTGTGAAGTCCGTCCTAATTAAGGAACTGTGCGTATACACTACCAGTTGGTTATTCAAAGCACAGTATGCGAATAGTAGCTTTGCCGGTTGGCCATTGAGAGCGACTCGCCACCGGCAATATTCGACCATTTCAATGCCCAGTACATATATAGGATATGCTGCTACTAGGGTGTGTGAGGGAGATTAGGTGGATTAGTCACAATTTTGTAAATGTTAGCTAGCTTTGTCCATATCAACAGTTATTAATGGGAGGGCGGCTGGTGTAGCTCGCCAAGCCCTAGTCATGAGGCTCTGTATAGCAGTCCACCTAGCTCGAGCCCAGCAGTTCAAGTTTTTGTTTTGAGTCCGGGTGCGGAGGGAAAAAAAATCATAGAAGTGTATATGAGGCCCTATTTGGTTCGGGAATAGAGCGGGGATAACCCTATTGTCCCTGATTTTATTCCTAAATATCATTTTCTTATCCGAAATAATTATTATTTATTTATTCTTATTTTTTAAATAATAAATTTATTTTCACTCATTATTATTATTTTTTCTAATCCCTTATCTTAATTTATCCCCGAACAATCATTATTGATTTATCGATATTTTTCAATCATTACTCATTATCCCACTCTTTCTGACCTCGAAAACCCTTATCCTAACATATCCCTATTTATTCTATTTATTCATAAAATCCCTTATCCCTATTTATTCTTATTTCTTTTATTTCCTAACCAAACAAAGGCTAAACTTTCTAGCACGTAGGTCTGGCTAACCACAAGCTGCTCAAGCAAAGTTACGTGACCTATGAACATTAGTGGAAAATTACGTCCAAATTCCAATATGCCAAATTCCATGGTCGTATTTGGCAAATCGGTCATATTAGCTATTAATGTAGTCTAATTATTTTAGTCATAACTTTTTCATATGATGTCCAAATTGGATGATCTCTGGTACCGTTGGAAAGATAATGTGAAGATCTACAACTATCATGTTCAAGTGTTTCTAGATTCCAAGATTATCATTGGAAAAATTACAGCGGAAGACAGGAGACGTTGTTTAGTGGCAGTTCCAGAGTAGTTCAGACAAGTTATGTTGTTCTGGTGGTTTCAACTTTCAAAACAGTTCTGACAGTTGCAGCGTAGTGGATGGTTAGGGTGGTTTTAAAGTGGTTGTTAGAAACTCTATATAAAGCCATGAAGATGCAGAAAGAAGCTCTCTCCCGAAATCAAGAGCAAAAGCCACTTTATTTATCTTTTAGCATGTATCAGTAGACTTAGATCTATTTACCATGTACTCTTTTAAATTCAGCAATGGAGCTTTTATTCTTTTAAAATTCCTCCAATCAGTTCTTCATTTCTAAGAGCATTGTTACCATAATTTCATTCATAGGAGTAATTCTAACATAATTTATCATCTATTATTCTCATTTTCCATGACTATAATGACAATTGATCAATTATCACTTGCCGCTACAAAATTTTTTTGTTCCAGTGATTAAAATAAAGTTCAGGATAAGTGACCTACTCTGATCAGTGGAATGAATTGAAACTTGTTGATCTTAAATAATCGTTTAAGTAAAACGTCGGTTGGGAGTGGGGTGCACTGTACTACATATTGCTCTATAAAAACTAGTTTTTAGTCGTGCAAACAGTATTCATTGATGAGGGAAAATCATGAGATCATTTATAACTTATTAGAGTAGCTAGCAAATAACATATATTAATTACGGTTGTTGATCAAGTACTGGGCCTACAGCCAGTCTGGTCTTCTTCTGCAATTGAAATGCCTTAGCAAGGACTCCATCATAGTTAATAAGACAGATTCAAACCAAAGACCGCGTTTGCTATATGGTGGTCATGCCCGCCCGTGAATGGTGTTGCATTGTTGAATTGAAAGGGGATGAGTGGCGCAGGGTGAACGGGAAAGCTTTTCGTCGGGAGAGATAATCGTCCTCTCGGTGAGAGAGAAAATCAAAATTTTTAAGAGGAGAAAACGACTCAACTTGTATTCATTTAAAAATTGTCCAACTATAAACCCTAAAACTCTTTATGTAAGTAAGGAGAAATCCACTTACAGATGGACTCAGATTACAAATCCTCAATTAAACGTTATTTAGTGGCAGTTCCAGAGCAGTTCAGACAAGTTATGTTGTTCTGGTGGTTTCAACTTTCAAAGCTATTCTGACAGTTGCAGCGTAGTGGATGGTTCAGGTGATATTAAGGTGGTTGTTAGAAACTCTATATAAAGCCATGAAGATGCATAAGGAATCTCTCTCCCGAAATCAAGAGCATAAGCCACTTTATTTATCTTTTAGCATGTATCAGTAGACTTAGATCTATTTACCATGTACTCTTTTAAATTCAGCAATGAAGCTTTTATTCTTTTAAAATTTCTTCAAACAGTTTTTCATTTATAGGAGTAGTGCTACCATAATTCCTTTCATAGGAGTAGATCTATCTCTAATAAGAGTAGTTCTAACATAGTTAATCACCCATTATTCTCATTTTCCATGACTTTTCATCATTTATTTTATCACCACTTCCAATTTTCCATTTTCCACTTCACATCCATTTTTCTGAAGCTTCGACACCTCCGTTCGAACTGAGTTTGAAGGTGGTGTTTCTTATCACAATCCCTGATTTTGGTTTGTTGGACCTTGACCAGTCAACGGTCAAATTTCTGTTCAACATTTTTTGCACACCCGATGGGACAATGTGTTGAAGCTGTAGAAAGAAGAAAGAATAAAATGAGATGTGACGCTTCCAGATTTGCTATTTTCATAGACGTGGAAAAGGGTTATGGACTCTGATTTTGGTCAAAATTTTCTTAGATGGTGTATGTCCTCCGATGAAAATTTCAAAGGTGAGAGAACCAAAGTCATTTTGCCTTCTTTCCTATAAAACCAAGGTGGTTTTACTTTGTTGGTGAGAAACCCGTCGTTGACAAAACAACAAACTCTAAGTGGTTTCTGTTTAATAAAAGACAATTATGTGGGGGCAAATTGTCCATGTAATGGTATGGACATTATTAGCTCTAATGACGTTTTGATTATGTTTTGATGATGCCAATATGTTCTTAAATGATAAAATATATATGTGATAAAATATATGTTGATAACTAGCTTTAACTTTCATATTTGAGATATTATTGAGTTGATGAATGATGCATGGATGCATCCGGGGAGCTCACGGATGATGCGCGAATGCATCCTTGGAGCTCACGGATGATGCGCGGATGCATCCGTGGAGCTCACAGATGATGTGCGGATGCATCCGTAGGATGCGACGGTCGATCCATGGATCGACCGTGAGGCGCGACGGTCGATCCGTGGATCGACCGTGAGGCGCGACGGTCGATCCGTGGATCGACCGTGAAGCTTTTATGAAGAAAAGTAAGGTGCGACGGTCGTTCGGTGCATCGACAGTGGGAAGCTTTTTTCTTAACAGAGCCTGACGGACGATGCAACGGTCGACCGTTAGGCGTGACAGACGATGCATGGATCGACCGTGAGCCCAGAAACTAGCCGTTAAAGAGCCGTTGCATAAACAGAAAATAGCCGTTAGAAGCTATTTTTTAAGGCCCTAAAACTCAAGTATATATGAGAAGATGCAGCAAAATTGGGGTAAGGCTAAGGGAGATATTAGTTTACATTGTAATAAGTTTTGTCTTCTTTTGAGAGCTTTAACCTTTGTAAAACTACTTCAAGTGTGAAGTATGCTTTGAGAGAAATATCCAAGAGAGAGCTTGGAGTGATTTGTAAGGTTCTCAAGCACCCGTAAGCTTGAGGGGGAGCTCCAGCAGTTGTTGGAGGATTTGTAAGGTTGCCAAGCACCCGGAAGCTTGGTGAGAAAACTTATAAGGGAGAATTACAAGTAGTGGAACCTCAAGGAGGCCCTTGAGAGAGTGGACGTAGGCAAGGTTTGCCGAACCACTATAAAATCTGGTGCAAGTCTCCTAACTCTTTCTCTCATCCTTCATTGCATGCTTTATTTATAGTTTTCATATCTAAACAAGCATACTAGTCTTCTAGCTTTCAATCTTAGTTTTCATCTATTGTATTTTCGCAAAATGGTCCAATTCACCCCCCTTGGACCTTCGACATGAACGATGGCAAAAAATCCCCAAGTACTAATTTCAAAATGTTCAATATAATTGAACAAAAAAAGTCCTAATCATAATATGGTAATGGTCGATCAAAAGGAGTAGAATCTTTCAGAGGGTGGTGTTAAGATAAAAATGACCAAATTGAAGATGAATGATCTGAAGGTGCAAAAACGTCTTGATCATCATATGATGGATGATACAATTAACCAGAAAAAAGGCCAAAGCATGGCGTAGTGATGGACGATTCAAAAGAACTAAAACGTCCAAGTATATTTTGAAGGCTCATTTATGACAAAAGAAAGGGCCTAGAGAAAAAGAGTGGTCGAGCATGGGTGGCAAAAAGACAAGGTGGAATATGTGTTCAAGGTGGTGCTCATCATGCATTTATTAGCCAAACATATATGTATTTATTGGCCTACCTAACATGTGGAGTACATGTAAAAAAATGTATGTGAGAAGGTGCTGTGAAAAAGTGCACTGCATGCCATGCATGGCCAATCAATGTTTGCTATAAAATAACATATATATATGTGTGTGTGTTTTATGGCCGATCGTCTTCATCCTGCCCGATCATCACTTGCCATAAAACAAGTATATTGGGCGAATGGCTAATAAAATATGTTTTATGAACGACTCAATTGGCCTACAAAATTGTCCAATTGGCCAACAGAATAGCCAAATTGGCCAACAAAATCATCCACTTGGCCGAAAAAATTGTCCAATTGGCCAACAAAATCAACAATTGGCCGACAAAATCGTCCAATTGGCCAATAGAATCGCCCAATTGGCCAACAGAATAAGATTTTTACAAAAAATTTCTATTTTTATAAAGTCCGGGGGGCAAAATGTTAGCCATAAATATAACCATGTCCTAAAGTAGTGGCGGATTTACGTGGGGGCGAGTGGGGGCGACTGCCCCCACTCAACCCAAAAATAAAAAACAAAATTTGTTTTTTAAACACACATGAAAACCCACAACCTCATCTCCCAATTCTCCCGCCTAAAATCTCTATGTAGTTAAACGATGAGAGAGAGTTGGGATGGGATATGACTGACTAGCCATCCCATCCGCCTCAATGCCTCATCTGTCTCTCTCTCTTCTCTCATCTCTCATCTCCCTCTCTTCTCTCACCCGGTCATCCCCCTCTGCCAACGATGAGAGAGAGTTGGGATTTGACCCATTTAAACTCATAAACCTAAGAATAATCAAGAGATTCGAGTGTAATTATTAAGTTTAACTCGATCCGAACCCAACTAAACAAGTTAGAGGGGTCACGGGTCTAGTCGGGTTGACTTGTTTAAACGGGTCGGGTTGGGGTTGAAGAACCTGATCCATTTATTAAATCGGGTTCGGGTTGGACTTATTGGCTAATATATCTTATCTCGATCTGACCCGAACCCGATGTTAGCTTGAGCTCGATAACAACTCGCTCGATGTTAGCTCAATTCCTCTAGAAGCGGGGGTCAGCTTGATCGATATCAACTTGATCTAGCTATATATATATATTTCAAAGGATTTTGGTATTTTTCTAATTGTTTTCATATATTAACACTAGGTGTGTCCCGTGCCATCTTGCACGGGTAACCACCCATCCCCACTACCCTCCAACCACCCACCCCCATTGCCCCCTCACTTCTCCCATCTTTATAACTCAACTGCCACGTGTCCCCTTTCTCCTCCTCTTTCTATGACTCAGCTGTCATGTGTGAAAAAATACATGAGTCAGTTTGTGACTTATAAAACATGATCTTATATAAAAGACGAGATGAGCCTCCCGTGACCACCATCCCCACTACTCCCTTTTACATTATTTTATCTCGATCATCTGATATACCATGCATAACTTGGATCGAGCATTTTCAGTCGTCTGATAGAATGCACATGATTTTATATAATAGATTATGTGGGCCTCCGTGCCACTTGACACATAACTATCAGCCCCATACCCCTCTCCCTCCTAACCACCTACTAACCACCACCCTCCACTACTCCCTTCCACGTTGCTTTATCTCGTTTGTATGATATATTCGGACTTAACTTGGATCATGCATCTTTATCTGTATGATAGGAGGCACCGGATCTTATCAACCTTATAAGGAGCAAAAACGGTTACAACCGTTTACCTCCTATTAGTTTATTTACATGTATATTTTCCTAATTTAACTTTGTATATTTTTATCATCTTCCCTAGGTTAGTTTTAAATATACATCATTATAATCATAAGCCAGGAGATTAGTTTTAAATATACATACTTATCTACCTTATAAGATCAAAGGTAGTTACTTTTATGACTCGTCATCTGAGTCATAAACTTATACACACATGGCATACACGTGGCATACACGTGGTATAAAATTATAATTAAATAAACAAAAAAAAGGATAGTGGATGATGTGACGTAAGTTATAATAGAGATAGTGGGGGCGGGCAGTTAGCCGTGCCATGTGGTACGGGCCCACCACCTAGTATAATATATTTCTCAACCGTTGCATATTCATGTCAACAGTTAGGATTTATTCTAAGTATAGCTTACAATTACATTTAACCCGGTCATCAATTCTGTAGTTATTATACATTTCAGATCTCAGCCGTTGGATATAAATATCAACAGCTGAGTTGGATATCAATATCAACAGTTGAGATTAGCCTAGGCTACTTTATATCTAAGATTCCCGACCCAACCGAGTGAACCCACTCACCCCTCATCACTCAAGCGCCGCTCGCGATCTCTCTCCCTCTCACCTCTCCCTCTCTACCTCCGGCGTCGGCCTCTCTACCCTCCTCTCATCTCTCTCCCTCTCATGGTCTCTTCCCTCCAACCTCCGGCCTCTCCGACGGTGGGTAGCTTGGTATCGCGGCGGCGGAGTGGTGGAGGAAGGCGGTTCGCTGGCGAGGAGCTCGTGGATCGAGATGAGATCGGGTCTGGCGCAGCTTATGGAAGGGCTTATGGAAGGGCCGGACTCGGGCGCGGGGGAGGGTGGAGAGGGGTGGGGGAGGTGGGTTAGCGTCCAGCTGTCGCAGACGACATCGGTAGCAGGCGGCGTCGGCGCTGCGGTCGGATCTCCGGCTCTTCCTTGGGGTTATGGGGGCGCCGCTTGCTCCGGTTCGTGTTAGCACTGGGGACCCACTTCCGCATCTTAGCATCAAGGATGCCCCCATTGTAAGCTCTTCTTTCTCGTGCCATCCATTTCTACACTGGATTTGCAAGATGCGGTATTGGTTTTGGTATATAAAAATTCTTGGTATTATTGTTTATCGAGGAAATCGTTGGATTTTACAGATTATATATGCGACTTTTCATGTCAATGGGATCTGAGAGGTGGTTTCTGATATACCTTTTCTCTTTTCTTGTTTTTTTGTTTTTTTGCTTATCATTAAGCTTTGGAATTTTTTTTAATAATATTATTTTAATAAAATATTATTAATATATACATGTGAAGAAAATATTGATGAGAATATGTCCTCAATTTTTTTTAACATTGTCGAGGGAGATGTAACTTTAAATTACGTGTTCATACCGAAGACATTGGTCTCAGGTCTTTGACCTTTATCCAGACAACATGATCAAGCGCAGTGAAGATTATGAGAGGCCTTTTAAGACATGGTTCCGCAAACAATTTTTGATGATACCAACCATGTACCGCTGGCGCGTCACCCTTATTTGGAGCTTCGCCGTTGGTCACCCCGCCCTTACCATGAGCTCCATCCCATGTCGCCTCCCTGCCACGAGTCTTCGCCGGAGATATCGACGACAACGACCTCCAGCCTCTCTCTCTTCCACTCCTCGTTCCTCGGAGATACCAACGGCAGTGAGTTTCAACCTCGCCGTCCTCTTTCTCTTCCACTCCTCCGTCGTCAATGAGCAAGTCCTATGCTCGGGTGGGCGGAGAGGAGCAGCCGGTTGCGTGCGGCGCTGCCATCGCCGTCCCGGATAGGATGTTGAACTCGGTCCGGCAGGTGGCCTTCTCTTTCAACCCTTCGACGCTGACTTAGGCTAGTCAATAGTACACGTCGTCTAATGATCCCGATTTACATTTTTTAATTTATGTGTAAATAGAAGTTAACACCGGGTTTATATATAATACAGCAAAATCCAAGTTACTTTTATGATGATGTATATTCTTATGCCAATCTCCAAAATTCAAGAACAGGAAATAAAGGTGACACTGAGAAGTCCCTTTTCTTATCACATTACTGAAGCCAAAGGAATATTCAACTATGCATGAATGGAAATTAGAAGAAGCCACTAAACCCAGAGAAACATGTTCTAATTCAGTGGGAGAAGATAAGGGCAGTCGCTGTCGCGAGATTAGGCACCTCAACTAACATTGGAAATGTAAGGTATCATGTCTAAATTTTATATTTATTGATAATTTTGTTGATTTAATTTTAAAATTAATTAGATTTATATTATGGTTCATACAAGACAAATTGAGGCAAATTTGGATCAATTACATGCTAATTGGGTTAAGTTAATCACTGCCGTTGGATTGGAACTTGAGAGAAGGATAATCGGACGGCTGAAGGAGGATGCCCTAGCTGCTCATATGGAGAGGAGGGCAGAATTGGTGTTGGTGGCCACGAAAACGGAGAGAAGAATAGAACAGAGGGAGAGGTGGCTCTCGGGGCGGCTACGGAAAACACAGAGAGGAGAGAGAGCGCTGTGGAGGAAAATAGAGAAGATGACGGCGGCCAAAGAAATAGAGGAGAGGACGGCTGACAAAGAAATAGAAAGAAAAAGGGGCGGCGGCAAAAGAGAACAGGGAAGGGAGGTGTTGGCCAACGTGGCCTCTTTGAGAGATTGATGGCTGTGATGCCATGTGCCTCCTAGTTGTGAGGGGAAGATGCACACATAGAGAGAAGGGGGTGCTGTAGCCAAAGAAGAAAGAGAGAGTGCCAGCCGTGTGACTGTGTGAGGGATAAAAGAGAGGAAAGAGAGAGAGAGAGCGGCCGTGAGGGAGAAAACAGAGAGTAGAGAGAGCAGTGGAAGAGAGAAGAATTAGAGAAGAAGAGAGAGAAAGAGAGAGAGAGGAGGGAGATTTGAAGTGGAGGCAATCAATCAAGAAAAGCAGAGCTGCGAACCGTGATTCGAGGAGTCGAGCAAGTGCGAGGACGACAGCGTGTATCTGAGGAGTCAGTACAGTGAGTCTTGTTAACTTGTGTACACGGTAGTCTTGCTTTTTAGTGGATTGATTTCGCCTGGTCCTGCGGTGGACCCGTGGTTTTTACCCGTGAGGGTTTTTCCACGTTAAAAATCGTGTGTCTTCCTTATTGTGTGTGCTTGATTTATTTCATATCTCTGCTTCTACGTATTTCGGATATTTTATGGGGTCTATTTAATTTCAGCAAATAAATTAAACAAAAAGGACTAGGTTGCCAAAGGATATATGGATCATGTTGAAGCCCCGTAGTATGGTGTCGTACATTAATCCTTTCTAATTATATAAACCTCTGATTGAGGAGGTATTGGGAATCCTCTTCTGATGAGGGTATCAATTATCTGGTATGACAGTTTGGGTGTTTTGTGGACCCGGATTCACCCGGATTCGATAGTTGATATCCTCTCTCACCCCTATCCGATACTCTCTCTGTCCTAAGGCGTCTTTAACTATTAAAAAGAAGAAGAAGAAAAAAAAAAGATAAGAAATATCAAGTTAGGATAGCCGACTAAGATAGGCCGGGCTGTCAATCTGACTCACAGCTCCAAAACACCGCTTGATATAGGGTCGGCCCTTGAGGTCTATAACTGCTTGCTCTGCTCAATGGTGGCTTGTGTAACAACTCATTATATTGGCTTAATTCCTTAAACTAATAACAAGCTCAGAGATATCGGCTTAATTCATCTTGAAAATTTGCAATACATATAAATGTATTTTTATTTTCTACATATTTTATAATTTGAAGATTTCATCTTAGCCATTGATTAGCTAGCTATTCACCAGTACAATAATGCCTTTCTTATACTTGTTGTTAGGATCTAGAGGAGAGGAGGAAGAAGAAGCAAGCAAGCACAGACACAAGATTTACGTGGTTCACCCCAGAATAGGGCTACGTCCACGGAGTCGCTGGAGGTTTTTCACTATCTCAGAGGCAAAGAGCCAATTACAAGTTTCAATGACGGCCGCCCATACAAACCCTCATATCCTAGGGTTTCGGCACATAGGGAATAGAAAAATTACATAAACTACCCCTATCAACGAATCTTCAAATCCATTGAATGAGCTATGTAACTTCTTCTCATATCCTAGGGTCGATCCTCGCCGGGGCGCTGCCCCGGACCCCGTCAACTCTGCGTAGTGGGTCATGGTCGGGTCCGGCATGATCAGGCTCCACAAACTCAACACTTGTACTAGTGGATTTCCGTGCCCCTGACACGGTTTAATTGATTGGTCATGATTAATCAATGATTTATAAATTTTAATGAAAAAAATGCAACATCTCCGTCTTTATGTTGATGCCGCAACCTTCTGCATTCCAAGGAGGTAATGGCATGTCTAAAATAATAAGACTGTAATGTACAATCATGTCAATGAGCAAACAAAGTTTACTTGGATTAAAGAAAGAAAGAAAGATAAGAGATTCTTGTTTATAAGAAACGTATTTTAAGAAAAACTGAACTCATGTGATGGGGGTGTTTCTTGACCGCTAGATAAAACTCTTCTAGCATCTTGTGGGCCGTCAGATATACCAAAACCCTGTCTTATAAGATTCGATTTGTCAGATCGAAGTGGACCGAGGACAAAACGAAAAGAGAAAGATTGGGCCTCAATTTGACTTGGGCCAGAGTGCGAGGCCGTCCACTTATAATCGGCCCTCAATTGTGGAGATGGCTTAAGAAATGGACTAAATTCATAGGCATGCAGATATAACCAGCTGGTAGACCCAAAACGGAGACAAAAAGGTGATTCGGTCAAGGTTGATAAATTTACAAGCTTTTATAACGATATGATTATTGCTATAAAACACGAAGGCATATACATGTGTCATGTGTGCCATTTATTTGCATAGTCGAAGCAAAGTATGAAAATTACAAATTGATATACGTGAAAGAATCATATATAGAATATATGCATGATCTATATATAGTTAGTGATCATTATACAGCCATGCCTGTGCCTGCAGGTAGCCAATGACTTCCTTATCCAACTGAAAAGCCTTAGAAAGAAGATCAGCACTGATGGGCGGCTTCGAACCGAAGACGGCGTTGCCGGCGGTGATCACGCCGGGGCTCTGGCTGCTCAAACCTACAATTGCCACTGCACGCTTGTTTCCTTGGTTGATCTGGAAATGGATGAGCCCTTTTGGGAAGACGAAGACATCACCCTTGTTCAGTACTTTAGTGAAAAGCTTGAAGGGGTACGTCGTGACGAAGCCCACAGAGATCGATCCTTCCACCACTGTAATGACCTCAGTTGCCCGGGGGTGAATATGAGGAGGGTTAACACCATAAGGCGCGAAGTCTATGCGAGCCATCATGATGCCAAGGGTGTTGAGTCCTGGTAGCTTGGCCACAGTGACTAGTGTCACGTTAGAACCAAGCTGATTCTGGGTGTCAGCAGGCTTGCCGATGCCGGAGAAGAAGAAATCTTCGGCTGTGACATTTGAGGGATTCTTGCAGACAAAACCATTCACTATTACTGCAAAAGTAGACCAGCATATGTTATATAGAGTTTATAGCTAGGGCTAGTAAAAAAGCTAAGGTGACAAGTTTTCATACATATATACACACACGTAGAAAATAAGGTGTTCGGTGTACGCGCGTATATACCTGGAGACGTCTGGTCGGCGACGCAAAAGTCCTGGAGCTGACTGGGATCTGAAGCAAATGCAAGAGAGGAAGCCAAGGCCATTAGAGTAAACAAGAGCATGTAGGTAGCCATAACTCGGAAGGATGGAAGGAAAGCAGAGAAGGTGGCCTCATATATATATAGAGATATATGTAGGACTTGGCAACGGAGCAGGTTAAAAAATGCTCATTTTTTCTCCTTAACGTACGTAAAAGATGACATATACTAGATATTTGTGTCTCACGGAAGAGGTAAACAAACGTTCAAGATTTCCATAATTATTGAATATTTCAATGCATTCAGGGGGACTTTTCTGCTCTGTTTAGCATCACGTGAATCAATCGGCGGAAGGAGTGGAATCCGTCTTTTCTCATTCAGCTTAATTCGGAATTAGGCGGAACTAGTTTATCTTGCTGCCCATTCGATAAATGTAGGAATCCCGGAGTCTGCTCGGTTCGAGCGGACGCCGCCATCCCGTCGGATTCCCGGAGTCCACTGCGGGATGGCAGCCAAACGCACCTTTTAATTGGATTATTCTTAGAGCCAATTTTTACTAATTCTGGCCGGCAATCGATCATCATCAATCAATCCTTGAATGATTCCACCGAGTTTCTTCCACGTGAAAGCCAGAGATCTTTGGCTGCGAAGCAATAATTAACGTGTTGACGCCGAATGAAAGACAAAAGCTCAATATTAAACAAGGGGATTTGGTCACAGACTCATTTGTATATTATTGTTTCTTAAAAATCTTGGACATTTTTTAAGACATTAAGTCCAAATGAAATTGCACATTTTTTCTTTTTTTTTCACGATTTTATTTCCTCGTCCACGGCCAACCCTCTTCCTCTTCCCACTCAATCGCATTTAGCTCTCCGACCCGACCACGCCACTGCCAAGCTCCCATCATCGGAACCCTTCTCCTCCAATCAGGGCCGGCCCAACCCCTAGGCAGCCGCAGGGCCCCACTTGAAAGTGGGCCCCCAAATTATATGTTTATTAATAAATTTGGATTTATATATTAAAAAATCTATGTTATTGAATTCATGTTTTATTGCTAATTAAGAATTTAGGGCCTATGTATGTATTAAAAAAAACCAAGTTATTGAATTCATGTTTTATTAGGTTTCTAACCAAACCGTTAGGCCCCCATACCTTCTAATTAATGTAAAAATAGATGTTAGGCTCCATTAAAAAGCCCCTTAGTTACCCCACTTGGAATTTGAAAAATGCATGTACGGTTGGCAAAAAAATTCTTGGGACTTGATATGGACATGTGTCCATCAATTTTGTCCTCTAGTTAATTTATAACTTTACTATTGATGGCTTGGATTTATATCATGAACTAACCTTTTGAAAGAAGTTTTGTCATCAGAAAATAACAATCCAATTCAAATCTTGAACTATATAAAAAAAGTAGATTGTTTTCCGAATACTTTTATTGTGTATAGAATATTGTTGATAATACATGTAACGGTCGTATATGCAGAAAGAAGCTTTTCAAAAGAAGCTAATAAAATCTTACTTGCGATCAATCATGTCACAAGAAAGATTAAATGGATTAGCTATGTTATCTATTAAAAAAGATATATTAGCTAAACTTGAATATAAAAATTTACTCAGTACTTTCGCAGCCCAAAAAACTAGAAGGATGATTTTTAAATAAGTTTATCATATTTAATTAATTTAATTTTCTTATTAATTATGATTAGTAAATACTTAAAGGCTTCATTTGATTTATTTGCCTAGGGCCTCAAAATTGATTGGGTCGGCCCTGCCTCCAATGACCACGACCTCGCCGGGACACTCTTCATCGCCACTGCAGTTATGAGTGATAATTATAAGTAGCTCAATAATATTGACGGTTAAGTTATGAGTGAAAATTATAAGTAGCTCAATAATATTGACGGTTAAATAATTATGCTGAATTTATTTTACAAGTATTGTCTGTATGAGTTGGTTTGGATTAGGACCAGTAATACATGCATGCTTTGTATACCTACCTTTTAGCAGTGTTCTAAAAAACGGTCTAGGCGGCCGCCTAGGCCCCGCCTAGGCGCTGGGCGCTTCCCGGCTGCCCCAATTAAGGCCTAGTCGATCGAGCTAGGCGTTGGCTGAAAATCGGCCGCCTAGGCGGGCTGGGCGGCTAGGCAGGCCGGGCGGTTTGCTCTCTAGTTACTCACTTATCCCTTATCCACTTAACCCAGTCTTTTGCTCTCTAATCTCCACCGACTGTCGACCGCCAAGCGCCCTCACCCCCGCACGCGCTGCCCTCTCTGATCTCCACCAGCGCCTAGACGGATCTCGAGACTCGAGAACTCATCTCCGTTGCTCTGCGCTGCTCTCACCCCCGCGCCATGCCGCCCTCTCTGATCTCCACCGGCGCCTAGACGGATCTCGGGACTCAAGATCTCACCTCCGCCGCTCCGCGCCGCCTTCACCTCGACCTCGAGAGATCTCACCTTCGTTTGCTCTATGGTCTCAAATCTCCACCGACCTCGAGAGATCTCACCCCTGTTTAAGGCATATGCTTGAAAGTTGCTAGAATCAAAACTTTGAAAGGAATAGTATTGCTATTTAAGCTTTATATTTTTATTTTATATAATTATATCTAATAAAAATTAAATTTAAATATAAAAAAAACCGTCTAGTCCCCGCCTAGGCGTCCGACTAGTCCTCTGGGCGCTAGTCCCCGGGCTTCCGCCCGACTAGCGCCTAGTGTTTTTTAGAACCTTGCCTTTTAGCAATAAGAAGTCTCATTGAATTAATGTTGCTCAAACTGCAGTTGGCGTGTATGGTCCTGGAAAACATTTTGCATGCCTTCCAAGATCCAAGACCCCAGTTCAAGGGGAAATTAAAGAAAGGAAAAAATAAAGGCATTAAGTTTATTCGAATCACATACAAAAATAAATATCTTGCATCAAGAGGTTTGTTAGGAGTCGACCTGATCAAAATTAGGCTCGGGTCAGTTTCGAGCCGAGCTTTCATATAGGATTAACAAGAAAAGAACCAAGTCCAAGCTCAGCCCGTCCTAGAACGTCGAGCCCATATTTATAGCCAAGCTCGACGATTAATTATTAAGTTTAACTCGATCTGAACCCAACTAAACAAGCTAGATGAGTCACGGGTCTAGTCGGGCTGACCTGTTTAAATGGGTCAGGTTAGGGTTGAAGGATTTGATCATTTTATTAAATCGGGTTCGGGTTGGACTTATAGGCCGAGATATCTTATCTCGACCTGACCTCAACCCGATGTTAGCTCGAGTTCGATAACAACTCGCTCGATGTTAGCTCGATTCCTCTAGAAGCTTGGGTCAGCTTGATCGATATCAGCTTGATCGAGCTCGAATATATATATTTTTAAAGAAAAATTTCAAAGGATTTTGGTATTTTTCTAATTGTTTTCATATATTAACACTAGTTGGATCCCGTGTCACCTTGCACGAATAACCATACATCTCCACTACCCCCTAACCACCCACCCCCATTGCCCTCTCTCTCCTCTCATCTTTATGACTCAGCTGCCATGTGTCCCCCTCTCTCCTCCTCTCTCCCTGACTCAGCTGCCATGTGTGAGAAAGTACATGAGTCAGATCGTGACTTACAAAACCTGATCTTATATAAAAGACTAGATGGGCCTCACATGCCATCTGGCACGGGTAACCACCACCCCCACTACTCTCTTTTACATGCCTTTATTTCGATTGTCCGATATATCAGGCATAACTTGAATCGGACATTTTCAGCCGCTTGATAGAATGCACATGATTTTATATAATAGATTAGGTGGGCCTCCGTGACACATGGCAGAGATAACTATCAGCCCCATACCCCTCTCTCTCCTAACCACCACCCTTCACTACTCCCTTCCACGTTGCTTCATCTCGTTCGCATAATATATTCGAGCTTAACATGGATCGGGCATCTCTATCCGTCTGATAGGATGCACTGGATCTTATATAATAGATTTCTCAGCCGTTAGGATTTATTCGCAAGTATAGCTTACAAT
>OY986965.1:4773018-5070533 GCA_963920575.1 Narthecium ossifragum | reverse complement strand
CTGGAAAATGAACAATAGTCATTGGGAAGGGAAGATATGCTGGGAATCTTGGAATGGCATCTTAGTAATAAAAAAAGTACTAGGGCCTAAATGCCTTAAGAAAAAAGGTATTCAACATTCTGGGCAAATATTTTATTGTCAAAGGCCTAAACTGTGAGGCCCGCTGGGTCTACCGTGAGACAAGATGTCTGCGCCTGGAGTGCGGGGCTGAGTCGGGTAGCCGGGTAAGCAATCCCACAATGCCTGGGTATGGTCCGGGGTTCGATATAAGTATATAGTAAGCCCTTAATAGACACAACGCGTTTTAAAGCCGTGATGGCAGTGATCCGTCAGAAAACTCCTACGTTAAGCGTGCTCGGCGTTGTGTCAGGGCGCGGCGTCGCTGGGCGGATCCTGGTCGGACCGGGAGCCCGCAAGGCGGGGCCGGGGCCCAGTGGAGGGCCGGGGAGTTGCATAAACGCCAATTAACCGATTTACCATGATTTGTGAAAAGTATCTTGAGTTATTGATGTGTGTCACGACGGAAAGTAACTAGTGATTGCCACTAATGAAAAGTAACTAGTGATTGCAACTAAAAGGAAGTCACTAGTGATTGCAACTACTGGAAAGTAACTAGTGATTGCAACTAATGGAAAGTAACTAGTGATTGCAATTAATGAAAAAAAATGTGATAGTTACTTTCCACAATGCTTGTGGTAGTAACTTTCTACAATGTTGGTCGTTATTTTTCACATTTTTCACAAAATACTTTCCACCAAAATTACTTCCTATAAATTAGTTTTCACATATAATATGTGAAAACTAATGTCTGCTATTTTTTTGACACTAGTTACTTTCCATTAGTTGCAATCACTAGTTACTTTCCGGTAGAATTGTGGAAAATAATTTCCAGTAGAATTACGGAAAGTAACTATCAAAATGGTGGTGGAAAGTAAGTACAAAAATGTGAAAAACAACTAATAGAATTGCGGAAAGTAATTTCCAAAATTGTGAAAAGTAACTAATAAAATTGTGCAAAGTAACTACCATAAGTGTTGTGGAAAGTAACTACCACCATACTTACTGTCCATAATTTTGGTATTTTTCACCTACTTCCTTGGCATATTTTCTTATTTTTCAACATTTTTTCTCGTTTTCTATTATTTTCCACAAATTTTCTACCTTTTTACCTACTCTCCCCCTGCTTTTTCTCTCTCCTCTCACCTCTTCCCTCGTCGTCCCTGATCTCCTCACCCCCCCCCCCCCCCCCCCCCCCGCCCCGTCCGTCAAGATCACGCTCCCCGATCTCATCGTCCCCGATCTCCCCCCCCCCCGGCGCGCGCCCCGATTGTCCGTTCCGATCACTCCATCCCCTGCGCCCCCGTCGCGATCCTCTTCACTGACGGCCACGGAGATCTCCGACTGGATCGCGACCTCCCCTTCACCGACGACGACGGAATCTCCGACTTTCCCATCCCAACCTCTTCCTCCTCCTTCCAACCTCCCCAGGATCCCATTTACCGATGGAATCTTCGACCTCTGCATCCCATTCATTGACAGCAACGGGATCTCCGACCTCCGCATCCCATTCATTGACATCAACGGGATCTCCGACCTCCGCATCCCCTTCACCGACGGCCACGGAGATCTCCGACGGATCGCGACCTCACCACCCCGACCTCCCCTTCACCGACGGCGACGGGATCTCTGACCTCCCCACCCCAACCTCTTCCTCCTCCTTCCAGCCTCCCCAGGATCCCATTTATCGATGGGATGTTCGACCTCCGCATCCCCTTCACTGACAGCAACGGGATCTCCGACCTCCGCATCCCCTTCCCCGACAGCGACGGGATCTCCAACCTCCACATCCCCTTCACTGACAGCGACGGGATCTCCGACCTCCCCACCTGATCCCAATCGGCCTTCCACCGATGACCTCCCCATCACCACCTCCGACGACCTCGGCAAGGAAGGCGAAGCGTCAAAAAGCCCAAGCGTCGTGGGAGGGGATTTTGGACATTAAAAAAATATAGCTAAGCATAACCATGTGTTAGGGTAGTACCATGTGTTAGGGTAGTAAACGTCTTAAGTAAAATGTATCCGGACTTACAACTAGATATTTCATTGTTAATGGCCTAAACGCCAATTAACCATTACATTTATCCCAGTCATCAACTCTGTAGTTATTATACATTTCATATCTCAGCCATTGGATATCAATATCGACAGTTGAGATTAGCCTAGGTTACTTCATATCCAAAGACAAGATTCCCGACCCAACCGAGTGAAGCCACTAAACTAGGTAATATGGTGTTATATGCATTAATCCTTTCTAATTATATAAACATCTGATTGAGAAGGTATCGGGAATCCTCTTCTGATGAGGATTGGCAGAAAAGATAAAGAACAATCAAGTTAGGATAGCCGTCTAAGATAGGCCGGGCTGTCAATCTGACTCACCGCTCGAAAACACCGCTTGATATAGGGTCGATCGATAACAGCTTGCACAATGGTGGCTTGGGTAGCAGCTCATTATATTGGCTTAATTCCTTAAACTAATAACAAGCTCGGAGATATCGGCTGAATTCATCTTGAAAATTTGAAATACATATAAATGTATTTTTATTTTCTACATATTTTATAATTTGAAGATTTCATCTTAGCCATTGATTTCCTATTCACCAGTACAATAATGCCTTTCTTATACTTGTATTTGCCAGATCGAAGTGGGCCGAGGACAAAAAGTAAGGAGGGAATATTGGGCACCATTTTGACTTGGGCCGGAGATCGAGGCTGTCCACTTATAATTGGCCCTCAATTGTGGAGATGGCTCAAGAAATGGACTAAATTCATAGGCATGCAGATATAACCAGCTGGTAGACCCAAAACGGAGACAAAAAGGTGATTCGATCAAGGTTGATAAATTTACATGCTTTTATAACGATATGATTATATTGCTATAAAACACGAAGGCATATACATGTGTGCCATTTATTTGCATAGTCGAAGCAAAGTATGAAAATTACAAATTAATATACGTGAAAGCATCATAGCTATATATGATCTATATATAGTTAGTGATCATTATACAGCCATGTCTGTGCCTGCAGGTAGTCAATGGCATTCTTATCCAAATGAAAAGCCTTAGAAAGAAGATCAGCACTGATGGGCGGCTTCGAACCGAAGACGGCGTTGCCAACGGTGATCACGCCGGGGCTCTGGCTGCTCAAACCTACAATTGCCACTGCACGCTGGTTTCTTTGGTTGATCTGGAAATGGATGAGCCCTCTTGGGAAGACGAAGACATCACCCATGTTCAGTACTTTAGTGAAAAGCTTGAAGGGGTACGTCGTGACGAAGCCCACAGAGATCGATCCTTCCACCACTGTAATGACCTCAGTTGCCCGGGGGTGAATATGAGGAGGGTTAACACCATAAGGCGCGAAGTCTATGCGAGCCATCATGATGCCAAGGGTGTTGAGTCCTGGTAGCTTGGCCACAGTGACTAGTGTCACGTTAGACCCAAGCTGATTCTGGGTGTCAGCAGGCTTGCCGATGCCGGAGAAGAAGAAATCTTCGGCTGTGACATTTGAGGGATTCTTGCAGACAAAACCATTCACTATTACTGCAAAAGTAGACCAGCAGATGTTATCTAAAGCTGACAAGTTTTCATACATATATACACACACGTAGAAAATAAGGTGTTCGGTGTACGCGCGTATATACCTGGAGACGTCTGGTCGGCGACGCAAAAGTCCTGGAGCTGACTGGGATCTGAAGCAAATGCAAGAGAGGAAGCCAAGGCCAATAGAGCAAACAAGAGCATGTTGGTAGCCATAACTCGGAAGGATGGAAGGAAAGCAGAGAAGGTGGCCTCATATATATAGAGATATATGTAGGACTTGGCAATGGAGCAGGTTAAAAAATGCTCATTTTTTTTCCCTTACGTAAAAGATGACATAATACTAGTTCGAGATACGTAATTCTTGAAGTAATTTATTTTAGATATTTGTGTCTCACGGAAGAGGTAAACGTTCAAGATTTCCATAATTATTGAACATTTCAATGCATTCAGGGGGACTTTTCTGCTCTGTTTAACGCGTTACGACGGCTGTAGACATGTTTTGAAAAAGAGATTGTTTAATTGGATCACTGTATTCAATTTTGACTCTATCCATCCAATAGGGCGCGTTTAGCATAACGTGAATCAATCGGCGGGAGGAGTGGAATCCGCCTTTTCTCATTCAGCTTAATTCGGAATTAGGCGGAACTAGTTTATCTTGCTGCCCATTCGATAAATGTAGGAATCCCGGAGTCTGCTCGGTTCGAGCGGACGCCGCCATCCCGTCGGATTCCCAGAGTCCACTCCGGGATGGCAGCCAAACGCACATTTTAAATGGATTATTCTTAGAGCCAATTTTTACTAATTCTGGCCGGCAATCGATCATCATCAATCAATCATTGAATGATTCCACCGAGTTTCTTCCACGGGGAAGCCAGAGATCTTTGGCTGCGAAACAATAATCAGCGTGTTGACGCCAAATGAAAGACAAAAGCTCGATATTAAACAAGGGGATTTGGTCAGAGACTCATTTGTATATTACTGTTTGTTAATAATCCTGGACTTTTTTTAAGACATTAATTCCAAATGAATTTGCATTTTTTTCCTTTTTTTTCACAATTTTATTCCTTCGTCCGCGACCGACCCCTCTTCCTCTTCTCACTCGATCGCGATTAGCTCCCCGATCACGCCACTGCCAAGCTCCCATCACCGGAACCCTTCTCCTCCAATGACCATGACCTCCCCGGGACACTCTTCATCGCCACTGCAGTCCACACTACCTCTATCCCGAGCTCCGCCTGTCACCTCTTGCCTTTTCTCTCGCCGAAACCTATTAGCCCTGTAAGGATCCCTCAAGAGGGGTGGATTATATGGATCTGGCGTCTTGACGGTGGTATTCGCCTTGGGAGCATCTGCCTGAGTCAGATGATCGATTAAGTAAACCCACAACGCCTGAATGTGGATCGGGAACATATTTATATGTATGTTAATCACATTCTATACCACAACGCGTTTTAAAGTCGTGATAACAACGATTTCATTAGAAAACTCCATATTAAACGTGCTTGCTTTGGAGCGGTCCCGGGATAGATGACCTATTGGAAAGTGTTCCCGGTTTCTACATATGAGCTAAAAGTGAACAGTATTGTGTGAGAGGGGCTAGGGCGTTACAAATGGTATGAGAGCCGATAACCAGCCGAAAACTATACCAGTGAGAACGCTAAGCTGCCTAAGGGCCTAAGGGGGGTGGATTGTGAGAATCCCCCCAAAGGGGGTGAATTATGTAGATTCGGCATCTTAACGGTGGTATTCGCCTTTGGGACGTATGGCTGAGTCAAATGGCCGAGTAAGCAATCACCTTCTATAACACAGCGCGTTTTGAGGAATGAGATGTCTAATGACATAATTACCATTATGTAGTCAATCTGAACCATTGAATTAATCATCTTGATCCTTGGATGAATTAAATCACCACCGTTGGATTAAAAGTTAGATTAATATTCTATCTGATTATTCATCAATTAATATAATTGATTTCCCCATCGTTGGATCCATCAAGCGTAACAAATAAATATTGGGGGGGGGATCAAACATGAACCCTAGTTGACGTTCAAACTGCGTGAACCCTAGTCCATCAAGAACGACAAGGTGAGTTTTCTATTTCTTATCTTTTGTCTTCACTTATTTTGTCTTTTTCCTTTTGTTTGCTGCTTTACATAAGGTATGTTGGGGTGCTACTAGCATTGAAAATTTTAAACATAAAACTAAGAAAAAAAAAGAGAAAAACAAAACCAAACTATACAAACAGAAGATTCGATGCACACATATTTTTATACACACATATATGTACATAACATATATGCTTACATATACTATATGTACATATTTTACGTGTATATACATATAAAGTGTGGCATAGGGGCCTACTAGTAGATATTTATGACTGAATATGTATATTTTGAGTGTTGTATATATCAAGGGTAGTATGGTCATTTACACACTATTCTAATTCCATTTTCATATTTATTAGTAAATACCAAATATATGAAACCATCATTCTCATTATCATTCCTTATTCAACCAAACACAATCATCATCACTATATTTCTCATTCTATTCCATTACTAACCCGAGCGTCGTGATATATATATTCAGCCAACCTGACGTGGCGTTGGCTATCAGCCAACCTAACGTGGTGTGTATAGATGATCAACACGTGTCCACTTTTTGAAAGCTAAATCAATTTTGACTTTCTCTGCTTCCTTCTCCTTTCTTCTCAGCCAACCTCTCCTCTCCTCCACCGATCACCGATCTCCCCTCCCCTTCTCCTTCTCTCGCCGATTTCCCCTTCTCCTTAGCCCGCCGGCGGTGATCTCCTCCACCGACCTACGCTTCTCCTTCTCCCGCGGGCTCTGCTATCCTCCGCGGATCTCCCCTTCTCCTCCTTCTCCCACCGATCTCCTATTCTCTTCATCCCGCCTGATGGCCCGGTCGAGATCGAGTGCCCCGACGACGATTACATCTTCGACCACGTCGAGAAGCTCTCCGAGGACAACATGATCCCCGACATCGCCCTCCCCTACTCTTGCCGCGCTGGCTCGTGCTCGTCGTGCGCCGGCAAGGTCGTCGAAGGGAAGGTCGACCAGTCGGACGGCAACTTCCTCGACGACGAGCAGATAGACGGTGGCTGGGTGCTCACTTGCGTCGCCAAACCAGAGTCCGACTTGGTGATCGATACCCACAAGGAAGCAGAGCTCGTATAAGAAAGAGAGAAGATCTGCTAATGTGTCCTTTTCTTGTTTAGTTTGTCTAAGTTATCGTTAATGCATCACGTCTAGTATGGTTTATTACGTTTTTGTGACCCGTGATATAAGAATTTATCTGAACTCCATTTCTTTTTATGAAAGAGTGAGCTAAAGAACCAATAAAAGGAAAATTCACATTTTGCTACTTTCAGAGGGAAAAGAAGATGATTTATGCCGTTAGACATTGGCCACCCTTTAATATGATCAATTTGTCACGACATAAAATATGATCAATTTGTCAAATAGGCCCACCAATGCTTGATGCTGCACCGGGCGATACATCAGAGTCTACACAGCAAACCAATCAGCTCATAATGCTTGACATCAGACTATCACACCTCATGGACAAAAAAGAATTGCCTGAGAACTAGAAAGGACTCATGAAGCCTAATGAAAAGTGGCCCAGATGCATCCAACAGAGAGAACTCCATTCTACACTCGCGTGCTTTCACTACCTTATTGTGGTTTAATCCGCTGCTTGATTGTCCTTGGAAGCCACAGGAAGCTCCTCCAGAGAGGCTATGGAAGAACTTCATGAGAGGGTACCTATTGTATTAGTTTCATCCATCTCATCAATGACAGTGGAATCCAGTGAGCATATCGATATGGTAGTTCCAACCCGTGAAAGCGATGATGGATCACATCTGCTCCTCCCCTTCACTCTTTTGCACCAGCTATGAAGTGACTCCCTGACACTCTCCGCGATCAAAGATTTCTTGAACTTGGATCCCATCTACAATGACAAAGATGTGGATATCAGAGTAGGAAGAATTCTGGAAACAAGATAAGATGCAAGCGTAAGAGGTTGATCCCACAAATGTATCACAGGGAGCATTCGTTAATTTCATCCTTTAATCACTTCATGTAGAAAGGTGGAAATCAATTAATTATTGCAATGATCCTAGAATATGAATTCTCTGCAAAATCAAAATAAAAACTGGAAGCGGGATGACAATGCAAAAAATTGTAAATAAACAATAAAAGATGCAACAACCGAACATGGCATCTGAGTTAATGTACAAAAACGAAATGAAACACGTTGAAGTCTGATATATGACCATTTATTCTGTTGTATTATAATGAACTCTCTAATTCAGAAATGGCTTAATTCCACACATAAGATCATTCAAACTAATATCATGAACTATTTACACTAGGTGGAGGAGCCGCCGAGAGGAGGAGCCGCCGGGACGAGGTCTGGGGAGGATCCGCCGGGAGGAGGTCTGGGGAGGATCCGCCAGTCGAGGAGAAACCGGGCGGAACCGGGAGGAGGAGGCGAGGTCCGAGTGGAGGAGCCACCGGGAGGAGGTCGGGTGGAGTAGCCCGCGGCGTAGCCCGCGGCGGAGGAGAGCACCGCCGGCGGGATGAGGAGAATGGGAGATCGGCTAGAAGGGGAGAAGGGGAGATCGGCTAGGGTAACTAAAAGTGGGTGATTGGGTAACATGAATTCTCCACCGTCGATTTCATAGACACGTGTCGCCAATCCATATCAGACACGTGAGATTGGCTGAGAGCCAACCAAAGGACGGGTTGGTTGAGAAACATTTTCCTTACTAACCCCATTCCATTTCTCAATCCATTTCTCACTACAAACCAAACTTGGCCTTACGGTTCAACATTAGGAATAGAAAATATAGTGGCGATCATAGAACTTAGCCTGTATTTTGTAGACTTGCTCCAGGCTAAGTTATGAGTGATAATTATAAGTAGCTCAATAATGTTGACGGTTAAATAATTATGCTGAATTTATTTTACAAGTATCGTGTTGGTTTGGATTAGGACCCAGTAATACATGCATGCTTCGTATACGTACCTTTTAGCAATAAGAAGTCTCATTGAATTAATGTTGCTCAAACTGCAGTTGGCGTGTATGGTCCTGGAAAACATTTTGCATGCCTTCCAAGTTCCAAGACCCCAGTTCAAGAGGAAATTAAAGAAAGGAAAAAATAAAGGCATTAAGTTTATTCGAATCACATACAAAAATAAATATCTTGCATCAAGAGGCTTGTTTAGGAGTTGACCTGATCAAAAATTAGGCTCGGGTCAGTTTCGAGCCGGGCTTTCATGTAGGATTAAGAAGAAAAGAACCATGTCCAAGCTCGGCCCGGCCTGGAACGTCGAGCCCATATTTATAGCCAAGCTCGCCCATCATATAGAATGCTAAAATTAAAACAAGCGTTTTTTTAATTACGGTCCGGGCTAGGCCTGGACCATTTCAGGGTGAATCATGCCTAGTCCATGGCTAAGGGGCTGTTTGGTTGCATGTATCAGCTGATACATGCATCAGTTGATGCAGCCTTTTGATACAAACTTGTGTTTGGTTGGTCAATGCATCAGTTGATGCATGTATCAGCTGATGCAAAAAGAGGCTCAGATGCTGCATCAGCAGATGCAGCCAAAATGGCTGTTTCTACTGATGCAGCATCAGCTGATGCATCACTATATAAATTAAAATATTATTTTCGGAATTAATAAATCTTTGAATAAATCCGAAAAATCAATATATGAATTCCGAAAAATCTGAAAACCCAACCAGAAAATCCGAAAATTCGTGGAAAAAAAAACTTTACACTATATAAATTAAAATATTATTTTCGGAATTAATAAAACCTTGAATAAATCTGAAAAATCAATATATGAATTCCGAAAAATCTGAAAACCCAACCAGAATATCCGAAAATTCGTGGGAAAAAACTTTACACTATATGAATTAAAATATTATTTTCGGAATTAATAAAACCTTGAATAAATTCGAAAAATCAATATATGAATTCCGAAAAATCTGAAAACCCAACCAGAAAATCCGAAAATTCGTGGGAAAAAAACTTTACATGAATATATTATTTTTGCTTGTATTTTTGTTGATTTTTATTAAAAAAATTATCATAAACGAATTAAGCCCGGAAGATAAGTAAAGAATTGGACACTGTCGTTCAAGATTTGGTTGATACTTTGTAGTTAAGAGTTTGCTAAGACGATTTTAGGTTAATACTCACACCTGCTTGATCTTTTTTACTTTAATAATTAAGAAATTATTAAGTTAGCACGTGCTCAATAATTTAATAAATATAGTCAAAGAAAAAATATAGCTAAATAAAAAACAGCTAAAGAAAAAAAATGATATAAAACAGCTGTATCAACTGATGCAATACATACCAACCAAACAGAAAATGAGCTAATACTGCATCAGTTGATACAAGCAATCAAACAAACAGGTGATGCTAATACTGCATCAACTGATGCTGCATCAACTGATGCATTGCATCAATTGATGCACTGCATCAACTGATGCAAGCAACCAAACGCCCCCTAAGATTGTCTTGCCCAAGCCCAAAAGATATCGGACTGGACGGACCGGGCTTTTCGGGCCACTTATCCCATGATCAGGGGATCAGGTTTAGTTAGTTAGGAGCAATGAACAGTAAAGCAATCTCCCCAAGTTTTTTGAGACTCACACCAGCTTGCATGTGTGATCAATGGTTGTCCTACTGACCAAAGATAAACCAATAACATCGGCTTTGCATCGGTATAACGTCCATCAACGCAGAAAGCGATGAAGATTTTATTAGATTTTTCGCTCCTCATGAGACCAAGAAAGCATGATCCAACTATTGGTTCAGTTGAATACACAGCCCGAACGAGAAGACAACGAGCCCACATCAAAGACAGACAGAGTTGTCAACTGCAGAAAATCCATCAACTAATTAACCGCGAAAAGGTTAAGATGAGAATTTGGCTGTTGAGACTCAATACTAGCTGCAGGAATCAAAAGATGAAGACCTGGATTATGACCTGCCCGAGCTCCCGGTGCTTCAAGATGACAGGCAAGCTGAGCTTATTGCCCCTATTCAAGATGATGAGATTATTACAGCTTTGAAAGAGATGGGATTGGGGAGATGTGCAGAACCAGACGGTCTCTCAGTGGAGTTTTTTTTTGAAATTCTGGAATGTACTTAGCAGTGATCTTGTGGCTCTTATCCATGGTTTCTTCAACATTGCTAGGTTGCCACCCCACTAGAACGAGACCTTTGTCTCCCTTGTTCCCAGTGGCGGAACCAGGATGAGATTTAAGGGGGGGAGAAATCTAAAGCAAAATGATCAAATTTTTTTTCTTTTAAGTAATGCAAAAGGTATCTTAGAATTACAATATTGAACATCAAGGAATAAAAACAATACAAATATTAAAAAATATGTACCGTACTATGTGCTGCAATTGCGAGGTGGAAGTTGGATCCTACGCTTTTGCATTTTTTTAAAACGTTGCAAAATGACTTCGTTCTCAATAGTTTCAAAATTTTTTTGCTCGATGTATACTACCATGCAATCATTCATCCAATCATCTCCCATCTTATTATGCAAATCAGACTTAATTTTCATCGAAGAGAAGACTCTCTCAACGATTGTAGTCGCAACATGTAAGACCAATGACAACTCAATAAGCCTAGTATGAGGCAAACTAAACTAGTTGGATAAGATTCAAACAAATCTAAACGGTTGGTATGATGCTGTAATAGAAGCCTAGTATGAGGTAAACTAAACCCATTCGAATTTTTCGCTTTATATTTGAATAAAATTAATTCAATGAGCATATAACATGACCCGGAAGAATAATTACGGGCGCGGAGGAAATAAATTGATCATCCAATGCTTTAGATTTCGGCCGAAAAAAAACTTAGAAGACTCCCTCTGCCTTGGCTGGATTGGAGATAACACCATTGCTTTAGATTTTGGCAAAATAAATTATCAATCTAAAGCAAAATAAACTGATCAATCTAAAGCAAAATAAATTGATCCTCTGCCTGGGGTATAGGAGACTCCCTCTGCCTTGGCTGGATTGGAGATATGAGGTAAACTAAATCTAAACAGGGTTTTGCTAGCATCCACAATAACTAAAATGTTCCTCACTGCCACTTTCACTAAAACCCTGTTCCAATTTCCAATCATCCAATACTTTGACTGCTTTGACTTGGGGAGAGGGGTGTTTCCGGCGTTGCCAGGGGGGGCGGCCACCCCCCCTCGCCCCCCCTGGTTCCGCCCCTGCTTGTTCCGAAGATCGATAATCCAAGACGTGTTAAAGACTACCGCTCAATTAGTCTTTGCAATGTCAGTTATAAGATCATCTCCTCGGTCTTGGCTCGTCGTCTTTGGAATGTTATGTGAGATCTCATTGGTTATGAACAGTCAGCCTTTATCCCTGAACGAAGCATTTTTTATAATATCTCGTCTGCCCAAGAGCTACTTCATTCGCTGCATAGAGCGCCAAGAACCCGTCCTCTGATGGCAATCAAGGTGGATGTTCGTGCAGCCTATGATAGCGTACGGTGGAGTTTCTTGAGGCGGGTGATGGTGGCCATGCATTTCCCCGACAAATGGATCGACTGGATTTTTGGTTGTATATCCTCCCTTTCTTTCTGCATTATAGTCAATGGCCGGGTGTGCGGCCACTTCCCTTCCTCTCGGGGTCTCCGTCAAGGAGACCCGATATCGCCTTACCTTTTTCTCCTGGTTCAGGAAGTGTTCTCACGATTCTTAAAGGGCAGAGGAGGTTTGCGTGGTGTCAAGTACTATGCTGATCGAGAGGTGTACTCCCACCTGCTGTTCGCCGACGATTGCCTCCTCGTCACTAGGGCTTCACCAGAGGAAGCAAGCCGTACTGCCAATATGTTGAAGAGATTCTACAGGATGTGGGGCCTAGCGATGAATCCTCTCAAGACCAAGGTCAAGTTCTCACCGGTTGTAGATGAAGATCGTGGTCGAAGCATATGTCGTGTGCTTAGAGTGACTGAGACCAAGGAAGCGTTCAAGTACCTCGGTGTCCCGGTTGATGGTGGTAAACTAAAAGCTTCAGCCTTTAATGATTTAATTGAAACTTTTTAATCTAAGCTTAGTAGCTGGAAGGGCCTGCATCTTTCTGGAGCTGGGAGAGCAACACTTATCAGTTCCGTCTTACAAGCGACCCCGACTCATTTTTTCTTTGACACGGAGGTTCCTGTGTCGGTTTTGAAGTCTTTGGAGTTCATTGCTCGAACTTTTCTCTGGGGAGGGAAGAAATCTTCATGCAAGGTGTCATGGGATTGTGTATGTACACCGAAAGAAGAGGGTGGCTTGGGACTACGCAGGTTTGAATGGTGGCAACAGGCCCTTCGACGAAAACAGGCAGCGGATCTGATGCTGCAACCTACTTCTGTCTGGGCGAGGATAACAAGGTCCAAATATAAGTGGGTCGGACATATGCCAATGCGTTCTCCACCTGCGAGGAGCTCAATACATTGGCGGAGGACCTGTTCTGCAGCAAGGGCACTTCGACCCCGCCTGAGGTGGATTCCAGCCGCCCGCAGCCAGGTTAGCATTTTGGATGACATGTGGATCCTCAATTCCCCCCTCTCCCTCTCTCCTACCCCGTTTCATCAAGACCTGTTGATTGGTAATCATTATGTTGGTGAACTTATGAGGGAGGATGGTTTGTGGGATTCTAGGAAGCTTTCTCTTCTTTTCTCTGTTGATCTCAAGGAGGAGATCTTGCGGATTTGCCCGGGTAGAGTGGAGGAAGGAGGCAGAGCAGTAGGGGCGTTCTATAGTTGTGATTTGATCTCTTCATCTTCCATTTATTCTTCCATTTTTGCCGAGAAAGCTCAGCCCTGGATTGAAGAAGAGGTAAATGCTGGATGGATCAACATTTGGAAGTGCCCAGCGGGTCCACGTGTGCAGTTCTTCTTATGGAAATTTTTCCATGGCAAGGTTGCCACAGTAGACTGGTTATGGTGTGTTGGAGTTGCTTGCGATCCTACCTGTATCAGATGTGGGGGTGCTCGGGAATCTTTGCATCATCTTTTTATGGATTGCCCTTTCGCCCGGGGTGTTTGGGGGGATGTGGCGGAAGGGAGACGTCAACCACAATCTGTGGAAGAATGTTGGCGGCTACTGGGGGGTTCTGGGAGAAGAAGCCAAGGTGAATGGAAGTCCACTGTGGCGTACACACTATGGTGGCTGTGGAAAGAGCGTAATGCGTTCATTTTTGACAACCAAAGGTTATCACCCGAGCAGCTAGGACGCCTGATTGCCCGACAGTCAAGGAATACCGGGTTACCATTCGGCCTCATTGTCACCCACCTGTGCCGGAAGGAACCCGATTGCCAGCATTGACTCTCCGATGCGATGCAGCCTTGAGCTATGGCATAGCAGGTCTTGGTGTAGCTTGTTTTATTGACGGTGGTAGTGCCCCGGCTTGGACTTGGGGGGGTTGTGGGAGTGCTGAAACAGTGGTCGGGGCGGAGCTTATGGCTATTAAGGGGGTGCTTGAGGAAGCTAAACGGCGCGGTCTTAGCGGACTTGTTGTGGAGTCTGACTCACTCCTTGATATTGGTTTCATCAATGGAAGACTGGATTGGCCGCGAGAATTGGAAGACACTTTGCGTTCGATCTGGTGGGTGACCACGCAGTGGGTGACTGCGTGCTTCATCCACATCCCCCGTGAGCTAAACTCTTTGGCTCATGAGGTGGCAGGGTGGGCTCGATGGACTGCTGCCATCCAAGTCATGCTCTATTTTACTTCGCTTTTTTGTATTTTCTTTTCCTTTTCCTCTTTGTAACCCAGTTTTCGGGCTTATCTAATAATAATAATAATAAGCTGCAGGAATCAAACACAACTACTTACCTTCAATATATGGCTGCATAAATGTCAACATTTCCAGGCATCGATCTGTACGTGGGGATCGAATTAAGGTATAGAGCCATGGAGATTAGTCGCCACGTCTTACGGAGTGCAAAATATCCTCAAGAATATGGCTCACTATTAATGGAAAGGTAGCTATATATATATATATATATATATATATAGGTTAATCACACCTGCAGGTATCGATTGGATACTACAATAGTCCGTACAGAAGTTCTCCATCGGTTGCAAACGGCTGCCACATGCAAGTACCTAACCTTCATCGATCTACTCTTCCATATTAGTCTGTTAGCCCAGGAGTCCTAGCTGGGTTTCAAGCTTTGGCTTATCTTGTAAAAAACAAAGACAAATAAATCTACTGATCTTCCATCTAGTTGCAAATAAACAGAAACAATGACTATTTTAAAATCTGAAAACGTTTCCAAAATCACAGCATGCATGGTTTCTTCTTTCCCCGGCCTAGACATGTTTTGGTAGCACCTAATGTTCAGCTGAGGACTTATCGATGACACTCGTAGGATTTGGCCTCTTCTCTATCTGCACGTACGGCTCCATCACACCTAATCTTCAGCCTTTTCCACATGCCATGTCCAACGTTTCTCTCTAGATAGGCCTACCCATGTATGCCACCATGCCCATCGTCCAAAGATCCAGACTTTAGGGAGAGAGGAGTTAATGGCTGCAGCCAACATGCTCCTGTTAGCTCTCTTGCTCATGGCCTCTTCTCATGCATTTGCTTCAGATCCCAGTCCTCTACAGGACTTCTGCGTGGCCAACGAGCCGTCTCCAGGTACTTACACCCAATAGCTAGCATACTGCCTTGCTGTATATATATTTGGAGCTTAATTTAAAAAGTTGTAGCTCTCCGCTCTTGTCATGTTAGTCTACTAATTTTTTGTTGTTGCACATCCTTCGCCAAATTTGGAATCTTTCTTCCTTCTTCTCCAGTATTTTGTTTTCTTACATCCCCCGCGAGTTCAATGCGGCTGCGGATTGTTTAGCATGTTCAGCTCGGTCTGGTCCTTTAGGACCACCAATTATGGGCTTGTAATCCCTTCTTACACCCCCAGCCTTTGGCTTATGTAATCAAAAAAAATACTAATTTTTTGGGCAGTGCTGGTGAATGGATTCGTCTGCAAGAACCCAGAAGATGTCACAGCCGAAGATTTCTTCTTCTCCGGCCTCGACAAACTCGGCAACACCGCGAATCAAGTAGGGTCGAATTGTTGGTAATTAACCCTGTTTATGCATGAACGTAGGTGCATGCAAAATAGGATGTCTGGATATGGCTTGAAGTGGCGTCTCTAGTGATGGCATGCATGTAACCGTTCATGCATGTGTAGTTATAGGTAGTTACTAGTGAACGGTTGTGTTGTTTAAAAGGTTGTGTTAGTTAGTCAAAGGGTGTGACCTTTGGATTCTATATATACATGTATTTGTAGTTGGCTGTACAGTGGAGTTGTTTTAATAGTAAAGTATATTCGTGACATATTCTCCATTCCAACAAAGTGATATCAGAGCCAGGTTCCATTGAAGATGGCATATAATTTAGTTCATCCTCAAATTCCAAGGCTTACGAAGGACGGCTATGACAATTAGTGCATTCAAATGAAAGCACTATTTGGATCCCAAGATCTATGGGAAGTCGTCAATGGAGGTTTCAGCGAGCCGATGGCAAAAGAGGAGGCATTGTTTACCCAGGTTCAAAGAGATACAGTGAAGGAAGTTAGAAAAAGGGATAAGAAAGCATTGTTCTTGTTGTATCAAGGCATGGACGAGTCGACCTTTGAGAAGATCGCCGAAGCAACTTCTTCAAAGGAAGCATGGGATACACTCGCCACCATGTTTAAAGGTGAAGTACGGGTTAAGCGGATTCGCCTACAAATGTTGCGGTTCGAATTTGAAACTATTCATATGATGGAGACCGAGGGTATCTCGGATTAATTTTCTCGAATATTGGTAATTGTAAACCAATTAAAGAGAAATGGAGAACAACTTGAAGATGTTCGAGTTGTAGAAATGATCCTTCGCTCCCTGACGTCGAAATTCGAGCACATCGTTGTCGCCATTGAAGAATCAAAGGATATTGAAGTATTATCCATTGATCAATTGTTAGGTTCTCTCCAGATTCATGAACAGAGGTTGACTGAAGTCGATACTACTGAGCATATTCTTGAATCAAGGTTGAAGATTAGAGATCAGAAAGGCAGAAGCCAAGAAGAAGAAGAAGAAAGTCTAGATGATAGCGATGAAGAGCGTCATCGAAGAGGTCGAAGTAATCTCAACAATCGAAGAAGAAAGTTTAGAGGTCGTAATCACTCCAAGTCAAACATTCAATGCTATAATTGCAAAAAATTTGGGCATTATAGTTATGAATGTTGGGACAAAGATCAAAGTGACCCAGTAGAGTCGGGTGGTCAAGTGAATGAACAAACTTTGTTGTTTGTAGAAGCAAAAGGAAAAGATGGCTATTCTAATTTGACATCAATGGAAGGTGAGCTAGACGACACTGCGAGTTCAAAGCCAAAGAAGAGATTGACCGCGCGTCAATATCGCAGATTTTTTAGCATGACGATTCAAGAAGAATGTGGATCGTCTGGAGATGCAAGTCTGTATGCATAAACAGCATTAAGCGGGGTAAGTTGGTAATTAACCCTGTTTATGCATGAACGTAGGTGCATGCAAAATAGGATGTCTGGATATGCCTTGAAGTGGTGTCTCTAGTGATGGCATGCATGTAACCGTTCATGCATGTGTAGTTATAGGTAGTTACTAGTGAACGGTTGTGTTGTTTAAAAGGTTGTGTTAGTTAGTCAAAGGGTGTGACATTTGGATTCTATATATACATGTATTTGTAGTTGGTTGTATAGTGGAGTTGTTTTAATAGTAAAGTATATTCGTGACATATTCTCCATTCCAACACGAATGTGACACTAGTCAATGTGCTTCTGCTACCAGGGCTCAACACCCTTGGCATCTCCTTGGCTCGCATAGATTATGCGTCTTATGGGCTTAACCTCCTCACAGTCACCCTCGGGCATCTGAGATCCTTACAGTGCTCAAAGGAACTCTCTTAGTGGGCTTCGTTACGTCAAACCCTGTTAACTAACTTTTTACAAAAGTTCTCAATAGGGGTGATGTCTTCGTGTTCCCCCCAAGGGCTCATCCACTTCCAGTTCAACAAGGGGCAAGAGGGGGGGGGTCCTCAAATATTAAAAGTAATCGTTACTACTTTATTCTCATTCCACCACCGTCACTCTATTTTTTCCTATCTCCATTCCTTAATCTCATTTTTTCTAATCCTATTCCCCTTTAACCTCACTTTTTCTAATCCCATACCAAACGGGGATTTACGAATTCCAGGATCTGAAATAAATAAATCATACGTATGTTGCTCACTGAAGATAATATCCAGAAAGACTAAAACACGCTGAAGGTCTGCTTGCCAACAAGACACCTGTTGATGGGACAAGTGAGCCATAAACGTAGGAAAATGATTTGCGTATATAGCCACGTTGCACATCCCTTCAATCGGTAGATGTCTATCGATTGAGTCATGTAATCCATAAGTAGTGTTTTACCAATTGAGTCAAGGTGCGGAGTAAGATATCGTTGTTGAACCCTTTTGATCAGTGCCATTGCCAGAGCCACTTGGCGACGTGTTGAGTTTGTGGAGCCTGATTGTTTCGGACCCGACCATGACACACTACGCAAAGCTGACGGGGTCCGGGGCAGCGCCCCCGGAACAAAAACGGATTTGAGATATGTTGATAGGGGTAGTTTATGTAATTTTCTATACCCTACGTGCCGAAACTCTAGGATATGAGGGTTTATATGGGCGTCCGTCATTGTATCTTGTAATTTGGCTCTTTGCCTCTGAGATAGTGAAAACCTCTAGCGACTCCGTGGACGTAGCCTTATTCTGGGGTAAACCACGTAAAATCTTGTATCCATGCATTCTTCTTCCTCCTCCCTACTAGATCCTAACACGACGGACACCGCCGACCCCTCATAACGCCGGCGCGATGCTGACCCAAAATAACTTTTTACTGGTTTGACTTTTTTTATATATTGGATTGCTTTTGGGGAAAAGATTATTAAAATATCTATAATATTGGGATTTTTTTTTAACTTGATCATAAACATAAAAGTGAGCTATAAATCCTTTTAACAAGAATTGCGCTAAACTTATCAATATCCATTTGATGTTCAATCTCAGAACACAAATAAATCAAAAAGAAAAATTCCAAATTTTTTTGAAATTATTAGACCAATCTCTTAAAGCTCTTTGCATGAAAACAAGTTCACATGATTTATAAACATAAAAATGTTTCACCATCCATCCCCAAAGTTTGTGCTCCCCCACATTGTATCTTTTGATAATATAATCAAAATGTTAGTTAAGTTGCATTACTTTTTACTTTTTTGCAAACTAAAGCATAATCTAGCAAACTGCAAAGAACACTCTCCCAGCAATAATAAACTGCAAAAATACTCTCTTAAAATTACTTGAAAATTACCTCACAAAGGCCCTGTTTGGTACGGAAATAAATTTCAAAAATAACCCTTAACCCGGGTTAAGGGGAGGAATATTTATGAATCCACTACTTATTCCACCCCTTAACTCCAAATACAATTTCCCTTATTTCAAGTAATCATTACAAAGTTATTTCCATTCTCCACTCTACTTTTCCCTTATTTCAAGTAATCATTATAAAATTATTTCCAAAACCTAAAATAAAATCACTTAATCCGGAATAAAGTTAATCTCGTATCAAACGAGGCTGACAAAGCCTCCATTGTAACATCAAATATATATATGAAGTCTCCGGGTCAAGAAAAAGGACAGAGTCTTCCCTGTAATATAAAATCTGCTCAAAATACACAGGCTTACGACATGTCGAATCCACCATATACTGATGCTTCGACAAAACTGAAACTTAAAATTCACACTCAATCACATAATTATGCTCATCTGCACATACGAAGCAATTATAACAAGAATTGGTTATCCCTCCTCGGCAGGGGAGAGGGAGACCTTCTGCACCTGTTTGTAACCCTCTTCCGTGTTCATAGCCAATGCTTTAGAGCTGACTAATATCAAAATACAGAACATTATCACCTAGTACTATGTAAATCTTTTGACATCTTTTGCTCACTAAGCTAAATCCCTGCGGATATAATTCACTCTATCAGCAATTACAAATAATGTGGTGAAACAGACAATCTAAATGCCCAGAAAGTAGAATCCAAGCAAAGATGCCAGTGCATATAGAATTCAGGAAGTTTCAGGTGACAGACTATCATAGCCCCTAGACTTTCCAAATACATCCAAGCAACCAAATATCATAAATCAAAAAAGGTAACTAGAAATGTAGGGTTCAGGTACTGCCTTTTCACAAAAATCATAAAGGTAATGTTTAAAAAAACTTTTCTCCTACTAGATCAAAGCCAATTGTAATATATATATATATATATATATATATATATATATATATATATATATATATATATATTTTGATGAGATGAGCCCGAGGGCTGGGAAGGCAATTGTAATTCATATTAAACGTTGAGACGCGGATAACATGGAACTGCTCCAGCAAACCATGAATGCTACCTGGATGCCGCATGGCTTAGAAACCCCAATGACTGATCAGACCACAATAGCATGACCCAACTACAAACTCAGTCAACAAGCTTGCCCCCTCCTATTTCATGTCAGCTTAATACAGCGTTCAAGATCATTTTTTCTTACAAGGGCCTCACCCAACATATGAAGCAATTCTAACAAGAATTAATTATCCCAATCTCAATTACTAAAATTCAAGTTCTGCAAGTAAGGTTTCATGCAGCAAAAATTCTACTTGTACTGTTTTAGAAAACCACACTATCATAGAACAAATGAGGTTTCATACAGCCGGTGTATCGCTAACTATGTTATGCCCTGATATTCCTATTGAAATGTGAGTATGTGACAAACAAAAGACAAATGTTTCATCTGATACACTCCCATTTATATCAGAAGACAATCCCCCATTTATATCAGAAGACAATCCAGTGTGGTGTATCTTTCTATTCTACACAACCCCAATAGAACAACAAAAGGAGGAATTAAATGAGGAAGTTGTTTTCGAGAATCTCTAACGTTATAAATGCATACAGATATGGAGTTTAAAGAAAATCTTTGGAAGCCAATAGCTCAAAAATGTCATATAAAAAATATCCATATTCTAAAGTTTGGTAATCATTCATCTACCAACTCATATATAGTTTCACGGCTTAATTTTTTGTCAAAAGGGACCCAATGTTCGATTTTGGCATCTTGAGACCCCAGGCCTGTTTTTTTGTAAAACATGACCCATATTTTTAAAAATCTTAATGACACCCTTCAACTTTGATGGCATGATATACATGGTGCTGTTTTGTTCATACCGTTTTCTCTATATTACCATCATACAAACGGATGAGATCTGTTTAGTTCTCATCTAACGATTCATATCATTAATAAAATATTGACTTTGATTCTGATGATAACGATCTCAATCATTAGATGAGCTATGTTTAGATCTCATCCATTGGTATGATGGTAGTATGGAGACAATGGTATCACTCAAATAGGGTCCTGATATACATGCCATCACATACACATGATGTGGTATGGTGGGCGTCACATGACGTGGTATGGTGATGTGGCAATGCATTCCTATAACAGACCCATAAATATTAATAAAATATGGTTTATTTTAATATATATTATTAAAAATAATATTTTTTACATGACGAAGGCCAATCATGGCATAACACGTGGCATGTGGACCTAACTTATATTAATATTTTATTATAATAATATATTAATGATATTCTTTAATACATTACGCGTAGAAAATGTTTCTTCGAGCACAAAATTTTTTATTCACTCACAAACACGCTTGCAAATATTTTTATAAATGTATAAAATATTTTACACGCGTTGTAACATTTTTTTAGCGTGTTTGTTTTTTTACATACAAATATTAATTTCCATGAGCGTATTTGCTTGCAAAAATCATGGGCCCCATCGGAACTTTACAATGACTATATGAGACGTAGAAGCCCAAAGTAGGACTTCGATGAGTTGACTCCCATTGCTATCTAGGATATTCTTTCTTTCTTTTCTTTTTTTTAATATGATGAGCCAAAAGACTGGGTTACGAAATTAGGTCTACATTGCTATTTAGGTAATAGTTGTCTCAATCGTTGAGATTAATTTTTTATCTCTTCAGTCTTAATGTGATATTTGATCTCAATCGTTGGATCACCCATCCCAGAGTTGTTGAGATGGTTGGCCTGCAGTACCGATCCAACTTGTTCACTACTACATAGCCTTTAATGACAAACCAATCCAATTCCGAGCCCATAAAGAAGCTAACCAGCAACAGAAAGGCATATATGGATGAAGTTAATTAAGCAAGCTACTCTTGGTCATTGTCTTCTGAAACTTTAGGGTGCAAAAGGTCTAAGATGCATGAAGGTGACTTAGCGTAAAATCTAAGTGTAATCACTCATTTCCTAACTAACTATAGCTAAACCATGTCATATATATAAGTGGGGACTGGGGAGGGAGATGTCATACCAACCATCACTACACCTTATGGTCTTTGTGTAACCAACCAACCATGCACTCACCCATCAACAGTAGGACAATAACATATGTCCTCTTCTCTCTCTTGTACATAAAGATTTGTGTTGTATATATATGTAGGGTTTTTACATATATATCCTCAAAAAAAATTGAAAATACGTATTTACCACTATATTTTTCATATTTTCATATATACCCCTCAAAAGTTTAAGTGATCACATATATGCTCCTCGGGTTACCTGCCGTGGAATCAAATGGGAATATTCCCTAAAGCCGTTAACGGCGTGGTGTCAAATTACCTTTTTGCCTCTGATACTGTTCATCGTCTCCGCCGTCATCTCCGGCGACCTTCGCCGGAGAAGATCCAAAAACTCCAAAAAAATGCAACGAAAAATGTCCAAAAATACATGGAAAAACCTGGAATCAACAAGGAGCCTTATTTACACCAAGAAGAAGAAAAAAATCGACGATTACCCAACGCTACAGTCGCTGGAAAAAGGGGGCGGCGGCGTGTCCGGCGACCTTCGTCGGAGAAGATCCAAAAACCTCGAAAAATGTCACTAAAAATGCCCAAAAATACATGGAAAAACCCAGAATCAACAAGGACGCTTATCTATACTAAGAAGAAGAAGAAAAATCAACGATTACCACTCAAATCACGAAAATATCCGGCGAAAACCCCTTTCTTTCTTTTATGTTTTTGTCCGTTTTTTTCTCTCTGAAACTCCTCCTTCTAATAGCTTCTAGTGAGAAATAGTGGGGGGAAGAGGTGTTGGATAAGAAGGGGAAGGAGATCAGTAAACTTGGCCGGCATTTGGCTGCAAAATGGCCTATGTCGGCGGTGAAAACTGAGAATTTGCAAAACAAACCCTAAAAAACTCATAGTTACACGAAAATCCCCATAAATTTACAAAAAGCCCCCTAAAATATGATTTAACCATGGTTAAGTTACTTAATCTCACGGGAGTTGACGGAAGGGTATATATGTGATCACTTAAACTTTTGAGTGGTATATATAAAAATATGAAAAATGTAGGGGTAAATACGTATTTTTAATTTTTTTGAGGATATATATGTAAAAACCCCATATATATATCATGACTATACCCTACCCTAGCGAGTCAGGTGAGAGACATCATTGTCTCTTTGATTTAGCGGATGATTTTTTTGTCTCTTGAATTGATTTGGGATAGATTCGTAGAAGCTGAAGAGCGGTTTAGGATTTATTATCGAGTTGAAAGCGATCCATCGCCAGTTGCTTGACTCGAGTTAAGACAGTTGTAGACTTGTAGGCGAGGCTAGACTCATAACCCAATTTACAGAGCTAGCTAATATTGCAAAGGGATTTTTACATATCTATCCTTCAAAAGTTTGCAAATATCATAAATACCCCTATATTTTTTCAGCTTACTAAATTACCCTTGAAAGTTTGAAAAATCCGTTAACCTACCCCTCGGGTTACTTGTCAGGGAATCTTCATGGAATATTCCTAACGCCGTTAACGGCGTTGGGTAAAAAGACCTTATTGCCCTCAACTTCCTGCTCCTACGTCGTCGTCTTCCTCCACTTCTTTCCTCCTCATGCCTCGACGGAAGAACAGAGCTTCTTCCTCACCTCCTTGGCCAACCGAGCCTTCCTCCTTCGCCTCTCGCCTGTCAGCCGCCGACGCAGCCTCCCGGCTCTATCACTCCGGAGCTCGCCCAAGCCGCCAACCTCTTTGTTCTTGGCCTCTCGAACACCAAGATCTCCGGGGCCATCCCTCCTTCGTTGGGCTCGCTGGCCGGTGGCCGGCATGCTCCCATCGCTGCTAGCCAACGTCCACCGCATCTACGACACCAAACTCACCATCCAAGCTCCCTACCGAATTGCTCATCTTCAGCACCTCGACCCCGTTCAGCAGAGCATCAAAAACAGAGCACATGGCTCATGCATGGGGCACGCCCGGTTCCGCCCGGGCCCGCCGGCTCCGTCGCCGTCGACGGCGGCGCCGCAGAGCCTCACACTTGCTCCTGCGCCTGCGTTGCCCCAGCCGCAGATCCATTCTCTTCTGCCACCAGCGCCGATGCCGGCGCCGCAGAGCCTGACTCTGGACTTCACCAAGCCCGGCCCGGCACCGTGCTCTATGGATATGGCGACGAGCCAGTACAGCAAGGACGGTGCGAGCTTTAGTATCTCCACGCCGATGTCGTCGGCGAACTCTTCGTTCCTCTCGTCGATCACTGGCGACGGGAGCGTTTCCAAGGGGAAGCAGGCGTCGTCCCTCCTCCTAGGCCCCGTTCCCTCAGCCGGTGCCGCCTCTGGAGTCGTCTCCACCGGGAAGCCACCTCTATCTTTCTCATACCGTAAAAAGTGCCATTCGCACGCCCACTCTGAGGACCTAAACGGCAAGTACACCGTCTCCGGCGGCCGATGCCATTGTTCCAAGCGCAAGTACACTCTCTCTCTGCCTACGTCAGCAAACCAAGGAACAGTCAAAATACGCCGGTCAAAATTACTCTCTCTCTCTCCCTCCTACGTAAGCAAATGAAGGAAACCGGTCAAAATCCGGTCAAAATTGATATGTGAAGGTGGGCAATTAAGAATGGGGGGCAATTAAGTAATTCTACTTGCCCGGGTAACGTTTAAACTATGGTTAGGTTAGATATGTGGACGGTAGTTGATGGAGGGGTAGGTTTACGAATTGTTCAAAATTTGAAGGGTATTTTAGTAAGCCGGAAAAATATAGGGGTAATTGTGATATTTCAAAACTTTTGAAGGATAGATATGTAAAAACCCCTATTGCAAAATGACTACTATACTTTATTACTCGGGCTTATTAGTGAGTCAGGATATCCTAAATACTGACTTTTATAAATTATTTATTCGTTGCATCGCATCCGCTCTCGATCTTCCACATAATCAATTTCTCAAATATAATCCCTTTGCCTACATATAGATGTTACCAAGTCGTTGAAAATTTGATATTTTTCATAGAATGTCACTAAGTACGTCTTATCACTACAACATACACTGATACACCTGTTCGCACTGGTTTTTCATTATAATCAATGAAAACACTTTAAATCGTAGTAAATAGGGACACGAGCTCTCCAACCTTCCAGACGAGCGAGAGAGGGTGCTGCAATCGTGAAAACGTGTGTGACGAAAATGTAAATAACACAATAATGTAAAAAATTTGCTTTGATGGTACTTGTAAGCAACACCGTCGAACCGTCGAAAGATAACTTTGTTAATTGTAATTAACGGCACCACGAAAATGGCTCCGTCAAACTTATAAAGAAAGCGGCACTGATGACGGTTTCGGGACTGATCTCATGAATCAAAGGGTTGTAGTTGTAACAATAGTCGTACATGAGTGTGAGTCCGGCTCGTGAAAGTTAAATTAAATCTACTCCTAAAATTACAAAGAGTCTACTCCTAAGATTCAAAGAGTTTGTGCTCTTGGTTTTTTATTTCAGGTTGCAAGAGCTTTCTTCATCTTCATTACTTCACTTTTATACTTTGCTTGATATAACTTCCATGTAACTGCTCTCATGATCTCCAAATTAGTCCCACAATCTTCAAACTGCTCCCATGATCTCATTTGATTACTCCCATCACACCACCTATCCCATAACTTCCTTTAAGTGCCAGATAGTTAAGCCTAAGATCCACGCGTTCATCTCTGCTTCTTTCCACTCCTCTTTCTAGCAATTCTATCATATTAATGAAATTGCCACGCCACTAGATTTTAACCTGTATTTCGCTCCCTCATAGAATGAGATCATGGAAAGACTCCAAGAACCAAAGTTGTAGATCATCGACTTAGTTTTCAAATGATCAAAGAATCATCTCATTTGGATATTGAATGCAAAAGTTATGAATAAAATACTCTAACTGTGTTGGATGTCAGATGGATGAATTCGTTTATGGATGATTTCATCCAACTTTTGCATTTCAGTATATGACAGCCTTCGAATTCGCTAAAACTCTAAAAACAAAAGTTGTAGCTCTTCAAATGATCTTTCCAACGATCTAATAATCACCTCAGTTGGATATCGAACAACACAGTTATGAGGAAAATACTCTCACCACGTCCAAGATCAATATATTGACGAATTCGTCCATGGATGATTTCATCCAACCTTCCATTGTATTCATCCATCATATCAAATCATAGCTTTTCACATCATCTTTCCAATGATTCAAGAATTGTCTAATTTGGACACTGAATAAAGAAGTTATGGATAAAAAACCTTTGACTTGTCATAAAAAATAGGGGATGCACAAAAATGCTATTAACAAAAAGGGCAATGCGTGAAAATACATCATAGTGAAAGGAGATATGACTGAAAATATACTAAGAACGGAAATGATTTCAACCATGTATTTATCATTTTACCGTCGCTCGTTTTTATTATAGATTTCACATGCTAAACTCCAGAATTTGGAGAAGTTGTTCACAATAAACTTGTAGAACCTCGAATAAGATTTACAACAATAGTTAAAACAACATATTTGGAGGCCGTATGTTAAAGTTATCGTTAAATGCTTTGGTCATATAAGAGTCGAAACACGACGACGATTTCATGACAATTTCATCTTAATTAAGAATTTGCCATTAAACAGAGAATATAAAAACTTGGTGTACAACACCTAAGGACTGCATTGACTATTAATAGAGTAGTGTTTGCAGCCAAATTATTCATTAATTTGTTATCGCCAGAAAATATCATTGGGTAGTACAAAAGTCAGTAAGAAAGGCAAATTAGCATCCCTATCACTCTGTCAGACAATGAACTATTGAACCAACCTTCCTTAGCTTGTCTGGTTTGACAACTTGGGTGTCCTGTGAAGGATCTGGGTTCGATGGTTGGTACCCTCTCTCACCCCCAGCCGGTACTCTCTCTCGCCCCCCCAAGCCGTGCTTAACTATTAAAAAAAGAAAAGAAAAAAAGACAATGAACTATTGAGCAATCTTTGTGCTAGTAATTCGGGCAATCTCTTGAGCACATACGACCCCAACATACGAATTTCTTGCAACTCCTGTATTACATCGACACGTGTACACATACATGGACGGTCGGTCCTACCGAGATTGGGTGTATTGAAAACTTAAAATAGTTTAAAGATATCTGGTACACGTGAGCTCGCAGCTGATCCTAGGGTGGCTCTGGGTCAAGAAATTCCTTGTCTTATATTGTTAGTACTGAAAACTTAATATATTGTGGAAAATCTTTGTCGCATCGTTATTGACATCCCGCTCCTTTTCTTATTATTTTCTGTTGGTATTTGAATTTTATACATCTTAAAACTATTTTTATTTTTCCACTGTTCTCTTACCAATAACCATTCCAACAGAATACAATGGGAGGTACTCTTCACTTAATTTTTATTTTCTTACGGAACTTTTCGAAACATTATTGTCCATTCCATGGAAAATTGACACGGTACCAATAAAGGAGGATGTAAAATAGCCATAAAATGGGGGGTAAATTGCAAAAAAAGAGGAGAAAACAAACCATTTTTAACATTATCCACCAATAGACAAATTGTTGAGATTGTACCTCTAAAATTAGCCAGGCATCCCATGGAATTGGCTAATGAACCCCGATCTAGAAACAACCCTTAAGTCAAGTAGTCTTGGCTCGATCCAAAAGGCAAGGTGGCCGAGCCAATTTGGTCTAATCAGAGAAACGCCACCATACTACCTAAAATGTATATGAACGATTCACACCGGAGTCTAGGCGCTAGCTAACATTGCAGTAAAACGACAAAAGTTCCCTCCCAAAAGCACCGGGTCTCGAAACTCGATTCCGCTCACCGCCCGTGACTAATTTCCGGTAAATATATCGAGCGGTTGATGCGGTTTCAGTCTTTCAGAACGTTTAACTGCCTAAGAAAAGATTCTATGGCCACCGGTTATCTTACCCTCGGCCAAGCAAGGTCAATAATTTCGGAAAATAATTTACATTTCAAATTTTCTTTATTTTTGATTTTACAATAAGTTAGAGCTATCTTGTGTTTTTGCTATAAAACAGGCAATTTTGGTCAAATATCCTTATTTACAAATCAGGATTCTCTACTTATTTATAAGGATTTCATATGCAAATGATTATAAACCGTAAATCGAAATCAAAATAATTTTGTGAGGCAAAAGTAGTGGAAGTTTTGTATGTTAAAAGTTCACCTTAAACAATATGCTTCAAGTGTACCATGTACATCCATTGCCGGCAATCTCCTATATTTTAATGAATAATTTTGTGATTATTTTCTCAAGTTATGCAGCATTTAAGTGTCTACAGGACACTAAAGTTAAATTTTGATTTTAATTTTTTTGGTTGTATTCCGGCCGATGCAAATACAGGATATACGAGGATTGATTTGCAAATTTCTCCTGAGCAGGCAAAAGTTTCGAACTTTTTCCGACACTACACGGCGGTGACCTTACCGTCCGTAACCAGACTCCTCCCACCCGCTTCTTTTCCTTGCAACAACGACCCAAATATAAATCCTCTCCAAACTCGCCGATCTCTCCGCCCCTCCTCTCTCTCTCTCTCCGGCCCCTCTCCCAACTCCCTCGCCGGAGCTCCGTTCCAGACCCACCGAACCCTAGATCTCGACCTCCTCCGCCACCAGCATCACCTACGCCGCCATTATGAGAGAGATCCTCCACGTCCAGGGGGGCCAGTGCGGGAACCAGATTGGGGCCAAGTTCTGGGAGGTGATCTGCGATGAGCACGGCATCGATCACACGGGGAACTACTGCGGCGACTCCCCCCTCCAGGTGGAGCGCATCAACGTCTACTACAACGAGGCCTCCGGTGGCCGGTACGTCCCTCGGGCGGTGCTCATGGATCTCGAGCCCGGGACCATGGACTCCGTTAGATCCGGTCCGTTCGGCCAGATCTTTAGGCCTGATAACTTCGTCTTTGGTCAGTCCGGGGCCGGGAACAACTGGGCCAAGGGCCACTACACAGAGGGCGCCGAGCTTATCGACTCCGTGCTCGATGTGGTGCGCAAGGAGGCCGAGAATTGCGACTGCTTGCAAGGTATTGATGTTAAAAAGGTTTTTGTTATAGAAAAAATAATCGTATAATTGAGATGGGTCCAGTGTTGTTATTGTGGATTTCCAGTGGAATTTGGGTTTTCATGAGAGATTTTTCATGATCACGATGTTGTTTCGTGCAAAAAATGTGAATCTGGAAGAAGATCTCCGTGTCTAGGAGGCTCTAGACGTATTTATGGTTTTTCAAGCAGAGTATGCATCTTTTCGTCCGAGTCCTTTGTTGCTTTCCTCGTCTTTTGACGTATAAGTAGCTCTCCCTTATGATTTCCGGTTGTTTTCCAATTTAAAAGATTGGAAAGAACGTCGAATTGGGTTTTATAGTCAAATCCTTGCTTCCATTTATCATCTATCTGGCATTCATTTGGGATTTAATGTAAATTCGTGCTATTTTTTTTTTAAACTACATGAAATTTGTTAGTCCTGGACTCAGTCTCAATTCAATGAAATTTTAGATCCGTGCATCCTTGTGCTTTTGAAGATTTCCATAGCGATTACTTTGTTTTTCTTGTTTGATGTAGGTGTGCTAGATCTGAAATCGATGGTTTGTTCCTTGCCTTCTTTTGTTGCCGGGATGTGGTCATTTTTGTTTGGATTAGATCTGCCTTTTTGGGATTGGTAGTAGCTTTCTCGTGCTCAGATTCTGCTGTACATTAGCCTTTTGTCTTTCCTTCTTGTCGCTTTCGTATGTTTTTGGTTCTTTTTCCCTTTTCTTTCTGTATATACTCATTGGTAGAGTTTATTTACAAATTTACAATTTTTATGGAATTTTATTTGGCTTCCCATTTTAAGATTTTATCAGGAACACATAAAATAATTTAACTTGGAATTTTATTTGGTTTCCCATTTTAAGATTTTATCACGAACACATAAATTAATTTAACTTGGAATTTTATTTGGTTTCCCATTTTAAGATTTTATCAGGAACATATAAATTAATTTAACTTGGAATTTTATTTGGTTTTCCATTTTAAGATTTTATCAGGTACACATAAATTAATTTAACTTGGAATTTTATTTGGTTTCCCATTTTAAGATTTTATCAGGAACACATAAATTAATTTAACTTGGAAATTTATTTGGTTTCCCTTTGGAATTTTATTTGCTTACATATGTTTCTGAAACTGCTTTTGGTAATAGATGTATAATCATTCAGCGAATGGATGATGATTTTGAGCTTGTACTTAGTATTTTCTGTCCGTTTTGGTGCTTTTTCTTTTTCTTGATAAGTTTGTGAAAAGAAGACGGCAATTGCAATTTGAAAATTTTACCTATTTGATTTTTTATATGAGGGTGTGCCTTATGAAGCTAAGCAATGTCATTTTAGTGAATCGTAGGAGGAAGGTTTTTGCCACAAATGTAGAACTATTTGAGGCTTTGATTCCTATTAGGAATCCTTTCGTCAAGGAAAGCTGCATTATATCATAAAGGAGAAGCTTTATCAAGCAGTCAGCATAGCGCAGTTGGATTATTTGCTTGATATCATATCTAAGTCTTAACATCCAGCATGCTTTGCATGAATAAGAGAGAGCATTCTTCTTGTAATCTTATGAGAGTTGGCAGCTTAGGTTTTTTGTTCTTCCTCCCTCCTTACCCTCTTCATCCTATCCTACATGTGTGCAAATCTACATAGATGGTTGCTAGCAATTTATTACTTCAATTGTATTCTATTCCAGTAGAATAATGCTTTTAATTTAGATAAGAGCAAGCACAAGCTTTTATCTCGCCAGGTTTTTATTTTTAATTTGGTGTGTGTATTTTCTTACCTGGAGAATTTATGAGCCTATTGCTAAGACAAAAAATGTACTGCATGTAAATTTTTTTTGATCTTAATCGGTGTTCTTTTATGCACAGGATTCCAAGTATGCCATTCATTGGGGGGAGGTACTGGATCTGGCATGGGGACCCTTCTCATCTCTAAGATAAGAGAAGAATATCCAGATCGCATGATGCTGACATTCTCTGTTTTCCCCTCACCAAAGGTTTCTGATACTGTTGTGGAGCCATACAATGCCACACTTTCTGTTCATCAGCTCGTTGAGAATGCAGATGAATGTATGGTCCTCGACAATGAAGCTCTGTATGACATTTGCTTCCGTACTCTCAAGCTTGCAACTCCTACTTGTAAGTTCAATTTCAATATTAAGGCCATTGGATCGACATCCTTATTAGGCAATAGCTACGAATGTTTAACTCCTGTTAATGAGTGTTTTGTCAACCTACTTACCGTAGGCAGTTTTTTTTTAATATTCTTGTAGTGGATCTGTCCGTGACATTTCATTCTCTTTTTGAAACCTGGTTGTTATGTTTTTGCATCCTATGGTAGTTTTCTCTGCAATTTAGCCCCCATGTGTTTTAGCTTGTAAGCTTGTAGCGATTTACTGTTGCATCCGTTTGCAAAAATTGTTTTTCTTAGGTTTCCTGAAATTATAACGTGCCTTCTTGTTATCTGATGCTCTTCTAACTTTGTCGTCCCTGTCTCAGTTGGTGATCTCAATCACCTGATCTCTGCTACCATGAGTGGGATCACTTGCTGCCTCCGCTTCCCTGGTCAGCTCAATTCCGATCTCCGGAAGCTTGCTGTCAATCTGATCCCATTCCCTCGCCTCCACTTCTTCATGGTCGGCTTTGCACCCTTGACCTCCAGAGGATCTCAGCAGTACCGTGCCCTCACTGTTCCTGAACTCACCCAGCAAATGTGGGACTCCAAGAACATGATGTGCGCTGCTGACCCCAGGCATGGTCGCTACCTCACTGCCTCGGCCATGTTCCGTGGGAAGATGAGCACCAAGGAGGTGGACGAGCAGATGATCAATGTACAGAACAAGAATTCATCCTATTTTGTCGAGTGGATCCCCAACAATGTGAAGTCAAGTGTGTGTGACATCCCACCAAAGGGGATCAAGATGGCTTCCACTTTTATCGGGAACTCAACCTCCATTCAGGAGATGTTCCGCAGGGTCAGTGAGCAGTTCACGGCCATGTTCAGGAGGAAGGCTTTCCTTCACTGGTACACTGGTGAGGGCATGGATGAAATGGAGTTCACTGAGGCTGAGAGTAACATGAATGATCTGGTGGCAGAGTACCAGCAGTACCAGGATGCGACAGCAGATGAGGACTACGAGGAAGAGGAAGAAGGAGAGGAGGTAGCAGCTTGAATTGTTTCCCTTGGTAACATATATCTTGTATGAAGGTTTGCAGTGAGAGGGGGTTTGTTGTGCGCTGATTATCATCTACTCTTGTGTTGGTTGTATGACTCCGGTTGAGTGTGATGTTTGTGGTGTGAAACCCTTGTTGTGCTGTACTTCAGCATCACAATATATCTTCATTTTGTTTCACTGCGCTCGTTGTATGCTTTCAACTAAGTATACCTTGTAGCATATTTATGCTCTTATGGTATTTGTTCAATCAAGCATTCTTGGTTGTCTATCAACTGTTTCACTGGTGGCATTACTGTGGCTGTGAAACAGCATTTTCCTGTAAAGTTCCAACTCTAAATTAGTGAATCCATGTTTTTGCCCATCTGACACAACTGTTTCCTACAAGGACTGTTAGAAGACTGATCTCCGTGGCCTTCTAGAGCCTGGTTGTGTTAATCTAGATTATATTCTCCATAGACTTTGCGAGCTAATGTCTGTGATGATTAATGTTATTTAAACAAAGCATACAACAAGGTCGTTGTAGTATAGTGGTAAGTATTCCCGCCTGTCACGCGGGTGACCCGGGTTCGATCCCCGGCAACGGCGATTTTTTTTTATCTTTGCAATATTTATTCTTCCTGCATGCTAGAATAATCTGTTAAAGAAATACCAAACATCCGGCTTTCGATTATATCATGAGTCAGCCAATAGATTCAAAGCTGGCAAACCCAAGTGAGAAGGATATCTAGGACTTCCTATTGTACTCATTGAAACACTGGGAAGAAGCTAGCTTCTTCTTACAAATGGTATTTAAAAAAAAAAAAAAAATTGTATTCATGGTATTCAATCGTCTTAATAGTCTAAGCCTACCTCACACACAGGCCACAGCAAGAGAGATGTACAATAGATATGTCTCGTAAAAATAAAAATCTTATCATATCCTTGATCAACACAACACAGTCCATAGATATATAAGACAATTGTGTCTAGAAGACAGAAATTCCAGTTGAATTTTCCATGCATAGTGTCCATACGCTTCGCAAAAATCTTATCATGATCGAATTGCATGTTGCTCTCCTCCTCTATATATAAAACTTGAGCCATCTTACCACTAAATCAAACTATATAACCTTGAGCCTTCACACTCTAGCTATAGAGTATAGAGAGAGAGATGGATACACCACCAGTGGCAGTCTCTTCTCACATTGCTATCTTCTCTCTCCTCCTCCTAACCTCTTCATATGCCATAGCAAACTCCAACACAACATATGAATCCTTAATCCAGTGCCTCCTTCAAGACCATCCATCCAACAGTACTACTACTTCCTTCAACATCCTCTACAAGCCAGACACCACCTCCTACACCACCCTCTATCAATCCTCCATCCAAAACCTCAGAGTCATCAATCCTCACACACCCAAGCCTTTCCTCATCGTCGCGCCGACCCTCGAATCCCAGGTCCAGACATCCGTCGTATGCGCTAGAGAGCATGGCGTCGAGCTGAGAGTCCGAAGCGGTGGCCATGACTATGAAGGCCTCTCTTATGTTTCGCATGACGGCCGGCCTTTCGTTATCGTGGATCTCAATAACCTCCGCTCTATTGCCATCAACAGAACCGACGGCACTGCTTGGGTCCAAGCTGGCGCGACGCTAGGAGAAGTGTACTACACTATTGGCGAGAATAACCAGACCACGGGATTCCCTGCCGGGCTCTGCCCCACGGTCGGTGTCGGGGGGCACCTCACCGGAGGTGGACTGGGAACCATGATGAGGAAATACGGCCTCGCCGCCGATAACATCCTCGACGCTCATTTAGTGACCTCGAAAGGCGAACTACTCGACCTGGAATCCATGGGAGAGGACCTCTTTTGGGCCATAAGGGGAGGAGGAGGAGGAAACTATGGAATCATACTCTCCTACAAGATCAAGCTAGTCCAAGTCCCCCCCAAGGTGACAGTGTTCACCAAGACCATGGCCTTCAGCCAGGGTGCAGCTGAGCTTGTCAACAAGTGGCAACATATTGCTTACAAGTTGCATGAGGACCTATTCATTAGGCTAATCTTGCAGGCTTTGAATCAACAAGGAAAGAACAAGACCATCAACATCTTCTTCAACTCTATGTTCCTTGGCACAAAGCAAGACCTCCTTCCATTGATGGAGGAGAGCTTTCCTGAGCTGGGTTTAGAGGATGCAGACTGCACTGAGATGAGTTGGGTGGAATCCACCCTCTACTTTGGAGGGTACTCCAGTAATGTAGGACAAGTTAGCATGCTACTCAACAGGACTGCAATGCAAAACAACGTCTCCTTCAAGGCTAAATCGGACTTCCTAAGAGAACCAATTTCTGAGAAGGGATGGGAGGGGATTTGGAGGTGGTTTCGCGAAGGCGACGAGCAGCCGATCATGATCATTGATCCTTTGGGTGGGAAGATGGCTGAGATCTCTGAGTCTGAGACACCTTTCCCTTATAGAAATGGGTCTCTGTATAACATACAGTACTACATGAACTGGAAAGGAGAAGGATCTAAAGTGGCCAAGAAGCATGAGCAGTGGATGAGAAGGTTTTATAGGTCCATGGCTCCTTATGTTTCCAAGCATCCCAGAGCTGCATATGTGAACTATAGGGACCTGGACTTGGGGAGAAATGGTAAGGGAAAGGTTAGCTATTCAAAGGCAAAGGTGTGGGGAGTGAAGTATTTCAAGGATAACTTCAAAAGGTTGGCTCAGGTGAAGTCTATGGTTGATCCTATTAACTTCTTTAGGAATGAACAGAGCATTCCAACCCTGAATTCATACTCAAAAGTAGTTCTATAGAAAGGAGATCATTTAATGTGTACCAAATTTCTAAAGAATTGTTACACACAATAGTTTTAGATTTACAAATGGAATTGTCTACCAAATTCTCCTTGATAAGAATTGCAAGATATTTTTCTATGCAGACCTTTTTCTCTTACAAGATTATATCATATTTTGTTTTACCTTGCTGGCAATGTTGTTTTATTCAAATTCATCTGATTTGCATCCTTTTAACCAATTTTCGGTTTTGGCTATTAAAATTGTCCAAATTATTTCGGATTTAATCTCAAACCGATGTATACGGAAACTTGAAATGTATCCGCTGAAAACAAAGATCCAAACCATGCTTTTAACAATTATACAACATACCAAAGATCCAAATTATTCATGTTGATTGCAAGCAGGTTCTATGCAACCTTGTCTCTTCCGGGCACATGCAGTTGATGATTTGTATTTAGTGCCTACATGTGTAATTTTATTTTGGCGTGCTTCCACTGGAGACATGCGTATCAAACTAGTTTCTGGTTGCATGTTGCAATTCTATCAGAAATTACAATTATATTATCAAATCTATTAGCAGGTTGCATGTGATTTGTGATTTGCAATTACTGGTTGCATGTTGCCTGCATTAAGCTGCACAGCAGTTTCTGATGAGGGGTCAGCAAAAACAGTTTGTGATGGATCGGCGCAGCTATAAATTAAGAGTCGATAGAGTCAACTCTGTTTAGCTGAGATCTAATGTACCAGGATTAAGGCTGTGTTTGGTTACCCCTTTGACCATGGGAGAGGGAGTGGGAGTCACAACTCCCTCCGCCGCGTTTGGTTGGCATTTAAGCGCGGGAGAGGCGACTCCCTCTCCCGAGCTCTCCCATGACGGAAGGAAACCGGACTCATACCGAAATTGGGAGGAATCATGTTTCCTTTCCTCCCGTTTTGGTCAACGCAAAGAAGAGTACTAAAATACCCCTCTTAAAAATTATGTATCTTTTAAAAGATCTAATTATAGCCATTAGATTTAGGGGTATATTAGTAACTTCAATATCATTCCTGCGCTTTCCCATCTTAATTTAGTCATACCAAACACAAACAACGTCTTTCCCTCTCCCTCTCCCATGGTCATACCAAACACAAACGATAGCAATCACATTCCTCTCCACTCCTCTCCCTCTCCCACTCCCTCTCCCGTCATGCAACCAAACGCAGCCTAAGTGTTCTAGCCGGTGAGGATTCTTCCCTTATTTGAGATTTCAATCGCATTAGAACAAGTAAGAAGAAGAGTTCTTTTTTTTTTTTTTTTTATCTTCACCCCCCACCCTTCTCCTTTCCCACCTCTCATCAACACCACATTACTGCAATTGGGGGAGCCACACTGAAACTTTTTCGAGTTTTTCTTTTAGCCACTTTTTTTTGTCAATTGATATAGTTTTGTTATTTTTGAATCTTCTTCAGTATTCCTTGATATCTCAAAAATTTCACAACTACATAACTAGACATCTAATCTAATGCAATGATCACATATTATATTCACCTAAAAGAAACAAAAAAAAAGGACCAGAAAAGGTACAACTATTTACTTTGCAAAGGGAAACAAACACAATGAACTAGTAAATTAAAGTTATAGGTGCTTTAGATATCATGCAAAAATCAAACGGGGAAGGCATGTTCTCTCTCATGCTACTCATTTTTTTTTAGGGTTATTTACTTTTGTATCCTTGGAAACTTCTTAAATTACAAATGTACCCCTACAATCTTTAGCTTCACATATATACCCTTCAAAACATTAAGAAAATGTTAACCATGCCCTCCGGTTAACAGTATCATGAATATTGACGGAATATGCCTAACGCCGTCAAAGAAGCCTTGTTAAAAGACAACTATACCCCTGTGCTACCGTTGTAGCATGGGTTCACATATAAGGATGATGAGGTTGTCTTCTCTACTAGATCTAGGGTTCCTACTGAACCAGAGCTAGGGCTTCGCCATAGCTAGGGCTTCTTCTCTAGGAAGAGAGCTCGCCCCCTCATGCAACCGCCTTCTCTAGTGGCCCTTCTCTCGGTACATTCATCACCATCTTCTCCATGGCCACATCGAAGAATAGATGGGCAGCTTCTGCAACATCTTTTCCTTCGCCATCAATTAGCTCGGCTTCCACCATCCATTGCCATTGCAAAGAGCCTTGTAGTATTCGCCATTCAAATCGGAGTTACAGTAAAGGAAGAGCTTTCTATGGCTGCCCACGATACAAGGTGCATTTCTCCCTTCATTTCTTCCTTTTTTATGCAAAGAGTAATCAAAAGAGGCTATTGTTCATATTTCAGAACACCGACGAGACTGGGTGTGGATTTTTTATGTGGATTGATGGCCCCGAGCACTCAACCGTCGACTTGAAGCATCAGCTCAAAGAACTGGAGAAGGTGATGATGAATAGGATCACCTCTCTCGAAGAAAGTCTGGCTACATCACAAATCATCATGGAAAAGATGGAGAAGAATGCTTTAAAAATGTCTTTTTGGTTACGTGCTCTGTTTATTGCAATTGTAGTAGTGTTGATGTTGGAGATTTTACTCTAAACTTTTGTTTGAGTTTGTACCTTCGGATATTGCAATATCATGTATAGTTTTGAGATTTTCAATATCAATTAGGTTTGGATTTGCTACACCTTATATCATGGAAAAGATGGAGAAGAATACTTTAAAGATCCCCTCCCCTGTTTTCTATTGTTCTTAAATAATTTGCATGGTTTTATTTATGCAAACAATTTAAATAGCATTGCGATTGAGAACCCAGGTTCCTCAGCATTGCAATTGAGAACCCAAGTTCCTTAGCAGTGCAGTTGTTCTGCAAGGAGTGCTATAAAATGCAATTCCCTTGTCAAAACATAACTGGGCATATGCATTGCAATTTCAACACATGACTGGACATCATTTCCCCTCCAACAGAATTTACTACTAATCAAAACATAAGTGGACATTATTGCACACCATTTCCTTGTTAATTGAGAACACAACAAGTACAAATAAACCATACAATTTCAACAATGTCTGCACAACTGGCTAGATAGATATCAGTACCAATTTCATATCATTGTGAGCAATACAATTTCAATACATAACAGTTTGAGAATTGTCATACAAAAAATTGACAACACATTCATCACTTGACAGTTCGAGAACTGTCGTACAAAAAATTGACAACCCATTCATCACTTGACAGTTTGAGAACTGTCATACAAAAAGGTATCATCCACAAAATACAATTCAAAGTATAACCATCAATCAGACCATACATAATCCATCAGACCCTCCATGGAGCTCTAGATCTATTAACTGGAGCTCTAGATCTGGTAGATGGGGGTGCTTCATCAGGGGTGTAAAGGCCCATCCCGAAGCCATGAGGAGTCATCCCAGGTTCACTACAAATGCAAATGATTTAGGTTAAAACTAATCAAGTGAAGGCTAAAATAAAGCACTATTTACCCATAAAACACTTGCTCTCCAGAAGTTGATGCTATTGACCCTCTTCTTGGTCTTCCCCTTCCTCTGCCTCTACCAGCCTTAGGTCCACTAGTTCCCCTACCAACCTCAGCATTACCCCCATCACCTCTAGCTTCACCATTTCCCCTTCCTTTGACTCTACCAGCTTTAGGTCCACCAGTTCCCCTACGAACCCCAATTTTCTGTTTTCCTTTGCCACCACTAGCTCCAATATTCCCTCTGCCTCGACCACCCCTGCGAAAAGAAGATGTGAAACTTAGAATAAATTAATTCTTTCAAACACAATTAATTACTTATGCAAACCTAGGATCCATGAAGTGGTCACCTATTGGCAGAATTGTCAATTTCTACAGCAGATGAGGCTTGGCTTTGAGACTCTGTGTTGTCTCCTGCGGCTCCTCCAGTCAAAGGCTCCTTACAAGTGGTCTTGTGGTGGCCCCATTTTTCACATCTCCCACACTTATGTAGCCTTTTGCTCTTTCCCTGTGTTTCATCTGCTCCTCGAATACGCTTCTTCTTTGGCATGCCCCTAGGCCTCCTGCTTCTTGGAGGATCCAAAGTATAACCAATATCAACTTTCCTCCAGCACTCTTTACTTGGCAAAGTACTGATGAAACCTGAGTATGCTGTCCTGTATCTGTGTCATAATGTATAGGTGTGAACATAAATAATTGACAATTAAGCAAAGACTTAGGTAAATTGATATACTAAAATAAGCATAATACCTTGCTACGGTAAAGTAATCATCCACAAAACTATCCCAATTTGGGTTCCTCATGCGAGCTATGATGGCTGCAGCATGAATGCAGGGCAGGCCAGTGAGCTGCCACCTCCTACATGTGCAGATTTTTGAGTCCAGGTTCACTTCACATCTATCATGATCAGATTGAACCTCAGCTTGATGGTCATTAGACATTGTCACCTTATAGCCTCCTACATTCCTGCTCATGTCAACTATGAACTTGTGAGCAATGGGAACCAACTTCTCCTTCCACCTAGCCGACAGTCGTCGTCGAAAATCCATTTTGATCATGAACTTCTTTCTTAGCATATCCACCAAACCAATACAAGGCATGTGCCTCTCATCTCTTACCCATGAATTGAAAGACTCTGATAAGTTGTTGGTCAAGTAAGCGTTCTTACTGGTCTCTGAAAAATGGTGTCTTGACCAAGCACTCCCAATGGATGCTATCTGACTGACAGCTTCATGAGAGCTTCTCCCAAGCTCTGCAATAACAGCATCATACTCATGCTTAGTGCATGCCCTGGCTGCATCCCATAAAGCCTCCTCAAAGGCATCTCCTGGAAAGTTTTTCCTGAAGTTTTTGTAGTAGTGTCTCATGCATATCCTATGCTCTGCATTAGGAATGATGTTAAAAACTGCCTCTTTGATTCCTTTGTCTTGGTCTGAGATTACTGTCAGGTATTGCACCCTTCCATCCATTGCCTTCTTCAACAACTCAAAAAACCAAGACCATGCATTTCCAGTTTCAGACTCCACCACTGCAAATGCAACTGGGAACAACCCATTGTTCCCATCTAGGGCAGTAGCTGCCATAAGCTCTCCCAAGTACTTACCCTTCAAGTGGGTTGAATCAACACCCAAAAAGGGCCTACATCCTGCAATAAAGCCATCCATTGATGCTTTAAAACAGCAGAAAAACCTCTCAAAAGTGTGATCTGGTCCTTCAGTGTACTCAATGACACTCCCTGGGTTCCTCAGCAATAGCTCCTCCCTCAAAGCAGGTATGTAACTAAAGGACTCACCTATGTTCCCATGAGCCTGCTCATATGCTTCTTCTTTGGCTCTCCAGCACTTCATATATGACACAGTCACTTGATACCTGTCCCACATGAGCTTCATAATATCCTTACACTTGGTCTGTGAGTTTCCTGCCACCAACAATTTGATTTTACTACTAATCCATGCTACTGTTGCCATCTCCCCTCCAATAGAATTTTTCCCAAAACATGTGTGAGCACCTGACACTTTCTTGATCTCAAAGGTCCTCTTATCATAAAGTATTGAGGAATGAATCCTCCAAGGACAACTTTCTTCCTTGCACCTAACTGTGATCCTCTCTTTGTCACTCTTGAGTACATGGTACTTGTACTTATTCTTGATAGAGTGTTGTCTAAGTGCAAGTCTCAGATGGTTTCCAGTTTTGAACTTAGCACCTACTTCCATCACAGGATCTTCATTGTCAACAGAGGTAGAGTGACCTTCATATGAAGGTACAAAGTCTGCTTCATCTTCATTTTCAGTCCCTTCCTGCTCTCCATCTTCCTCACTGCTAACTGAATGATAGTCACTGCCGACATCTACAAAGTCTGCATCATCTTGCATGGCATCTGGGTCCTCTATGTTGATACCCTTGGCCTTCAAGAAATCTACAGAGTCAGGTTCAATGTCTGGCTCACAGTCATCAATTCTAACTTCCTCTTCTCCATCACCAGCTGCCTCACCATAGAGCCTTGTGACATTCCTTTTAGCTTCATCCTCTACTCTGCCGTAAAGGTTTGGGGCATCACCAGTTACCACAAACATCTCCACCAGCTTCTCATCATAAGCAACAAGAACATCAAGCATTCTCCTATATTCATATTGATTCCGAATGACTTCATATTGTTTGGGATTGGATCCAGGAATTAGATATGAGATGTGCAACTCATTGCCAAAAGTCCATGAACATAAAGCTGTTATGTCCCCTCTTAGTTCTTCTAGTGTAGAATTTCTGCTATCCACTTTGAAGGTCTTCATCTTACCACACTCATACTTCATGGTTTGAGACTTTGGCTGCTTCTTCCAAAACCCCTCATACTTGAGCCTGATATCTACCTCCCAATATGATCTGTTGTTTTTGGGTATGCTAAAGACAAAACAAAACAGAACAATTGAGTTCTATTGTGAACTGATGATATGCAAAACAAATTAACTAAGAATTGAGTTTGCTGTAAATATAGGAGACCATACCATAAACATATAATGCATAGAAAAAACAAAATAATGAGAGCAAAGTAACAACTACATTAAGCTAATTGAGGCATACTATGATCAGAGGATGCACAGACACATGAAAAATCTAGTGTTCTGGTGCATAGAATGCTATGTATTAATGGGTAGCAGGAAGATACTGTGTTTTCACTTCTGAACAATAGCCCTAATCAACACTGCTACGAACAGAAGCAATAATATCACAAACATTGGGTTCCTATTTGATAGTGGGTTACCTGCGGTCTTGAAGAAGAGGGATACAACCATCTTGCAATGGCCCCTCGACGGTGTACATGCCACTCAGCAAGTCGTCCATTGTCAACTAGATTAGATCAATCCAACCCCAAAAGAACCTAAACAAATCGATGAGGGGCTGATCAAGCCATGAGGAGTCATCCCACGATGAGAGATTAGGGTTTCTAATGCCATTAAAGGTCATACCTTTGATGTGATCCCCGCTCGAACCCTGTTCTTCGTCGTCGAGGAAGCCGATCCACTGGTGCGGAGAAATCCCTAAGCCGGAGATGAAAGGTTTAGTAAACATATGAACTTAGGAAACTTAGGAAGTTTAGTATATGATTATTGCGCGGGAGAAACTTAGGTAGCGTTACGTGATAATGGGAGGGGCAATTAAGTAATTTTGCCCAGCCTGGTTAGATTTCAACTATGGTTAAGTTAGCTCTACGTACGGACTTTGACGGAAGGGCATGGTTAACATTTTCTCAATGTTTTGAGGGGTATATATGTGAAGGTAAAGATTGTAGGGATACATTTGTAATTTAAAAAGTTTACAAGGATACAAAAGTAAATAACCCTTTTTTTTAACATGCAAACTGTAAGGTACTATGGGTTTAGTTTTAACAAGCCTTCGCAATTTTTTAAGAAGGAAAGTCACAACAAATTCATGTTTTTTGTTGTTTGAAAAACAGACAAAGACCATGAAAAAATGTGAATGTAATTAGAGTAATTTTTTTAAAAAATCTACTTATGTTTCAATTTATCAACTAGGGACATTGTTGTGTTTGTTCACAAAACATGTCAATTTCATAATTTCATGACCAAAATACCCCTCACCTCAGTCTCCATCGCCACACCGACTAGCCTCCGACCTAGGCGACTAGCCGCGCCGTTTGTCCCCTCCGGCCGCTGCCATCCTCGGCGCCGAGCACGGGGCGAGATGGTGGTGATGGAATCATGGTTGGCTTGCGAGATGGGCGCGCCGGCGGTGGGGATGCTAGTGGTGGTCGTGGCGGTGGTAGAGTGTGGCGGTGGTATGGTGGGGTCCCGACGCCGTTCGATCTCCCTGAGCTTCGTCGCCGTCCGCGGGAGCGCCGAGTTCCAGAAGCTCCTCCCAAGCTTCACCGACCTCGGCGCCCCATCTCTCCTCCAACCTCCACCGGCGACGAAGCTCCATTTTTTCCTCTGTTTCTCTCTCTCCCTCTCTCTCTTTTCCGTCGCCTCCTCCTCTCCGGCTCCGGCTCCCCTCTTCTCCGGCTCCGACTCCCCTCTACTCCGGCTCCTCCTTCCCTCCTGCTCTCTCCTCTGTTTCTCTCTCTCTCTCTTCTCCGTCGCCTCCTCTCCTCTGCTTTCTCCTCTGTTTCTCTCTCTCTCTTCTCCGTCACTCCTCCCCTCCGACGCCCACGCGCGCCCACTGCTTGCATCGCGACTCGCGCATCGCTGCTTACAACGAGGACATTTCGTCGTTGTCTCCCGCCGTTCGCCGTCGCGCCAACATCGTCGCCACCAGAGATGCTCGAGCTCGAGGACGTTCGCTCGATGCTCGAGCTCGAGGACATCGGTTCACTCAAAAGATGGCAAACAACGTCCTCTTCCTAGCTGCAAATAGCAGCTCTTTAGTGAGCGTTGATCGGAAGACCGTCGACGAGTACCTCGAAGACGTCGTCGAGCTGCTCGATGCGTGCAATGGCTTGCGCGAGAGGATGGAGGGCATTAAGAACTACGTGGATTCTCTAGCCGTGGCCTTGCATTGGCTCCAATGTGGCCAACCAGCCCAAGGCCCTCAAGGTCTACTTGGAGAAAGCCACCCTCGGCCGCTTCGACCTCGCCGGGAACGGGACGCTGTACTACGACCTCGCCGCCAACGTCAGCGTCCGGAACTCCAACAAGAAGTACGACCTCTACTACGAGCACCTCGAGGCCGACGCCTACTACGAAGGCGCGCGGCAGTTGCATGACGTTCGATTCCGTGGCCGTCTCTGGTTGGATGAGGGAGATGGAGGACACCGTGTCGCTGAGGCCGTCTGGGGAGGAGGTGCCGCCGGGCTTAGGTCCAGGTGTAGCCGCCGGGAGCTCGGGGAGAAAGAGGAAGGGAGGGTAGCTACGTGGGTGAAGCCTCCGACGTCATGCAACTGCCGACGTCATGCATCCAGTCAAAATTTGGATTGCTATGAGCCGAGTCAAAATTTGGATTGCCATGACGTCATGGTTGCATGACGTCATGCAACTACCAAGTCAAAATTATCAATTTAGATTGCCATGACATCATCCTCCCCTCCTCTCTCTCTCTCCTGACCTCTCTCTATCTCTCCCGCCTCTCTCCCGTCTCTCCTCGACCTCTCTCTCTCCGGCCTCTCTCTCTCTCCTTGGCCTCTCTCTCTCTCTCTCGCGTAGAGACACCGGGAGGAGCAGCGCGTGCGTCCCGCCGTAGAGACACCGGGAGGCTACGATGTGGCCCCCGGCGCCCACTGCCTGCTGAGAGTCCATCGCATCGGCGACAATGCGGCCCTCGCCCTCACCGTCGACCTCGCCCTCGGCCTCTCTCTCTGTCGATCCCCCATGCTCCGCCGGCCACCGCGCCCGTCGAGGGCTTCTTCGCCACCAACCGTCGACATCACCCTCGCCCCCAGCCTCTCTCTCTCTCTCGCTCCCAAGCACGCCGCCCACGCTCCCGCGCTCCCATGCATGCCACCCTCGACGTCGCCCTCGCCGTCGACCTCGCCCTCGGCCTCTCTCTCTCCACCCGAGGTGCGGCACATGGATCGCTGGGCGGGTGGCATGCATGAAGAGAGAGGAGGCGACGGTGGCGTGCATGCAGAGAGAAGAGGCGACGGTGCCATGGATGATGTCATGTGACATTTATAAGGGTAAAAAGGTTCGAGAAAATGGATTTTGACCTCCATTGTAAACGAAAAACGGATAGGCCCGAAATTGTAAAATCAAAAGAAAATTGGATTTAAAATGTAAAAAACTCATGTAATTAGTATGGCTAATTGGAGATATTCCTCTCCTCATTAAAAAGTACCATACTCCTATAAAACTAGACCATTAAATAAAAATTCATTGAACCATGCCCAGGCCATGCTTAGACCAGTCCCAAAACAACTGGCTTGTTTTTACCAATGGAGAGACAAATGACAATCCTGCCATTATAAGAGCAATATGCATATGGTTTTTTTTTTCTTCTTCTTTTTTTCCCAAAGTTGAGCCAAAAGGCTAAGGGGGCGTTTGGTTGGTGGAATCACCTTATGCATGGGATTGTACGATGAGTTGATCTAAAAAACAACTAAACAAGTGTATTTATTGTCTGATGCATACACCACCTGATGCATGCATCCTACAATCCCATGCATCATGTGATTCCACCAACCAAACGCCCTCTTAGCCTTCTTGCTCAACTTTGGAAAAAAAAGAAGGAAAAAAACCATATGCATATTGCTCTTATAACGACAGGATTGTCATTTTTTAAGAAGGAAAGTCACAACAAATTCATTATATATATAATGTTCACAACATTATATGAATAATATAATATATATAACATTATATGAATAATATATATATTAAAATATATTCAATAAAGTTATGTAAACATTAAAATTATGTGAATATTATTTTAATCTCAATAAAGTTAATATATTATTTTAATCTCAATAATATGTGTGTATATATATATATTATTCATATAATGTTCACATAATGATGCATTAAAGTTAAAATTTATTGTATATATATATTAATCATATAAAATGTATATAATATTTTAATATATATATTAAAATTTAACTTTATTGCATTATTATGTGAACATTATATGAATAATATATATATTATTGAGATTAAAATAATGTTCACATAATTTTAATGTTTACATAACTTTAATGTTTACATAACTTTATTGAATATATTTTAATATGTTCACCGGGTGTATAGGAGTTGCACCGTAGATGGGTGCATCATGTGAATGACCGTTTCATACGATGCACGATCTAACCTAAAAAAACCTAAAAAATGCATCACACGATGTATGTATTAGTTGATGCATGGTGAACCAAACACAGGATCATGAATCAGGGTGCATCGTGCGGCGCAATGAACCCTGATTCATGCCAACCAAACGAACCCTTAAGTGATACAAAACACCTCAAACTACATCAAACTACATCAGAGCAGAGGTCAGAGGAGATGCCAACCCCACGACCATAACCCCAGGGGTCCCATGTATGGCCCGGCATGTAAGACTATTCGCCACGTCATTTGCCTCACAAGGGATGTCCATGAAGATTGCTCCTCATAAGAACGCAGCCAGCCGCCAGATCTTCCAAGTCTGACACCCACACCTCTCTTCCATTAATGACGCTCACAACATTCTTCTAGTCTGACTCAATGATTACCTCGCAAATTCCTCGCGCCACCACCTCCTCCAAGCCCCGAAGCACCACCAACATCTCCGCCTCTTCACAGTTAGAAGTTGTAATCCTGAGAAAGCATCCATGACATCTTATTCTCATCATTGTCCACACAGACTATTCCAATACCAGTATTGCTAGATCCAAATATCCAAGTCCCATCTGTTTGAACAGTACCTCATCTACGTCTCCTACTAACATGTGAATAAAGTGCTGTTGAAGACCATCCTTTGTTGCGCCAAAACTCTGCATCCAACTTACGAGTCTGCGACACCAACGCCTCAGAAAGGCAACTGTTGTTCCGCCATATAAGCTCATTCCTCTCCTTCCAGATAAGCCAGAGCACATAATCAGCTAATGCCTTGTTCCACCTTTTAGATCCAACAACGGATGAGGAAGATGCCAAAAGAGCCAAGAGATCATCAAGGCTACCATACAACGGTAGAAGGAGATCTAAAGATTGTGGTACTCGCATTAGAAGTCCAAATTAACCAACCTTTGAAATGATCATAAGTTTTGGTCCATAGCTACATGCCTACATCCTTCTTAACACCAAGACAGCTACTCAACATCTATTCAATAAAGGAGAACCTTTACCCAATAGAAATGGGTGTCTGTATAGCAAAACAGCAAACCATGAGGTGGGGAGGAGAGGGGTCTAAAGCAGCAAGAAAATATATGCATTGGATTAAGAGGTTCCATAGATTCATGACTCCTTATGTGAACTATAGGGATCTGGAGTTGGGAGGATTAATGGTAAGGGCAAGATTTTGTTAAGAGTAAAGTTGCTGAAACTACTCATCACCTTTTCTGTTTTTGTTGTATGGCACAACAACTTTGGAGTTATTTGCTGCTGCCATATCCTTCTAATTTTGCTTTTCAGGATTTGGTTGCTTTGATTGCCAGGAGTATCGTTGGTATAAATCAATTGTTAGTTCTACGTTGTGGGCAATTTGGTCTGCAAGGAACAATCTTGTTTTTAATCAAATCCGAGTTGATGCTTGAATCTTGTTTGTAAGGATCAAAAGACAGGTTTCAGAATTTTGGAGGTGCTGCCATCATTGGGATCCTTCCTCTGCTGACGGTTTCGACTTCGGAGTCTTTCTCTTGCTCAGTTCAGCTGGATGGCTCTTTCCACCCTGGTGATGGCTGGGATTCGGCCCCTCTTTTTTCTCTTCTGAAGGCTACCTTAGGGGGCGTTTGTTTCGTTGGAATGCTTTTGGAATGAAACTGGAATGGAATGTGATTCCAGTGGAATGGAATGGAATGTGATTCCAATGGAATGGAATGGAATGTCACTTTTGTTGTTTGTTTGGTGGTGGTGGAATGGAATGGAATGTCATTTTTGTTGTTTGTTTGGTGTTGGAATGGAAACAGAATCTAGTGACTTTTTCAGTTTTTGTGTTTGTTTCGTGATGGAATGGGGCATATGGTCACCCCTGAATGTTAGTGGTGAGAATACCACAATGTATTCTGATTTTAATATTTATTAAACTTTTTATGACATTAATAATATGATATGATTATGATATTTTCATATCTACGTTGATGAAAATATAAGCGCTTCGGAATTTCTTTGTTTTTTAATTTTTTTTTGTTTTTGTAATCATATTTGATGTTGGAAAAGGAAATTTATTGACCAAGCTATTTTTTCATTCGATGATGATAATCAATTTTATTGACGGAACATTTAAGTTTTGAATACGTAAGATGATGTTAATCAAAATTATAACACCCATGTACAAAAAAAAAACCCCCACGTACAATATTTGAAACCTCATCATGAACAATCCAAATTAACAATTCAGATGATAGCATTCAATTACATGCCAATTACTTGCAAAAATCTCATGCCAATTACAAGTAGAGTGGAAAAATAAATACACACACAATTGTCACAATCGCGACCAATAATATGCACATAGCCACATTCCAAAAGCCTACAGATTTCATTTCCTTTTCACACATTTCCTTCACATACTCATTATATGACACCAACGCAGCGTTTAAACTATTGAAACCCCGGTAGCAAGCTCCGCTGAATTGATGAACTTGGGCGTGACATTCCGGCCATGACTCATACACCCTAGGTCGTCTCCCCTTGTAGACAACATAAAACTTCATTCTACAATAAAATCACAAATAAGTACACATTTAAACCGCATTGAATGAGAAACAAGTATACATGGAATTGCGAGTATACATAGAATTGCAAGTATACATGGATTTCTTTCAGAAAATTTCGGCAGAACCTCCCCTGTACCGAGGGGTATATGAGGCAATTCTACAACTTCATTCACAAAGAACAATTAAACCACAGTATAAAAGGGGCGAACATTGTCCCCGGGGCAAACCTTGTCCCCACAAATTGTGCAGCAAATCAACATTTACTACTACTACTCACAAATAAGGCTATCTTCAAAATTAATAATTAATGTCTCAGATGGCTTTGTAGTTATAGTATGTAGTTGCATATGAAGATAAAGATGGTTACTGGATGCTTGTTGGAGATGTGCCATGGGAGTAAGTATTTATAGATGAATTTTTTTTTTTGGCATTTTTTCTTGATCTATTTGGTTTCTGTAAATTGATCATTGATGGAAATTTTTTTTATGATGGTTGCAGAATGTTCATCTCTACATGCAAGAGGTTGAGGATAATGAAGGGATCTGAAGCCATGGGATTGGGTACTAGCTCATGAAGACAAATCCATGTTATAAAGTATCAGAGAGAGAGAGAGAGAGAGAGAGAGAGAGAGAGAGAGAGAGAGAGAGAGAGAAGAAAGGAATATATAGAGTTTGTGAAGGATAAGGCTAGTTTTTGGATCTATATATATATATGGATGGATTATTTTGTTTTTTTATCATCCCTCATGTATGAAGAAAATACCCAAAAAAGGGATAGACACAAACATAGGTTTCTTGTAACTTTCCACAGAGAGATTGATATTCTAAACTTTGCTGTTTTCATGCAATTGTAAAGAGGAATTTCACATGTATAATTTAGCATTTTGTGACCAAATAATGGTTGTAATAATTTGCCTTATGTTTCTTCTTCTTCTCATGATTACAAGTGATAGAAAAATCCAGGATGATTCATGCATGTGAATCACCTTTGTTTTGAGGTATAGTTTGGCCATATCCAGTGAACATGGAACTGATTCCTTTCTTAATTTCAAAGGTAGGTAACATGGAACTGATTCCTTTCATGCATGTGAATCTTAGCTATAGTACTATATGCAACAATGTTGAACAGATGGGTGTGAGAATCTAGCCAGAAGATGAGCAATCCCTTGAATGTTTATGATATATGAGATGAATGAATGAATGAATTTGCCAATGAACTCACTCACAACAATAAGAAAATATGCAGATATTCCAGCAGATCAAAAGGCCGAAATTAATTAGTAGTTGGAGCTTTATGCAACTAATAGTTTCAAAAGGCCCTGAATGCTCCAAAGAGCAATTGAACTCCGAAGGCTCCCAGCGATGGTAAAAAGAGCAATTTCGATAGAAACCCACCAAAAAAACAAGATTTTATACTCACATATGAAGAGCAATTCCGATAGAGATCCAACGCCAAGAAAATAAGATTTAAATCGACAACTTACCAGCAATTTAGATGACCCACAAGAAAAAAGCCTTAAACACAAACGAATTCATTCTTCAAGTATTCCAAACCATATGTAAAAGATGCGCCTATAGAAAAGAAACATTTGGCTGCTGCATTATGGAAATATTAAACCCACCAAGAATCTTTAAACCCCAAGGAAGGAACGAGAGGGGAGAACTAGAAGGCTTACATCCTTGGTTTCAATGGTGGGCATCACAGAGGAAGCAGCACGGATCTTAGCCGAGAAAGGAGGAGCTCTGGAAGAGAGGTTCACCGGACTCAAGAAGCGGCGGCGTGGGAGGAGGACTCCCATGCTCCCCATGGACACCGCCATCCTCCTCTCCCTCCCACTGTAACATCTCCATGGCTTCCGACGCCGCCTCCCTCGCGCTGGATCTCCCACAGCTAGGATTGCTCCCGCCTCTCACGTCTTCAGCAGCAGACGAGGAGGTCGCGGAGCAGCCATCATCCACCTGGTCGAGCAGCTTCCACGCGAGATCGTCCTCAAACTCCACGACTCCCAGGAGCAAGCAGAGCTCTCCCAGGGGATCGCCACCTCCGCCCTCCTCCTTTTCCACCTCTTTCCAGAGCAACAGCAGTAGGTTTTCCCCCTTCTCTTCACGGCCCGACAACTCCGGATGGAGGGGATCGTTGGCTTCGGCGCTTCGGAGGGGAAGATCTGCGGGGAGAGAGCAGGGGCAGTGGCCCAGGAGGAAGAAGGGTGGGGGTTGGAGCGGGTGGTGGCCAAGGAGGTTGTCGAGGAGCATCACGGCCTGGATTGGCGTGGTGGTCTTCTTCTTCCTTATGAACTGGTGGATGTTCTCCAGTCTCTCCGAATTTATAGCTTCTGAGCTACGGATCTCCGCGCTGATGGAAAAGGATGGACAGCCGATGGAAAATTCGGCTGGAAAATTTGGCTGGAAAATGTTTTTGGCCAACATTTGGCTGGAATGGAGGGGTTTGTAATGCTTTTGGAATGTGATTGGAATGGAATGGAGGCCATTCCAGTGAAACAAACAGCATGGTGCCTGGAATGCCATTCCATTCTAGGCATTCCAGCCTCCATTCCACCAAACAAACAGCCCCTTAGGGTCACTGTGTCAGAAGTTGCATTAACTTCTTCCTTTGCTGATAAAGCGGAGAGCAATCCCAATATATCCCCTATCTCTAAATTTAAAGAATATGATCAGAAAATATTATCCAACAGATTCTCTATCTCTATAGTCATTTCCTGTCTCATTCATTAAAACCAACTATGTTCACTATATTTAGGGAATAAAAAAGTATTCACTATATCTTAAAATAATATTATTTTATGTTCTCTCATCAACCACGTCAGCATAAACCACATTCGTTCGCATGATCAAATCCGACGCCTCACCGGAGAAGAAGAACAATGAGAAGATAAAGGGAAAAAAATACCAAAAATCACAAAAAAAAAAAGATAAAACAAGCTGGACGAAGGTCGGAGGGGAGCGGCGATCACCGGAGTTTTCAAGGGGGGCCAGACATTGGAGGACGATCGGGCATTGTTGAGAGTGAATCCGACGAGATCCGAGACGAGGTTAGGGGGTTTTCCGGGGATCCCAAGGCGGGAGGGCGAGGGGGTGGAAGAGGCCCAACTCTTGCCAAAGATGTCGCCAACCATCCAACGCCTCATCGGAGAAGAAGAACAATAAGAAGACAAAGGGAAAAAAAAAACCAGAATTCACAAAAAAAGATAAAACAAGCTGGACGAAGGTCGGAGGGGAGCGGCGATCACTGGAGTCTTCAAGGGGGGTCGGACATTGGAGGACGAGCGGGCATTGCCGAGAGTGAATCCGACGAGATCCGAGACGAGGTTAGGGGGGTTTTCGGGAATCCCAAGGCGGGAGCCCGAGGGGGCAGAAGAGGCCCAGCTCTTGCCAAAGATGCCGCTCACCATGGACGTCAGGGGCGCGACGAGGTCGGGTCTGGACGCGGGAGAGGGAAGAGGACGGCTAGTGCGTCCACGCAAGCTCGGACATATGCTCTCGGACATCTATTGGGACGTCTACGTCGAGGTAGCGGAGGAAGTGGTTGGGAGCTTCTGGTCTTTGAGAGAGGCGGCACGGCGTTGCCGGAGGTGTTCTTGGCGGTGGTGGAGGAGAGATTGGATCGGGTCATCGTACGGTGAGCCAAGGCGCATGAGGAGTTCACGGGACTGCTTGGTAGCCATCGGATGGGAGATCGGAGCAACGGGGGCCGGAGGAGAACGATCTCCGACGATGAGAGGAGAGGAGGGTGGGTGGCGTGATGGCAGTGGAGGTCAGGCTGAAAGAGATGGGAAGAGGAGAGGAGAGTTAAATTGGGGGAGAAGAGAGGAGAGGGTGATCTCTCTCCAACCCGTCTAAGTCCATATTAGGAAATTAATATAGGAAATTTGTTGAATGAGCGAGTCAAAAAGTGATTTCATATATTAAAAAATAACATCAAATCACATGAAAGTAGAGATATGAATAGTAAAGTTGTTGGGAATGCTCGGGGCTCTTGGTGGCAAGTTCATGCAAATGCTCAATAGTTTTGGTTGAGTTGGATGCTAAGTTTTTGGTGGGTTGAATTAATGGTAGGTTTAGTTGGCCTGCTGAGTTTTGCTCTCTGTTTAAAGGGATTTGCAGTCTTGCTGCCTGCTAGGTTTGATGTGTCTGTGTTGAGATCTATGCATCGAGAGCTACTGTATAAAGCTGATACTCTTGTTGCGCTTGGCAGAGTACGCGGTTGGCATGATGGGTCTTTGCTCAGGGATGTGAACCCCTCTCGATTTTCTTTCTTTGTAGTTCTCTCTTGTGGTGTTTATTTAGCCTAGATAAGCTATTCAAAGACAAAGGTGTAGGCAGTGGAGTATATCGAGGATAATCTCAATTTTGGGTTTGGCTCATGTGAGGTCTATGGCTGATCCTTTCAACTTCTTAGGAATGAGGAGAGCAAAAACGAAGACTTATTGAAAGGAGTTCATTATATGCATAGCGCTGCACCGTGTACGGTTTTGTTACACACTAGCTTCAGGTCTACTACCAAATTCTCACTCAAAAGAATTACAAGAAATATTCTGGTATTCAAAATTATCATATTATATTAACAGAAAAGATATAGAAATGGAAAAAAGAGAGCGGAGAAAAGGTACTACTTTGCTTTGCACAGGTAAAGAAAGGACTCATAAATTCAAGTTATAGGTGCAATATCATGCAAAAGCAAAGGGGAAGGCATGATGCTCTTTCATGCTACTCATGTATTTATTTTTTTGGTGCTTGTGTTTTTTCTAGAAAAAAAAACAGTCAAATCTTATGTCAACTACAAAGATCTGGACTTGGGGAGGAATGTAAAGAGCAATATAAGCTGTTCAAAGGCAATGAGGTGGGGAGTGAAGTATTTAAAGGATACCTTCAAAAGGCTGGCTCATGTGAGGTCTAATGTTGATCCTACCAACTTATCTTAAGTTTGCCACACAACTTGCTGCCAAGACTTACATATGAACAACAGAGGGGACAGAATTCATCATTCATAGATCTTAAGCTCATGTGATTGCTTCGCTAAAACTCATTCCCGGTTCCTTTCGTATTACCATCCTTCTCGCTGTCATTCTCATCTTCTCAACTTCATCCCATCTTCCCACACACGCATAAAAGTTTGAAAGCAAAACATATACACTCTGCCTTTGAGTTTCCAACCTGATCAACTCCTCAGCCACCCTCTCTCCAACAACAACATCACTATAACTTATGCAAGCGCCAAGCAAAGTCTTGTAAGCTACGATCCTATTTGCAACTGGCATAGTCCTAATCAGCTCCTCTGCTTCGCATAATAAGCCACCTCTGCTAAAAAGATCAATAATACTACCTATGTGTTCGACCTTCGGTTGAACTTTGTAGTCATCCTGCATCCTTTTAAACCACAGCCGGCCTTCATTGATGAGCCCGGAATGGCTACATGCAGTTAAGACGCCAATAAAGGTAGCCTCATTTGGCTCCACACCTTCTTGCTGCATTTGGGAGAAGAGTTTCAAGGCCTCCGTCCCACGTCCATGAGTCGCCAACGCAGAAATCACCGCAGTCCATGCGAAAACATCCTTGTAGTTCATCTTGAAGAATGTGAGTGTAGCATCCTCCAAGCTCCCACACTTGGCATACATGTCAACAAGAGCAGTGCCAATGAACACATCTTCCTTCACTCCCTCTCTGCGAATGAACCGATGAACCAGTCGACCAAATTGTAGATCATTTAAGCTAGTACAAGCAGCAAGGATGCTCACCATTGTAATCTCATCTGGTCTTACCTCCTCCATTTCCATCTGTTTGAAAAGTTCTAAAGCTTCGTTCGGCCTCTTAGCTTTCATGTACCCATTGATCATCGAATTCCAGACGATAACATCTCTCGAGCACATCCTATCAAAAATTTTACGTGCAAGATCCACCGCACCCAGTTCAATGTACCCATTAATCAAAATAGTGAAAGTAGCCACGTCTCTTGAACCCACCATCTCTTCAAATAACTGGATCGCAGCAGCCATGTCCCCTGCTCTAACATAGTAAGCCATAGTAGCATTTCCTAGCTTGATCCTAAGCACAAAACCATGCTTCAAAACGTAGCCATGAATTATCCTTCCATGATCCAGCTCTCCTTGTTCGCACCCTGAGAACAGAATCGCCAGTGTGATCTCATCCACTTCAATATTACTACACACCATCTCTCTAAAACAGGAATGCGCACCGACATGAAGACCAGATACCGAGATATATACTGTCATAATTGAATTCCAACTTGTTATATCCTTAAAAGTCATTCCCTCAAATACCTTGGTTGCATCAAAAACCTGTGATAGGATACCATACACATAGATCAAAGAATTCTGGATGAACACATCATGATTCAGTCCTATTTTGGTGGCATGAGCATGGATTTCTTTGGCTTTTCGAAGGGAAGCCAAGCGGGTGCAAGCTTTCAAAAGGGCAGGATAGGTGTGCTTGTCTGGGTGAAGTGCTCTACTTTGCATGAAGTGGTTGTATATTAGAATGGCCTGGATGGGATTTGGGCTCTTAGAATAAGCTCTAATGATGCAATTCCAAGTGAGAGTGGTGGTTTGGAGGAGGAGACCAGTTGTGATTGTTTGGGCAAAGATTTGATTGAGGAGCTTGGTTCTGTCAGTGGATTGTTTCAGCAAAGTTAGTATCAGAGAGGATGCACTCATCTGCTCTGGGTATGTGTACTCTTTCCATATTATTTGCAAACAAAAAAAAACCTTAATATTTTTTTATTATTCGGACATGCTTCGATCGGAGCAGGCCAGAACTGACCCGACCCGCTTAACCCGATCCGCTTAGAATATTGGGGCCGGGCTGGGTTGGGTTGAAATAGGATGGCTCTGAGGCCTGGCCCATGTTCTGCCAGAATGGCCGATAATCTGGTTAGGCCAGGACTACACGGAGGCATAATAGACCTGCACCAAGCCGGCCCAGGTCCGGCCAGCATCTACACGGTCCAGTGTTTCAGAATGATACTCCCCACGCGAATGCGAGCTCAAACCTTACACGCGGCGGCATGTGAATGGCTAATAGGCACTTCCGGATGGGCCTTAAAACTGGACCCCTTCTAATCCAGCCAATGGGATGACCAGCCGACCAGTGTGTAGGAGGAAGTACGCATAGCACTTGACCTCGCGCGTGCGAGTCATCCCCACCGTGCGGGAACGCCAGAAGGGTTTTGGTTTTAACGAAGCCTGTAAGCCAAAGCCAGCAGCACTCTCTAGCATCAAAACCATGGCGGGCGGCGGCGGCGACCGAATAACGCCTAAAGCGGTATGTCGGCGAGTTCCCTAACCCTATTCTCGTATCTCGAATCCAGACCCAAACCCTAGGTCTGAGTGTAGCCCCTGCCATGGCGGCGGACGTCGTCGTAGAATCCGGTCCCCCCAATCCATGTTGCGCGGAGGTAAGCTATCTCTCTCTCCATTTAATCCATCTTCGTTTTCGTTTATCTCGTCTCTCAATCCGCGTCCTAATAGGCGTTCTTGCTCTTTGATTCTTTGCGACAGATTAGGAAGAAGTGTGCGAAGCTGGAAGAGGGGAGGAACGCTCTGCGGAAAGCCGTTAAATTGCTCGACAAGGAGACTAAGAAGCTTCTTGCAGAGAGGGACAGTTTGAAAAAAGGTAACTCTCATGAACTCATTTGCTTCGATCTTCTTTTCTAATGGTTGTGTGCTATTAGGGTTTAGGGTTGGCGTATCATGTTATGGAAAGTGATAATTTGGTCACATTAGCACGCCGATCTTTTGAACATGGGGGTGGCTATGACTGACGCCATTTATGAATTACTGAAGTAAGTGCGACTAGAGGGCAGTTCTTGATAACTGATTTTATCTCTACTCTATCTTTTCGTTTTTATTGTTTAGGTCACAACGAGGGCTTCCTGTTGTAGTAGCATGCCCATATCAGGTCCATCTTTCCTGTCTCAAAGTTTGTGCTCGATATCGATCTTGTATGGCTTGACGATTTTCAGATGTGTCTTTAAAGAAACTATCCTCCCTGACAACAGGTTTTGTCATAAAATTGATTGTGATGGCACTGTCATCTTTATTGAACAGGCAAGCATTTTAAACTAACGCTGGATAGCAACTCAAGAAGTTTAGAAGCTATCTCACAAAGCGGTAAAGATGTTATAGGGTATTAATAGACATGGTGCAGCCATGATTAGTTTTCACTTGATGAGTCTCTGATATTATCGAGGACTGGACCACTTTTTAGGTTGTGAAGGAAGTGGTTAAAATGCTGGAGAATCATGATTCTGCTTTTTGTCTGGAGATCAGCAAATTGACAAATTTGCCAATTAGTCACAATCTGGCTCATTGGGATTCTTAGATAGGCAGGACTCAATGAGCATCTAACTCAGCTTATGGGGCTAGAAGCTTGTCTTTTTTATTGGTATTTGTTGTGCTTGTAACATTACTTGTAAAGCATAATTTGCACAAAAATTATGCATCAGAATTACTCTGCAAGTCCAAGTACAAGCCATCCTTTTTTTAATTAAATTTGTATATGTACTTTTCCTTCTATGTCCTGTTGAGATGAGATTGTCATGTTAGAAGGCGGAACATAACACTTATTCGAGTGCCTTGCCCTTTTCTTTTACGTGCTTTCATATTTCTCACTGATTGCATACTGTTGCTGAACCAGCATATGCAGAGGAACAGATGTGTGTAAATCTAGAAAAAGAAGCGAAGGAGAGAGAGTCTACTATGAGAAGCAAGCTGGAAAAAGAAGTTTGTCAGTTGATGTCAGAAATATCTTCATATCCGGAAAGGAATTCCTCAGGAAGAATAGATGAACTTGAAAGTAAAGTAGTAGAGAGGGAGGCAGAAATAAGGCGACTTAAAGAGCTTGTTACGAAAGAGGAAAGGAGGGCTGACTGTGAGAAGAAGAGGGGTGATGCAGAAACAAAGAAAACTGCAGAAGCATGGAAGCTGCTGAAATTAGAAAAAAGCAAAGCTGAAGATGAGAGGAGGGTTGCAGAGGCTGGAAGGAACAAGGCAGATCAAGAAAGGAAGGTTGCAGAGACTGAGAGAAAAAAAGCTGAAGAAGCCAGGCTTCATTTGGTAAGCTTTCAGAAGGAAGAGAGTGGAGTTAGAGAGAAGTTGATTGCCGATGCAAATAAAAAGCTTGAAGCAGAGGAACAAAAGACTAGTAGAGAAAGGAAACGTGCTGCTTCAGAGAAAGCAAAGGCAGAAGAACTAAGGAGACTTTTGGAAGTTGAAAGGAAAAAGTTGATGGACGAAAAAGCTCGTGGAGATCATATAGTCCAACAGTTAGAGGAGGAAAAACAAAGGCGCGTGGTAGTAGCCAAAAAGCTTGGGAAAAAGCGGGAAAAATATTCATCTTTTGACGATAATGGAAGGTGTATTAATGAGCAAAATCAGGAATCCACCAAGGTAAAGCTTTTAGAAGAACAACTCAAGCTGGAAAAAAAGCGGGTAAAATATGCCCAAAGAGTTGCTCGGCTAGAAAAACGCGAGAAGTCTTTTATGAGCCAGCAAATTCATCTTTTGAAGCAGGATCTTATCCAGTTTTCTTTCCGCTTGGACTCACTTGATGGCCATATTTCTCATGGCATTGAAGGTAGAAATATGCCAAAGGTTTGTCTCTTTGCTAAAAGTCACATGTTCTTTGTTTAATGTGACACGATACCTGTTTGAAGTCGATTTTGGTGTTTTTACATTGCATATTCGAATAGTTCTTTTGTTTGATGTTGATTTCGTCATCAGCTTTTACAGTAGAAGACCTTTATGTTTTTTTTTCCACCTCTTTCTTGAAGTGTTAACATATTTTGTTGCGCAGATAGGGAAATGTCCTGAGCCATCGAGCTTTATCTTGCAGAACAAGTTTTTGGGTCGGATACCCGATATTACTTCAGATCAAGATTTCAAAATGTTGAGTGATCCTAGGGATCCACTCAATCATTCTGGTTCAGGGAGAGAATTTGCTGAACTTGGTTTATCTGGAGGAAGCTGTCACTTACGAATGCCAGGTACTTGTTCTGAATTGGATTCTCCTCTTGGAGGTTCCATCAGAAAAATGTCACAAAGTTCTGCAGTATGTTCCACTAGCACATCTTTTTCTGATAAAAAGTTCATCGGATCACAGGGGAAAGATGCTTTTCCTATTGCCAATATGGTGAGTTTGGCAGAGAACTCCTCAAAACCAACATCTACTGCCTTGAGATTTGCTGGTAAGGTGACTAAAACTCCACGGAATGAAAATGCCGGAGTTGTAGGAGAGAATTTTGGTGGAATATATGTCCAAAACAATTCTGTGCATGGTAAGAGTGGAACTATAGTTCCAGAAAAGCTTTCTCATAGTAGGAAGAAGAGGAGGATGCAAGATACATTGGAATCTTTGACGTGGTTGTATTCTGAAGATGATCAATTGCACCGTGTGATAGGTGAGAAGCCTTCTACTTTGGAGGACCTAGTAAACAATAAAGGTAGTGTTCCTGGGTTAGTTGTCCCCTCTGGTCTTGGGCACTCAAAACACGTAGAAGTGGTGAAACATCCTCTAATCAGAGAGCATGATAGCCTCAGAAGGAATTTTGAACCAGCAAGAAAATCAGTCGGTAATAAACAACGAAAATGCACTTTAGAACCCTGTGCTCAAAGCCAAGGTCAGAAGCAGGTTGATGAGTTTATAAACGGTAGCATTACACCTGCCCATACGAGAGACAATATACATGAAAACAGAGAACCTGTTAGTGCTGTTGGAAACAACAAATCTGCTCTAGGTGGCTTTGGTCATATAGTTTCTGGCGATGATTTTATGAAGCTGTTAGATCTTGATAATGATGATGAAGAGAGGAGGTACAGAGAAGCTGTTGAAATGCCCCTCTCGCCCTCTTTGCCGGATATTGGCTATCCTAGTCCCAGATTATGTGGAGAGGATAATTCTCCGGTTGAGGGACTGATATCGGATGATGGCAGACATTTTGTTCATTTATCCGAAGGGCTGGGAAGCAATCGCAGAATAGTTCTGCGTGGTGAACTAGAGCACTGTAATATAAGCAGTAGTTTCTCAAAGCCCAAACCATATTCTGAAAGGTTAGATGAGAATGAAAAGACTGAAACCGCTTGTGTAGAGGATAATTCAGTGATAAATATACCTCCAAGAACAAACAGAACTAATGAAACACCAAGAATACAATCTGGTAGTTGTGGTGGAAATGACATTGAAAGCATACCAAAAGAATGTGATGGTTCTGTTATTGCTTGCGATGTCATGCCCGAAGCACTTGGTTCTGAGAGAAGAAAGTCATTTGATGCTGGTAAGTTGCATGATTACTAATCTTTGCTATGGATGTAGTCTTTTGCTGTGGATTGTGGTCAATTTGACTTGTGAAATGTTGTTGCAAACTGCAGGTGGAAGCTTATCTAATGGCAGAAAAGCTTCTCAGGCTATCTTTGTGCAGACACCTGAAAGTACAACCACTGTAGTTGGTCAAGGAGTGCCTTCATTTGATGATAGGAAGAATTCTTATGCAGCTGATGGTGGACTTGGGTTTGAGACAGTCCGCTACCTCTGTGTCGTTAGTCCAGATGCCAAAAATAAAGATAGTGTATCAAGGATAGTTACTTCAATGAGTTGTATTATAGCTCAGAATTGCATGATTTCCCAAAAAGATGACTTCGTCCCACGAATCGTTAATGCTTTGGCATTAGAAGCAGATCTGCGGTCTGAGTAAGTTATCAAATCTCATATTGTTTCTTTGTCTAAACTTATGTGGAAGTTTGATCTTTTAACATTTTTGTTGCCTATAACCTTTTTGCCTTCATCAATTTTATCTCATCGTCGCTGCAGACACGTGCACATGCTGAAGCACATGTGTGGCGTTGGACATATCTTAATTGTTGTCTATTGTTTCTTTTTAGGGAGAAGGTTTCTGTTCTGTTCTCGACATTATTGTACTATGTATCTAATAGGTGGTCCCTAAACTCTACATCTGTCGTGAATGCTGAGTTATTAGGAAGCTCAGAGGCTTTTGCAGCAGAGATGAAGCGAGGTTTGCAAATTTTCTCATAATCAATATTTGTTTGCTAATTATTTTTGTTTTTTTGCAAATGAATTTTCAGCATGTATTGGAGTAGTTTTTTACTGGAAACTTTGAACGGATGCACCACTTGCTCTTTTGTTCCATGAATTTCTACTTTGCATAGTGTCTCCATTCTTATCCTCAACAATCTGCTTATAGCTGGAGCTGTTCTTCAATCTATCGTCAATCATGTGTTTTTTTTTTACACGAGTTACTCCCACTCCCTGATCACAAGTTATCTTAGTTTCATTTGAACTTCGAAATTTGCTGACAACTGTATGATTTTACTTGAGCATATATAAATTTCCTAAGTTGCTTCACCCGACCTTATTTTGTTGGTTTAGGATCATGAAACGTCATAGAAAGGTCAGTTGTCGTAATAAGAAGGCATGCAGTACTAGACAGGATTTCTCTCTGTAAAGAACCATTAGTTTTGAAAGCATGATGTCCTGGTATGCTTGATAAGCTTTGCTAAGAAGAACCTTCTTGAAAGGTTAGAAGTATGCTCTTGCAAAGATGTACTTCAGACATTATAACTTCGAGCTGTTAATTCAAGTTGAGGACTGACATGAAGTGCCAGACTGCTAGGTATATGCCATGATGAAAAAAGTTTATATATGTCTTACAAGCTATAATGATAGTGTACTATTTGATTTAGAATACCAATGAAGGAAAAATGGCTTTCCCAACAGTTCATCTATTGTTTGTAATTGCTTTGTTTCAGAACCAATGTTGGTAACTTGTTGGCATCTTGCATATTCCACTAGAAGTGCTAACTGATTGTTTAGGTTTGCTTTTTATTCTCAATCTAAGTGGTTGCTTTTTATTTATTATGTCCAATTTCTTGTCTAATTGAGATGATCAAAACAATATCAAAATGCTTCTCTTGCAGTGAGTTCGGATGAGACAATGAAGAAGCTATTTCTGGATGTATGTCAGCTTGACATCCTTGTTGTTCTAATTCATGATTTTCTTATTGATGGAAAAGTTCTAGCTTGTTATGAAGCGGACAAACCACTGATTATATCTCGTAAACTTGATCATTCGAATTGGGAAAATATATCTCTGTCCTGTATAGCTGCCACATTTGATCAGTTACTAGCAGGTAGCATCATATTGGCCTCTATCTGTGCGGCATTTGATCAGGTCACTGTTTTACTGGAGATCTCCTATAAGATACTTTGCCAGTGGAGGAAAGATACTCATTGTTGCCTGTTAGTACTGCATATTTTTGCTTCTGTATGTGGGATGAATTTTTTAGTTGTGGATGACCATAATTTGCTTATAACTGCCATAAGACTAGTGGTTTCACTTTTAGAGAGACAGCATGATTCAGGCTTTACCTCATGTGCTCTTCCTCATCCTGCAAATGCTGTGGAACGGTGCTTCCCTCCATGTGAGCACTGCCCATTTGCCGCAAATGCAGTTGGTGTGGACAAATTTACATCTATGCTCCTGGACATGCTACATGATTATGCCTCAAATGGTAACAGATATCCAGATGTACATAAGTCTACAAATGCAGGGTGCTCTATTCCGACATGTGCTGATGTCATTGAAAAGAGCACTTGTAATGGAAGTGTAATGGCTGGGCCAAAAGTAGACTGTGATACATCTTGTCCTCTTCTCCTGCACAAGAGGATCAGTGGTAATTACTTTAGTGCTTTAGCCGAGAGGGCGTTTTGTTGCTTCACCGATATTTTGTCCTTAGTAGAGTTGGTTGGCTGCTACATGGTACGTTACCATATCATCTTGATCTCCATTTTCGGTGCTTGTGACATTTATTCCTTTAATTTTCTGGAATGTGGTTAAGTGTTGACCTTAGTTTGATGATTCTTTTGACTAAAATGTCAGTTGTCTTTGGAATCTTGTTCCCGTTTCCGGGTCCCACTTGGATTGCTAGGCCAAGCCATGTATCAACCCAACTAGCTAGTTTTTTAATGACTTTTAACCAAATGATTACCATGCCTGTGGTATGTGCCGTGCTGTTCTCTGGCTGGCATGATACACGGCAACACTATTTTGTGCTGGTGGCATGAGGCTCTTCTAAGCTAATACATACATTGGCTCAGGTTTTGTGCCAATGCAAGCTTTTAACCATTTAACGAATACTATTAGAACAGTACGGAAAAATGATATGTGCAATTTTCTTGTTTTGGTTCAATACATGACTATTCAAAACAGTTTATTCCACTTCCATGGTCTCACTTCTCTGCTTTGTCCAAATAAGATCTTCAAAGCAGCTGTACATGAAAGTTACGCCGTATAGTTGCCACATGTCAACTGGATTTTCATAGATTGGAAGTACACCCTATGATGGTCGCTGTATTGGCACTTGTGTTACATGTATCATGTCTTAGCTGTGTCTTTAGGTATAAGATGAAAGTTGCATAGACGGAGACCATTCTGGAGAAACTCTAGGTGTGGAAATATTTGATTATAGTTAGCACTCTACTAGCAACATTATGGGTTGTGCTTCTTTTGATTGTCCAAAGTGAGCTGTTTAAAATCAATGCTCATTGGTTTGATTTATCCTCTTTTATGAGGATAATTCAAATCCTATTTGAGTTTAAGAGTGCGAAGAGACCCAATTATAGAGTCAGTGGACACATTTCAGATGCAAAAGGAGCAGACTTTTTTGCTTGCTGGCTTGCAACTAGTCTTCATGATTACATGTTCAGCTCCAGTCCGTTTGTCCAATGATCCAGCCTATATCAAGGTTGGGCACTGGAGAGCATCATATGCCTGTAAAAGGCAAGCAAACTAACAATCTCTCTTGGTGGGATTCCCTGATTTACATCATCGAAGTTCAGTATGACTGCCTCTTTCTGGTTTTGTCCTCCATTCCTTGGTATTCTTAAGATGGAGCCTGGAGAGGATAAACATATGCATGAATGACCAATCGCGATAAAAAATTTATCGAAGTTGTAATTATTGAGATCTTTTTTGGTGGCAAGCAATATCTTTGTATAGAGAATGATGTACCTTATTGTTCTGTCCATTAGGTCCTGTGTTCAATCTGCACTAGTCAAGCTGCCAGTTCTGCTGCTAGCTTTTGAGGAGGGTGATAGGTAGGATGGCCTGTGGACAAGTAAATGATAGAATGGTGTCCAAGGCTATGGTGAACAATTAATGTTTCTCAAGCAAAAGACTGTTAGAGTTCTTTTACAACTAAACTGGCCAACCATGTATTAGGACATGATCATCAAGGCGTAAAGCTACTTGGCATTGTTATTGCTCCATTGGTAGGTAACATGAGAAATATATTGGGCAAAATGATAGAGCAATAGGAATCCACCTTGGATCCTTGAGGTCCACTTTTAGCTATTTGCTACTTAGTTTCTTGGAGGTAAGACTTGATCTCTTCCAAGTGATATGGACCTGATTTTATCTCACTTGACTTCATTGTAGTAGTGCCCAGCTTCTGTTGGAAAGTGAATAAAACACTAGAGTTGAGTTGTTTTCAAGGATTTTTACCTTTTGTTGTAGTTTAGGACTTCTAATGGTGGAACTGCACGTTCACAGAATGCAAACTATTGTAGGAATGATTTCTGGGTCGTAGTACATCTCGAAACTACCAAAATTAGTGTACTTGTACAGTAGTAGTTGATTTAGGTTTGGTATCTGGTTCTTTTCAGTTGTTCATTGATTGTACATCCTTCTAATGCCCCCGTTATTCATATTTATGCTCAGAGTTGGGAATGGACATACAAGCAAGTTGTAACTCGCCTCCTGAAGATTTTGGAAGCATGTGTCCATCAGGAGTATTCAGCTGCAATTTTTCTACTGGTTGGTCAACTTGGGAGGTAAACCTTTAGATTATCTTGCTAGAGTTTATTTTGAGTATTGAATATATTGGGGGTTTTTGGTTTGGAAAATGTTTGCATGTTTTCCTTTCGATTTTTTGTCGTCTATTTCATGTTTTCCTTTCGATTTTTTGTCATCTATTTCTTATTTTTGGTTTCTGTTTTGCAATTTGCAGAAATATGTTTGGTTTGGAATGATGTTTGGCTTTTTAATATTCCGCCTTTCTTATTTCTAACAAAAGAATGAAAATTTAGTTTTAGCGGGTCAAACCATAGTCACTCATTTTGTCCATAAACTTTCCCTTCAGTGCATCAAACAATTTATCTTTTTGCTTCTATCGGGTCAGGAGCTTCTTCATGTCGAGACAACTGAAAGTACATTAATATGCGCCTCTTCAGCTCTATGCTTCTACGCTTGATGTCTTGCATGATAACCCTTTTAGTTTCTACCTTCACTTATGTATTACAGAGTATAGCTCAATAATATTCTGTATTGAAGTGCAACAAGCTTCTGCTGGGTCTATATGCATTATGTAATTATGTATGTCAGAAGTGGTTATGTTAAAAGCTTTTGTTACGGGATAAGCAACTGATTTAATTCTGATAAATAATGTAGCTATTTATAAACTGGCAGGACTGTAAACTCAAACCCCACAAAGAAATTAGAACCATCCAGATCAGGCTTATATATGCCACGGTTTTTAAGAGTTTATGAGATGATTGGAGAATCTGTTCAGTGGATGATAGAGAGTATCACGGTATGTGCTAGATGGAATGTGGAGTCCCTTCTCATTCTTATGCAATGGTCGACCTTTTTTTATGTCTACTTTTAATAGTATATCCTCCAGAACTGTTTGATTGGGCCACCAAGTTATATTCTCTGTATTCTTTAGCCATTTCAAGACTCCTTATGTTTTGTTTTAATTTCTGCAGCATCCTAGTAGTCCTGCTTGAGCAACTTTTCCTGCTTTCTTGTTTGAATTTTGACAATTGCCTGCCTCTCTTTTGCCAGGCTTGGTATTGATGCTGGTGGGTATCAGCAGAATGGGATTGCAGACGTGAAATGTCATCTGACTATGCTTCTGGGTAGAAGTTTCACTGGGAAGATGAAGCTCTTTACGCAGTTTGCTGCTATTGGTTCCTTGCTTAATTTTGTTCCCTTAAAGTTTCAAGAAATTATTGATGGATGTCCGGTGCTTTCTGCGGATGATAATGTTATCGAACTCATAAAGAAATGGTTTGCTGAGCTGAGTATGGAGGAAAAATCCTTGTCATTGGACCTTTTCTGTGATGCTGGTGCGCATAAAATGTGATGTGACCTGTAATTCTTGGTGTCAATCTGCTGCTAGAGCATTGCCTATTCTGGTCATTCTTACAGTGCTCTTAGACCGTAGTAGCTTGTCTCTGCTTGTCTGAACAGCTGCCCACAGTAATTTGATCAGATTGGGATTTGCGCAGATGTCAATGTTGGGTATGAATGTGCTCTAACTTTTGGAAGCTCCTATCACTTTCTGGATGTGATAGGGTCTATTACGCTAGGATGTTTGAATTCTTTCTGAAGATGCAAATGGAAATTGGGCTAAAGGTCACATGCCTTATCACCTGTAGCATCTGAGATGTTTGCAAGATCTCAGTGGTTTTCATGTTTATTTCATGATGCAATAGCTGCTTAAAGATCTACCTGAACAATTGTTTCCCTTCGGATGTCAGAGTTAGTGGAGTAGATAGTAGTCAATGAAAGTTGCAGATCTTTTGTCTACCTGCAGCTCAAATTTTGGTTTGAGAGTTTCCAGGGACAATAACATCATCTAGCATTTCGGCGTGTGATGTTGTTTTCTTTATTTCAAGCCATTGTTTTGCTTGGGATGCAAATCTTCCTGGAATTTTGTGGAAGTTAAGCATTGTCATTGATGCCTGCTGAGAGTCTTTTCTAGCTGCAGCTCAATTTTTCTTTTGCAAGCATCCAGATGCAGTGATATCGTTTAGAACCTGACGTGGTGTCTTGGTTTTTTTGAGAGGATAAATTCTCTGCTATATAAAAATCCATGAATCAGTGTGATTTTAACATATATCGAGCTCATGGTGGTCTTGCACTCTTCTACACTACTACATATGGTGGCTAGATTATTTGCCCCTGCAAGAACTTCATGTATCAGTCTGCTACCATAACTTGCAGCTGACATTACCTTATTTGAAAGAAACTCCCCAGGATGAGGAACTGGAATTGTCTTTCTTTTCACAGCTAGTGATGGAGACTCAGCAGAAATGGGTAATCATTCTTTTATGATGGTAGATGAGTGTTTTCTTGTCAGATTTAAGTCTGCTATCTTTGTGAATTAAATCGGTCATGCTGGATTGTTGCAGGTGTTGTTTCTCTCGTAGTAGACCATGTTGCCAAAAATGTCTTCAAGGCTACCAATTCCATCTTTCCATTGACACATTCAGACATTCTGGTTTGAACATACCTTTCTCTGTTCGGGCTGTGTGGGCTAACAACAATCGACTTTGGCTGAAATGTGTGAATTTTTTTAATATGGTCAGAGATAACTGAATTATGGAGGCAAATTTACTTGGATAAAATGGTAGTTGTACTGTTGTCGAAGGGACGAGAAATTGTAGTGACTGCTGGAAGCTTCCTGAAGAACAGGAGACTGGCATTGTTGGATAGAGATGGGAATGTTTTTGTTAGATGCTTGAAATCTATTTCACGGTATGGAGGTGAGTGGCAGCTCTGTTCCAAGTGTTTCCAATTTCTTGGGATTAATCCCAGGAAGTCATTTATCTTCTAGTTTATGAACAATTAGATAGATTTGCCATCATTCAATTTTGCGTAGTTAAAGGACAACTGGTAAAACACTTAAAACTGTAATGAGACGGCCCTAAATCATCGGATGCCTCGCACAGGCACCGGCCGCTAGTGAGGTGAATGCCACTGCAAGCAACCGTCTGAAGGCAGAGCTCCTGCCATGGATGTATATGGCTCTCGCCATTCGAGACCAAAAAGAGGTGCCTTGCTCAGCAATAGCAGCTATTTCTTTTACCTTAAGAACACGTCGCCATATATAGCCCCATCGATTAAGATCTCTCAAGACGAGCGCCTCGTACTCCTTGAGCGAGAAAACCCTTCCTCCAGGCAACGATGCCCATCCAGAGAAAATCCTGGCAAATCCTTCCAAGTTTGTTGATCACTGCAGCTAGCTGCCGAGATGTGAGTGGCAGCCATCCTGTCGGCCTATGAGATCTTCCTTCCTTGCCACCCTGCAATTTTGTTTGCCATCATGTCCAGGAGAGCAGAAAGTTCTTACGCTTCATGCTGAACAACAAAGAATCCAATAATTTATATAATATATATATATAGTGATTGAAAATTGTAATCGTATTAAAATTTAGTCAACTATATTAAGTCATCTAACGATTCCGTTGTTAATAAAATAGTAACGGTGATTCATATGCTAAAGATATGAATCGTTGGATGAGATAAAAAAAATCTTTGCCATTGATATAATAGTAGGATAGAAGTTAAGGGTATAAGGGAAACAAGACCAGTACTTAGAATTACCCTTTCCAAATTGTGCAAACCTTTATTCGTACTCTATTCTAGCAGTGGGATCCCTCCATCATGATATATATTGGCAAGAAGGGGAGGAGGAGGAGGAGGAGGAGGAGGAGGGATACTCTGCTCATTGCCAAAGAAGTCATCAGGATCCACCTTTGCCTTGACCATCGCCAACCTTGCGAAATTACAGTTGAAATCCTTAACACCCTAATCCATAGCTTCTTGCTTGCCACCCAGATCTATATCTTTGTCAAAGAAGTGGGAAGTAAGTTGGTGGTTACTATGCCAAGTGGCAGGAGGGTCCCCTCATATCTTGATATTATGCAATAGTAAGAGAGCAAACCAAACGCCTTATATATCTATATATTGAAGTCATTTTCATTCCTAGTGGAGGTCGGCTATGCAATCACATCTTTTTTCTACTTTCTTTTTTCATTCCTAGTGGATATCATGCATTATAAGGCTTTCATTAATTTCCGTTTGTGGCCGCCGTCGTCATTAGGATAGTAAATTGCGCTAATGATCATACTTAGTCGAGAGCGGCCGGCGAGAATTAATATGTTAAGGCCCGGCGACCAGGGGCAGAGCGAGGTTTGACTTAACCTCAGGCAACGGCTACTATTCTAATTGATATTGATAAAATTAAATATAAATATGTAATCACTCTTCTTGATGCTATTTGAGTCTCCATGATTAAGATATAGTTAGATAAAAGATACATTAATGAATTAAATCAAATATATTATACATCGCAGTGATTCCGATCAACTCTTGACCAATGGTTTAATGCATCTGTTCTAATTGTTTTGTGTCACAACGTGGATCAACTTTCGCCATTGTTGTCGCTGTTGATTTCAGACCGGGGAGTTTTATAATAATTAACCAGTCCCAATATATGTATAGCTTCGGCTCAACTGTACAAAATTAGAGAACATATGGCTATGAATGTGGGATGTTTCTTACCATAAAAAAAAAAAGAATTTTGGATTGCCTTCATAATTGTTTATCTGAATTTTAGGAACTCTAATTAATTTGTAATTTACATTACGGGAACTAAAAAAAAAAAATCGGTTTTTGATAAAATTATTCACTTCTGACGGAGCCAATTTTTTACACTTAAATTAATTTGTAATTTAACTGTCGGGAACTAAAAAAGTTTTCGATTTTTGGTAAAATACCAATTATACTACAAAAAAGAAAACAAAAGAAAAGTCGATCGCGATGGGACTCGAACCCACAATCTCCCGCTCCGGAGGCGAGCGCCTTATCCATTAGGCCACGCGATCTGCGAATATAAAGTTTTGAGGTTTAAATTAGGTATCAATTTAATAGACTTCGGTAACATGGAGTTTTAATGGCCTTCTCGGTCTAAATTTGGGTCTCACTCTTTCAGGCCAGATTGGTCTACGTTGGCCCACTACGTGACCAGCTTGCTATGATTTCTCGAGACCACCAAATGGTCCAAGGACCGAGTTACACTATTAACATTGTCACCTAATTCTAATGCTAGTATTAACACCTCTCAACTTCCCTATACTCGCACTGATACTAAAGTCAAAAGCCCAGGTAAACTTGGGTAACAGGCGTGAATGAATAGGTTGGCAAAAGTTCCATAACAAATGCACACAAATCTGACATCAAATTCTAGAGTTGTCATGAAACATACAAGAAAAAGTTGGCAAGCCATTGAACTTTCATGTGCTTCTGCATCATTTGCATGCGCAGTTTACTGCTAGTGAAACATACAAAAGTACCCAATGATACCTTAAGGAGCATCTGATAGCTCTTTAAAACCATTCAAAAGAATTAAAGCTGCATATGATAGCTCTTTAAAACCATTCAAAAGAATTAAAGCTGCATATATCATGTCACCTGTAATAGTTTCCTGTCAGCAGATCCTGTTGTAGAGCATCCAAAGAAACTTTTTAGAGCAAAATGCAAGCAAAAGAAAACAAATCGATCACGAATTAAGCAAAAGCAAACATTTATTGATAAAAATAACTGTACTTGTCCAAAGAATAAGACACATATATAACAAGTTTCTGTACTGTGTAACTCAACATCTTAATGCCACAGAGTTACAGCGATTCAGAAGCAAAACTTCAAACTCAAAAGAAAGTAGCACTCAATCCAAAAAGAATATCTGAAGCCTAAAAGAATGACTCTAATCACTCAAGACTCAACTTGTCACCCAACAGATAACCAAGACCAACAGAAGACGACCATTCCTATGCAGCATGTTGATTCAGGGAAGTATGGAATAATGGAAGTATTGAGAAACTAAACATCTCAAGTGCTTTTAGTCTTGTATCGGTACAAGACCCTCTTCCTCTTGAACGAACTGTTCTCAACTGTGAGAACCACCTTGCCTGGTTCATTGTTTCTGTAGGAGTTCCTGATTGGTTCTTCCTGAGCCCCCATCTTCTTGCCCTTCTGAACAATGATGGTGTATGAGCCTTCATCTGTGGGGACAAATTCCTCTTTGTAATTCACCTCCCAGCCCAAAACAGTCAAGTCCCAGAGAACGGTAGTCCCGGCCTGTTATCGTAAATCAAATTTCCAAAGTAAGAACAAAAAAGAATTTGGTAGATGACAGATGGATGAGCATACGAACAACAACCAATTAACCGCAGCCTGCAGGTATGTTGTGTCAGGAAAATTATCAACATAGAAAAAAGAAAGAATATGCAAGTAATTGAGGTCAAGAATTTGAACTTTGACGCAGTCACTTCATTTAACAAGTTCTTTTTGCCTCAGAATGAAAGCGAAGAACTACATTCAGGAGAAATACAAACCAAAGAAGGAATATTACCTCTGCAACAGGAATTTCAATATTTTCAGTTGATCCAGCTTTAACAAAGATATCCGAAACCACACCATCTTCTAAACAGAACTCAGTGTCATTCTCTCGTTTAAGACCACCATAACTGATAGGAATATCTTCGGCGGGAATGTACCTAAATAAAATAGGAAATTTGGGTAAGTTCTAGAATAACATTTCAGACCTCTCCAAGCTGTAGGAAACCATAAATTAGAACAACTTTGATCTATTGTAAATGCTTGATAAGAAATGCTACAAACCCAAACTATTTATAGAGTTTGTGTTAAGCATATCTCATATACATGATGGGTCTTTGCAAAAGACAACCATAGCTAACATACATAGCCTACCCTATGTTTGATACTTCAAATGTATTTTAGCTATGTATCCATAGAGTAGGCTATGTGTGGGCTATGATCGCCTTTCCATAGAATGAAATCCCCTCATACAACTAGGTAGGAATTGTAACATTTCTAATCAAGCATTGACAACAAAACAAAGTTGTTAGTAAAAGAAAATACTCACTTGAGAAGTGTCTCAGCAACCTTTGCAGGGCGTGCGAAGACAAACTTGCTCTTAGTTCTTTGAGTCAAGAATGGAGACAGGATCGCATTGAAAGCATAATACCAGAATGGAACATTGACAAAGATCTGAAAACACGAAATTAGCTCATATGAGATAGAATTACTACAAATTTAATAAACTAAATCCAACATTAAAGATCAAAGTTCATATAACCAAAAAAGAAAAATCATTTGCATATATTCGAATTTGATATCAGAACAAGAAACTAAAGCAACAATTTATACTCACATTTCTTGCAACCAGTTCTGGATAATTGTCCTGAAGCAACTCTACAGCCTGCTTCGTGGCAGTCCTAAGCTCCTTCTTCGAAGGCCCCGGAGAGTTCTTCAGATCGGTTATCTGAAGCAGTGACGAGACGCCGCCCGGCTTAAAGTTGAGCTTTTGGATTCCCTTCTCCATCAGCTGAACCCTCCACCTCAGGAACTCGGCGCGCTTCTCCTCCGTCCCGAAGGTCTTCTGGTATAGATCTTCATCCTGGAACACCCCGTAAACATTGTAACATATAGGATGGCCTTCGCGGTCGACGCCTTCCATGTAGCACGCCGCGCGGATGTCGGCACACAGCGAGTCCTCTCCGTCGATGGCATCGACCTTTGATTCTTTCCTCCATTTCAGAGTGTTCTGGAGCATGTCGAATGCCTCCTTCACCTTGAACTCCCTGGCTCGGAGGAACTTTAGGAGGATGACATCGGTGCTCTCGCCGCCTTTGCTCGGCAAAAGGGGTACTCCCCAGAGGGAGATATCTTTGTCGACGATTTCTTGTCGTTCTGCCTCTGTGGCCGAGGCTTCTTCGACCACCTTCGGCTCCGGAGCCGGAACCTCCGCCGGCTTCTCATCTCCAGCGACAGCTTCTTGAGAGGCCACAGCCTCAGTCTCAGGCTTCGGCTTCTCTCCTTCAGCTTCCTTCTCTTCCGGCTTCTCTCCTTCAGCTTCCTTCTCTTCCGGCTTCTCTCCTTCGGCTTCCTTCTCTTCTGGCTTCTCCTCCTCCTTTGGTTCTTCAGCTTGCTTGGCTACCTTCTTGAAGAGCTTGTTCTCGACGATGGCCGCCTCGACCTTGGCTCTAAGATCTAGCAAGGCCTTCTTCTCAAACTCCTTGAGATCAGAGAGAAAGTTGCTCTCCTCCCTAAAAGAAGCATTCTTTTCGACAGCGATGAAAGCCCCCAAAGAAGCATCCTTCCCATCGACTTCCTTGGGCTGCTGGTCCGGCTTCTTCTCTCCTTCATCAACGACCACCATCTTGGTCGTCTCCTCCTCTGCCGCAACCTTCTCTCCGGCATCGACCACCATCTTGGTCGTCTCCTCAGCCTCCACAACCTTCACGGGCTCCGCCATCTGCGCACCCTCCTCCGACTTCACTTCGACAGTCATGGTGGCTACAATTTAGGTATCAGACAAATAGAAATCAGAGCTTTTGAAGCAAAATTTTTCCAAAGAAGGCGACGGAAAAGCTCTGATTTCAGATAGATTTCCTCCGATTTCAGAGGTGCTCCGTTTGAATAGGGGGAGGCAAGGGGGGAGTAGTGGGGGAAGTGGGACCCACCAACGGTCATCTTACCTGGCGCCAACTCGAAGAAGGAGCCGTTGGGGCTTCTTCTATTTCTGGTGTTTGCAAGCTGGAGGACAGCCGGGATTAGCGTGCCAGGACCCCACATGGTCACCTCCTCTTTTTGCTTTTGCTTTCTACCCCTTTTTTAGGCCCTTTCAACGGCTAGTTTTGTGCTTGTGCTTTTGAATATATTAGAATCTTCTCGTATAGGCCCTTCACGTCCAGTTGAATTGCATATAAAGTCCATTCATCATAAGGACCTCCAAGGGGCTGACGTGCAATACTACTAGATTCCTCGGATGTATTTGCAATTTTCTTGATCATTGATCAGAAAGACGTTCATGATTGATTCTTAGTAGAATTTTTTGATTTAATTCTCCCTAGAGCCCACTAAGGATTGTTTATTTTACGAAATTGACGGGGTTATCTGGTTTAGGCTGTGGAAAATAGGGGGGGAGGCATCTTTTGATATAGGCATGTTGACAGAAGGGCAAGGGGCCCAATACACTTAAACTCATTGGTAGTTGGTTGCATGATTGGTTCTTCTAAAACTTGGTGAAATGGTGCATTAGTTGCCTGCCACAATGATTGCTGCACTGGATTTATGAAGACATGGCTGTCATGCAAAGACAGCACCAACAACTACTATATTTGTAGTTTTAAGTACTGTGGTTTGGTAGCATTACACCAACAACAAGAGAGTAGAAGTTACTTACTACCTGTTGACACTATAACCACCCTTGGAGCTTGTTTTTTTGATACATCACAAAATATACAAGGATGTACAACTGTATGATTTGTCATATGAGCTAGGATTATAGAGGAAAAAGAAAAGCGAGATTGTAAGCTTGACAAAGAATGATTTCGGTGATGAACAGGAGGCGACGAAGACATTCCTGTAGAACTCATGATCTTTTTCCGTAGTTTACGGAAACATCACCAGCTCTTCCAAACGAAATTGCTAGCTGGTTACATAGCATATCACATTGGAGATGCTGGCGCCAATCACTTCCTTGGATCCTCATCATCAATGTCTATGAATTCTCCCGTTATCCTGCATAGAATCATGAAGGCCATTAGTATAATTAATCTTTGCGTAAGAGCTGTTGAATGATTAGTGTAACAGGACTAGTGATGAAAACCCTGTCACAGTTAGGTATAGAAGCAAGCATATTATGGTAGAACTTAATAACTCAATGAGAAAGAATGCTAGTACATTTGAAGTGAGCAAAATAAAACAGGAAGGACACATCAGGCGAAAATCATCAGCATTAACAGCTAAAGAGAATTTTTAGATTTATTGACGGGATGGAAAGAAATATCCCTAAGTGTTGCCTAATCACTCAGTTGACAGATAATAGCAGACCTGTGGGTAGAACACTACACTTGACCATTATTGTCACTGAAAAGACATCCCTGAGACGAAAACAAGCTACAATGTGTGCCTAAGAAATTCGCTTAGAATTGGATCATCCCCATGAAACCCTTTTGTGCAAATTATATGGTCGGCTAGTACAACGCTAAAGATGAATGCAGTTCCTCAGAGATCTACCTCTGGATTTGTGAACTTAAACTCAATAAGCAGCTCCATGACCTGTGGAGAGCCCCTTTGGCTGCAAGAAGCTGTGATGGTCAGGAATCAGGTGCGGATATCAACAGGGGTCCATGAGGGATGAATTAATTGTCACGGAACTCTTCCAGTAAGTTGACGAAGAAGAGGCTTGGCACCCATGATACAAAATGGAAGGGGAGTCATTAAATATCAGGCAGATGGTGGTATACATCTTGGTCATTTATGGAACAAATACAAAAATAATCAAGGAGAAAAGATCAAGGGAGCCTCAAGGTAAATCACAAAGAAGGGAGCATTTGGCTGGTTTTATATTTATTAGAGGATGAGGAGTCATCTACGGTCCATATTTAAATGGCCAAATTGCTTGGCTCTACAGCAGGCATAGCAAGATAAAAGAATCCATGTCAATAATGAAATATGCTAAAGATCAAATAGTTTAAGAAGCAAAGAAGACAGGTGTTGTTCAACCAAAGAGAGCAACACTCATAAATCAGAAGCTGCTATGAAGTGAATGGAAAATATACACAACTTCAAGGAATCAGGTAGAAAAAGGAAAATTTACGCCGTTTAGTACTGTTATGATACCCCTCCATGGTCACACTTGGTTTTTCTATTAACAGCCTCTACAAACAAACAAGTATCAAAACTTCAAAGGAATTCAAAACTTCCATGTTTCCATGCTTGCTACAGAGGAAGAGAGCAGAAGAACAGAAGAGATTTACCTGTTATATGACAAGAAAGCATCTCCAATACTTCCAATTACTTTGTTTCGAACTTTCCTTACACAAACCTAGAACAGACATAGCCAGTCGATAGAAGGTTTATTTCCGAAGTCATGCTATGCTTAAAACTAAGAAATGACATATACCTGCACGCGATCAAGTGGCCCAGCATTTGGATCTCGATTGCGATGAATAACAATTCCATTGTCACATTTGTTAATGAAGTGGGCACTTCCACTGATATCGTACATATTAGGAGGTCTACCTTGCCATTGTTGAAGCTGGAAAGAAATTCATGGTTAGAAATATTTTGGACATAAATCCTTTCTGCTCTCATCAGAAGTTAAGCAAAAGAGGCCAAATACATGAGGGTTGCAACATTACACCACAGCCCTCAAGAACCCTGATTCAGACACCTCATGTAGCACCTGCTTGATCCCTCCTAGCCAAAGCCTCCTTAGCCATACCATTAGATAAGGTGCTCCTTGGTGGCTGAACACTAGAGTCTGCCACATGGTGCCAAAAAAGTACATAATAGCACATATTACCAATACTTCCTGGACAATTGGATAGGAAAAGGCTGTGGTACCATCTCTACACTCCCAAGTGAACAATTTTGTCGTGTTCATCTCAACGTACACTTAGGCATAGGTCAACATTGCAGCTATCTCTATCAGTAGATCCAGGGCGGGAGGGATCCCTAGGTTTGCTATACCCTAGCTATCATAAAACTCAATAGGGAGGTTAAGAAACCCAAACCAGACCGGCGGATAATTGAAACTCACCGCCGATGGCAGGAACGAAGAAGCGACAGCAACTTACCTTCGACCTTCCACAGAGCATCTCTAAGACATGATTCCTGTTCTGATTGGAAATTGATCAAAAAAGTCCCATCCAGCATTTCTGAGACAAAAGGCCTCTGCCGACCTCCATGAGCTATTTCCAGTGACTTCAACCCATGAGCTAGGATCTGGCCCTCCCGCACATCTTGGTGTTTTCCCTCTAGCAGTTTCCTCCAAGATAGTGCTCACTAGCGTTCGGCTACCCTCTGCCTCTAATGGCTTGGCCAATTTTGACATTGTTGACCAGCCATTGCCAACACTTCACCCCCACTTTGGACTCTAGTCTATTGCTAACTCATTCCTCCGGTGACTTTTTTTATCTTAGTATTGGTATTGACAGCACAGGATACGAAGATACTCCAATGAATGTAACAATATGAAAGGATACCTGTCTAGGATGTGCTACAAACCATACATGGCAGGAATGATGCTGAGCAAACCGCTTAATCTTAGTGAGCATTTGACTGACATACTCAGTTTCAGTCCTGTTACAATGAATGAAAAAAACATAAACGAAATTTCTCCTATACATTTAACCTTGCAAAATTACTGTAATATAACATAAAACACATGATGAATAAGGTGTACACATTTTTCTGAGCACTGCAAAGTCCAAAATCATTTAGAAGATAAGTAAAACACCAGTGGAGCACCATCAGAATACAAACCGTCCGAGAAATCAAGACAGAACATTTGGCACTGGAAACTGGGAATAGAGTACAATGCATAGAACAATATCCAAGACAAAACAGAATAATGCTCACTGATTTGCAGGACGTTGGTGATCTAGTTCGTTGTATGGATCAATCACAAGTCCACGCACCCCATATCTGAGAACTGCAGCTTTGGCAAGTGTGAGAACCCAGTTAATAGAAGGAAGACAGTCATCGTCGCACCTGTTGTAGACAACATTAGGCATCTAAGTGACAAAAGAATCCACAAGAAAGAACGACAATTATTCACAATCAAAGATTTTATCCAGCATCCAATCAAAAGCAAATAGTGAATAATCTAAGATACTACTACGTGCAACTTTCTCTTATACTTCAGATTACCGGATAAGGTGAAATGTCCCATTCAGCCATTCCTTTCCTTCCTCCAACTCCAGAACACTCATGCGCTCAGCAGAATCTCCATATCTACAAGTCAGAAACACAATGAAAAATTACTCATCCAAACAAAAAATACAATGAAAAAGTGAATAACCACAAGAAGTAAATTGAGGGATTCGTCAAACTGCACTGCTCTTATTGAAATATGTTAAAAAACTCGGTCAAAATGGTAATTACTTTCATAGACAACTTGTGACACATGACAGACATGCCACTCACAAAGTGGCATTACCATGATAGGAAACTGATAATCATCTATTGGTTTGGATCCTGACTTCTTGTCCTCTCAGCTATAAGAGTCGGATTTGAATTTACATAAGATCAGATCCATATCCGACACATTGACAACCCTGTACTTAGGTGTCCTCCTATATCAACATAAAATATGACTAAGCTGACTCACCCTCTCTTGGATGTTGATTTCTTTCCTATAAAAACGAAAAAAAACTTAGAGTAGGGCATGGATTGCCGTCCCGGTGGCACACGCCGTGCCGGCAGCCTGCGGGCACGGTACGTGCCGCCGGCACGGATGCGTGCCGGTCCGGCACGCCCCCGTGCCATTCTTGTTTTTCCTCCTCCTCCTCCTCCTCCTTCTTGGCACGGTAGGGGGGGGGGGGGTTTCGATGCCGCTAACCCCCTGGCACGGTACGTGCCGGGCGGCACGCACAGTACCGGACCGACACGCAATCCATGGAGTAGGGTATTTATACAGGGTGGGACACACAGTGATGCCTAGCACAGAAAACCTTGATCATGGTAAGACGACCAACAAAATGTTTAACCTTCCGCAAAGAGGCACTTATCTTTGCTCTCCTCCCACCACACCTCCATGCACCTCATGTCCATGAAAACCTTCCCCCTTATGAGTAAATGATGTTCAATACCCTTCATATGTGACAATTTTGTAAATAAGCCATCAGGTTAACATTACAATTAACTTAGATGTATCATAATTTAAAGTTCAAATCCACCTTATTGAAAACATACTAGAATATCTTTTGGGTGGGGTGGTATTGGTGGAACGAATGGGAGGCAGACAACGAAGTAACAGATGCTTTTTAGCGAGGCCCAAAACTTGGCAAAGGTAAGGTTAGCAAGCATGCAAAAGATCTAAGTCATTCGACCTGCAAATTGACTTGGAAAACATTTACGAACAGTTTCCAAGGATAGAGGCAAAGAAAAGCAACATTCCTACAATCTGCATAATATCTGAATGCCCACCAATTGTAAAGCAATAGATACATTGAAGACTCAAGAACTAAAATCACCTAAATGGTACCTAGCATTAAAGAATGGTTTCCCAATGTGTTTCTCCAAGAGCTTCCTTGCATGCTCCCGAACCTGAACAACAAGTTGCAGCATATAGATAAACAATTTACAAGAGGAAAAAATCACCACAATTTAGCCTACCAAGAGCTTGCCTTATTTTCCATAGAGCACAGCACAAATTTCCAATCTTCACTTTTACTGATATTGCACAACAAGGCATCAATCCACTCGCTTTTTCCTGAATTAGGGACTCCAGTAACTACAGTCAACTCTCCTGGCACAACCTGCTCAATAACCAAACACAATCGTAAGAGCAAGTTATTTATACAAAATAGTCCCTTCACAAACTTGAAGTTTTACCAATAAGCTGCTTGCAACCAGAAATTACTAAATAATCTCCAAAAGAGCATATTATCAGCGATTCTGCATGAAACCCTACTTATACGACGCAATGGAAGTTAATGAATTTTGGAACATATCCAATACAAACTACCACTCACACCCCACATACTCGAGAAAACGAGAATAGTGAGTGTGGCCTACTGCCTCAATAGGAAATGTATCCCCTCAAGAAAAATGGGAGATTGAGTTGCCTGTGACTCTGCATAAAACCTTACCTTTCTAATCTTGCAACATAATGGCAGGTATCCAATACAAACTAATACTCACAACCCACATCCTTAAGAAAAAGAAAATAGTGAATGTAGCCCACTGCCTCAAGAGGAAATGAATCCCCTCAAGAAAAAGGGTACATTGAATTGCTTGTGACTCTGAATAAAACCTTACCTTTCTAATCTTGCAACATAATGGCAGGTAATGAAATCTGGAAACACATACTCTCTTCACCCCCCCCCCCCCCCCCCCCCGGTACACCCAAAAAAAAAAGAAACCAAAAAAAGCCCACCAAACCTCTCAATACACAAACACACACATACTTTTATTGTTCCGAGGAACCAATAGCGTAAAAACTCAGAATTTACTTGAAGTTAAAAGCACTAAATGATGCTTTTAAGGTTGTCCACCATGATTAGATACAGGTTAAGCATCAAAGATAAAAGCACAGAACAGAAGTGGATAATCTGGCAAGAAGCTCTACAGAAGTTAAGTTATAGCTTTTATCAAAAGTATTTCTAGTATCTGGATGGAGTCGGCGTTACAAGTTTCTACCATTCTGCTATTGGAGATACAGCTTAAAAGTACATTAAAGTCGAGCATACATACACTGCACATGTGCGTCGCAAAACCTTAATCGGTGCATCTCTTATCAAAATCTCAACGTTCATTTTCCAGCTTTAAAATCAAGAATATTAGAACAAAAGAGTTTCAAAAGATTGCAATCCTTACCTTATAATATCCATCAACAGCTTTCCAGCCAGTAGAAACACCAAGTTCATACCCGTTACTGCAATGATAGTACGCATCTATATCAGGGAAGAAATCACTGAAGTTGAAGAGACCCCTGATGGGATACAACTCAGCCTCGTCTATAACTTCCCTTAATGCATCTGGTCCTAAATACATAAGCACCTGAAGAAAGAAAAGTGGGCAATGTCAAACATAATCATGCAGGATAGAATTACAAAATTGAAACAAGAACTTATTGCTGAACAAATTGACCATGATGCCCTTCTCTAATGATGTTCTCTTAACAGCATGACTGACAGAGACAACTTCTGATCATGTTTTATACTTTCAAGAGAAAAAAAGGCTACTATCGTGGAAAGACAAATGTTTTACTAGAACATCATTTTTTCTTTTGTTTAGAATAAGGGCAGAAATAGAAGTCAAATAGGATGAGAACTCATAATAAATCCTTGGGCTCCCATAGATTTCCTTTTTAGTAGTGAACCAGGCTGCTTCCATAAATTTCCTTTTAGTATTGAACCAGGCTTTGCATATCATTGGCGTACTAAATTGGTGTACTAATGATGTTAGTAGTAAGCGCATGCTTTTAATAAGAGAAAACATACATCAGATAAGTTGTGATATTACTATTTCCATGGTTAAAGCTAAGATTTCACACTAGATTGGTACAGGCCGAACCAGGATCAAATTAACTTCACCAGCATGTAACAAAGCTTGCTGAAAGAGTAACAAATGCAACAAAAATAGACAAGCTAATCATTTCTTCTTGAAGGTTTTGCAAGACATGTTTTAAGATGTTTGTTTAGTTGTTGAGCCATAACACTGGCATAGGCCCCCTGAACCTGATCACTAAACAAGTGTCAATTAGCAGATGGTGGGAGGGTGGTCATGTCCTGCATGTGCTAAGCGCATACCTATGGTAATTCCAGCAATCAAGGGCCTAAACTCGTATCTGTTTCCCACGTAAGAGGCTTCTTATCCTTGAGGTGACCTTTCCATGTGTTGGCAAATATGATTTCATAGCCATCATTTTGAAATGCTATCATCAGCACTTAAAGCAATTGACATCATAAATGCAATATATCCATAACGTTCAATGTTGGGAATTTGTTGTACTAACTAGTACATCTAAGTTTCAAACATCTTCTTTGACAGAACTCCACCTTTAAGCCAACTTCCTTTTGATGTCTGACCAATTATTCATGACCCACAAACCCATGCTAAATCATGACCTATTAGCTCACTCTGAAAAATCTCGAGTTTACTATAACCCAAACATCGAACATATGAAAGAATAAACAAATACATCACTGGCGAGATCAGTCACTAAACAGAAGGTCGATTCATCATGTACTTTTCACTTCATTTATCTAGCAATGAAAGAAGAACATGCTTTAATACCCTGATAATCTTATCAAATACTTTTCCATATTGGCCTTCCATTGCTTAACCTGCTGCATTCTCATGGATAGAGTTCTTTTCAGTTATCTTACATACATTTCTTTTTTCATATGGTTCAGCATGTAAAAGATCTGCATCACCATTCCTTCTCCATGCAGAAGCTAAAAGATTGCGCAAGGCAATTGGATAACGAAAATGTGCAATGTCCAGAAAAGAAGAGCTTGATAAATTGAAAAAGATGGGGATCTTTTAACAAAGTTTAGGCAACAAAGTATCTTATATAATGAAGGTTGCCTAGGAAATTCTCAAAAAAAAAAAAATCACTTACAGCATTTCCCTAGCATATACAGAACTCTTGCTAATGATCTAATGCAACAACTCTACCAGTGAATTTCACAGGTAATGGATCCCTACTTGCTTCATGTATGAGTATGAAACATCAGGACAGCAAGCAATCTACCACTATAAGTTCGCACTACAATTTCATTGGAAAAGGGCAACGCCAGACTTGGAAGTATCTATAACTGTGCAACTGGTCACATCTGAGCTATCTTCCATATTGTCAGACAACAGAACCGAAAAAAGTAAAACAAAATTAAATAGCACAATAGAGTCAAAAAAATCAATCCAATATTGCTGCAAAGCCTGCCATGTTTCAAACCTCATATTTTCTTCATAATAAGTAATGGAGTGCATATCAAACCTCATTTGCGTCTTTGCAAATTTCGGTATCATTTTTCTTTGGCCATCTAACTCTCCAGCACCTATTTGTTAGCCAAAATATGACTTAGGTAACTCTTCCCGATAAGAAACAGTTATAAACAATAAATATAATGATGAAGACAAAACAAGAACCTTTCTTTACCAAGGCGGCGAGATAGTTCTTCAGCTAAGACTTGCCCAGGCTGGTCAGCATCTGTGGCTAGGATAATGCGAGATGCCTGATAGATGTATTTCAAATACTTTGCTACAAACTAGGCCAAGTAATTTGGGAGCACATTTATTTAAATGTGCAGCAAAAGAATATACCTGATCCAGATACTCTTTGCAATTCCACAGAAACTGAAATTTAGTGTCCTAGCTTTACAAAGAAGACCAAAGGTAAATTAGAAACCATCTTAAATGCTTAAAAGATCTGGATAATAGACATACATAAAGATATGGACATTTCCCAAGCACAAGTATGCAGCACAACACGTACATAGAAATGCACATCCACCCAAGAATGGATGCAATAACAAACCTACCCACGAGAACATCTACAGTTGCACATGTTTACATGTACCAATTAGAGGCAAATAGATGCACTAAAAATTCGTTAATCTGCAGTAATTAATATTTATCAAACAATATCAAATTTATGGCATAAGTTATGCACTTGGATAAGTTTGCAAGATGGATGTACTAATCTTGCAGCGGCAATACTTGCTCCAAGTGAAATGAGAAAGATCAGGGATTCACTTAATGCCGACAGCAATTTTGTATAACACTGCTATATGATAACTTCATGCAACATAAGCAAGCTCAAACAGCAGAGGAGAGTTAATCAAGAAATGCTTTCAGTAGGAGCAGTGCACAAGTAAATGCAGCTGACTGGAGGGGTAAGACCAAAAGATCCAGCTCCCAATCTTTGGGTTAAAATTTGATGTCAATGGTTATGATTATATTAGTTGTGGGGCAAGCTAAGTGGCAATAGACATAATAACGCTTCAGATGAAAAAAATTATAATAGCTTAAAACTAATACGGACCTCTTGTTCTTCAGGAACTTCTTTGGAAACTTTTGCAGGTGCGCCATCGGGAACACTAACACAGTTACGGTAGCCAGCTTCTTCCATGGAAAGCTTATCAATTTCACCCTCAACCTATATTAACAAATGTATATGATTCACCATAAGGAGAAAAGAATAGCACAAAAAGTGAAACAAGTCAGTGTCAAAACACTTGGGCCACAGTGGATAATTTACAATGATAATATCTTTCGCTTGCTTTATATCATCAAGTCCATAAAATATTCTTTCAGTGTCCCTTTCCTAGTAGAAAAATTAACAGGAATCAGTATGATGCAGAAACAGTTAGCCACAGGCTTATCATAACGGAGAAACAGACCAAGCAACAGGATATAGAACGGCTCGAGCACGTTTGATCGTTGATTAACTTATCATAGTTAAGGTTAAGCATGATATACCTGCCAAAATTTCTTTGTGATGTCTCGGTACTTACAACTGACAACACGTCCGTTACGCCTATAAGGAAAAGCAATAACAATCTGCAAAAAAAACATAACACTTTTAGTGAATGACTGATGCCTCGTGCTAGTGGTGCACAACATACCTGTTCCATCCATCTACGCTGCATGACAAAATTTCTTCGAAGTGTTTCAGCCGATATCATCCTCTCAGAAAAGTATGCAACTAGCTGAAAAAACGGGGGTATAAATACAATGACCAAGAAGGCAAGAACTAAGCATCATCTATGTTAGGCTTAAAGACAGAGCAGTGAGTGAGCAGAAAATAAGATATCAGTCCATGACTCAGTGCCCCTGACTCCTGAGACACCTTCTCTTTGATGTTCCAGAACTAGGTCAGTATAGAAAGACCCAATACTATATGAGAGCCCACAAATGATACATGGGGGAGTAGTAATTTTATGCCCCCACCAGAAAGGTTAGGTTTAAGCCAAATCTAACGGGGTGCTTTCCATAGTAATTATGTAACAAAGAAAACAACACACAAATAACATTGGAATAAGGACAAGAAAAACATATGAAGATGCAATAATCACATACCTCTTCGCATAGTGGCTCTAATTGAAGGGACTCTTCACAAATTTGTCTATATTCTTTGAGTGTGGTCTTAACAGGTTTAAGTTTACTCCCACTGCCCTCTCCAGAGGCCTGGAATGAGACAAGAATTCACCTTCGAAATAATTTTGGTTGCTGCATCATAGATTGATGTTAGGTTTACAGCCTAATCATTACCTGTACATGACCTCTCCAACCACATTTACCTCTGAAGCACGACCACATCCCCAGTTCTCTGCCTCAGAGGAAAATTCAAATGCAAGAATAGCAATGATAAATAGAGGCAAGAAGTATGCTCAGAAAACACGGTAAGATACTAGAAGACGGTAAGTAATAGGGGAGACTACAAAAACTCACCCATCTTCACGAATGAAAACAGAGAAGCTTCTCTCACTTGAACCCCCTCCTTGACACTTAAAACATCAAGAATATAAATACATGTGTCAGGTCCTATCAAAAACCCATTAACATATTCACAAGCAAATAAAATGATACACATGGAGAAGTAGCATTGCGAAGTGATGGAGAAAAAGACCCCGAGGCTGATAGATTTGTGTTTGCGTTTCACCAACAATAGACAGCTGCATTCACTCACGCTGCAAAGCATCATGCACATATTGGAGTCATATTTTATTGCAGTAAGTGCAATAAGCATGTCTACAAGGATCCTGATCGGATACTTCACATTTCTTTGCGGGAGTCTGAGTAAAGTGTTCTACTTTCTTATTCTTTCCCACTCCAATTGCCTCGCTATATATAAGGCATGACCAAATGCATTTTATCTCCAAGATGTGCTCCCAAATATTATGGATGTATTAAAGAAGAGTGTTCTTCTCGAAAGCTTCCAAACACTCCAAACATACAATATCTTCCTTGCAAGCACACCGAAAAACCACATAATAGAAGTAATAAGCGAAGGAACAGGAACAGATCAACACAATTGCTCACTAATCACGGTGAAGAGATGTCATCCAAACATGCAAACCATTCATTCACACAACACGTGCAAAATATGACTGTTGATGCCCTCATTAATCATAACTCTAAAAACTTACCGCTATGTATAAAATTCATTAGTAAGTGACGATGCCATTCACCTTACTAAGGAACCAACCAATATGACTCCATAAATTGATTGCAGAAAAAGGACATGAATGCAATCATTTCAACTGGCTTGGCATGTGTAAATAAAAATTCAAACAGCATTCAATTATCAATTGGAGATCAATCCAGAAGCATACTTCTTAAAGGAACTCTCTCGATATTAAATCATAAAAAACTGCAGAAGACGAAATAGAAATGCAGCATATCCAGCAGCACTAGAGATTGTCATACGGTATAAAAATTATAAACTGACAGAAGAAGCATAAACTTAAATAAATATAATTGGAAAGCTAACAAGCAACATCCATGATTTGAAATTCACCTTGAACATGTATCAAATATATAAATCTGTTATTTATCTAAATATGATAGACTATTAAATGAATGATTCTATTATTTTATTCTAAATATACATAAGCACATGGGTAGAAGAAAGCTGCCATAAAATTAAAATTTATAATGTTTAAGGACCTCAGATCAAGTGTTTAAACTAACTGCTACATATTAGATTATAGCAAGTAAGACAGACAATTATCACATGAAAGTTTGTCAAGTTGCTGATGCTGTTTGACTCATGATATTACTTCAGTATTTTCTAAAACGGCCAAACTTATCTCATTAGCTCTAAAACTAGATTGGCAAACCGAGACCACCTTGGGACATATCATGCGCGTATACTGTCCGGGCTTACAACGACCACACTGAATCCCCTCCATCTCCAGCTTCGACTTCAACAGCTCGAGCCGCTCGGCATACGCCACGGCCTCCTCATTCCGCGCCAAATGAACTTAAAAACAATAAAAGGAACAAGAACCATGTCCCATTCAAAATATAGAACCGTCTAAGATTCATTAAGCGCTAAAAATCGGATTTCTTTTGAGTGAGTTACCTGTTCGTGAGAGCATCACGGGGCCAAGCGACCGAAACCCAGACGATTTCAGCGCAGAGGATGGAACTCTCGAGGTGGTTCTTTGAGGGCTTGGAAGGAGGAGGTCCACATGGGTCTGGAGGTGGAGGAGGCGGGCGGAGGGTAAGGGCGGGAGTGCGCCGGCGGGGCATCGTGCCGGGCAGTGCTTGGAGGCGCCCATGAGGAGGGTGTGAAGGGGGCGGCTTGGGATTGGGGGCATTATGGGAAGAGGGTTTTCAGGGTTCCATAACCGTGAGAACGGTGTTTGGAGAAGAAGAAAGGAGTGGAAATGGATATGGTGGGAGGGAGGGAGTTTTGGAGTGGGGGGGTTTAGGGTTTTAAGGGTGTGCTAATAGGTTTCGTTAACCTGCTAATGGTATTGATTGTTACATTACCGTTGGGGCTCGTTAGGTTGGTTTGCTGATTTGATTGTGATATTCTTTTTTTTTTTTTTTGAATTTTGCTTCCGTCTTGGATTTCTTCCTCTTCTTTTTTTTCTTTATTAATTAAGCCTTTTACCTAGCTTAGCATATAAAATGACTTCTAGTTATGTTTTTAGATTTAATTTTAGAGTTATGAAAGGATCCGGTTTTAGCAGCTGACAAGGTTGTAATCGTTGATCGTGGATTCTATATGTGCATATTTAGGCTAAATTATGCTTTTAATAAAAATTCCCCACGTATTACTTTAGTATCTATAATTTAATAATTATGTTTTTTGTATCTACATTTAATGTAAGTATCATATTTAGTATCTACCGTTAAACGTCGTACTCCTGACTTGACGGCAATCTGCTCATGTGATATCACGTGAACAGTTTTACGGATTTCCACGTCATGAAGTGGTTTTGAATTTTCCCCAATATCACGTGGTGAGGCAGACGTCAGGTTGCGCACCATGCGAGAGGTGAGCGAGAGCGCCTCACGGTCGTCCAACCGTCCAAGGAAGAAGACATCCAAGCGGAATATGAACTTGTCCTCTGCCTCATGGTGCGCATTGCCATACCTATGCCGGCATCAACAAGCATGTCGACGGAGCATGGCGCAAACTTGACGACACTACGGTTGACGCGCGCGGCTTGTTGTTGACTTCGACGCCATCGCCGCCTAGGATTGACTTCTTGTGGAAGGGTAGGACGATGAAGGAGGTGCGCTTCTGGAGCGCCATGCGGCAAACCTCATCATTCGTGGAGGTATAAGGAGAGATAGTGGTGAATGGATGGACGAACACGATTCTAGGGTGGCGCTGCTCGTGGAGAATGAAGGCGTTGATGATGTGATCCGAATGAGAGACATGATGGAGATGAGTGGGGAAGCTGGGGCTAGAGTTGGAGCTAGAGAGCTTGTGTGGGATGAAGAGCGCGCATGACGGTGCCGACGAGCTTGACGAGGTGGAGGGCATAGACAATGAGGGGAGAGGCTTCGGCGTGGAGATCAGTTGGAAGCAAAATGCCAACCTTCCATCCACTAGCCTCATCAATGGCGTGGAGATCAAAGTTCAAGCCTGTCAATGTATATTAGAGTGGCAATAGCAGCCCAAAAACCATGGATTTGATCTTCTCAGTGAGCGCCGCCTCGAGTGGTGCCCGTCGGGGATGACGAGGCCGAGCATCAACGCTTCGTGGAATGAATTGGTTTCGATGATATCGCTGTAAAAGCTGATAACCAAAACGATGAAGATGAACACAAAGATCTAACCTTCGTCGAAGGGCTACCCCGACGGCATTTGGTCGATGACCCATATGGCGATCGGTCTAATGATGCAAACAACAAACACTGATCACGTGCAAGTCGTGTGACCAGTTTACCGTTTGAAATGTGACGCCGTTAGAGGGTCGGATCATAACAAAGTGTTTTTTTTATAAATGAGGTATAAAAAAAGTAATTGTCAAACTATATGTACTAAAGTGGCACCCGACGAATTTTACATATACAAAAAACGTAATTTAGCATGCAAATTTTTGGTTTTTTTATTAGTTAAGCCCCGAGATCTAGGATTTATGTTTACTATTTATTTATCTATAGTTTCTCTCTTTTTATTAGTTAGGCATTTTACATCACTAGAGAGGGGTTGTAAATGCCCTACATTTTCAATAAATTTGGATTGATACAAATTAGACTCCATGACCAATCCATTACCACAGCCTCATACTAACCACTTGAGCTACTGCTCAAGGGCTCTTTCAAAGTGGGTTATTTCAATTTACACACTTATATCATCCTTATATAGGAGCATGATTATAAGTTAATTTGTTGTCCTATTGACATCCTATGTGACAGAGTTTATCCTATGTGGTTGCTAATGAGGAGGGGGTAATAGTGAGAGAGGGGGAGAGGGGGGAGTTATGGGGGGTTAGTGGGAAATTATGAGAGAGGTGAGGGGAGATGGTGGTTACACGACCATATGGCAATGGATATGACTAGTGCAATATAGAGATGGACGAAGGTGGGAGGCTAATTTCCTATGTGATATTAAGCCATAAGCAAGTCTAAAATTCAAAATCAATCGTGGAAAAAAATGGTCACAAGGCATGTATATAAAAATGAATATGTATAAGGATTATATTTGACGAGAGTCAGGAGTCAGGAGTCAGGAGACAGATCGAGAGTTAGTGGAGAGAAAGAGTGTTCGTGGGGGCCAGAGAATTACGAATGTTAGAGGAGTTCGCGCGGATGTAACGCAAGAGAACGTGGCGCGGGCCCTAGAATATACAACGAAATCGCGGCCCATAACTCCACCTTTAATGGGCTTAAGGCAAGAACCCCATCTCCAATGGGCTTATTAGAATAGATGGCTACCGGCTTGAAATCTGAAAGGTGTCCAGCCCAACTGCCTGCTGTAATCCAGCCCAACTAGCGTGCCCGTCGAACTCGTTTAATGGATCAACCTCGACGCTTTGGCGCCGAAGTTAACTAACGTCCCATTCTTGCATTCAATTCAAACTTCAAAGTCACCCCTCAAGAGTCAAGACTCGCATAGTCCACTCCATGCTGAGAGCACCAGCATGGCCCATCCAAGGGCTACCCTCCTCGCAAACCTCCTCCAATCTTGCATCCAAGCGAAAGCTTATCTCCCGTGCAAATCCATCCACGCGCATATCCTCACCTCAGGCCTCTTCGCTGACACCTTCCTCTCCAACCGGCTCATTGAGCTCTACGCAAAGTGCAACCGCGTAGATGAGTCAATCAAAGTGTTCGATGCCATGCCCCATCGAAATGTCTTCTCTTGGAATGCCATAATCTCCGCTTCGTCGAAAATGAGCAATTTGGACATCGCATGTCGATTGTTCGAGCAAATGCCCGACAAGAATGTTGTGTCTTGGAACACCATGATAGGTGCATTATCGCGAAGCGGGTCAGAGGGAAAGGCCTTGAATTTGTATTATTTGATGATTAGAGAGGCATTCTTGCCCACCCATTTCACCTTTGCCAGTGTCCTTAGTGCATGTGGGGGCTTAGTGAGCTTAGATGATGGTAAGAGATGTCATGGGGTCGCTGTTAAGGTCGGTCTCGATGCCAATTTATTTGTGGAGAATGCTTTGCTTGGCATGTATACTAAGTGTGGAAGCGTCGATGATGCAGTTAGGATTTTTGAAGTTATGGCTCAACCAAATGAAGTTTCATTCACAGCCATGATGGGTGGCTTAATGCAGAGTGGTTCGGTGGAGGAGGCTCTGAGGTTGTTTGGAAGGATGCATAGGAATGGAATTCTTATTGACCCTGTCGCAGTTTCAAGCACGTTAGGTGCTTGTGCCAGAATTGAAGACGAAGAATTTAGTATTCTTGAGCAAAGTTATAGGCTGGATGGTGATTTCCGTGGACAATTGGTACATAGTCTAGTGATAAAATATGGGTTTGAATCGGATCTCCATGTAGGAAACTCGTTGATTGATATGTATGCCAAACATGGTCTTATGGACAAAGCTGAAAAGGTATTTAACACGTTGCCTCATGTTAGTGTTGTTTCCTGGAATGTTTTGATAGCTGGACATGGTCAATGTGGTGATAGCAAGAAGGCTATTGATCTGTTGCAGAAAATGCAAGAAGATGGGTTTGAACCTGATGAGGTTACTTACATCAGTATGCTTGGTGCATGTTCTAATTCTGGGGACATTGAGACTGCCAGGTATATGTTTGACAAGATATCAAACCCAAGAGTAACCTCATGGAATGCCATTCTTTCTGGGTACTGCCAGAAGGAAGGTTATGACAAAGCCATTGGTTTGTTTAGAGAAATGCAGTTTTCCTATGTCCAGCCTGATAGAACTACTATGGCACTTATTCTCAATTCATGTTCTGAAGTGGGGATGCTGCACTTTGGCAAACAGGTCCATGCACTCTCAATGAGAATCCTGCTTCATCTCGACATGTTTGTATCCAGTGCTTTGGTTGATATGTACTCCAAGTGTGGGCTTATTGAGGCCGCAAGGCGAGTTTTTGATAGGATGTCTGAAAGGGATGTTGTGAGTTGGAATTCAATGATTTCGGGCTTTGCTCTACATTCTCTTAACAAAGAATCCTTCACTTTTTTCAAGCAGATGCGAGCTAGTGGCATGTGCCCTACTGCATCTTCATATGCAAGTGTAATCACATCATGTGCGAGATTGTCTTCATTGCCTCAAGGTAGACAGACACATGCTCAAATAACTAAACATGGCTATGATGGTGATGTCATTGTAGGGAGCGCTCTTGTAGATATGTATGCAAAATGTGGCGAAGTTGATGAGGCACACAGATTTTTTGATAACCTGCCAACAAAGAACATTGTATCATGGAATGAGATGATACATGGGTATGCTCAGAATGGATGTGGAGACAAGGCTGTCGAACTTTTTGAGCAGATGCTGAGGACCGATGAGAAACCAGATGGCGTGACATTCATTGCTGTTCTTACTGCATGTAGCCATGCAGGTTTGGTTGATGAGGGAGTCAAGTACTTTGACTCAATGGAGAAGCATGGAATTAACCGATTGGCAGATCACTACACATGTATCATAGATGCTCTAGGCCGTGCTGGTCGCCTCATGGACGCGGAGGTGATCTTAGAGAAGATGCCATGTACAGATGATCCTATAGTTTGGGAGGTTTTGCTCAGTGCTTGTGCAGTTCATGGCAATGCCAGATTGGGAAAATGGGCTGCCGAGCAGCTTTTTCACCTTGATCCACAAAACTCGGCACCTTATGTGCTTCTGTCCAATATATATGCTGCCTTGGGTCGTTGGGATGATGCATCCGCTGTAAGAGCATTAATGACTGAGCAGGGGGTAGTTAAAAGTCGGGGTTATAGCTGGATTGATCATAAGAGTGGGGTGCATGCTTTCATGGTTGATGATGCTCTAGGGATGATGGATGGTGGTGAGGCTCACACTTTTGATGATGAAAGTCAACCTTTCTATGGTACAGCTAGCCACAAAAGACTTGACATGCTGGCTACATGATACGGATGCTACCTTCTTGGGGACTACCTACATGACTAAAGAGGTTATCTGGAACCTGGATCAAGTCTCATAATCTAAGCTGTAAAAGATTATCTGTTAACCAACATACTAGCATAAATCCTCAAAATGTTGTATTGCTGATAGCCTGATACTGCGATGGTGATGATATCATTCCATGCCGATGCTGAGGTAAAAAAGAATCTGCATATTGCAATGCACGAAATATTGAAATTTGACAGTCTGTTCAGAAGGAGAAGTCTTGCTAAATGGGAGATGGTTTATTGGATAGAGCAGATCATCTGTATTGAGTTCCCATTTTTGTCTATTATGCTGCAAGCCTGCAACAAATTGAAGAAGGTATAAGTTTCTCAGGTAGGTTAGGAATTTAAGCTTGAGTTCCCTATCGGCCTTTTACATGATATTGGTGGACCTTGAACTAGCTCCGGTATCCTTACTTCACATGCCAGAACCATGGCTCATCTCCAACTAATACACAGACCTGATAGCAAGCCTGCAAGCTTACAGAAAATGAATTATACTTCTTGACCTATGGCAAGAGCAGATTTCAGCATTCCTTGTGAATGGAGTTGGCTGCATGTTGAATTCTGGCCTCAAATTTGTTGCCGAGAATAATCACTGGGAGACATCTGCCAAGACACCTACTCCAGTCATTAATGGAAAAGGTTAAGGATGTTGCAGTTCCAGGACAGTAGTTGAAATTGATAGGATATTGACTCACGCTTTACAGTCCAACTACATTAATGCATTCATGATTAATTCTTTACTCTCCGGTTTATATCTTTGTTTGAATTGGTGAAGCTGACTCAAGAGGCAGAAAAGTTTTGCCGATTAACAGTGAGTCATAAAGGAGAAGCCGATCTTTTTCCTCTGATTAATGGGCTGAAGCAGATACCGGCCACATGCAAACGCCTGTTATCATATACTAAGGAAATTTAAGAAACTTAGTAGGCAGGTAATCTCGGACTCGTTTGCGGTGATGAGGCATCATGTATGGTCCGTCAAAAGTGCAGTGAAACTGTCTTTTTTCTATGCAGGTTTCAGGTCACAAAAAGAATGAGGGCAGATTAAGCTGGTTGGATGAAGTGGAGATGTAACTATTAGTTAAATGTATAATTGTTAAAGCGTCACAGCAGCAAGCAGAAGACCCTGGAAAGAAGTGAACAGCAGCCTCTTTTCACTTGGAGACTCTTAGGTGGATAAGATGACATCAGAGAAACTGGAAGGGTAAATCTACTATGGGATTCAGCAATGGAACTTCGCTGAGGTATTCAAGCTTTTGTCATAATCGGAAAATCAGCAAACCTGTGAATCCTGATAAAGGTTAGTTCGATGCTTGTCAAATCACAAGATTTCACTACTGGAATTCAATCCAGCACGACACTTTTCATGCACTGACAGTGTGCCTCCATTATGTTCATGCATAGATTATTTGCATATCCTGATCATTATAGACTGGGTGTACGGGTTGCTACCTTTGGTACAACATGGCTTGTTTATGTATGCCTTCAGTTACTTTCATTTGTAGAAAACTTCTAGATTTATGCATGGATTGTTTATCCTAATTCCAGTTTCTTGGTTCTATTTCAGGTTAGGAGCAGGATGGGGGCTGTGAATTCAAGACAAGAACAAAACTGATGCATAATTTTCTTGCTATCTTTGATGGCAGCCTTAAGAATCACGGAAATGATTAGAGTTCTAATGATTATCAGGCTATCAGCTACAGTTTAGAAGTTTTTTTCAATCTGGTACGCTGCTGCTTCTTAATTTGAAATGGGAGGTTCACCATGGAAGTTCAGAGGTTCCGAGTTTCATAGGAGTTTTAAACCTATAGAGGGACACTTTCTTGCTATCATTCCATCAAGTTGTGGCATAGTCGCCACAAGTATATATGTGCCCTATTGATTTGGAATGGGTATATGTGAAAGAAAAGCTCCTAGCAGCTGTGTATAATAGGAGGGTATATATATGAAATTTTTTATTTGGATTTTGGAAAGGGTATTGACACTAATCACACTATTTTGAGGGTAAATACAAGCCTTGAGAACAAAACTTTTAAAGGTTTGCAAAATCTACTTGTTATAACACACAACAGGCTTAATACAAAGCTTCAAGCTAGACATAATAAATAAGATTAAAGTCTCCATTTATTCGCGATTATTTTGATCCCATAAGAAATGTACATCCTGTAGCAATTACACAATCAAAAGTAACTTTCAACGTGACTAGAGCGTACCAGACTACCAGACTGCCAATAGGGAATATTTTGCCAAAACAAGTAATGATCCACATTTCCCATCAAATTCTAAGGGTAACTATGGCCGTAGTGTCATCGTGTACAAGTGACATGAACGTATTTATTTTCACTTGAGGGACGAAAAACTCATTTTCCATTTTCCTGCATTACTCATAATACACGACGGGTCTCTGGGATGCAATGATCTGAGTAGAGTTTCCTCTCATTTTCCAAGGCTCTCCACGTCCTAAAGACTCGAAAGAAGGCACCATCGACATCCACGTCTTCAAGCCGTAGTAACTGGGGTTTCCTGTAGGGATCCCCACTCAGTCCAAGATCCGTCGTACACTGGAACATCAGTTTTTCCAATCCGATGCAGACCCTGGAATGAGAGGAGTACGACATTCACGTATCGATACGAAGGACAATCGCTAGAAGCAGCAGATCACATTAGCAATATGTGAATAAAATTTTACCAGGGCAAGAACACAAGCAGTCACACCAGTACCACATGAGGTAGCCACAGGGCGATCCAAAGAGATGCCTGAAAAGCGAAAAGCAATCGTTAGCCAGACTAGCTTTGAATTCTTTTCAAAACCATATTTACAGGAGATTAATTTCCAGAAAGAAAGAAAAAAAAACAGATGGTAAGCTCGATGCTTAGTAGACCTATTTAGGTTGCTAGGTACTTCATTAAGATACAGAAACCAATGAAAGACATGGGAGATTTTAAATAAAGGTTAATGACTCTTTATCAGGCATACATACCTTGGGGTCTTTAGTATTGTTTTAATTAAGCCTTTTTACGCTGGCTTAGGGATGCCCCAAAGGCTACAACTCAATAACCAGAAATCCCCCTGCTAAGGACTTGCACCAAGATCTCTCAACGGGATGCATTCCTTGACCACTCCTACGTGCTAGTGCACACAATCGTTCGTTACAGACATCTACTCTCTGTCCCAACCACATCCTCTATGTTGCATACTTTTTTCCAAGGTACAGTGTATATCATTTAGAGTCTTAGATAGGACATGAGGAACAAGTACCAAAAAGGACCCTGCCATTACTAGATATGGCTTGACTAAAATATCAACACGCTTATGGATGACAACATGAGTTGGAAATGTTCTAACCTTCTTGCTCAAATCTTTTAGTAAGTTCGCCAGGAGACAGGAGCATTTGCGAATTGTCCAGCATCTGCAGAATGGCACATTATACCAGTATAAAGAAGAAAATAATCATTCTAAGCTGAATAATATCTGGATTCTCGAGCTTTGCTGCTGAGCAAGATTTATCACTTATGGACATCTGGTCCCTTTGTTCTTATGTCCCCAAAATAATCTCATATTTCACCTCACAGAAATTTAATTAGGTTAACACACAATTCATTTACCTAGAAAGTCAGAACAAAAGATGAAGGCATTAAAATGAGTTTTTCAGCACTTCAAAATAGTAGCATATCAATTAAACAAGCTAAATGTCTCTAACCTGTATGCCATGAACTCGAAATCAAATCGCTCTCATTTCTATTACATACCTGCCCAAAAGGAATGCATTTACTACCAGGTACATGACCACTCCTTATACCCTTGCGTGGTTCCGCTGCTTTACCGTCAAACCTAAGAAGGCAAAAATTTAGGTCAGATGAATACATAGGATATTAGTTAAAGAATTTTTCTCAATACCAAATTCAAGAGGCATAAGCTCATTGCCAAGCAACAACATAAGCCAACATTTACACAGTCTTCGTGTTGCATACCAGACATGGGAACAGAAATAATATCTATGAAGCCAATCAAGAAAATTGCAGTTCTTGTAGGCTCAAGAATGTAGCACTAGCACCCAGACTGAACTTACATGTAAACGTGTAACTCACAAATATTATGATACCTCTGATTGCAGTAGGATGAAACGATTAATCTTCGCTATGTATATGAAGTTACTCATCCAGCAGTAAGTCATGGTTTAAGAGTTTGAACAGGATTAACTAAGTTGACATTATATAAGGCCAATACAAACTAATAGGATAACCCTTGCTTTGATTTTGTAATCACCTATCAGAAGACTCCTCTGATGATACTTCATGAGAAACTCGTTTCGCAGAAACTTTGACGAACCATGTATAAAAGTCTGCATCTTCAGTTCCCTCAACAATTTCTGGGCTATTGCTTACAATGAGTTTTGGTTGCACTTTCGCAATACAATGCTCCTCCCCTTCTCTTATTTCTGCACTATCATAAATGATTTTTCGGTCCTTGAATGTTCTGTACATTGGTTCCCAATTTGCCATTTATGTTTCATACAGCTAGAGTTACGGATGCACTTCCTTGATATATATCTGTTTAGGTTCCTTAGAGACTCTCATTCGGGAGAAAAAGAAGTCTTGTAATGTAGGTAAAGCAACATTACAACATGGAAGCAACAATGTTATTTACTTGATCAACAATATATCGAATTGCCAAATCTCAAAACAACCCCCAATGTGAATATCGTCCAAAATATGCGAATGTCAAACAAAAGAAATGCCAATAATTACCTGGCCTTTGATCGGGCATCAACATGTTGATATGTTTGGGCATCAATGTTTTGTTTAACCTGGAACATTGAACATCATTTAATTGTGTCTCAGTTTGAAAAGATAGCTAGAAATTATACAGAAATAGCATACATTCACTACAGTGTTATACACTTCATAAAATTTTTCCATATTGATGGATACTTTGTACTCGATGGTAGCTAACTGGCTATTTTTTGTCACGCGGAACAACACTATATTAAGACATGTCCAAATTAATCAGTAATCTGGCAGTGCTTGAATCCTAGTAATATCAGCATCTCGTAGTTCTAGGCCAAGATTTCATTCCAAACTTGAACGCTTAATGCTGTTAAAGAACAACCATCACCAAGAAAAAATCTTAATGCAAGAAAGAGTTGATCGAGAGAAAATGAACTCACAAACTTTAGCACGTGCTAATGTACTTATTTGATGCATGTAATGATCCCAATCAATGTTCTATGTGCTGTTAGCACAGAACCTATTTCTACGATATGTTATTTTCACCAAGAGTACATTTCCTATGAGAATTTCGATTATGCAGAAGTCTAAGGAAGCACCAAAGTGTTTCAATTACTCTTTCCACGGTGTTACCTAAAGGAAGAAACAACTTTGGAATACTTGACATTGAGACTTCTATGATACTATCATCATCTAGAATGCGGCCACGCTTATAAATTGGACATTTCCATAAACAACTTACACCATCGTGTCCCAATATGACAAAAAGTACTCGGATCATTCATCTCCCTTAAATAAGAGGATCAACACATGCAACAGGACATGTTCGACTGCCAATAAACCTATGCACTGTCTCCTTTTTAAATGAAAGCCACAATGCGTTTTTATATGCTTTACTCCCAAGTCCAGTCCCAGCAGCTGTGTGTTGGAGTTATATGAAAAAACTCCAATAGCTTCTTTTATAACGCCTCATTGTTTGTCATTTTCAAACTTTTACAGAAAAATAAACGCAATTGTATTCCTAACCTGTTCAAGTGTCCAAACCAGATGAGGTTGCAATTTTGCTTGAAAGGTGAAAGGACTAACCTGCATATAAAAATATTCAATTAAACGTCCCAGGCAACAACCATTTGTTGAAGAAAGCATGAATACCAATTATAATAGCCAATAAGAAAGGACAAGGAATAGATTTGAATATTACAAAAGTAAGTTCAGCTAGCTTTTTACTTTTCCTTCAAATCAAAATTTGAATATAGCAAAAATGACCATTGGTGATCTGAATTAAACGACCATCAAAATACACATTGATCGCAAAAGTTAAGCGAACAACCACAGCATTTTTAAAGGATAGAAGAAAGTAATTTAGGATCACGTGTCAAACCCAAAAAATCTGCATTTGCAACTATTGCATTATCAAAAGTGCAAGAAGAAATAAGCCTACAAATTGAGTTAAATACATGAACCAAATTTGACAGATTAATAGACAAGAACCTACCGATTGTCCATGATAAACCTTTTCAATTGCTTCGCTAGCAGCACTAGCCTTAAAAATAGAATCTCCAGAAGTACTAGATTCAACATCATATCCTGAAGCACGCCACTGGGGCAAACCGCCATCTAATACCCAAACTTTATCATGTCCAAATACGCGGAACATCCTGGTTCAATAATCATTAAGTTATTAGTCGCTTGACTAAAATGCTATGCTCATATTGTTAACGATCATGAATAAAAGCCAAGGAGTTACCAATTGAATTTAATGTGATAGATTCTCTAAAGCTTGATGAACTTAAGTAGTAGATAGAAAATCATAGAACCAGACAGTGTACCTCAGGCTGTAACATAAATCGATGTAGAATAAACATCAACCTCACTATCTAATTATATTTCAGGCTTAAATCTTGCTACAGTTTTTTACAACTTCATACAATCTATTCTAACCGTAATATAGGCTGTTCACCATAATTTCTCAAGATTGTCCCTTCTGTCAATGAATTCTTTATTTATTTGAAGATAATGTGTTTAAAGATATAATATGACGATTATAGCTTTTTTATATTGGTTTTCACCTGTCCTCTCATTTTCTTTGTAAACCTCAAACCAATACGCTCATCCAAATTAATGCCCCAAGAAAAATCACGATGTACAATATTAAATGTTAAGTACATAGCTTACCACCAAACACGAGCTGCACTAAATATTCCTTTTCCATCATAAACAACAACCCCATCTTTGTTATGGATACCAAGAGCAGAAACAGCAGCTCCAAACGCTTCTTCAGATGGCAACATGTGTGGCAACTAACACATATTTAGCTGTGTCAGTCTTTGGTCACACTCAAGACATCAAAGAATAAGAGGAAGCAACTAAATGACCATGTTGTCAGAAGAATAAGAAACAAAACCAACGGATAAAAATAGCTAGAGAGCAATATCTTTTGAATCGAATCGAAGGGGAAAAATGAAATGCCAGTGCTAAAAGGAATATAATCTAAATGAAGATCAGTCTGCTTCAAAAGCATTTACACTTAAAGCGCAATTATGAAGCTTTTCCCTACAACTATTTTTTAACAGAAAGTAAGAATGCAGTCACACCACTTACAGTTTATGTACCATCAAAGTCCAAGAATAGCCATGAGTCCATAATTATAGTCAATGGTTTGGTGCTTATTATTATCATATGTGGTGTTCTTCATGGTGTAATTGAATAACAAAGACATGGTGTCGCCTTGTTAAAGCAAGAATAGAAATTTCGTTGTTATAATACTGCTATGAGGGTTTCATACTTTCGAAAGATGGCAGAAAAGGCTTAATATAGTTAAGAGCTGAGCGCTACCCTCCCCTCCTTATTCTATCTAGGTAATTCCCTGAGAATGAAATATTCAATTCTGGGTTCAAATTTAGGCATAGCATTTAAACAAAAATTGCAACATATGAAATTACTTGAATGGCGTAAAATGATGATGTTTAATAGTCATAATATGTAGTTTTTCTTTATGAGATGAGCCAGGAGGCTAAAAATAGTTGCACTATGCTTTCAAGCTCCGTAGCACCATCCTCTGGAGTCCAGCAAATCGAGCACCACTTTGATGGCACCAACAAGCTACTTTATCAGCTCCTATAGTTAGACCTAGGGATATACATATAGATAGCAGAGTTTATACACACGACCTCTGCGCAAATGTCTTTAACTACATCCGTGTATCCACTGGCCATACCATATGTCCATTTAAAATATCCACTGCCTGATATGAATCTGTATAGTGATAATATGTTGGCGTACTGGTATGTTAGGATTCTTTGAACATTAAGATGGATATATTGTGGGCATCCTCGGGGGAAAGTGCAATTAAACTGCACTACCATCCAAATGAAGATTTTGGCAGAAATAAAAAATGGCTAATGGTGTGATGCTCGGGTAAAGTATTACACAATTGCCATACATCATTGGCATGAAATGAATACATAATAACAAAGTTATCAAGCAAACATATCAAGTGGCAGAGCATATCATATGATTTACCATATCCACTATGCTAAGGCCCCAAAAGTGCAATAGACACATCCATAATTCAGGTGTTATATGCTGAAATATTGCTTCCTAGCAAAACCTTTTTCACTAGCATCTCATAATAAAATATCAGATCAAAATGATTTGTAACTGCATGCACAAAACAGCAGATCATTAGATCTGAATAATAGTTCGATCATGTACTTATATTGTTTTTCATAGTGTCAACTAATTTTCACCACATAACATAAATATATCATGCAACTACATCTACATACACAAACACCTACATGCATACACAAAGAAGAAGCATATACAAATAAATATACAAGAAAATGTGCATATGCATATACCACTATTTTGATATCAGATCATGCAAAACATATTTAAAAAGCACCTTAAGACATCCATAGGATCTATCGGTGCCCTAAATTGCATAGATGGGTTGAAGTTCATAACATATCCACCATCCAATCGAATGAAAAAACCTATAACCTAAACATTTTATATGCCACATCTCAGCACTGTCACAAGCTTTAAATGCATCCTATTGATTAAGTAGAAAGTAGATAAGAAGTTGATTACTAAACGAGTTGGCACATTGGCATTCAAAGCTGAAATTGAGAAGATACAGAACATGGCATAGTACAAAAATTAACATGCAAACTTCAACTATTTTGATCCTCGGAAGGTCAGAAAGAGCAAGTCAAGGAACCAAACTCACATTAGACGTCCTGTCTGATATTCCATCAACATCAAAGAACAATGCACCAGGAATATGAGCCACCTGGATAAATGAGGATTGTTGTATCATAAGCTTAACACTGACAACATGAATTTAACAAATCTACAGTCATGATCTGGAAAAGGTAACCAATGTTGAACTCCTGTTACGACATACAAAAACGCAAGAGAATCCATGTGGCCCTCGCTAAAAAAAAGCTAAGAATGAAGCAACAAATAGGCAGAATGAGATTCTTGGAGAAAAGGGAGTTTATGGAACCTGATATTCCTGAAATGGATTTCGTTGCTCATCAGGCATGTACCAAGATGCATCCAATACCTTACAAAAATTAAGGAAATAAGCACAATGTAAGCTATAACTAAAAGACGATCATATGTAACAGGAAAAGGGATCAAGAAAACCCTGAGTACTTAAGTTAATCTAATGGTCATCTTTAGAGGAGAAAAGATTTTTCTCAAGGCTATACCTAAGGCATTGCAGTTGCCTATAAGGAAGCTATCACAAGCATGAGAATTTCCTTGGAAAACTTAAGCAACTTTCTTGCTAAATCAGACCAATTACAAAAATCAACATTAGGTTCTTACTGGTTTGTAGTGATAATGGATAAACTGCTATTACTCAAGAAGAACCTTGATGTATGTTAATCCAACTATGAGATTAAGTGGATAACATAAAGGGCAATCAATAAATTCGTATTAGGGAAGTAGATTTTTCAAGGTTAAGCCTTGGAATATCAGTGAAAGTAGAAAGCAATAGCAATTTTAATGAGACCGAATATAGTTAAAATCTATGATCAATATTGGTGTTGATTATGTAACTGTAGTAAATTAAGTGTATACTGACTACTGAGTGTCATTGAATCAGTTAAAGAAGTTTTCAGCATTCTCAGAGACGCTAATATACCAGATACAGAAAAACACATCATCAAAATGTCTTGACCAAGAATCAACATGGAGTGAAACTAGAAAAAAAAATTACAAGGAGTATCGCAAAAAGAAAAGCAGCAGCGACAAGCATGTACCTTCACATCAAGCTGTCGAAGATTAGCATTCAACCAATCAGCAGAAACAACAGGTTCACGGTGTGACATGAACTGGCTTGAGGATGTAGACATAGCCTCACCAGATGGTACAGTCGCAGCACAGCGGACAGAACCGAACTTTGCAGAAACCAAAGACGCAAATGCAGGTCTGCTATTACAGGCTTGCCCCTGCAACATGAAGAGAATCGAATGGCTAGAACAACCAACACCAATATCAAGAAGACGAACAAAACCAAGTACTATATGCCACTGGAAAGGACAGCAAGACGTGCCCACCAGGCAAAACATGATTGTCCTACCGCTAATGGTTATGCAACTAAAGAAGAACGAAATCTTCAATGAAAACAATCACTCTAAGTAATCAAACAAATTCACAGGATTAACTACCAACCTAGCAATACACATCAAACAATCCAAGAAAAACAACTTAAACCAGGCAAACATGGGCTAGCTTATCTTGGAACGAATAGCACTACCTATCACGCATCATCATTGACTTCCAAAATAGAAGCTACCCACAAAAACAAGAACAAAGAGAGCCCATAAAAGAGAGATAAAATCTTGAAGTTAAAGCAAAGAAACCCAAGAGAAGCGAGCGAGCTTGCCTTGAAGAAAGAAGCGTAGGCTGTCGAATTCCGAGCGAAACAAGCCGAAGAGCTTACCGATCGGAGCCCCGAAAAAGCCCTTGTCAAAAGGGCAGAAGCCATCGATAGAAAACGACTGCTTTGGAAGATTTATTTGGAAAATAAAAGAGGAAGGGATTGTTTTCGTTCATAAATTTGATGCTTTGGTTTCTTGGGTTTTTTTCTCAGCACTGCGATAGCATCAAATTTATGAGTACGATCCGGTTCGGTCCATTTCGGTTCTCTATCTGTTCCGGTTCACAGCTGGTCTAAGTTCTCTGGTTTTTAGCTTGGGATTTTTGCATTCCGGTACACGTACTTTCCCAGGAATGCAGTTTGGTACCTTGTAGTTTTGGATTGGCAATTTGATACCATCCAGTTTTAATACCAGATCAAAGCGATCCAAGCCCTCCAACGACGTTAACTAGACTGACGGTAAACTGGTCACGTGCCACGCACGTGACTACCGTCAGCCCAAACGGCCACGTGTCCATCTCCTGTTGCACGTGCACGACGACCCTTCTCGAGACGAGCACATCCTCGCCGGTCTTGATATGTTTCACGGCCCCTTCTTGGGGTAGGATCAACTGCAGCTTCATCCGCTACGGCTCGGAGTCGTCGAATGCGCCGTTCTCTCCGGCGGTGCGGAGAGAGGCCTCGGAGAGGCGGAGGTGGTCGCGGAGCTCGTCACCGGTAGGGTACTGGAAGAGGAGATCATTGTGGATTAGGGGCTGTCGTGGCACGACGTGGAAGAGGTGGACGAGGCGCTCGACGGGGCCACCGATGAGGCAGCGGACGTCGTCGCGGGAGGTGGCGGGGTCGAAGATGGCGAGGTTGACATAGGAGTTGGCCGCGCAGCGTGCGACGGCGTTGAGGGCGCCCCAGAGCTTAAGGATGCTGTAGACTTCGACGAGGTGGGAAAGGAAGCTGCCGTGCTTGTGCCAGCACTCCCCGGCCCCGACGGCCTTGAGGGTGGCGACGAGGGACGAGAGAGATGGATCGACGGTCTTTGGCGGTGAAGAGGCGGAGGTGGTCGTGGAGCTCGTCGTCGGTAGGGTACCAGAAGAGGAGATCACCGTGGATTAGGGGCTGCCGTGGCACGACGCAAAAGAGGTGGACGAGGCGCTCGACGGGGCCACCGATGAGGCGGCGGATGTCGTCGCGAGAGGTGGCGGGGTCGAAGATGGCGAGGTTGACATAGGAGTTGGAGTAGGCGGAGTGGTAGAGGTCACGCAGCGTGCGACGGCATCGGGGGCGCCCCAGAGCTTGAGGATGCGGTAGAAGAAGCAGAGAAGCAGAGGTGATCAAGATCTATGCACGAGCTATTACTACACTTCTTGGGGTGATCAAGATTAATGCATATCTAAATCTCGTTCTCTATCTTAAATAAGGAGGAAGAATAAGAGCAAGAGGAGGAAGAAGAATCAGAGGAGGAAGAAGAGGAAGAAGAAGAAGAACCCGGGAAACGGGAGAGAGGTGGGAAACGGGATGTAAAACCCGGGAAACGACTGTCAAACCCAGGAAACGGGTATAAAACCGCTCACGTGCGCGTACGTGAGCGGTTTCCCGTTAATTTACACTAACGGAGTCGAGGGTTGGGATTAAGTTGCAATTGGTTTATAACGTGGTGGTATCAAATTGCCAATCTGAAACTACAAGGTACCAAATTGCATTCCTGAAAAAATACGTGGTACCGGAATGCAAAAATCCCTTTGAGCTTTTTAAGGCTAAACCCGGATCCTATAAGCCAATGATCCAGTTAGTGGATTTCGGAGCTCCAATTATACCGTTCAGAAATCTAGCGGGTTTCTCCCTGCCCTCCCGGTCCCAAATAGGTTAATATGCGACATACTGCCGCCGGAGCTCGGCCGTCGTCGGACCGGTACCGCTGGTCGGACCGCAGGCCGGATCGCCAGTGCTCGGACCATCCCTGCCTGCTATAGAACCCTCTAGCGTTTATTTCGAGAAAGGTCAAATCTTTGGCAAAAGGTTTTCGATTTGTGTCAATTAGTGTTGGATGTTTTGATTTCTTGGGTTTTTCTTTATTTAATTCTTTCTGTCAATGTTCAGTCGCCTACAATATGGAATGAATTGGCATTGTTCAAGTTGAATGGATTTCGTTTGGAGTTGCGTTCTATTTAGTGCTTCGTCCGTGGTATCATGTCGGCAGCTTGTTTTGCAACCTAGGATACCGGTTGCATATACCTTGAATTAGTGCAGTTTGTGATTGACATGTTGTCAGAATGTGTGTGTTGGCGAGTAGAATTTAGATAGAGAATGATATTTTCCATCTTATTTAAGATCAGGAACTAATTAGATATGCATTAGTTATGTTTTATTTGTGAACATCGTTAATTGCATTTCGGATGCTTGATTTGGTTTCTCTGAAAAAAGCAGATACTTTTTATCGACATTAATTGACTGGGTACATAAGCTTCTGAATTTTTAGCATAGTTGGCTTGTCCAGTTTTGTAGTCATTATGTCTGTTCGGTTTTGGCATGTGTTACTGTTACTTCTTATGCCGTCTTGTTCTTTAGACCACTTTTTCTTCAAATTTTCATCGATGTGGTTGGATTTGAGTAGTACTAACTGTGGTTGTTTCTCTCTAGGAAGATCATGGCTTTCCATAGGAAGTGGATCTCCAAAGCAATACCTGGTTATATTCATGCTGATTGGAATTTGATGAGAATCTCGAAGGTTTCAGTGTATTCTTTATCTAGATTCAATTCTGCATGGGAAAATGACAGTTTCTGGTTGGGAAGATTGGACCACAAAGATTGGCTTGCACCAAATGAAGTACTAAAAATATTTAAACATGTTAGGGATCATGAACTGATTATCGATGCATTTAGTAAGGTATCTGGTCGTATGGATTACAAGCCAAGTGAGGCTTTATACAGTTTATTGATCGATAGAATGGCTAGTGCTCAGAAATTTGATGCCATTGACGATCTGTTGGAGAGGGCAAAATGTGAGAAGTGCAGACTTTCTGATGAGTTTTTCTATAGGGTGATCAAGATCTATGGGAATGTTGCAAACCATATTGAAAAAGCTATTACTACACTTCTTAGGATGCCAGAATTCCATTGTTGGCCAACAGTCAAGACATTTAATTTTGTACTGAACTTGCTTGTGAGCAGTAAACAGTACGAGGTAGTTCATGATGTGTATTTAAGTGCTCCTAGATTAGGTGTTATTGTTGATACTTGTTGTTTTAATATTCTCATTAAAGGGCTGTGTCAATGGGACAAGTTGGATGATGCCTTTTCATTACTGCATGAAATGCCAAAGCAAGGCTGCAGGCCTAACAAGAAAACTTATTCAACATTGATGTACTTCCTTTGTAATCATGGGAGAATTGATGAAGCTTTTGAGCTATGTGAGAAAATGGAGAGCGAAGGCTGCTATCCTGATACGATAACTTTCAATATATTGATTTCTGGTCTTTGTAAACAAGGTAGAGTTGATGAGGGCATGGGATTCTTGAAGAAAATGAAGCTTAAAGGGTGTTATCCAAATTCAGGAAGTTATCAAGCTCTTCTCTATGGATTGCTTGGCTCTAGAAAGTTTGTCCAGGCGAAGGATGTCATGTACATGATGATCTCGGAAGAGAAGTTTCCTAGTTTCTTGTCTTACAAGTTGATCATTGATGGTCTATGTAATGAGAACCTAATGGATGACGTAGTTCTGGTTTTGAACCAGATGGTGAGCCAGGGATTTGTTCCTCGGATGGGGACCTGGAAGAGGATTCTTGAATGCATGCTTTAGCGGGCTGCTTTTGTTTTCTATATTGACTCAATTAGTTTTTCGGATTCAGGCGTCTTGGATGTGAGAAAGGCTACTTAATTTTTCCATTTCTGGAGCATTAAAATTCTAGCTGTTAACGTTTTGACTATCAGCTTTCACCATTGAAATTCAAACCAGAATGCCATCTGGGAGCAATATGTTGTAGCTTTTGTGGAAGAAGTTTGATATCGAGCCAGGTAATCTCAAATCTAGTTTATTGTCATTTTTAACTGTTCTCTTTGGTTATTAAATAATGATACATCTTTTTCCTTAGTCTGCACAAATTACAGTTTGTTGTTTTGGACTGACAATTGTGTAACTTTAAATCAATTTTCAGGATGTTGTGTGTGGAATATTAACTCTGTTTTTGTCAAAACTTTATCTGGTTAGAGGTTATCTAAGTGTGAGATGGTATTGGATGGCATCATCCTTTATTAAATGGATGTATGTTTCTCTTTGCACTTTTTTATTGGCCACAAAGTTGTAGACGATAAAGTGATAACCACCCGACTCTTTTAGCAACTCAGTAGCAATAAAGGCAGTCTAGCCATTGAGCATGCATGATTTATTCATAAGATGCACGCAGCTCTAGGGAGAATTCATTGATTGTCAGTTTTAACTAACATTTTGCCATAGCACACATTTGTGGTCCATAATGATATTTGATTCCATTGTTTCTAGCACAGAACTCCAATAGTGGACCTCATTTTGAGGTGTTTATTTTCACCATCAGTTGGTAGGCTTTGCTTAAAACCACTCTTACCATGAGTAGCTTGTCACAGCTTGACCTCTAATCAGAATAACATGGCTTGGAGCAAGTGAAAAACTTTTTCAATGTGCTTACAAATACGTATCTACTCTCCTATCTAAGGTAATTGGATACTGGTATCACGAATAAACACAAGTTTCAGATGTTTCATTTTAAGTTGGTGACATTCATGCAAAAGGAAGAAATGGGTTAGATGAAGAAACTTGAGCTTGATGCACTGTTAAACCGAATGTACAAGATTGTTGTGTACTTAGCAATAAGTGTGGTGCATATAGATTTACTTTTATTACTAATTGTTTTGTATCTGAAGTTTCATGCTTTACAATGTTGTTCAGTTATCATTTCTTCCAAAACAAGGACTTGCGAGAACGATACTTGTTTCTGCAAATTAAGGATTCGTTTGGTAGCTTGGTGCAGGTCATACAAGTGCAAGACGAATGCAGCGGTCTGACATGATGCAGTAGGAAGATGCAAAAAGCACATGAAAAGGCACTTTATCTGGAACTAATGGGCCTACTAAACACCAGATGAAGGCACAGATATATTCTTGGTACATTCCTTGCTAGTTCCAGACACCAGCTAAATTGCACTGAACAGTAATATTCTGTGCTTATGAGTTCTGTTAAACGTGACTGCTCCTTTGGTTCTCATTTCAGCAATCTAATCTCAAGCCTAAGACTGATTTTACTTCTCCCCCCCCTTCCATCCTAAACGACGAATCCACATCGGAGAGCTCCATTCTGGAAACAGTTGTGATATCAACTACTTGAGATCCTGGGAGAGATCACCACCCTTGAAGATCCTCCTCTCTTATCAGCAAAGATGGTATCAGAATCAGAGCTCTACAAAGGATTGTCCCCTGGAATATGCCTCTCGATCATGATCCTCATGCCTGCCAATAAGAAGCCTTAAAGCAATTCGAGAAAGAGGTAGCTGAAATTTATACATTTTTCTTCCTTCTTTGAACCCCCTCCTGAGTAAGATTGTTCCGTCAACTATCCAGTGGGTTAATAGGCCTACGATGATGGATATTTGGATTGAACCCCCTCCTGAGTAATCCATTTGATTTCTCTTAAACCCTGCTGGTGAAGCTTAGCTGATGACTGATAAACGACTGTCCAGTATCCCCTTTCCTTAAAAATTTTTTTAAAAAAAGGAAATAAGAAGTAATCTTACAAATAAATGATGGATGGTTCATATGAATGTTGTGGTTGATCCAAGGTTGGGAATTGTTGCCCCATCATTCAAGAAATGATACTAGTCTAAAGCTGTGGTTTGCTTTTGTTTTTGGGTGCTGGGCTAGGCTTGTGTTTGCGGGCATGCATATCAGGAAGCCTTCAGTTGAACTTTTTTATATCAGTTGCTTGCATCAGTTTTTTGTGATGAGTTGAGCCGTAGGCTTACAGCTACCCTACTTAACACCAATCAGCTTCCCAGGCCCGTCTTCAACGGCCCAGGTGAAACCAGACATATTAACCCTACACCATGTAGCTACACCATCTAGCAAGAGCATCCGCCCGCCCGTTACAACTTCTTGGAATATAAAAAAAGAGAGCAAACTCAAAACTCAGCACTAATGACCAGATAGCTCACGCTGTTGCATCAACCTCGGAGCAAACTCAAAACTCAGCACCAATGACCAGATAGCTCGCGCCATTGCATCAACCTCCGTCCGGCCAGAGCCTGGTCTCATTCAAAATATCCACTGCAACCATGGAGTCTGACTCAATAACCACATTCTTCTTCCCTCTTTGTGAGGCAAGTCTAACAACTAAAAGAATCCCCTGCAACTCTGCCTCCAAAACAAAAGAAACATACACAACTTGGCCATCACCACCCCAATAGCACATGACTGACTCACCGGGTCCAAGGACGCATCCCCTTGCAGAACAACCTCCATATTATCTGGCACTCGGCAACGACCGGTCCGACGTGGCAAGTTAAGGAACTCCTCTGCTAACCGGAAGGCACGCCGTGCAACCACCGCCGCTAGCTCTCCTCCCTCCCTAAAGAGTAGCCAATTCCGATCCTTCCACACCTCCCAAAGCCCATAGGAGAGGAAGGTCTTGAGCAACCCAACAAACGATGCCGATGAGGAACACATTAGCACCTTTCTGATCTCCTTTGCACTCCAGTTCTTCTCCTCCATGCATCTGCTCGTTACAATACTCAAAACCTGCTGAGCAAACTCACAATCCAGTAGTGCATGATCAATTGTCTCCTCAGCTCTTCCACACCTTGGACATCCCAAATCAGAGGAACACTTCGCACACCACAAGAAGCTTCTCACCGGAATCCTACCATGCCAAGTTTTCCAAATAAATTGTCGAACCCTTGGACTTGGCCCTCAGCCTCCACAAACACTGCTAGTCTTCACCATCCTCTCTACACACCTCTGGAAACCTCCTCTTCAAGGCCGACAGGTAGACCGAGTTCGTTGTAACCTCCTCTTTATCCTCCCTCTCGATGGCTATCACACACACCTCAGCCACCAGACCTTCATCCATGATTCCCCTCATCTTATCAAGATGCCAACCATCCTCATCCATCAGCTCCCCAACCAGCATGTCGTCGCATTCCCCTGAACCAAGCACCATCGCTGGCCACAGCTCCAAAGGGTCCTCCCAGATCCACGCATCCTTCAACAAGGTAATAGTGCTTCCCTTGCATGGTGCCCATCGAACCCCACTCCTTAGTTCACCCGTCGCCACACACAAGTCCTTCCAATGGATCGACCACCACCACCTTGCCCTGACCGGAGGCAACGTCCCATGCTAGGGATACTTGGCCCTAACTAAACATGTCCAAATAGATTGTTCTCTCCCCCCACACAAACACACACACACAACATATGAGCCATCCTTTTAGCCTTCAACGCTCGCTGACACACCTCCAAAACCCAAGTCCCCATCTTCAATTGGCAAGCAAACATTGTGCCAAGCAACTACTCCAAATCCACTGATACGAGCGGTCTACTCGTAATCCTCTCGTATCGGATCTCTGCTGCTCCAATCGATCAGAATCGGCCTGATCGGACTTGATTGAGTCCAATTGGCTGATCTAGCTGAATCTGGATCGAATTTGGCTCAAGGAATTGGATCAGGCTTGACTGGATTGGGCTGGATTGAGTCTGATCGGAATTAGACTTGACTCTGATTGGGTTAAGTGGTTGGACCAAGTCAAGGTTGGCTGGATCAAACAGGGAACTTGGCTGAGAGTTCACCGGAGTGGATCCGATGGCTGAGGATGACCGGAGGGGATCGGCGGCGTAAGGACGGCGGCAGCGGTAATGATCTTGGCAGGAAGGTTCACCTGAAGCTGGGGAAGAGATCCACCGGCTCAGATCTGGGAGATGGGTGGAGGATCGGCCGGATCTGGGGAAGACGGCGGTAGGGGTTGGGTTCACCGGCGTCGGGGACGACGGGGATGGCTCTGGGGACGTCGGGAAGGGTCGTGGATGGTCGGAAGGGAGTTAGGGACGATCTGCGAGGTGTTTAGGACGGGTTGGGGGTGAGGTTGGGGATGGACGTGGGGTTGCCGGCGATGGGGACGGTGGTAGGCTTGTCGGGGACGGCGCCGGAGGGGACGAAGGAGGCGGAGGAGTGGCTGGACGGTGTCGTGGTGCCAAGGGGAGGCCGATGGAGGTCTTGGACGGGAACGGGGGTTGCCGGAGAGGCTGGAAGGAGGGAAGGCCGACGGAAGCTAGGGTACGGGAGAGAGGAAGAGAGGAAGGAGATGATGCTGAGGTGGCAGGTGACTGGGTGTGGGGTCGCTGACGTGGCAGAGAGAGAAAGTCCGTGGAGGCGATGCCGGTTGCGGAGAAGATGACCAACGGGGAAGAAGGTGGATCTATGATGGATTTTCGGGTGAAAACTACATTACCTCTACTCCTATGATATTCTACTCCTATGATATTTTATCAACTATTCTTTATCATTCATCTCATGCATAACCTAATACAAACTAATGAGGTCTTTTTATAGAGATCTTGACAGAGTCCTAATCCAACTAGAAAACCCCCTTGCTTAATTAGCAAGTAATAAGGTTTCAAACTCAACTCAACTTCCTAACTCAAATATCAACTAGGACTCAATTAAATATAAAAGACTAATGATAAATACTAATTAAATACTCTAGTTTGAACTAAGGAAGACCAAGTCAAACTAGGAAAGAGGCTGAACCAGTTTGGTTCCTCTTCTGGGTCCGGGTCCAGTTGATCGAGTCGGATCGACTCGTTTCATCCACCCCTCCTACCCTGCCAAAGAAAGGCCCTACGCAACTGCTTGATCTGTTTCATCACCGCGGTAGGGAACCTCGTGCTTGCCATGATGAACACCGGTACCGATTGAAGCACCAACTTGATGAGAACTACCTTCCCTGCCTCCGAAATATACTTCCCTTGCCACCGTAAAACATGACCAACCAGTTTATCCAGCATCATGGAGAAGTCCTCCGCTTTAAGCCTCTTCCCGCTTAACGGCACACCAAGATAGTGCTAAGTCCCCTTAGCCTTCGCTATACCTAGTATCCACCGGAGTACCTTCCTCCTCTCCTTAAGAACTGTAGGAGAGAAGGCCATGGTGGACTTAGCCGAATTAGCCTCCAAACCCGACATAGCTTTAAAGGCCAATAACTTCTGCTTCAACTTCCTAACTTCCAAGCAAGTAGTCCGGGTGAAAATGAGACAATCATCGACATACAAAAGGTGTGAGAGTGAGAAACTTGAATTCTTAAAACCAATGCCCACCAACTTAGAATGTTCTCCCTTAAGCAACCGAATGAGTACCACTTACACCAAGAGAAACAAGTAGGGGGAGAGAGGATCTCTTTGTCGTAGCCCGCACCGAGGTGACCATACCACAAACTCACCCATTCACGATGAAAGCAAACTACGAGGATTTAAAGCATGCCATCACCCACCCAATCCAAACCTCCGGAAACTTCATCACCCTTAAGACATCTTCCAAGAAATCCTATCAAATTCTGTCATAGGCAGCCCGCAAGTCCACCTTGCACACCATCAAGGCCTTAGTATTCAGTGCAAACCTTGTTGAATGCATGATCTCCATCGTGGCATCAATGTTATCATGAATGCATCTCCTCGGAACAAAAGCAAACTGCTCCATGCTAATAACCTCCATGAGCACAACTTTCATCCTCCTAGCAAGAATAGAGGTGAAAACCTTATAGCCAACATTACACAAACTACTAGGACGGAATTCTTTCACCTTCCTTAGGAACTTACATTTGGGAATAAACGAAATCATAGTTTCATTCCAATTTGATGGCACCCATGAATTACGAAAGGCTTTTTGGATAACCCGCACAAAATTCTTCCCCACCACATCCCAATATATCCTGAAGAACTATATATTGGTATTCCATCCGACCCGGGCACTTCTGCCGGCCAAGGGAGAACACAACTTCCTTAATTTCCATCTTAGTAAAACCTCGCCAACCAAGACCTCATGGAGTTGTGCATCCACTGCTTGCAAATCAGGTAGCCTCACACCCTTGACTTTAACATCAGAGGACGACAGATTATCAAAATACTGTGCAAACAACTTGCCCATAGCCTATTCATCCGTAACCACACCCCCTGCATCATGCACTACCAGCTCCTTCACCTTAGATTTGTGCAACCTCGAGGACATATGCCGATAGAAAGATGCCGAATTGTGATCTCCAGCACGCAACCAAACCTCCCTAGAGCTCTGTGAGGCTCTTCTTTCATGCTGCAACAAGGCATGCTTCCACTGCTCCTCCAAAGCACCCAATTCAACCTCTTCAAGCTCAGTAAGCACCCCCAAGTCCTCCTCATACAACCCCTCCAGGCCATCCACCAGCTGATTCACCTTTAGTTGCTTGCATCAGTTAGTGTCAGACTATACACACAATTCTCATGTTTACAACAACCCTCAATCCACAGCTCGTTTTCATCTCTTCTCCATTACACACTTGTTCAACTCATCACCAATAACCTGTAGTGTATAAAGTTTCCATGGCACATTTATGGAAGCCCATCGTGGAACAACGGGCTGGAACAACGCAATAGTACAAGTGAGAACCAATAAAAATTAATGGTACGAACAATTGCTCAAAGATTGTTCACTGACCATAACAATTGGTACCAGTTCGAAGGAAGAAAAAACTTTTTTCCAGAAATTTTTTTTCCCAATAAATGTTATAAACATTAAGAAAATAAATTAGTCCATTTGAAATTTTCAACAAGGATATATCTATCTTGTTGAATTGTTGAGAAGGGTGCCTCATCAACTGTACATATTCTCTTCATCCTCTCACTCCAACTTCCTCCTCACCAGTCCCTTGAAGAAATCAAGGCTGCAGCAAAGAAGTCAACAGAGATTATAAGGCTACAAACCCACCCATATGTACTTGATTCTTGATTCCTACCCAAAGATAAAATATATCGAGAGAAAAGCAGCACTGAACAAGCAAATATATCTAAGCGACCATAGGTTGACAAGCTCAGGCCATAAATTATCGTGGCTAATGCAATCATAAAGGGGTTGGGTTTGAGGATTTGTGACTTATATTTAACTACAAAACTTCAGCATTTTCAAACACAAGAACATAGAGGACAGAATCAAATATGAGCATAGATATTACAGGCACAAGAGTCGGGGTTTCATATGCTCTAATGGTGATCAAATACATGGCCTTTGTATGCCATAATGCCATAACATATATTGCACACAAGGATATGTTGCACTTTGAGATCATAATTCGAAACCACTCTACCCAACAAAAAATAAAAAACAAAACATCAGCAGTTTTGACTAATTATGTGCAAACATCATAAAATGTACCTACTGGTCCTTTCATTATTGACTTAGTGATGCAAAATTTACTCGGTAGGACGAAGAGCAGAATGTACCTATTACCGTCAGGATGAAGTTCAAAATTTTTATTGTCCTTATCAGTAGCTAATAAATAGCCCGAGGATGTCAAGCCCTGCATGATATTGGCAAAATTACATAGTTGAAACATATATTCAAATATTACCATTTCTTTATACCTGAATCGTGACTGCAATGTTTTCTACAACTTGTCCCTCATATTTTTCCTCTATTACAACTTCCTGGCCACTGCAAATAGAAAGAAGAGTAATGTTAAGGACCTGTTACTAATGTCAAACTTACTAGTTAATAAACAGATAGTTCATTTTAGATTAACAATTTGTACTAACCAAAAACAAAAAAAGGCAAAGATAAGAATATGAAGTGGGTAGTCACAAAGCACACTTTTCAAACAGTTATTGCCTAGGCTAGAAGCCAACATAAACCTTGCATAACTACCATTTAACGTAACGTTCAGAAAACAATGTTTGTAACTATTTTTAGAAGGTCAAATATGAATTATGGAAACTTTTCATGTATTGCTGAAATTTATAGCAAAAGTGTCACGAAGAAATAAGAAGGCATTTCAGATTTTTGTACCTATGAAGCCATGTCTGACAATACAGCTCCTCAAGCACCTGAAAGCCTGACAAAAGAAACCAAAAATAAGAAAATATGCATTTCCATTGCCTTCGCTTTGTACGTTCCAATTGGCTTCCTCATGGAAGCAGAAAAAAAGAAACTATTGGAGTCACATACACAAGCATGTACTGATGTTACTACTAGAGAATCATTAAACGAGTTAACAACTAGAGGTTGGCAAAAGCAAAAGTTGAACTAAATCAGATTGAGTGACTCAGACGAATCAAGATTTTTAAGAACTATATTTCCTGTGACAGAATCAAAAGAGGAAGGATACATAGGATACAAATTAAAATGATGAAGGAACATGCGAACTAGAAAATATAAACAAAGCCCACTTTAAACTCTTTTGCTCAAGCCGTTCGGCCCATATTTCACCCAAGGCCTAAAAGTATAATTTCATCAGCCCATATCATTTAGCCTACTGTAATATCTGACTCGACCAAGTCACTCCCATTGGTCTTGGCTCGGCAGAGTCCAGCAAGACATGTGAAAACTCACTTGACTCCGAGCAAGTAAAACTTGCCTGCCAGTTAAAACTAGGAGACTTGACCTAGTCAGGATATAAATCGGCCAAGCTTTCCAACCTTGACTATAAGTCAAGTTGTCCTACATGTTTGTAGTTTATAAGCTTGTTCTTTTCTTCAAAATCAAGAAAGAGCAATCAGTTATCATATCGCTTTGATCTTTCTACTACTTCATGCAAGTTAAGAAGCTAAAAATCAAAGTATTAAACTCAATTCAAGCATGCTCTAGTCATAATGTATGACGAAATACCCACACAGAATACCTGTTCCATAACACAAGAAAATGCACAAGGAAATCAGTGACAGTATTTGCTTACTATGTCAGGCACTTGGCATGATTTATGCTTGCTTAATGATTGTCCTAAGCTGGCATACTAATTGACTTGGCTAGATATCATAGACTTATCAAATCTCAGTATGAGAAGCATATGAACTCCGACAATAAGCATGAGATACACAACCATTGAAGCAAATATTGAGAACAACTCAACAATCTTTTACATAGAAAATTGCAGGTAACAATATTATGGCTTCAGATCTATGAATCCCTTCAAAACAGGGATCCCAATTTAAACAGCACAGCAAAGAGAGCAATTATAGATAACATGTTGTAATAACTTCGAAAGGGAACCGAAGTAGCTGCAGAAAAGTAATTGTTTTACCTTGGTCCAAGAAAACCTCAAAAAGGTTTTGGAACTTATTGAAAAATGCTGCAAGCAAATCTTCTCTCAATAGTTGACCAGAGGAAAAACCCATCTCCCTTATCACAGCATTTAAGCAAGTGGTTGGCTTCTCGTTATCCAAGTTCAGACCAATACCTGTGAAAGATAGACTCATGGGTTTTAAACATTTTGATCAGGGAGCTTAATTTAAAGATTAGAATAAGCATATATGAACAGCGAAGGAACATCCGGATGGCTGATTGTCTTTACATGCAATAAAGAGAACAGAATTTGAAGAAAAGCCCAACCTGCCATCAGCCATAACAGCGACAGGCAATTCAATAAAAAAATACATATAGAAGGATGGGATACATATTCAGAAAACGGAAGGAACCTGTTTACCAGCGCAGACAAGGAAGTTCTTTGATCTATAAGTTGAAGTGCAAAGCACGCCTCCGACTTTAAGCCCATTCAAATATAGGTCATTGGGCCACTTAATCCTAAAATCAAGCAGAGGCAAACCCTGAAATGACGATGATCACGAAATAGAGAAAGCAATCAGACAATGAAATTCAAGAGATTGATAACTATGGAGCAATTTATGACACAGGAAAAGATGTGCTTAAATTAAATCAAAGAAAGATAAACAGCACATGTCATAAAGGAAATCTCACTTTGATTTGGCATAACTCTTTAACTGCCTCAGTTACTGCGAGGGACACGACATACTGTAAGAGAGGCAACTTATGCCCATCCTCCATCTGCAGTGTGAAGGAGAACATTAGGCAACCAGGCGGAGACTCCCATACATTCTTCGAACGGCCTTCTCTACGAGAAAAACTAGCCAAGTCAAATTCTTTCTCAGAAAAGAATAAGTTCAAAAAAATCACAAGGACTGTAATCCAGCCAGAACCAAGAGAATCATGTGAAACCTCTTCCTTTAAACTGGACATCAGCAACGCAAACAGTACCGACTGGAAGTTCCGAGAAGTTCCTGCCAAAGAGTTGATAATCAAAACTAGAGGACACCAATTTAAAGCAAGCTTAACTAACGGCATCAAAATGACAGCGATAAAGAATCTTTTCTAAATAGGAGATGACTCAATAATCAAAACTAGGAGATACCCCAATAGCAAGATGGTGAAGTTAATAGGAAATCACCGTAAAAGGATATCACTTAAACGACATGGGTTCATAAAAAAGCCAAGATAACCACTTTGTAGAAAGGGTAAGCGAGTACAATTCAATGAACATATTGCAATTCGTAAAGGATACACTTACACTAGTACAATAAAAATCTTTCTTTTTCGGGAGATCACATAATCCTCACGTTGTAGGTGAGAAAAAAAATTGAATTCGATGCAGAAAATGATTAAGTTTCTTACTGGGAAACGAGGTCATGGGTAGATGGGAGCCTCGGAGACCATATCAAAAGCCTCCCAAAGCGCGAGGCCTCGAGGAAATCCATGTATACTTCCGTTTTAAATGTCTGGGTTACGCTAGAATCCAACTCGGTCTGGAGCACAACCCGGATCTCTTGTTGTTCTCCATCCTCTCCGGCGAGCTTCAGTGGGCTATTCTTGGTCGTCAGAGAACGCGCCGCGTCGTATTCCTGGCGGGATTTGGCGGCAAGGGAGAGGAGAAGAGAAGGGGATGGACTAGCCATAGCCGCGATTCGCGAAGGATGGGAGGATAGAAAGGGGCGGCGCGGCGGGGGAAGAGAGCGGAGGAGGATGCGGTGGCCGACGGCGGGGATGCGGGACAGAGCTAGCGGCATGCGTGGGTCAGACAACTCAGACCCAGCCCATGCTGAGGGGCAAGGTTGGGACTGGTTGGGCCGGGCTGGGCTGGGCTGGGCTAGGCTAGGCTGGGCCCAAATCGAGGTTGATCTGGTTTCGTCTTGCACGAAAGATAAGAAATAGCACTGGTAACCAATCTGAGTCCCGAGGACAGGTCCAACAAATTGCCGAGTATAATTTACTACCAAAAGACATCAGATAAATTCGCAATTAACATTTGGGCACATCAGGGTTAAAATTTGGTCTTTTCGTATTTTCTATCTCTCTGATTACCTTACTGTTTTGATATCTATTGAAACCTAAAAAATAGGAAATATCTACTCTCTAAAAATATGAAAATATCTATTCTCCAAAACAATGAAAATATCTATTCTCTGATTAATGTAAATATAGAAAATGCTTACTGTTTTGATTAGCTTTACTATCTATTCAGTAAAAATAGAAGATATCTATTCTCTAAAAATGAAAACGGTAAACAGTCGAAACAACTTGTTTTGATGAAAATGAAAACAGAAAATAGCCAAACCAAATGGCCTAACCTCGATGCCTAATTTAAAGATCGTTCTTTGTCGGTTGACTCCTGCCTTAACGCATAAAAACGGGTGTTGGGTCTAAATTAATGCAATGGATTATTGTCATTTGTCAAAATTACCTATCAATCAAAATAATTGTCCATAAAGTTCCTTCAGGTTGGATTAATTAAGTTTTGTTTCGTTGTACCTTATTAATCCATTAACTGCTAGGATCACAGCAAAAACAACCGGCCAATACAATTGCTTGCTGTGCGTCTCTTGCTCCAACTACGTACGTATATACTATGGAAAATATGAAACCCAAGTTGCATTGTGTGTAAATTAATGTACGCAATGGATTGTCCCAATTAAGGGCCAATTAAGATGAAACCCAAGTTGCATAGTAAATAGCATGCAGTTAATGCATAAATAAGCTAGACTACAGCCTTAAAAAACTTAGTAAATATTTATACGTTCCTGATATAGTGATATGCATATATAACTTCATGAAGGAAGGCGTTCCATATGTTTACTTAATGCTGCTGACACCTATATAAGCATCCCTCGTCCTCCCAACAAGAGGCAGGTCCAACACCAACACAAAGGAGACCTCAAAACATAAGACCCCTCGTCAGTAGCCAACATGGCCGCCAACTCAGAGCTCACCGCCACCTTCGCTGCGGTGATCATCCTCCTTATGGCCATGTCGGCTACAGCCTTCTTCGAGATCTACGGCGGATATGAGGACTCAAGCTCACCATCTCCTTCACCTCTGTCGCTCGATGAATCCAAGATCATCGAGATCCAGTATGAAAATGACCGGCCACCTTCCCCTTCACCTCTATCGCTCGATGATTCCAAGTTCTTCGAGATCTACCACGGAAATGATCAGTCACCTTCTCCTTCACCTCTGTCGCTCGATGAATCCAAGATCATCGAGATCCAACATGAAAATAACCGGCCACCTTCCCCTTCACCTCTATCGCTCGATGATTCCAAGTTCTTCGAGATCTACCACGGAAATGATCAGTCACCTTCTCCTTCACCGCTGTCGCTCGATGAATCCAAGATCATCGAGATCCAGCATGAAAATTACCGGCCACCTTCCCCTTCACCTCTATCGCTCGATGATTCCAAGTTCTTCGAGATCTACCACGGAAATGAGGGGTCACCTTCTCCTTCACCTCTGTCGCTCGATGAATCCAAGATCATCGAGATCCAGCATGAAAATGACCGGCCACCTTCCCCTTCACCTCTATCGCTCGATGATGCCAAGTTCTTCGAGATCTACCACGGAAATGAGGGGTCACCTTCTCCATCACCTCTCTCGCTCGATGATTCCAAGTTCTTCGAGATCTACCACGGAAATGAGGGGTCACCTTCTCCATCACCTCTCTCGCTCGATGATTCCAAGTTCTTCGAGATCTACCACGGAAATGACCGGTCACCTTCCCCTTCGCCTCTGTCGCTCGATGATTCCAAGATCATCGAGATCCAGCATGGAAATGACGGGTCACCTTCCCCTTCACCTCTGTCGCTCGATGATTCCAAGTTCTTCGAGATCTACCACGGAAATGATCGGTCACCTTCTCCTTCACCTCTCTCGCTCGATGATTCCAAATTCTTCGAGATCTACAACAGAAAATATGGTGATCGCTCCCCAGCAGCAGCTCCTAAGGGTACTCCTTTCGTCCGGAAGCTCCTGGCAAACTGATGATCATGATCCTCCACGACCGAGAGTCTTTATCTTTAATCATAGGCTTGTTGTGATGAAACTGCTTAGTGTCATAGCGGGCATTGTGTTTGGCACCGAATAAGCTTCTAAAGATCATCTTTTTTTCTGTCTTCTGCGTAATATCCCTGAACTCTCTTTCTAGCTAGCAATCTCATGCATGTTGGCGTTAATTACGTTATTCGTAGATATTTCGCTCGAAACCAACGGTCTAGATCTTTTCAATGATCATGATCAGTTAGGTAGATGGGAGTTTTTGGTGGTAAGCAGGTGTCGTCTCTACTCATTGGCTCATGGTTGAAGATATATAGGATGATTACTCATGAGAACCAAGATAATATCCTCTTTTATTTTTATTTATTGTTTTCTTTCGTGGAATGGATGGAAATATGATAGTATTAGAATGGAATTTAAATATGTAAACCAATATTTTAAAGAAATATGATCGATCATTCTTTGCAATTCTTCCTGACAGAGAGCATTTTTTGAGATGATCGATCATTTCCCATGAAATGATCATTCCCCATGAAATGATCGATGTTCCTCATTGCTCACAGAAGTGACAGAGAGCACGGTTTGCAATGATCGATCATCCCTTATGAAATGATCGATCCTTTGATTGCATTATTCCAGACAGAGAGACATGTTTGCAATGATCGATCATTCTCTATGAGATGATCGATCATCTTCGTTGTAGACTGAAGTGACAGAGAGCACATTAATAGATGATCGATCATTCCTCTATAGATGATCGATCTTCTTCGGGATACTGAGATTCTAAGGACTCTCGGGTATAAATGATCGATCTTTCCTTCAAAGGATCGATCCTTTATTTGTAGATGGGAAATCAGATGGCTCAGATCTATTTTGGGATTAGTCTTTTTGGAGACTATAAATAGATGTTTTGTAACCCTAATTATAAAGGGGATCTAATAGGGTTTTGGAGAGAGCTTGATAGCCTTTTAAGAAAGGCTTTTATTCTACTTTGTACTCCTTCATCTTAATTAGTGGATTGATCTCGCCGTGCCGCCCGTGGATGTAGGCTATTGCCGAACCATGTAAATCCCTGTGTTTTAGTGTGTTCTTTATTTTCTCTCCCTCTATTCTTTGGTGTGGTTGTTTTCTTTCTCGTTTGTTGGTGGATTCTTGCATTGGGGGTGCCTTCCGGCGCAACACAATCTTCTTTTGCACCCAAGCAAATTTCAAATCACACAATCTTCTTTTGCACTCAAGCAAATTTCAAATCATCAACAAGCACATCTATCATCAGGATGAAAGATACCGAATGGTTATTGTATAGGCCATAGCAGCACCCCTCACATTCCAAAAGATAAGCTTCATTTGATAACTGAAGAGTCTATCGCCAGTTGCTCCTCTGGCGAACTTACACACCTTCTTTTCCGCTGTCCCCCTGCCACCATCACTGTGTTCTCCATAGGTACCTTAGAGAGCCGAGTACTATCTTGTGAGAATGAAGAAAGCTCCTCAAAATCCAGGGCCTTCTTAAGCTTCAAAAAACCTTCCTCATGGATAACATCCATCGCCTCCTCCGATATATTTGAGCATACCAGTTTAGCCTCTTTAGTGAAATCCGGGGTCTCTAAGCCTCGTTTGCTTCTAGGTAATGATTTCATAGTTTCACAGAATTCTGGCTATTGTTGGGTTGCCAACACCTGTAAAGTAGAACTTTGGAGTTTTATCTTAATCAACTTATTACACTCATTACTTGATTTTGATACTCAGTTCAGAAACTCAATAATTGTATAATTTATCTCTACAGATGCTTCCATCCAAAGATGTGAATTTCGTGGGCTATACATACAGGAACTTTGAGATTGTAAATGATCCCAGTTTGCCGGGCATTGGTTGTTCCTCCCTCCCTCCCTCTCCTTTTTTTTAATCTTATTATGCATGTCATCACTGTTACAATATTCTTGACTAATTGAAGATTAGGGTTCACTATATCTCCAACTCCTAGGTCTATCTTATTGCTACATGTACTAACATTCCCTTTTGCATCTTTTGATGTGTATAACAGAGTTGAAGAAAAAGAGTAACAAGCCCAAGAGACCATCAATTAAGTCTTTATTCGGTAATTATTTGACACCATCCTTGGGTTCTTGTTTGCTTTCGGAAGGTAGGATTGTTCATTCATCATGTAGATTCTTATGTTGAAATTATATATGTCTCTGTGCATGGCTGGCTTCTCAGACTCGGCGGATTCTCCAGACCAACCTGTCCAGGGAAGCTTCCTGAAGCTGTTGCCTCCTCAAATGGAGGTTTGCGAAAGCCCCGAGCCATCACCTAACTCAAGCAGAACGACGGCAAATCAACGTCAAGTTCGACATAGATAACAAAGGAAATTTGACATCAACTAGTGTTCATAGAATCGGCACATCCTATATTAACTTTTGTTATGACCTTCACATGGTATATCATCCGACCCTCCATCTCTCTACTATCATCTCCTAGAAGAGCTAGGGATGAAGTAGAGGGGTGGGCCTGGTCCTTTGTGGTTGGTTACTTGCTGCTCCTAATATGTTGATTCTAATTTGCTAACTGTAATGCTCTTAGCTTTTCAGATGAAAATTTCAAATTTTTTCATCCATAAATATATATACATATTTTCTGTAGAGATTAAGAGATTCATGTCAAAATGTAGGAATGGTGTTATAGGGAGCATCATGATTCGCTGCTTTTAATCTTGATAACCGTGGCCTGCCTTGATTGAAACATTGGTATATCTGGGAGGATTTTAGCTTTCTGAGACTATATATGTTCTGAAAACCTTTTCGTTTTGAGCGAAAGGAGATATAAGATATTTAATGTAATGTTTTTGTGGAAGTTTTACCAAGTTTTAGATGAAAGATTTACCAGTTTTCTGTGAATTTTTTACTCGCAGCAGAGCTGCATATTTCTTCACAAATTCAGATAGCGGATGTCATAAAAAAATGGATATTATCTATGCTCTCATGAGTAACCATCCTATATATATATATATATATATATATATATATATCTTCAACTGATCATAATCATCGAATAACGTAATTAACGCCAGCATGCATGAGATTGCTAGCTAGAAAGAGAGTTCAGGAATATTAATTACCTAGAAGACAGAAAAAGAGAGAGATGATCTTTAGAAGTTTATTCGATGCCAAACACAATGCCCACTATGAAACTAAGCAGTTTCATCATAACAAGTGATTAAAGATAAAAGACTCTCAGTCGTGGAGGATCATGATCATCAGTTTGCCAGGAGCTTCCGGCCGAAAGGAGCAACATTAGGAGCAGCTGTTGGGGAGCCATCACCATGTTTTCCGCCGTAGATCTCGAAGAACTTACAATCATCGAGTGATAGAGGCGAAGGAGAAGGTGACCGATCATTTCCGTGGTAGATCTCGAAGAACTTGGAATCAAAGAACGAGAGAGGTGAAGGGGAAGGTGACCGGTCATTTCCATGCTGGATCTCGATGATCTTGGAATCATCGAGCGACAGAGGTGAAGGGGAAGGTGATCGATTATGTCCATGCTGGATCTCGAAGAACTTGGAATCTCCGAGCGAAAGAGGTGAAGGGGATGGTGACCGATGATGTCCATGGTAGATCTCGAAGAACTTGGAATCGCCGAGCGAAAGAGGTGAAGGGGATGGTGACCGGTCATTTCCATGCTGGATCTCGAAGAACTTGGAATCATCGAGCGATAGAGGTGAAGGGGAAGGTGACCGATCATTTCCATGCTGGATCTCGATGATCTTGGAATCATCGAGCGATAGAGGTGAAGGGGAAGGTGACCGATCATGTCCATGGTAGATCTCGAAGAACTTGGAATCATCGAGCGATAGAGGTGAAGGGGAAGGTGACCGATCATTTCCATGCTGGATCTCGATGATCTTGGAATCATCGAGCGATAGAGGTGAAGGGGAAGGTGACCGGTCATTTTCATGCTGGATCTCGATGATCTTGGAATCATCGAGCGACAGAGGCGAAGGAGAAGGTGAGCTTGAGTCCTCATATCCGCCGTAGATCTCGAAGAAGGCTGTAGCCGACATGGCCATAAGGAGGATGATCACCGCAGCGAAGGTGGCGGTGAGCTCTGACTTGGCGGCCATGTTGGCTACTGACGAGAGGTCTTATGTTTTGAGGTCTCTTTTGTGTTGGTGTTAGACCTGCCTCTTGTTGGGAGGACGAGCGATGCTTATATAGGTGTCAGCAGCATTAATTAAACATATGGAACGCCTTCCTTCATGAAGTTATATATGCATATCACGAACGTGTAAGGATTTATTAAAGTTTTCTAAGGTTGTAGTCTAGCTTATTTATGCATTAACTGCTTGCTATTTAATATGCAACTTGGGTTTCATATTAATTAGCCCTTGGGACAATCCATTGCGTACATTAAATTACACACAATGCAACTTGGGTTTCATATTTCCATTGTATATACGTAGTTGGAGCAAGAGACACAAAGCATGCATTTGTATTGGTTGGTTGTTTTTGCTGTGATCCTATCCTACTGTTTGTGGCTGGCATCCATCTTTCTGCTTGAGGCTGTTTGGTTGGATTGTTAACCGGATAGAGTGGGTGAATTGCACTTCTAAAAATGCTTGCTTTATGTCTCTTGCTCCAACTACATATATACTATGGAATTACTCGAGTAAAAGATGGACTGAAATTTGAATGCAACCCCTTAAAGAAAAGAGCTCTAATTTGTGCACATGTCACGTGGCATGTGCAACCGATAGGTATGTATAACCTATCGGTATTCCACTACCGATAGGCATGTATAACCTATCGGTATCCCACTACCGATAGGCCCGTTGCCGGTTCATGTACATGCCTATTGGTAGCCCACTAGCTACCGATGTACAACATATCGGTAGCTCACTACCAATACATGCCTATTGGTAGCTTATTATCGATATGCATGTATATGAATCGGTAGCACAACTATGGATTCATATACATGTGAAGTGCACATGCCACGTGGGCATGTGCACAAAAACTTATTCTAAAGAAAATCATGAAGCTAGCATTAATTACAAGCAGTACTGCACAGGGAAGATTATATATGAATAAGTTTTTGTGCACATGCACTTCACATGTATATAAATCAGTAGCTGTGCTATCGATTCATATACATACCTATCGATCGCCAACGGGCCTATCGGTAGTGGGATATCAATAGGTTGTACATGCCTATCGGTAGTGGTCTACCGATACGTATGTATATGAATCGGTAGCTGTGCTACCGATTCAATACATGTGAAGTACACATGCCACGTGGCATGTGCACAAATCAGAGCTCATTATATATACAATAGGGGTGCGTTTGGCAAACCTGAATCTGATGAATTAGCTGAATGAGGAATCTGTGGAATTAGCTGAATGGGGAATGAGCTGAATCTCGTGATTCTGTGGATTTTGGTTCTGTTGTTTGGTTGGTCTGTATGGGATGAGCTGAATCTGTTGATTCTCGCGTTTTGCTTGTCTATTATGGATGAGCTGAATCTGCTAATTTTGTGGATTCTGGTGTTTGATTCATAAATCTCTGAATTGGAACCGAGTGAATTTTGACAGCATGTTAATAATAAAACTTTAAGTTTTTTTCAAATTAAGACATGTTTTTCATTATAATAATAACAATACCCACAATATATGATTGATCGAAATTATTGAAAATTTAGGTCAAATTAATTCTTTGAATGCATCTAATCATGTAAAATGATTGATCGAAATTATTAAAAATTCAGGTATAATTTAAGTTATAATATATTAAATGATTTTATAAATTAAATTACATCAAATATTTGCTTTCAAAAATACTCAATATTGGTCTCATAACGAAGATATCGATGATATCTTTCCAATGAGACTAATTTCATAAAGTATCAATATGTATATTTAAAGTTATGATAAATATAATCATTTTAAATATCAAGGGTAAAATAGTCATTAAAGAGAATCTCAGATTTGGGATCCGTCGGATGGACGCCACGATTCCAAATGTTTGGAACCCGACGCGAGTCGGATCCTGCCGATATCAAATGACAAAACGAGCCAAACATGAGAACGGACTGAATGCGGAATCCGCTCATTCTCCATTCCATCTAATCCACCCCATACCATGTCATCCAAACGCACCCTAGATGGATGATTACAGAATTCTTCATACACAACTCCAATGCTCATCAGAATAGCAATTAAATGCAGCAAATATAGCTTTGGCCGGAATAACTCAATGCCGCTTCCCTTTTCAATTTATATTGGAAACAACCATTTCATTAATTAGTTATCATGAAAATTTATACCAATTCTAGTTTCTTAATGTAATTCAAACATTAAAGACAACGAGGAAATTTTCTTGCTAAAAAACTGGTGTTATGTGTAAATTAATGTACGTAATGGATTGTCCCAAGTGCCAATTAATATGAAACCCAAGTTGCATATTAAATATCATGCAGTTAATGCATAAATAAGCTAGACTACAACCTTAGGAAACTTTAATAAATCCTTACACGTTCGTGATATGCATATATAACTTCACGAAGGAAGGCGTTCCATATGTTTACTTAATGCTGCTGACACCTATATAAGCATCGCTCGTCCTCCCAACAAGAGGCAGGTCTAACACCAACACAAAAGAGACCTCAAAACATAAGACCCCTCGTCAGTAGCCAACATGGCCGCCAAGTCAGAGCTCACCGCCACCTTCGCTGCGGTGATCATCCTCCTTAGGGCCATGTCGGCTACAGCCTTCTTCGAGATCTACGGCGGATATGAGGACTCAAGCTCACCTTCTCCTTCGCCTCTGTCGCTCGATGATTCCAAGATCATCGAGATCCAGCATGAAAATGACCGGCCACCTTCACCTTCACCTCTATTGCTCGATGATTCCAAGATCATCGAGATCCAACATGAAAATAACCAGTCACCATCCCCTTCACCTCTTTCGCTCGGCGATTCCAAGTTCTTCGAGATCTACCATGGACATGATCGGTCACCTTCCCCTTCACCTCTGTCGCTCGATGATTCCAAGATCATCGAGATCCAACATGAAAATGACCGGTCACCATCCCCTTCACCTCTTTCACTCGGCGATTCCAAGTTCTTCGAGATCTATCATGGACATGATCGGTCACCTTCTCCTTCACCTCTTTCACTCGGCGATTCCAAGTTCTTCGAGATCTACCATGGACATAATCGGTCACCTTCCCCTTCACCTCTGTCGCTCGATGATTCGAAGATCATCGAGATCCAGCATGGAAATGATCGGTCACCTTCCCCTTCACCTCTCTCGTTCGATGATTCCAAGTTCTTCGAGATCTACCACGGAAATGATCGGTCACCTTCTCCTTCGCCTCTATCGCTCGATGATTCCAAGTTCTTCGAGATCTACGGCGGAAAACATGGTGATGGCTCCCCAGGAGCTGCTCCTAATGTTGCTCCTTTCGGCCGGAAGCTCCTGGCAAACCGATGATCATGATCCTCCACGACTGAGAGTCTTTTATCTTTAATCACTTGTTATGATGAAACTGCTTAGTTTCATAGTGGGCATTGTGTTTGGCATCGAATAAACTTCTAAATATCATCTCTCTCTTTTTCTGTCTTCTAGGTAATTAATATTCCTGAACTCTCTTTCTAGCTAGCAATCTCATGCATGCTGGCATTAATTACTTTATTCGTAGGTATTTCGTTCGAAACCAACGGTCTAGATCTTTTCGATGATTATGATTAGTTGAAGATATATATATATATATATATGGGAATTTTCATAGTAAAACCAGTTTTATAAGTCTTTACATCAAACTCCAATCGTGACCGTCCGATCCGATCGGACGGTCACGATCAAAATCATGGCTATTAGGTATCTGCTTCCTCCCCCGAGCTTCTTAGCATCGGCTCGACAACGGCGCACGCTCCAGCGTCCCAGTATCCCTCCTCCGATCCTCCTCCTCTCCTCCGGAGCCCTGGCATCCCTCCTCTCCTCCGGAGCGCCAGCATCGCCAGAGCTTCTTCGCCATCTTCTCGACAACGGCGCTCCAGCGGTCTCGCGACCCCAGTCGCCGCTTCTCCGCCGACCGACGTCGCCCCCGGCAACCCTCCTCCTCTCCTCCGGAGCGCCGGTCCCGCTACCCCAGTCGCCATTTCTCCGCCGACCAACGGCTCCCCCGACATCCCTCCTCCTCTCCTCCGGAGCGCCAGTCCCCGCCAACCCTCCTCCTCTCCTCCGGAGCGCCGGTCCCCGCCAACCCTTCTCTCCTCCGGAGCACTGATGGAGCGTGGAAAGTGTCGCGGCTTAACGCGCCCGATCAAAATTAGAAATTTATAATCAAACTCCTAACTAACTACCTTTGGGGGTAGTTAGCGGTGAGTCCGAGTCGAATCCACAGGGAATGCGTATGGAAACAATTAAACTACCAAGCTCAATCTAAGTGTCCCTACAATGATAATGAAAGAAATGGTTTTTGGGTTTTATGATAAAGAAACTAAGAAAGCATGTAAATGATTCAATGGATAGAGAGAGGTCCTGGGGAATCCTAATCCGGATTAGGCTCAATCATAGCTTTCTAATGGATCAAGATGTGCAATCCTATCGAGACACTACAATATCGACTACCTTGTGGCTAACAAAGGTCGTCACTAACGAATAACCGGATAAGGACTATCCGTCGCAAAAGGTGTATGCTAGAAAGTCGGCGATCGAGGGATTAGCTATGATCATCGCTAACGAGAGGTTGGGTTAGGATCATCTCGTCGCAAGGAATTGAGTTGTATGGAATATGGTAATGGATTGAGGTGGTTCTAGCATCTCGAATCCAAAACACTATAAAAGATAGGATAGATGCTAAGTTAGATGTGGATTGGAGTGGTTCTAGCACAACCAAGTCCCTAACCTAGAGCCAAGACTCCCTTCAACACAAGTGGTCATGGTTCTAGCACAACCTACTCATTGGGGAATATCAACAAACACCTATTGGGCACAAGGTTCTAGCTTATGCAAACCAAAGAATCCATCCATCCAACATTAGAATCCAACTACAAAGATATAGAAATGAAGAATAAATTCATACAACTTGTCTCATAAGGATTACAACATCCAAATCCAAAGAAAACTACAAATAAAAACCTAAAACATCATGGTATTTCACTAGGTAAATAGATTAGCTACTCATCTTCGATGGAGAAGCCATGGAGAAGAGATGGATCCTCCTCTTCTTCATCAATCTCCTCCCTCTTGGATGAGAGCTCCCTTCCTTGCCCAAGGGGTTGCCTCTTTCCTTAGCCTCTTTTTGTCCAAAGGAATCCCCAATAAGAGCCCAAAGTTTGGTATTTATAGCCCTCAAGCTCCTCCCCTTCGGATTACATCTGGGCCCTTCATTTTGCTTAACTGGCATTGAAAGATCGATCTTCTAGGGGTGAAGATCGATCTTTTTATCTCGTAAAACTGGTTGCGCCCGCAGAAGATCGATCTTCTATAGGGAGAAGATCGATCCTTTGAATTACTGCTCTCTGCTACAGTACAAAGATCGATCTTCTCTATATCTTCTATAGAGAAGATCGATCCTTTGAATTACTGCTCTCTGCTACAGTACAAAGATCGATCTTCTATACACAGAAGATCGATCTTCTTTTCTGCATATTATCTCTTTTGCCATTCAGCACTGCGCATTGGTACGAAAAATGCCATAACTTCATCTAGGAAACTTGGAATCATGAACCGTAAAATTCTCCAGAAACTACTCTTCCAGAGCTTTCCAATGATATATGGCATATTATCTAGTTCTTCCTGAGAAGGTACATTTTAATCTTTGAAGTTGACTCATGTACCTAAATGTGCTCGAATAGGCTTGTTTACGCTCCAAAGTTGATCTAACTTCTGTTGAGGGCTCTTGTACCTGAAATACCATGAAGATTATTAGAAATACCTTGCTTGAAGACTAATAAAGGTAAATTAAGGAGTTAATATGTGTACTTTTCACGTCTCATCAAACACCGGTCCCGCGACCCCAGTCGCCGCTTCTCTGCCGACCAACGTCGCCCCCGACATCCCTCCTCTCCTCTGGATGATATTGCAGCACCACGACGATGGGTATGTGCAACCAGGGGTGATACAGTAGAGTCATCTCTGTCTCATGCTGAGTTTGGCACGATGAATTTGTAAAACATAAGAATGAGTTCCAAATGAGCAAGATTTTGTTTGTTTTTCTCCCTGCTCCCGAGCAATGTATTCTTCTACATTCTATTGCTTGTAACATTAGAGCTTTCATTATTCCTGAGCAATGTTTTCCTTGTAGTTGTATTACTGTAGGAAAAGCTCTAGTTTTGTATTTGATCCCCCCTGTAATCAAACATGTTGAGTTCTTGGAATGGTGGTATGACTTGAATCTTCTTCTTTTTCAAAAGATTGGCACCTTATTTAGATGATGATGATCACATATGGGTTTGTCTTCTGTTTCTTGTTCTTGACAACATTTATTTCACTACTAAATAAATCCTATTAGTGGCAGAAAACCTTCTGCCTTTTAACAATCAATTTGTTGCACCAAGGTAATGAAAATCTTCTGCCTGTTCATTGGTTCTTTGGACTTGAATTAAGCTCGTGGAGTATATGAGTAACAGAAATAAGAAAGTTAATAGGATATGAGCTAGAAGAAGCTTTTTTTGCCCCCCTAAGAACAGAACAGTACATGCTTGTTCATGCTCAATAGACTCGGGAAAGATGAGAGATGGGAGCAAGAGTGTTTGTAATACAGAATTCCAGAAATTTCAATGTACACATACACATTTAAATGCTCTTCAATCTTCATACAATGATTACACCGGATAACCGGGGAAGAACAAATCCAGTATCGGAACTTAATAATCTACAAAGCATCAAGAACCAGTGATTGGAATTGCAAAAATTTGAACTGCCTCCATCAGAGGAACTCGTGCATCCATTCCAATGCATCTACAAACTCTATAACCACCAAATATGTAACACTAATCGAGGAACTCGTGCATCCTTTTCAATGCCACCCTTTCCCCAATGCTTACGCTAATTAGTCCCTTAATTAAGTATTAATCCGCCCAATTCCTTTCCTCTCTCTTCCCGGTCACCAGCTCTAGCAACACCACGCCGAAGTTGTACACATCGGGCGCCTCCGACACTTGTCCTATGAGGACCTGCCCCTCTACCCCTGTGGCTCGTTGTAGACTGCAAGGGCAATTTAGTAAATTGCGCCTTGTTAGGTTGTTTCACACCCGCGTGTGCACACACTGGCCTTGTTTGTATTAACGTTTGTTTAGAATGGCTAGGTGGACCCGGGATCGGAAGATCTCAGCTCGGGCGCACGGAAGCTTGCCTTTGGGCAGCTAACGACACTCGAGCGATCGATCGCTCCTTGGAGCGATTGGTCGGACTCGTGAGCGAGTCGGTGGGTTTTGATCCGGGGCGAGAACGATCGATCGCTCCTTGGAGCGACCGATCGGACTCGAGTCGGTTGGTTTTCCGCTTCGCGAGGACGGCCACCGTTGGCCGTCGCTCTCCCCTGTCAGAGGGGGAGGACTTTCCCTCCCCTCCCCTCTCTTTTTCCCCCTTCCCCCGGCTTTCCCCTTCCCCTTTCCCTCCTTTTCTTCCCCTCCTCTTCCTCCTTCTCCTCCTTTCTTCTTCCTTCTTCTTTCTTCTCCTGAGAGCCCTGTTTTCTTCCCCTGTTTACGGCAGCAAGCTTCATCACCTCCGCTCTCCCTCCTCCGACCACCATTTTCGATGTTCTAAGGGTCTTTGGATCCGTGACAACGAGAGGAAGATCCCTGAAGTGGTTTGGAAGCTTGTTGGTGATCAACTCGCGGGGAATCAGCCGAGGAAAGCGCTATTAGGTAGGGTTATACCTACTTATGTTTATTTTAGGTTTTCTCTAGATTTAGCCGTTGGATCTTGTTGATCCTTATTTTGTTGGATTCCTTATGCCTATTAGAATTACTAATATAAGTTTCATGTTATTTGGTTGAGATTTGAGTAGGTTTTATGCATGATTAAGCTCGGATTTCTGGTTTTCTGCTGTTCTTGAATGAACAGCCGGCTTACGGCGAGTTTTCCGGCCGACGTGTAAATGATCTTGGTTTTTGATAAACATAAGAGTTGTAGATCTCTTCGTTAGCTTTCCATGCCATCTTATTTCATAATTTTCTGATTTTACGACGATTTGTTATGAATTGTTTTCTGGAGGGCTGCGTTGCAGCAATTAAATCAGTAAGTGAGTTGATTAGCGGTTTTGATTTGTATTTTCCCGTTAATCCAACCGTTGGATGATTATAAATTTTTGATATGTTGATCCTGGTATATACACCTACTGATGGATAAGTTAGATCTTGAATCCGATGTCGTTTGGATGTCAGATCGATGGGATCAATTAGCCTCTAAGTAGAGGTTTTGGGTGTTTTAATATAATATTATATTTCGGAATATAATATTATATTGTTACTGTTCATTCAGCGGTTTTCGGGGTTGCTTCCCGTTGCAGGAGTTCGCGGTTGACGGTCGTGGTACCGTCGTAATGCCGGGACTTGTTAAAACATAACAATCCGAGCCAAAGCCCCGACGGCCGTTTGCCATCCTAACGGCTACTTGTCACGTGCCCGTCACGTGACAAGTTGCCGGGGCTTTAAACGGCCGCGGGAGGATTTGGGGTTAGGGTTCTCGTGTCGGGGTTTCCGGAGGGGTGATCTGGTGATCTCGTCGGCCGGCCATCGGATCTCCAGCTCCGGGAGGGTTCAAGGGCTTCGATCCCGCTGCAAGCCGTCCTCTTCGACGCCACATTCGAGCTCGTAGGGCTTCGATCCCGCTGCAAGCCGTCCTCTTCGAAGCCACTTTCAACCCAGCAGCCAGGTCTGAGGATCCCAATGGGATCACACCTTCAAAGGTTCTTTTTCCTATCTTCTTGTCCATGTTTGTAGATGCATTGCATCTTTTGCCCACCGACAGCTCTATTTCCTATTGTTTCTGGCCATCATCTCTAATAGTATTCATTTGGCATAGAATGCCATCAAGCAGTTCACCCTCTAATTTCCCTACCTGCTACTGTGGAAAGAAGGCTAGGATGAAAACATCTTGGACAACCAAAAACCCTGGAAGAAGGTTTTTGGGCTGTGCCAATTACAATGTAAGCTGTTAAAAAACACATTACTCCTCAATATTTTGATGGTTATCTTTTGAGTTTGAAGTCATGGTTAAAGATCAATCAATGTCCATGGTTTATACAGGATCACGGAGGATGCAATTTCTTTTACTGGCTTGATAATGATACATGTTGTGAAGGTGACAATACAGTGATCCTTGAACTCGAAGCAAAGAATCAGAAATTGGAGGCTGAACTGGAAAACTATAAAGCTATAATTGAAGTGTGGACCATGGAGGTGAAGAAGCTGGAGGTGAAGCTGAAGAAGATGAAAAGTAGGGAGAATTTTTTGTGGCTAACAATTGTGGTGTCATTTGTAGTACTCACTTTTGTGATAGTGAGCATGTGCCCAATTGAAGAGTGTGATTTGTAGTACTCACATTTGGCGTCTGAAATCTATATGTATGGATGATGCGGAACAATTGACTAGATTTGTAGATCTGTGTTGTACATTCTTGAATGGAACTTACCTCTTGTACATAATTGTCAGCAAGGATGCACTGTATGGTTTGATGTCAATTCTTGTAAAAATGTTAATACAATCCTGTTAATACAATCCTGTCAATACAAGACAAATCTGATGCATAACTGAGTAATAATTGAATTCAATGATAGAATACAGAAAATGCTCAAAAGAGGACCTGGCCTTTAACTGCATAATGACAATAATTCCATTCAAAATGTTATGTTTTCATAGTTTACAGCAAACTCAAACCAAGCCTATTACATATCAGGTTCACAGTAATACAGTTTCAAAATGGGACCTGATCCATCCATCAATAATTCTGGTTGCAGGCAATTACAATTTCAAAAAACACAACCAGCTTACAAAAAAACTGTGAGTAGCAACCCAACTCATAACATAAAATGTTCACAGCCCAACTCAGGGCATCCAATTATATTTACTACAACCAGTCGTTGGTGCTGGTTGTGTCCTGGCATAATTTGATGTTCCTTCTCCTCCTCCAGTCCTTGGCCTAATTGGATTTCCCTCCCAGTCCACAAGTAGACTTCCAGCTTGGCCACCTTGTCTTGGCTGTCTAAAAGGTTGACTTGTCTGGCTTGGCCCAGACATTTGCATACTGATCTGACTTGGTTGGTACTACAACAAATCCAAAGTGAGTGTAAGTCAGTCGGCTCATGAAATAGCCAATAACTCATTGAATTGTTTTTCTAACCTGAGAGCCTCCAATCCATGCATTATTTTCCACTGAGATAAGACCTCTGCCTCTCCCTACTCCACTGGCACTTATTTGAGCTCCTCTGCCCATTCCTACTACCCCCCTTCCTATTCCTCCAGCCTGAACCTCCGAGCTCCCCACATACCCTCCTACTGTATTTGCTCCTCTGGCCCTTCCTAATCCCCCCCCTCCCCTTCCCCTTCCCCTTCCCCTTCCTCTTCCTCCATCTTGAACTGCTGAGCTCCCCATAACCCCTCCTATTGGGTTTGCTCCTCTGCCCCTTCCCCTTCCTCTGCCTACAGATGGTGGATGACCTTGCCCAGATTGCTGTATAACACAGTATTTTTTACCATGTTAGAAATATAATTGGATCTACATGTCAAATGCAATTATTCAATAAAATTAAAAAAAAAAACTCCACAATGCTCAGCTCCCCATAGCCTCGTCCATTGTGTTCACCCCTCTGCCCCTTCCCCTTCCTCTGCCTACAGATGGTGGATGACCTTGCCCAGATTGTTGTACAACACCGTATTTTTTACCATGTTAGAAATATAATTGGATCTACATGTCAAATGCAATTATTCAATAAAATTAATAAAAAAAACTCCACAATGCTCAGCTCACCATAGCCTCTTCCATTGTGTTTACCCCTCTGCCCCTTCCCACTGCACCCCTTCCCCTTCCAGACTGCTGCAAGCTCATAGAATGTTGACCTACTGAAGTGCCTTCCCCTGGTTGGAGACCTCTGCCTCTTCCCTTGGCGCCTCTAACCTGATAAACAAGATAAATACATAAGACAATTTATTGAGTTAGTAGGTATATCAGGGTATTTTTGAAACAAGAATAGTTTTTTTTCAAGGCAAGAACTTACAGGGAATTTTTGTCTATAAGCAGTTGCTGGTGCATCACTGTGTCCATCACTAGGGTAAAACCCTGTGTCAATATTTTCACTAGGTAATTCAGCACTTGTGCCTTGTGTGTTCCTTGAAGGCTTAGGAGCTGGTGGCTTTTTACAACTCCTCCTATTATGGCCCCAATCCATGCAGTTTGAGCACCTGAGAGATGTGTTCCTCCTTCTGACACTCCTAGCATTTGTAGGTTCATCAGGCTCCCTTCTTCGAAGCTTCTTGGGTCTTCCTGGCATTTTTTTATACTTAGGAGGCTTGATTGGTTCACCATTTGTCCTTTCCCATAGTTTGGGTCCATTGACAGGCTTTAAATATTGGCCATATGCAAGCATATACTTCTCCTTCCTATACCACACATGTACATAGTCCTCTACAGTTTCTCTTAAATGCCAGATACATGATATTGCATGTGCACATGGTATACCTGTCAAGTCCCATTTTCCACAGCTGCATGTGTGAGCATTTAAGTCAACAACAAAACTATCTCCCACATAACTAATTTCAAACTTCCTATCACCACAGTAATGGTTGACCCAAGTCCTAGTTGCTAACTTCTCGTTCTCCAATTTCTGTTGGATTCTAGGACAAACATCATTCTCATATGCTAACATCTTCTCTCACTTGATTCTCAACCTAGTCATCAATTTAAGCCTGATCTCCTCAAGCATTGAGATGATAGGTTTATGTCTAGGATCTAAGATAAATAAGTTGAAGGACTCAGAAATATTGTTGACCAACAAATCACTTTTTGTGTAATATCTAAAGGCATGCCTACACCACCATTTCGTTGGCATCTTGTCAAGCCAATTGAAGGCTTCAATGTCAATGGCCTTAATTTCATTCATTAATATCTCAAAATAGGGTTGGGTAGTGGCTTTTGCAGCAGCCCACATCAACTGTTTCAACTGCAACCCCTTGTGCACTTTTTTGAAATTGGCATATAAATGTCTCACACAAAATCTATGGTCTACATTAGGTATAAGCTCAGAAAGTGCAGGAACTAATCTCTGCACACAGTAAAACATATGATTGCATTAATAATATGAAATATGTGCAATAACAGTTATTAGACTGAATGAAAGTCTTCATACCTTTTGTTGATCTGTAATAAAGGTCCATTGGTGTTGCTGGACAGGGCCAATGTCACTGATCAGTAGCTCAAGAAACCAAGACCATGTGTCCTTGTTCTCCACTTCAACAACTGCATAACATATAGGATACATCTGGTCATTGCCATCCTTCCCAATGGCAGCCAATAATTGACCTCCACATGGACCTTTTAGATGACAGCCATCCAATCCTATGATAGGTCTACAGCCAGCAACAAAACCTTCTTTGCATGCTTGGAGACAAATGTAGACCCTCTGGAAAACTGCATAGCTGCCTTTCCTATCCACCATCACCTTGCATGTACTCCCAGGATTGCTCCTCATAAGTTCCTGGCAATAGTCTCTGATCCTGCTATATTGCTCTGCAAAATCCCCCTCATAGTGTTGTCTGGCTTTGTTCCTAGCTCTCCAAGCAAGCATACTGTTGATATCTAACAAATAGTCCCTCTTCACTACCTGTTGGAACTTACTCAGTTTCATTGTTGGGTCAATCCTAAAGTCATCCTTGTATTTCTTTGATAGCCAAGAGGCTGTCACAAGCCTATTCTGATGAGTTCTGCTGCATGTATGTGTGCCATCCAAAGTTTTAATCTGGAAAGTAGATTCTCCTTGGATTGGTGAAGCATGTACCCTCCAAGGGCAACCTTCTTTGCACACTGCTGTAACTCTATTATGGGCATTTTTCTTGAAGGTTATCCCATATCCACCTTTCACTCCATATTCTTTTATGTAATCCTTGAACACTTTTGCATTAGGGAATAGCATTCCCAGTTTTGGTTGGATGTCCCCAGCCATATCAGTAGCCTCTCTAAAGACTGGAAATTTGTCTTTCTGTTTATCCTTCTCCTCATCTGATGAGCCATCTAGACTAATGAGTTCATCACTAGGTAAGTAATCAGATTCCTCACATGCTTCATCTCCAAATCTGGCTGCTCCCTCAGTGTTTTGATCTCCTCCACCCCCATTGTTTTGATCTTCAGCTTCTTGTTGTTGTGCCTTCCCAGCCTTCCCCAAGCCTTTACCAAAATAATTTATATCAATGTTTATGTTGGTGTAATGTTCCTTGTCCTCATCATCTTCCTCAGCATTGCTACTCTCTACATCTGGATCATAAGCCACATGATCAGAGTCACTATCAGTATCCACCTGACAAGGACCCTCAACATCTGTCTCATCTACAAAGTCTTCAGGACATTTTGCATTAGCCTCAGTCACTGGCAAATCATCCACATGAACATTTGGACTTAGACTGTCATGTTCAACATATACCGAGATTGATCCAATCTCACTAGCATACATAGCCATATCCAAAACATCCTTATCAGTATTTAAAGCTTTCCAACCTCTACCATTAGAACTCAAAGGATCTCTGTACCATATATTCTTAAAACTATTGCACTTCAACTGCTGTAACATGTCCTTCAACTCTATCAACCCAAATTCATCAGCATCACAGTTGTCAAACACATGACCTTCCCCTCCTTTATATAAGCAGGGTTGACCATTGCATAACTGACCTCCATGAATAACCTCACAGCTAAAAAATGCCATCCTGCAAATACATTTCATGCATATATCAGCAATAGCATACAAATATCACAATCATGCATAATCAGTACAAGCATGTTAGGACTACAAGTGACATCTATGGGACCACAACCACAAGCACCTCTAAAAAAACACAGCATCTATGGGACCACAACCACAAGCAGCTCTAAAAAAACACAGCATCTATGAGACCACAACCACAAGCAGCTCTAAAAAAACACAGCATTTATGGGACCACCCACAACCACAAGCAACTCTTAAAAAACACATCCTCCATGGGACCACATGCAACTAGAACTAGAAGAAGCATGCACGGGACCCCAATACAAATAAAAACACTAAAGAAGCACCCTAAGATTTAGAGATGATGGCCAAAAACAATAGGAAATATAGCTGTCGGTGGGCAAAAGATGCAATGCATCTACAAACATGGACAAGAAGATAGGAAAAAAAAGCTTTGAAGGTGTGATCCCATTGGGATCCTCAGACCTGGCTGCAGGGTGGGAACGTGGCTTCGAAGAGGACGGCTTGCAGCGGGATCGAAGCCCTACGAGCTCGAATGTGGGAAGAAACCACCCTTGAACCCTCCCGGAGCTGAAGATCCGATGGCCGGCCGGCGAGATCACCCCTCCGGAAGGCCCGACACGAGAACCCTAACCCCCAATCCTCCCGCGCCCGTTTAAAGCCCGGCAACTTGTCACGTGACGGGCACGTGACAAGTAGCCGTTAGGATGGCAAACGGCCGTCGGGGCTTTGGCTCGGATTGTTATGTTTTAACAAGTCCAGGGCCTTAATTGTTAAAATTGAAAGTATAGGGCCTCAATCGTTAATTTGGCTAAACTTGAGGGTACTAAATGGTAATTTACCCTAGTTTTTATCCTATGTTAGATAGTCTCCTACGTGAGTAATGTTGTATTTGAACTCCCCCCTCTCCGAGGATATGTATATTAAATCTTTTTGAGTTCGTAAATCTATGCTTCGAGGTTTCATTAAATTATTGTCTTTTAATTGGGGGTGCTTTTGGTGAACTGTTAGGGAGACCAATAGGTTAGAGGGAACCCTCACCAGCTTTGTTTTCCGCGGTTTGTTAGGTTTCGGTTCGCGTCGCCTGGCCCGGTTGGGCTTTCGCGGGTCGGGGCGCGACATGTCCGGCGGAGGCACTCTTTGGGGGCGATGTCTAGGGCACCGGAGGACGGGGCGAGGCGGCGGTGGCGAGCCGGCTGCGATCTCTAGGGCACGGGAGGATGCGGCGAGGTGATCTCTTGGGCACGGGAGGACGGGGAGAGTTGGGTTGCGAGCGACCAGTGGGTTCGACGGAAAAGCTGGTTGCGGGACCGCCGCTCCGAGTTTGGGAAGATGTCGAGGGATGCCGAGGGCGACGTTGGTCCGCAGAGAAGCTGGTCGTGAGACCGGGGGCTTCGGAGGAGAGGAGGAGGAGGGATGTCGGGACGCTGGAGCGTGCGGCGTTGTCGAGTCGATGCTAAGAAGCTCGGGGGAGGAAGCAGATACCTAATAGCCATGATTTTGATCGTGATCGCCCGATCCGATTGGACGGTCACGATTGGAGTTTGATATAAAGACTTATAAAACTGGTTTTACCCTGAAAATTCCCCTATATATATATACTAGGTGGTGGGCCCGTGCCACCTGGCACGGCTAACTGCCCGCCCCCACTATCTCTATAATAACTTACACATCAACCCACTATCCTTTCTTTTTTTTATTTAATTACAATTTTATGACACGTGTATGCCACGTGTATGCCATGTGTGTATAAGTTTATGACTCAGATTATCAACCTTATAAGGAGCAATAACGGTTAACCTACATTAATTCATATCCCCTAAGTTTCTTTATATATATTCTCTAAGTTTGCTTTATATAAAGCAGCATTAATTCATATCAACCTAAGTTCTATTAATATTATCTTATGCAATATGCAATATGCATATGCAAAGACTTATATTTATTTTATATACCCTAAGTTAGACTTATAATATTTTATTTTATATTTAATATATTTTATTGACTATGTTTTATGGTGGCAGTGAACAAAAAGCTATGACCAACCTTCGAACCCTGGACCACCTACGGGTCAACACAGCCGTCTAACCATACAAACTACAGGGAGTTTATTAAAATTTTATATTAACAATAACTAAAAACTGTGCCAGGGGCACAGGTGAGTACTAGTGAGTCATAAGGGATAACTATCATCGGATCTTATAAGGTAGATAAGGATGTATATTTAAAACTAACCTAGGGAATTATGATAACAATATACAAAGTTAACTTAGAAAAATATACATGTAAACAAATTAATAGGAGGGAAACAAACTAATATATCTATTCAATATATATATATATATATATTGAATAGATAAGTCCAAAGGCTAATAATACAACTCAAGTCAGTCCGAGTCCGGAGATAAGACGCCCCAAACCCATTCCATTAAAACCGAACCGAAAAGCCAAAGTTTTTTTTTATCATATAAATAAAAAAATCAAATCGAATCAGTGTAAAAAACATGAACTGAATTGAACCGAATTAATTCAATATATTAGTCTAAAAATCGAATCAAATCGAATTCATGTAAAAACCAAATCGAGTCGGAAAAAACCGAATTATGTATGCATGCTTTTTATTCTAAAATATAAAATATGATTATCCAACAAAAAGATTTTAAAACCGAACTTTTAAAATTACAAAAAAGGTTTTTGCTCACCCTTATCCACGTGGCGGATTGAGTGCCCATAAGATGCATCCCCAAAACACCCCCGTCAAATCCAATGGTTACGTGCCACTCGCCCGCAAGTCATTTTCCTTGACAATATTATAGAACTTTGGGAGACAAATGATTTAATTGGATAGAATAACATTTAACGTCCCTTTCTATTTGTAGTGAGGATGCAGCTAATTTGGGGTGTACGCAACGGACTACTCAATTGGACATCCATTCAAATCGAACATCGAAAGCGGAAATTATTCTGTATCTCAAATTGGCCTCTAACATTAATGCTATTATACTCATCAAGAAAATTTCATTTCCAATACTGTTTAGTAGCTATTATTCCAACGTGTGATCTTGAGACAACAAGTCTTAATCATTGAGATGCATCGCCTAAAGCATAAATCATCCCAAGTGATGTCATTAGGAAAAAAAAAAAAACATTTCATATATGTAATCTCTTTTTTTATTAAGAACCTCTTTGGACTTGAGTCTATCTTTCACTAGTACTCACATGTGCCTCCGGCACAGTTTTTAGTTATTGTTAATATATAATTTTAACAAACTCCCTATAGTTTTTCTGATTAGACGACTATGTTGACCCATAGGTGGTCCAGAGTTCGAAGGTTGGTCATAGCTTTTCGTTCACTGTCACCATAAAACATAGCCAATAAAATATATAAAATAAAATATTATAAGTCTAACTTAGGGTATATAAAATAAATATAAGTCTTTGCATATGCATATTGCATAAAATAATATTAATAGAACTTAAGTTGATATGAATTAATGCAGGATTATATAAAGCAAACTTAGAGAATATATATAAAAAAACTTAGAGCATATGAATTAATGCAGATTAACTTCTTATAAGATGTATATTTAAAACTAACCTAGGGAAGATGATAAAAATATTTCCAGTTAACTTAAAAAAATATACATGTAAATAAATTAATAGGAGGAAAACGGTTGTAACCGTTATTGCTCCTTATAAGGTTAATATATATATATATATATATGGAATGGTTACTCATGAGAGCATAGATAATATCCATTTTTTTTTTTGACATCAACTTGGTAAAACTTCCACAAAAACATTACATTAAATATCTTATATCTCCTTTCGCTCAAAACGAAAAGGTTTTCAGAACACATATAGTCTCAGAAAGCTAAAATCCTCCCAGATATACCAATGTTTCAATCAGGCAGGCCACGGTTATCAAGATTAAAAGCAACGAATTATGATGCTCCCTATAACACCATTCCTACATTTTGACATGAATCTCTTAATCTCTACAGAAAACATGAATATATACTTCAGGATGAAAATTTTTGAAATTTTCATCTGAAAAGCTAAGAGCATTACAGTTAGCAAATTAGAATCAACATATTAGGAGCAGCAAGTAACCAACCACAAAGGACCAGGCCCACCCCTCTACTTCATCCCTAGCTCTTCTAGGAGATGATAGTAGAGAGATGGAGGGTCGGATGATATACCATGTGAAGGTCATAACAAAAAGTTAATATAGGATGTGCCGATTCTATGAACACTAGTTGATGTCAAATTTCCTTTGTTATCTATGTCGAACTTGACGTTGATTTGCCGTCGTTCTGCTTGAGTTAGGTGATGGCTCGGGGCTTTCGCAAACCTCCATTTGAGGAGGCAACAGCTTCAGGAAGCTTCCCTGGACAGGTTGGTCTGGAGAATCCGCCGAGTCTGAGAAGCCAGCCATGCACAGAGACATATATAATTTCAACATAAGAATCTACATGATGAATGAACAATCCTACCTTCCGAAGCAAACAAGAACCCAAGGATGGTGTCAAATAATTACCGAATAAAGACTTAATTGATGGTCTCTTGGGCTTGTTACTCTTTTTCTTCAACTCTGTTATACACATCAAAAGATGCAAAAGGGAATGTTAGTACATGTAGCAATAAGATAGACCTAGGAGTTGGAGATATAGTGAACCCTAATCTTCAATTAGTCAAGAATATTGTAACAGTGATGACATGCATAAGATTAAAAAAAAGGAGAGGGAGGGAGGAACAACCAATGCCCGGCAAACTGGGATCATTTACAATCTCAAAGTTCCTGTATGTATAGCCCACGAAATTCACATCTTTGGATGGAAGCATCTGTAGAGATAAATTATACAATTATTGAGTTTCTGAACTGAGTAACAAAATCAAGTAATGAGTGTAATAAGTTTAAAGAATAAAGTTACAAACTTGGAAAAATAGGCTCCTATGAAGCCAGAATCAGAAAATATGGACCATGCTTCTATGATTTTTATGTTCAAGCAAACAGATGATGACAATTTGGGAAGGCAGGAATTACATGCTGTGAGCACCCTCATGAATTAACTGCATAGCCATTCATCTTAAGACATGTAAGATTACAAAATGAATTGCTTGTTTCAAGATGAGTTAGCGAGTCAATCCAGCTCTCCCTTATCTGCATCTGACCCAAATTCCACTACAAAAGTGCTGCTTATGCATCCATTTTGCATGAAAGCTAGTCAACTTAATCTGTGATGGAATCCACACCAGGTGAAAAACAACATATCAAACGTAGTCCTGGACCCGATTTTTTTTTTTTTATGATAGGAGAGATAAATCTGTAGAACAAATTGCTCTCCCATCCAAACACCTATATACTTTCCGTGCACACCCAAAAAAGGTGTATGTCTCATGACTATAATCAAGAACCCCAGACGATAAGTTGATTGAGATAAAACTCCAAAGATCTACTTTACAGGTGTTGACAACCCAACAATAGCCAGAATGATGTGAAACTATGAAATCATTACCTACAAGCATGGGAGATTTATAAAAATGTCTTCTTGGAAGTGATACCCAAAAATACAATGTCAGAATCTGAAAATCATTTTCTTAGTGGTCAAAAAAGTTGAAGACCGATGGGATATGACAAAGGTTTCCAAACTCATAACACATCCTGCCATATCAGACTCACGCCACAGGACACCAGTTTTTCATTAAGTCTTCAAACAAGTGCTATTACTATGTCTCATATCCTTCAAAATGTCACTTTATATGTCATTTCAAGCTCTACCTGCAAGGAAACCATCTAAGATTTTGAAAAAAGCAATTGTAGACGTTATAACAATCAAGGCCAAAATGCTTGTTTGATGACGAAAAGTCAATGCACGTGAAACAATAGCTATAATGACCGCTCAATCTTTTCCCCGATAACAACCAAAATGAAACGTGTATTTAGTTAGTCCTTCCACTTATCATAAATTTTATAGGCAGTGGGCCAATCATTTAAGCTGTTAGCGTCTTAGGCAAATTAAATGGTGCATAAGATTCACAAAGATCTCTTCCAACGTCGAGACAAATGGTTTACATAGAAGACAATTAGCTTTGAAAAATAACTATAAAGAAAAAAAGAACTGACAATGAGAAAAAGATATATGACAATGACAATGATCTATAAAATTCTATGTGAAAATGTCAATGAATTACACGCATGTAATACACAACCCAATCATCAAGACTGTTAGTCATAAGATTTTAGTATGAATGAGGTCATGAACCAATGAACGATCTACTGAAAAGTTCCAAGAGGTGGCATTCACTCCGGACCTTACGGTTTTAACAACCACTTGGCCCTGTAACCAATGACACAGACAACATTTGGAAACATGGTAACCCAGAATTTCACATATCTTCCACCAAAATGAGAATATAGAAAAGCTCCACATGAATACTTGCTGATAATAATATCTGCAAAGCAGAGTTAATGCTTCTCATGAAATACTTTAAAAGTTTACTCCAACGAATAGCGCTCCAAATAGTTTTTCCATTTTTATAAAGCAAATGACCTCTCTAATGGATGAAGAGAATGCTCCTAAGTTTTAAGCTCTAAACCTTATATTCTCTGTAACCCCATCCAAAGGGAGAAACTTCACTGCTTGCTCAGAACTCGTAAATTAATTGAATCAAGAACAAGATCTCTACCTTCAGCTAATATGTGCAACAGTTTTTTCCAAAAATTCAGCTATTTTATCTTGTTATGAGATTCAACAGTCTAAAAACTTGAACCCGCCATTGGCATATAGCAAACTCCAATGTTGAAAGACAGGGAAAAGTGGAAATGAAGACAAAGTGAAGCTATTGCCATAAAAATGCTCCCATATACAAAATTAACTAGACCCTAGAACAAGGTAGAAGATTTACATAACCACAAATCTACTGTTTCAAACTAAAGAATCCTACTATACCTTTCTCCAGGGGCCAGTTTTTGATGAAGATTGCATTAGACCTGTACTCTGCACCAATAAGCACGCAGTTATGATTGCGTCCAGGAACAAGGATTATGAAGTCATTTCAGGAAAATACACTAGCTCCTCATACTTCTAGGTGTCAAATAAGGCATATATAAATGCTAAAAAAGGGTTTTTGTCAAGTCCTTGGTTGTTTCAGGGATGCATTTAGAATAGGATGTGAACATGTGAATTTGAACAAATCTTTCTTCTTCTTCTTCTTTTTTGAGTAGTTAAGCCTGAAGGCTGAGAACCAAAAAAGGATAAAAAAAGCTACAGAGAAATCAGGGCGATATCATGTGAATTTGAACAAATCAGAAGTCTCTTTAATGTGCAATTGCAGCCACAGCGTGATGTAGCATATGATTCCATAAGCTTCTAACTAAAGTCTAAAACAAGTAATAAATCAGATGGGCAGAAGATTGAAACAATTCTTAATTGCATGTTATGAGCAATTTTTTTGAGAGAGGACCAGACATAAAACCAGCAAAAATCTCCAAGCAATGCAAACCAGATTTTCCAGTTCGAACTATTTATCAACAATACCAGCCAATTCCAGCATCCTCCTTCAATTCACTTATCACACAAACAGCCAGATCTCTTCAAACCAGTCAGACCAGCTCATCTGGTGCACCACGATATTGAATCTGAGATGTTTTGTAGTAGCTGACTTGGTGAAACAGACTTCCTATGATCTATTTTGATTGCCAATAATGGAGAACTTTACATAAATTTCCACATTGTTTTTCAAGACAAGGGTTTGTTGAAAGCTTAGCACCATCTATTTCTCTAACGATAAACATGGAACCTACTTGATTCTTCATGGCCATTGAGAGTTAATTACAGATCAGTTAACAACGAAAAGAGCATCCCACTAGAAGATCAGTAAGACCAGCACATGTCAAAATTTTCCATTACTTCTTGAAACATTTGCAAGAGCCAGTAATCTTCAAGCATAAGGAGTTGGCTATACAGCCAAAATGAAATTCCTTACCTCCTCAAACTTCTCAAAGTTCTGTGTATCCAACTCATCATTAACCTCAGGAATAAAAGCAGCTTCCATTTGATACAGTTTGTCCCACTGGACGCCTTTGAACCACGGATGCAGCTGAGGACCATAAATTGGGGTATTACTTTTTTACAAATAAAATCTTTCAGGAGGAAAAAAGTGTGCACGAGAGAGAGAGAATGAGATGCCATTTGAGTAAGTAGACACCTTTATTTCATGAGCTCCCTTTGTTCCCAGCCTCTGGTCAACATTACACAGTAATTTGCAAATGAGATCTTTAGCTTCAGAAGAAAGTTTTGCCTCGTCAGGAAACTTTAAGTGGGTTCTCCAATTTACTATCTGCACAAGATTCGGCAAGAAATAGTGGTACATAATGAGCTAAGGTTCAATTTGAGTCTTATCAATAAGCAGGAGGACATCATTCAAAACAGGGAAGAATTCTGCTAAATACTCAGGTTCTTCCAGTACACATATAACTGGCGCATCATTTCCTATATAGTTAACCTAAATGAAGCATACCAATGACAATATGGACTTTTGAAGGTGACTAGATACACGGGATATTGACAGCTGTAGATTGGAAAAGAGACAAAAGGCCAACTGAGGAAGAACAAAGGTTCTTTTGCGATAGATGCACAGCATAAAAAGCAACCAAGAAAAACCACTCTGAGATGCAGCATTAAATTAGACTGCAGAAATGAAATGCTCCAAAATAAATAATGCATTTCTCAGAAAAACTAGTGCAGATTTTTCCTACAGCTTGCCATATGATAAGGAGATTCTGACCTATACAAGGTCGGTTCACATGTTCCTATGTTTCACGTTTCAAATCATCCAGAAAAGAAACATCAGAGTGAGAATGAGAATGTCATTCTGTTTAATAAATTTTCCATGTATGGTTCTAACTAAGATGCATATTGATTCACATTCCTCTCAAAAAAGCTTTTACTGTTGCCAACAATTGTCAGCTAACTCGTTCTCATGAAAGTTTTGAGAAACTTAGCAAATACCACCCCAGTCCATGATGTAGATCATCTTTCATGGAGTTTCACCTAACCTCCAAAAACATGGTATAACAATTCCCCAATCTGGTTTTGGTGAAAGAAATAGGCAGAAAGATTGCTAAACAAAGAAGTATCAAAGTTGTAATGTGGAAAAAATCGGCAAGGAAATTCAATAGCCATTCCATGGACAAATTTGATAAATAAAGCATCAATTAGGTTTGAACCTCAATCGTCCATAAACACTTGACCATTTGACTACACTGTTTAGATCAGATTAAATGCTCCCCACCCTCTGATGCAGCATGCAGCACTCAGTTTGCAATCTAGTTTCTTAAATGCAAATGAGGAAAGTCAGAAAAAACAGAGAAACGTCTATTTGTGCATGTGCATGGATGTGTCTGTACTAGATATCTGTGAAAGTAGGTAATAGGCAGAGGCAGAAAACAGTCCTCACAGAACCCACGACCACCTAAAGAAAGAATAAAGAAACTTCCAAATGGGCAATAGCAAGGCTCGAACAGGACCATCATGGCTTAAAAAACTGATCATCCAGATCCAACCCACAGTATGTTACTAACTGGATTAGAACTAAGAACTCAACATACAAAGACAGCCGCTTCAGACCAAAATAGCATAATCTCGATCTTAACACAACAACCCAGAAGTTCTTATTTACCATAAGCTAAATGCTTCTCACCAAACATCAGACAATAACAATCAACGAAGTATCAAAGCACATATCCTAGAAAAGTGATAATCCATTGAAACTTTTCCAAGTCGTTTAAATTATATCCACACCTTTCTACATGTTGACATTGGTTCTTCAGAATAAAAGGGCGGGTAACCCACTAGCATCTCATACATAATAGCGCCAAGTGACCACCTATTGCACATAGAAAAGATAAGAATACCAAATGAGAAGAAAAATTAAATTAAATTAAAAATTAGGATAATAGACCAGAACTAACCAATCACATTCCATTCCATATCCTTTTTTCAACAAAACTTCAGGAGCAATATAATCAGGAGTACCAACAGTTGAGTACGCCTGCATTCATAAAAGCATGTCAGATATTTCAAAACATGAGCAAATGTTGCCGATAGTTGAAAGTCTATGGCTTAGAAAACAAAAATAGTGCAATAAAAGAACAAGCACATATTACTAACAGATTTAATCTGAAGTTAAATAAAGAACCAAAACCTCTGGACAAAAATTTCTCATTTGCAAGACTGACATGGTAAGCCAGGGAGATAACAACTCCTAACAAAATCAAAGCATAAGAACAACAATTTTTACAACCCAAAGCACCAACTTCTAAAATAAGATTATTTGTACCACCGGCACCATATTTAATGATGACAGAGCACTGTAACCACTTACCAACATTCTCCTGTTCTTTTGCCAATGTAAAAGTTGTTCCTGCTGTGTACGCCGAGGTAAATGTGAGGACCTATCATTTTCCACTGAAGACTTGGTATTTCTTCCCATTACATAGTCCACCTCAGTTAGATTTGGAAAACTGCTGGAATCTAACGGTTTACACAATCCAAAATCTGAGAGTTTCATATGACCATGACGATCCAGCAACAAATTATCAGGTTTGATATCCCTATCAGAAAATAAAAGGTCAAGGTTAGGGCTGATGATATTGGCAAGGTGTAAGAGCAAATAAATTTCAAATACGTGCCTATGAATGTAATTATGTTTGTGTATAGATTCGATTGCCAATACTGTCTGTCCAACATAAAATTTGGCTTCATCTTCTGTTAATGTATCCTTGCGCATCAGTAAGGTCATCATGTCACCACCAGGAAGATATTCCATAACGAGATATAAGAAATCTTCATCTTGAAAAGAACAGTAGAGTTTGACAATGCAAGTACTATCAACTTCTGCAAGAAGATTTCTTTCAGCTTTTACGTGCTCCACCTATATTGCATGAACAGAAAAGTCAGCAGACTATCAAGATTACAAAAGAACAAAACCTGTGGAAAATATATGATGATACCTGGCCCCTGCGAAGCATTTCAGACTTTCTCAGCTTTTTCATCGCGTACACATTTCTGGTGGCCTTCTCTCTACAGAGGCGCACCTACATTAGAACCATATTATCAAATTAGAAGCTCCGCGGTGTAAAAACACCATGAGACCTTCAAGCAGAAAGATGGATGCCACAAACAGTAGGATAGGATCATAGCAAAAACATCCAGCCAATACAAATGCTTGCTTTGTGTCTCTTGCTCCAACTACTACGGAAAAACTCAAGTAAAAGATGGACTGAAATTGAATGCAGCCCCTTAAAGAAAATCATGAAGCTAGCATTAACAAGCAGCGCGCAGAGAAGATTGTACAATAGATGGATGATTACAGACTTCTTCATACACAACTCCAATGCTCGTCAGAATAGCAATTAAATGCAGCAAATATGGCTTTGGCCGGAATAACTCAATGAAGCTCTGCTTGTCAAATAAGCATTTATTACAGCATTAGCAAGAAGTGCACAAGTCTCAACTGAAAAGTGTTGCATGCGACAATCGAGAACGGATAGATATGAACAAAGATATAAGGCATGAACAAATTCAACATGAAAGAGGCCCGGCAATCAATGATAATGGATAGATGTTATTTATCACAATTTGCAATTCTCTGCGCTTCAGATATCTTACAGAGTGGACCCGCAATGCGATCAACTTTTGGTCCGTATAGAGAAGCAGAAAACAAAGGTTTCTACAAAGATAAATGACAGTTTAAACCCTAAATCTGGAATGCTCTGTGTCACCATCCATATTAAGAAACATCTACACAGCTGAAAGCATGTCATACAGCAAGACAGAATGTAGATCTAGGATTTGCAACAGTATAAGTACCTCTCCGAATGCGCCCCTACCAATAATGGTGAGCAATTCAAAATCATCGGCTCCCATTTTATGCCTCTGAATGCGCATGTATTCAGTTTCCTTTTTCTCTAAGTTCTTCAATATGTTGTTCTGCTCTTCCTCAGAAACTTCAGCATCAGCAAGCTTCCTCTCTAGACTCCATCGCCTTGATAACAAATAAAAAAGAATCCATGAAACTCGAACGAGATGAAAGAAAGAATTAGGAGGTTAATATGAGCAAACAAACTCGTTGTGTGTGTTTGTGTGTGATTGAAAGAGTTAGCATGCAAAGGCACAGTTAAGATGAGCAAGGGCGTACAAGTTATCCATAAGTGAATAATGGCCTTTACCTGATCAACCCAGTCCGCAGGATCCAAACCAAACATAAGTACAAGAAAGTTGTTTATCTTACAGCAACTGGAGAGTATATGACGGACAAGTTATCCAGAAGTGAATGATGGTGTTGATAGACTACTACAAAACATACTGCTTATATCATGCTGTCGCCTACAAAACATACATCACAAGCACAATTTCGAGCAAGGAACAAGTTCTCTCTATGGCCAAAATGAACAGGAATGGTGTCAGATGAAATTCATCTGTGTTGTATTTGGTCAAGATGTATGTTGGAGTACTCTAATGTTATCAGGGTCCTTGATCACCATGGCTATAATGAACAGTAAATTAAAACTTGCATGCAACATGGTATTGATAACAATCAGATCCTACAGTGAGTACTCGAAGTAAAAGACATGATAAGGAAGCCATTTAGCACAGCAACTGATCAGATCCTATCTTTATATATCCTTTAACATATGGAATTTCAAGTTTCAGGTCACAATTTCATCAGATAGTGGATAAAAGTATTCACCTCTCCTTCCGGTCTTGGATGGACTTCATCTGGGTCTTATAGTGATTCTCGATATACTGTTTTGCAGCAGCAACCTTCTGCTTCGTGGCATTTGAAGGAGGCTCATCAACTGGAGGTTTCTGCTCATCCTTCCTGCTCTCTGCTTCCTTCTTCTTCGTAGGATGAGTCCTCACTCTAGGTTGAAACTTCTGAAACCAGCTTCTTGTTGAATTCATCTCCCTCACAACACCATCCACCAGAGTAAAAGCAAGAGCTGCCTATAAAAATAGACTATATAGCTGATCACTAACGTGCTTTCTGCTTCCAAAGCAACAACCAATCCCCTACCAACCAAAACACACTTCCAGCACAAGATTTCAGCTCACCAACCCCACTTTGGAAATACCTAAAACAATTGATTAATAAACAAGTGAAAAACAAAAAACAAGAAAGAACAATTAGTCCTCAAAATATATCGCACACAGAATATCGCATTTTCTTGACAGAAGTAATGGGTAAAACATAAGAATACTAATCAACCTCGCTAAGAGATTCTGACAAATCAAAATAATTTACACAAAGTTCCAAATCCAACAAATAAAATTGGTAAAAGTTCCAAAATTCAAGAAACAACGCTCCTATTTAATCACAAGAAACTCGAGATCCAAATAGGTGAACATAGCCAAATTCCAAAATTTAAACCTGACCGTCCGCCTCCCGTTCGACTCTAATGTCTTCACAAAAACAAGTGCCGACCACTACAAATCACAATTCTAACACATAAAACAGTTAACATCTCCCGTATAATAATGTAAAAAACAAAAACTACCAAATGATACCAAGGGAAACGCAATTGCACCCAAAACACTAGCTTTCTTCATCTCCATGCTTCCCAACAGCACAAAACCCTAAAGAACCCATGCGACAGCATAAAACCCCATCTATCCACCAAATTCAATGGGAAAAGACCAAAATTCGAAGGCAGGGAGCGTGAAGAATCACTACTTGGATCTCGAAAATTGACAATTTCTCCGCAAAATCCGATACGTCAATGCACGAGGACTCCAAAGTCTCCAACTGGCTTCGCTCGAGTCGAAGAACGCCGCGCTTTGACCAAACCCGAGCGTCGTCCCTTCCTTTTTAGCCTCCCTCTCGATAAAAAATAAAAAATAAAATGTAAAAAAGCAGCCGTCTAATAGTGATAATTAGCAAATGGAGTAATGATTTTTAATTGAACTATTACCAAAATACCCTTCGTTAGAGGAAGTTGTGGGATATGAACACCCCCGGTAGGAGTTTGATGATGGTTTAATTATCGAGTTTCTTCCGGTTCCATTCAGTTTAGTTTGCCTCGTAACAAGGCTTAGACTCGTATCATCGGATCAGGGTCCATTTGACCGTGCGCTATGTTTTTTATGTTTATGATGAGGTGTGATACATTTGTAAATTGTGGTGAGTGCAGTGCGGTAACAATTGAAAAAAATATTTGACATATAACATTAATATTTGTGATAAAAAAGAGTGTTCATGAAATTTGTTGTTTGGATATGTGCTTAGTTTCAACTTTGGCCAGTCAAAATAGTATTTTTTCATTCAAAAATCAGTTAAGATTTTGTTTCTATGTTTTTTACGTCGCAATCGAGGTGCGGCTAAATAGAAGCACCTATAAACTGCTTCACTGATGCAGGACAAAGCCTGGACCTGACCGAGTCCGATCTGGAGCAGCTCCCGAGGCGATCCGACCGCGTTCGGACTCCATCCGTCCGACTCAGATCTCCGGGCGACCACGACCGTCGGATGGGCATAACTTTTGATCCGGGTGTCCGATCGGGGCGTGCGACCAGTCGAAACAATCGGCTCGACGAGCCTGTCAAGAATCATCGAAGATCGAAGATCTCTCTATGACCTTGACCTCCGAATCTCCAAATTTCTTTTCTTTTGGCTTTAAATTCAGTTTTAGTGAAAAACTTTCCTTTTTAGGCAGTTTGTTCGGGTCTTTCTATTTTTGACAAATTTTCTATTTCTAGTAGGTTTTCTCCTCTTGAAATTTCGGGTTTAGTACTTGGATTAGGATAATGAGGTTTGAGTCCATGTCTGAGTTGGTCTGGTCTTTCCTTAAACCTATAAAATGAGGACTTAGGGTTTGTAAAGCCAATTTTGGATGATTAATGAAAGTTAGGGTTTTGTTTTCTCCCCCTTGAGAAATCTGGTTGTCTCTCCCATAGAGAGGTTCACGTTACCCTGCGCCATTCACCTTTGACACGGTTTGGGAGTGGTCCCCACTAGTCCAAACACGTTTATTTTGAACGCAGTTGCGTTCGGTACAAAATAGGTTACAAACGCACTCCCAAATGGAGCCTAAAAAGTTCATGTCGTTTGAATTATATTCAAAAATCCATATCTTTTCGGTGTATAGTTGGGCCATGTGATTTGGTCAAGATTCATTTAAAGCTATCTAGTTTCAAAGCTTTCAAACAAGAGTCTCACGTTTGGATTTCGTTTCAAATAAAAACTGAGTGAGATCATGTAACACATTTCCCTTCAAACTTTTAACAGCCATTGTCATTAGGGGTTAGGGTTTACATAGACCACTTCGCCCCCTTTGATCACCCTCTTCTTGTTGCAAAACTCCTCCATATTGAGACTTTGAACAACAAGAATCCGACGTCGGGTACCAATACACCTATCCGCAACTATGTTGGTCGGCGTTTTCAAAGGGAAATGGGTCACATGGTGTCACGTGACCCATTTGCCATTAACCCACATGACGGTGTTAGTCTTTAAGGCCTTATTTGAAATGAAATCCAAATGTCAGACTTTATTTGAAAATTTTGAAATCACAAGTAATCATTATTACTTTATCTTCATTTCATCTACTACCATCACTCTACTTTTTCCTATCGTTATTCCATAACCCCACTTTTTCTAACCATATTCCCCCTTAACCCCACTTTTTCTAACCCCATACCAAATGGGTCTAAGGAATGTGGTTAGAAAAAGTGGGGTTAAGGAATGGGGATAGAAAAAAGTAGAGTGATGGTGCTAGATGGAATGAGGATAAAATAATAATGATTACTTTTTATGTTGGGGGTAGAAATGGGGATAATGGGGTTATCCCTCTTAACCCCATACCAAATAAAGCTAAATGAAACTTGGCCCAACACATAGTCCAAAACTATAATTTACCCTTTAAAAGACCTTTTGTTTGGATGGGATTCAAAACCATCTCATTCGTTGGCATGATAGAGGGATGTCTTGTAATTATACATATAAGTTGGGCCATTTTGACGTTTTCAAAGAGATGTCAAGTGACAAAGGAGACTCCTGACTATTGGCTATTTTAAAAGGAAAATTGGCGTTTAGTCTCTTTGGGAGAAGTTGTTTGCTATTTAGTCTCCTTAGAAAATTTTAAGGCATTTAGTCTCTTTTCTGCACAGATGTACTTTTTTATCTCTAAAATACATTTTATGTATTTTTTTAAATGAAAGATGGATGGATAGTTTTTGAATTAGTTGGTTGGCATTAATTGGAGTGGTTGGGAATACATACACATATTCCCAATACAGAAAAGGCATGCATGCATCCACTTATGGCTGAATGCATGCATTAATGCGGGCATTAAAAGTAAAAAAGAAAATACTGAAAAATTGAGGAAAAATACCAGAATATAGGAAAATTGCTGAAAAAAATGAGAAAAATGGTAGAAAAGTATAAAAAAATACCGTAAAATATAAAAAAATGGAATATTTTTTGGGAGCAGCCATTAACGGTAAAAAAGGAAATTACTGAAAAGTAGAAAAAATTAACGAAAAATAGAAAAATATGCGAAAAAATGGTAGAAAAGTAGGAAAAATTAATGGAATATAGAAAAATTTTGCGGAATTTTTTTTTAAAGTAATTACTAAATATTGGAAAGTAATTACCAAATATTGAAAAGTGACTACAAAATAATGAAAGTAACTACCAAATATTGGGAAGTAAGTACAAAATATAGGAAGTAACTACCAAAATGGAGAAAATTGTAAAGTAACTACGAAATATTGGGAAAGTAACTACCAAATATTGGGAAAGTAACTACGAGCATTGAAAAGTAACTACAAAAAATTGTGAAGTAAGTACAAATGTTGGGAGTTACTTTCCAAAAAAGTAACTATAATTACTGTAAAGTAATTTTAATATTTAAAAAATAGACATTTTATAAATAGTTGCAAGCATTTTTCTATTACAATTTCTGGAAAGTAACTACCAGTTTAATTGGGGAGTAACTACCAATTTATATGGGAAGTAACTACCAGTTTAACTGTGAAGTAACTACCAGTTTAATTGGCAAGTAAATACCAGTTTAAATGAGAAGTAACTACTAGTTGAAGTGTGAAGTAATTACAGTTTTTTTGTAAAGTAATTACCACTTAAACTGGGAAGTTACTATCAGTTAAACGAGAGAGTAAAATTTTCTGGGAAGTAACTCCAAAAATTTCTAAAAAACTTTTCTAAGAAGTTATTACAAAAATTTTCTGGAAAGTAACTACAATTTATGGGAAGTAACTACAAATATTGGTAGTTACTTCCCAGTTTTCCTACATTTTTTCTGGAATAGTAACTACAAATTATGAAAAAGTAACTACAATTATGGAAAGTAACTACAAATATTTGTAGTTACCTCCTGGGTTTTTTTTCTTCAATTTCGCGAATCTGGCCGGTTGGACCGCGAAGGGCGGCTGGGAGCCTGGAGGAGTTGGGGGCGGAGAGCGGCGGGGATCTGGTGCGGCGGTGGCGGATGACTGGGGACGGTAAGGCGGAGCTAGAAGCCGGGGTGGAGCCTGGGAGCGGCGGCGGGGGCGGATCTGGAAGCCGGGGAGGAGCTGGGAGCCCGTGCGAAGCGCCAGAGCGGCTGCGAGGGTGGATCTAGAAGGGGGGGCAGAGCTGGAAGCAGCGGCGGGGGGCGGATCTGGAAGCCGGAGCGGCGGCGGGGGCGGATCTGGAAGCCGGAGCGGCTGGGGGGAGGGGGGGTGGATCTGGAAGCCATGGCGGAGCCAGGGAGCAGCAGCGGGGGCGGATCTGGAAGCGGGGAGGCGGTGGGGGCGGATTTGGAAGCGGGGTCGGCGGCGTCTGGGCGACGGATCTGGCGACAGGCGGAGTTGGACACGGCGCTGGAGCCGGGGGGGGCTACGGGAGGTTGCGGGGTGGGGGGAAGGGGGGATTTATGAGGGGGTTTAGGGGGGTATTTTGGTTCTCTCCGTTTTTAGGGTAGTAAAAGGCTGAAGCAACTTTCAAGAAGACCAAATGACAAATAGGGGTGACCTAAAAGACTAAACAACAAATCCCCTTATTTTAAATGATATACATGGGAAGTCACCTGGATCGTGTGCGTGATATTCACCTTCCTATCACTAGTTGCTTGATTGACTTGGTTGAGTAATAGAATATAGAAAGTTTAGTAGATGGCCGGCTGTGAGGGAGGTGCCATACAATTAAAAAGTGGATACAAAACAAATAGAATTTTTTTGGGAGTCCACAATCTCTTCTAAGTATATTGTGAAAACATCATATTTTATTAGCATTTGTGTCCTATCCTTTCTTTATGTTATTTATCATTATCAAAAGAATCCCACCTATACCGACGAGTTAACTTTTAAAATAGTTATTTTGACTCAATCACGATATTTTAACCAAATTATTCTTGATTGCTTAATTAGGAGGAAATTAGCGTTTAGTTATTTTTAGTGGAAAATTATTAACCTATAGTCCATACGGGGTTTTTTTTAAGATGCGTTCGATAATGGTGTAAACTATAAAAGGGGTGAAAAATTACCCTTACATTACGTTTGGATAAAAATATAATATTTATCCTATGGTAAAATTTAACCTAATAGATATTACCACACATGGGAGCTGGGTAATGGGGGTCTAAAAAACTTGCTTATATTTACATTTTTGCTCTTTTTTTTTCTCTTTTTTTGTCTTTTTGAAAAATGTTATTTTATTTTATTTTAATAATATAACTAATTTTTTTCTTTCCTAATATCTCTACGTCCTCTCTTTGATTTTCTCTCTCCTATTTTCTCTATCTACTTCCTCTCTTTTATTTTCTCTCTCTACTTTCTCCATTTACTTCCTCCCCTATTTTTTCTCTCTGCTCTTTATGTCTGCTTCATCTCTCCTATTTTCTCTCTACGTTTTCTCTCCATATTTTCTCTCTCCACTTCCTCACTCATATTTTCTTTCTCTAATTCCTCACTCATATTTTCTCTATCTATTTTCTCTCTCATATTTTCTCTCGTACTTTCTCTATCCTATTTTCTCTCCCTACTTTCTCTATTCTAGTAGGAGAGAGAAAGTAAAGAGAGAAAATAAAATCGAGAAAATAAAGAGAAAATAATAGGAAGGAAGTATTGAGAGAAAATAAGAGAAAGGAAGGAGAGAGAGAAAATATAAGAGATGAAGAATAGTGAGAAAATAGGATAGAGAAAGCACGGAGATAAAATAAGAGAGAGAAAGTAGATAGAGAAAATAGAAGAGAGGAAGTAGAAACGAGAGATGAATAATAAGCAAAAATAGGAGAGAGAATGAAAAGAGAGAAAGTAGAGAGATATAATATGAGAGAGAAAGTAGGAAGAAAAATAAAGAAAAAACATATTGAGTTTTATTAATATGTTATGAAAACATTTTGTTTTATTTGCATTTGTGTCCTATCCATTATTTATGTTATTTATCATTATCAAAAGAATCCCACCCATACCGACTAGTTAACTTTTAAAATAGTTATTTTGACTAAATTATTATTGATTGTTTAATTAAGAGGAAATTAAAGTTTAGTCACTTTTAATGGAAAATTATTAACCTATAGTCGAGATGGGCCCACCATCACCCACACTATTTCCTTTCATGTCCCTTCATCTCGATCACTATGTATAATTTAGATCGGACATCCATATATGATAGACATCCATATATGATAGAATGTATATTATCTTCATCTTTTTTCTTTTAAGACGATAGGCTCTAACCAACTATTATAATTGGTTTTTAAAATTTAGTAACAAAAATACCCTCAACTATTCTGTTAATTCCCTATCCTAAACCCATCCAACTCCCAGCAGCCATCCACCGCTGCCAGCCACCCTCCGCCAGCCATCCGTCGACCTCCGGCGAACTCTCTCACCTCCGGCAACCTCACCGGAAACCGCAGTCCACAACCACTCATCCTAACTACACCATCACCAACCTCCACAGCTCCACTGCCCTCCTCTAAACCCACAGCCGGAGCTGGATCAATGGCGAAACGGGATCGCCGGACGACAGCGAAGGTACAGGAGATCGTAATCCCCTAGGGAGTTGATCCTGTGGGTTAGATCGCCGGATTAGTTGCTGGAAACGGCGGATTTGAGGTGGCGGCGGACATGCCACTTTCTGAGTCCTCAGGTGCAAACGAGCAAGCGAAGGTTTCAGAAGGATTTCCTTTTTGCTCCTCTGATTATTGAACTGGCATCTAAAACACAAACTTCCCGTCTTTTGGGTTTTGAAGGGGAGAAGACGACGGCCTTTAGAAGCTTGGTGGCAGCGTGGATGGCGATGAGGTTTTGGGGCGGAGGTGAAGACGAAATTAAGGGCGAAGCTCGTGGAGGTAGGCGGCCATCGGCCCTTCAGATTCGCCGCCGCCGACCGCAGGGGACTAAGCCCCCTTCAGATCCGCCACTGCCTAAGCTGCTTTCAGATCCACCGCCGCCAGTGGGAGGTTGGTCCAGCGGCGGTATTCCGGCGGGAAGGAGCTTGGAGAGGAGAACGGCGACGGAGGAGGTAAGGAAGAGACAGGGAGCTCGGGGCGGCGTTCCGGCGAGGTACAGCTATGGCCACGAGAAGGGAGGACGATCTTGGCGGTGGAGAGATCGGCGCCTGTGGGAGTTTGGTCGGGATCGGGGAATGAGGGTGGAGGAGGGGTTCACGAGCGTGGTCAGGGTCGCGAGAGAGGAACGAAGGGGAGGAGAGAACGCGTGGGCTGGATCGATCGTAACGGGTCTCGGCTCAAAATTTACTCAATCAAATCAATCTGGCTCGATTTGACTTGAAATTGGTTGAGATCAGTTCTGTTTGAACCGCTGGCTTGATCTGGCTTGCAATCTGATCGGGCTGAGTCTGATTGGTTGAAGCTGATCCTGGCTGAGTCTGGACGGTTGGATCTGGGCCAGATCGGATTAAGTTGGCAGGGTCAAGTTAGGCCCAAGGCTTGCATCAAGTCTGATCTAATCCCAAACAACTCAATCTAACTAGGAGGGATCCAGATCGGGTTAAACCGGTCTCAAAGGCTCAACCCGACCAGACCAAGTCGTTGGAGAAGGAACAAGGCCGATCGGGCGGCTGTGGTTACTCCGGCCGTGATCAACGGTGAGGAGGGATCCAGATCGGGTTAAACCGGTCTCAAAGGCTCAACCCGACCAGACCAAGTGGTTGGAGAGGGAACAAGGCCGATCGGGCGGCTGTGGTTACTCCGGCCGTGATCAACTGTGAGGAGGGACGGTCGGTCGTTGGCGCCAACGAAGAAGGCGTCCTGGGAGCCTCGGGTTTCGATCCCCGGGGTTGGATCGTCGGTTCCGATAATGGGGACGGCGGATTCGATGGAGGTGGCGGCGGATTTGTGAGGAAGATGAGTCGCGACACAAGGTCGCCGGCGTGGATCGGATCTGGCCCGGAGACGACAGGGAAGAGGTCAGGGGGAGGAGAGGTGGCCGGATCGGGCCTTAAAGGAGATCGGAAGGGCTGGAGGTGACGTGTTTAGGAGGAGGTGGTGGGAAGAGGTCGGGGGGAGGAGAGGTGGCCGGATCGGGCCTTAGAGAAGATCGGAAGGGCTGGAGGTGACGTGTTTAGGAGGAGGTGGCGCCGGGTTCCGGTGGCGTCAGGATGGTGATGGAGGCTTGACGGCGTATTGTCGGTGGAAGAAGGGTTGCAGGGAAGTCGGAGTTGGAAGAGGTTAGGGTGGTCGTTGCTCGTGGGGTTGATGGGGGTTAGCACCGAGATGGGCTGAGGTGAGGTCACCGAGATTAATGGGGGTTAGGGACGGTGTTCAGGTGGGTTGGTCACGGGTTAGGGAGGTGGAGGTGGTAGTCGGAGTGAGGTGGGGTGGCTACGGTGGTGAATAGGAAAGGGGAGTGGTCGTGGTTGAGGTATGGTAGGTGGAGAGGGTAGCTGTCTACGAGGTCGCCGGGGTGAGGAGGCTCGCCAGAGATGGACGGATGAGAGGAAGGAGCTTTGGATGGTGGAGATCCAGGACGGTGGTGCTCGGGAATTGGGTGAAGGTGGCTGCGATGGAGATGGTGGTGGGTGGTGTTAGAGATGGGGGTTGGTTTGAAGGTGGAAGGAGAGATCGCTGCCGGTTAGATCGTAAGATCGCCGGAGGTGATGGGTTCGCCGGAGTGGGGATGGACGACCGGCAGACGGTACCTGATGGCTGATGGTTGGTGGTGGTGCTGATGGTGCTGGTGTTTGGTGGTGTGTGAGGAACTGAGGATGGAGGGTGGAGGGGCATTAAGGTATTTTGCCCATTAAAATGATTAAACGGTTGAAAAAAACTTTGCTATGCGCTTAAGCCTTACTTTTTTTTTCTTTTGTTTTTGTGTAACCGCCGTTTTTCTCGTATATGACTACTAGTGGGGTCCCCTGCCACTTGGCAGGGTAACCATCATCTCCCCTCATAACTCCCCACTAACCCCTCCTAACTCCCCCCTCTCTCATTATTACCCCTCCACATCAGCATCCACATAGGATATATCTGTCACGTAGGACGCCAGCCAGGACAAACCAAAGATTAACTTCTTAACAATTCTGCTATATAAGGATGATTTGACCAGAATCCTAAATCTAACCTCCTCCTTAACCAAGATCGTCAAAAACACCGTACTCGTTTTTTACGTCAATAAGCCCAAAACATCTCAAAAAGACAATAATACCCTTTTTATCTTTATTTTTTTATTCCAGACTTTTCTCTCTCCTCTCCTCCGGTGAGAGAATACTCACCTTCTTCGCCGCCCATCCACTCCAGCGACTGGTGACCACTCCCTTCCCGGTGATCTCCCCTTCCCCGACGACGCCTGACTTTGTCCGATTGCCTCCTCGTCGGAAGCGTCACTCAAGTTCCTCCCCTCTATCCGGCGTCGCCTCCACCTAAACCTACCACCCAACGCCCTTCCAGTGCCATCTAGCCTCCTGAACCGGCGTGCATGACGTCTCCACCTTCCTCGACGACACCTCCACGTCGTCCGACCTCCCTCATCATCTGTCTTCGTCGAGAGCGAACCCCGAGCTTCACCCTTCTCACGGATCCAGCATTGACACCCTCTACACCGATATTTTCGACCTCCCCGGTCCCATCCAACCCCGAATTCGGGTACCCAAGTTCCCGCACACCCTTCTCCGCCCATCCTCCGGCTAGATCCATCGACCAAGCATTGCTGCCTCCCTTCTCCAAGAGTACCACCGCCACTGACAATCTGGCACCATGGATCGAGTCCCTAGGCCACCACGACTTCATCCCTACCGCCGGTTCGTCCTCGCCATTGACCAAGGCCAGAGGTCTCTCAACCGTCCGATCGGTCTTGGCTTCCTCTCCAAGTCCTGCATCGGGTTGAGCCGGTTTGAATTAATCAGATGAGCACTTGAGTCTGATCTGAACAGATTGACCCCCCCCCCCCCCCCCTCTTAACTAGATTGGACCAGATCATATGAGCAACTATCCCTGAGCTGGTTGGGTCTGAGTTGGTTCCACTAGGGCAAGCAATCTGGTCCGATCAGATTGAATCTGATCCAGCCCAACTTGATCCAGTCTAAATCCAAATTAGATCAACAAAGATGAAAATATATCAGAAAAATGAGAATGATCAGCTAGATGAAAAAGCATTTTTATGTTTCCTGCATATTCATATTTTTAAATGTCTTTTCATATTTTAAATGCATTTTCAATTTTCATCTTTTAAAATTCATTTTCATCTTTCCTGTATTTTCATCTTTTTAAATTCATTTTCATCTTTCCTGCATTTTCATATTTTTAAATTCATTTTCATCTTTCTAAATTCATTTTCATATTTTAAATGCATTTTCATCCTTTAAATGTATTTTCATATTTTTAAATTCATTTTCATCTTTTTACATGCATTTTCATATTTTAAACTTCATTTTCATCATTTTAAATGTATTTGCATCCTTTTAAGTTTATTTTTATCTTTTTAACTCTATTTTCATCTTTTTTTAAATGTATAGTTTTTCATTTTTTGAATTTTGATCTTTTTAAATGTATTTTCATCTTTTTAACTCTATTTTCATCTTTTTAAATGCATTTTCATCTTTCATGTATTTTCATCTTTTTAACTCTTCAAATTACAACTTAATTTGCTGAAAGTCTCCGCCAATAGTCTTTTCAGTCACCTCCACTTTTCTTCTGTAATTTTATTTATATTTTTCCATATTTTTCCATATTTTTCCATATTTTTCTCTATTTTTCTACCACTTTTTTCCTAGTTTTCTTCCCCTTTTCCCCTATTTTTCCTATTTTCCTGATTTTTCTCTCTCCTCTTTCTCTCTCCACCCATCCAGCTCGGTCCGGCTCTCCCCAAGCCGACCACAAGCCAAGACTTCATCGTTCTGACTCGCCATCGACTAAAGCAGCTCAATCGCGAGCCGCCGTCATCGTTTGCCAGTCCGGCCATCCCACACCTCGAAATCACCACCAATCACATCCCCTCATCACCCCTAACCCTCCTGCAACATCCACCGCCCTCCACACCGCCTCCATTGACACTGACACCTTAAACCCAAACCCACCGCCAACGAGATCCATTATTACCGTCGCCCCTCCGCCACCTCGTGACCTCCTAAAGCTTCCATAAAACTCAGAAGGTTACCCCGCCGCTTCCTCCTCCGTCCCCGGCCTCGATCAAGGCCTGGATCGCCGGATCCCAACTCCAGTGACCATGTCATCCGCAACCACCACTGCCAGCACCATCGCCCCCTGCCACCTCGTGACCCCTGACGCTTCCTATCCTCCCCCAATGCCGATCATCCCTTTGATCGCTACATCCCAACTACGGTGACTCCACCGCGCCGTCCGCCGCCGCCACCATGACAGTAAATACGATTACCAATCAGGGGTATTTTAGTTTTTTTTTTAATACACCAGCTAAATAAACCTATCAAATGGGGTTATAACCTAAAAATATATTAAATAGGGTTTTTAGTAAAAATTTCTCAAATCCCTCCTCCTTACAACTCATGAATTTAGAATTCTCACGACGACAAAGCTACTTGATATGGACTAAAATAAAAACTCATGAGAAAAATCTTTCAAAAAATATTGGATTGCCCCCAATAAATTGCAATAGAGCCTTTCCAAACATTTGTGATTTGTCGTCTAGTCAGCTTAGCTCCAATCAAGAATCTCCATGGTCCCACAAAATTCTTGGTAATTTCTATACACCCCTCAAGAGCACTATATATTTGTGATCATCTATAATAATATATTTATCAATTATCTGGTCTCATTTTTCTTAAAAGTGTCAAATCATCCTTATATGGCGATGGTTATAAGTTAACCCTTACGTTGTTCTACATGGATCCTACATGATTGGTTTAGTCCTATGTGGAGCCTACGTGGAGGGAGAGGTTAGTGGGGGGAGGTGGTTAATGGGGAGGGGGAGTTAGTGAGTGATTAATAAGGAAGTTAGTAGGTGGTTACCCTGCCAAATGACAGGGGGCCCACTAGTTCAATATATAACGATGTTAGTTATAAATATACCAATGTCCTAAAGTCATTATGATGATTCATAAGGTCAATGGTAATTTCATAAATATTGTCATAAAATCATCATTATCTTTAACTTTAATATAGCTGAAATATTTTGACCATAACTTTCACATAAAATATCTACATTAGCCGATTCTTGAATCATTGGAAAGAGGACGAAAAGATCTACAACTTTCCTGTTGACGAGATTTTCAGATTCCATCGTTTAGTATGTCAAACTGAAAGTCAAATTATTCAGTGGTAAAATGGTAAATAATGATTGTATTTCACACATCCAAATGCATTCGTCCACGGAATGGCCGATTCCTAATCGGCCAAATTTCAATTGGTCAGATTTCCAATCAGCCATATTTTGTCGATTATTTTAATAATGATCGTCAATGTGATCGACTATTATGGTCATAACTTTTTCATATGATATCAAAATGAGTTAAATTTAAGACCGTTGGAAATGGAATTTGAAAATCTACAACTTTAATGTTCAGAGTTTTTCCAAATTCCAAGATTATCATAAGCTAATTTGTAGTGGAAGAGAAGACGCTCTATCTAATAACAAATTTGTAGATAACTGAAGATGTCGACTAGTCAAGCAGTTCTGACGGTTTCAAATTCAATTCTGACAGTTTTAAAGCAGTTCTGACGGTTACAAGGTAGTTCCAGACGGTTCCAAAGTAGTTATACCATGAGCAATATAAAAGATGGGAAGATGAAGAATAAGACTCTCTCTTAAAATCAAGAGCAAAATCAGCTTTTATCTTTATTTTCAATATAATTTTTTTTATCTTTAATTCCAATGTAGCTTTATCTATCTTCATCTACTTTTAAATTTCATTAATGAAGCTTTTAATTTCATGCAATGAAGCTTTCATTCATAGGAGTAGTTCTATTATTCATAGGAGTATAGTTCATCGTCCATCTTTCATCACTCATTTATCATTAGTCATATTTCTCATCGTCCATTTTTCATCATCCAGAGTTCTCACATTTCATTTTTCATCACCCACATTTCCCATCATCTAATTCTCATCTTTCATTTCTCATCATCCACATTTCTCATCTTTCACTTCTCATCGTCTATCGTCCATTTTCCATGATTTCTCATCATCCATTTTCCACCACATCTCATCATCCATCATCAATTTTTCCGCAACTTCAATAGCTCTGTTCAAACTGAGTTCGAAGGAGTTAAGTCTTTTCACATCCTTGATTTTTAATATTTTGACTTTGTCAGTCAACGATAAGATTTCCACGTCAACATTTGAATTTTAGGTATACTGATACTGCTATTTCTTTTTGCTTTCATCATCTTCTAATCCTCAATTCAATATAGACAAATATATCCTACATATATATATGTCTTCCATCTTTCATTTCTACCGTGTTTCTATCCATCAGTGAAAAATTAACTTATTGGGCATTAATTTTACATCAAAAAGAGAAATATGCGATGAAAGTACCAAAAAAAGAGGAAAAAATAATTTGGTATATAATTGTATTAAAGGCACGAGACGGGTAAGATCACCAAGGGTAATTGTTTCCTTCCCGAACGAGGTGCTAAGCGACCTAGAGAGTTAGGGAAGGGTAGTTTAGTAAATTCGCATGGACCATTTGCTTTAAAGAGTGCCCGTGCCGGTGATAAAGACCGGGAATTAAATAAGGCAACGGTCCATTGGCCACCTACACGTGGCGGTGGAGGAGTAGTTTGGTTGCGATCGTGGCCGGCCGGTCACGTCGGAAGGTGGATAAAACTCCTTTATGGTGGTCCCCACGCGCTTTAGCAATCGGACGGCTGGAGAGCGTCGATCGCTTTTGTTGAGATGATTGCTGATGATGGCTTCTAGCGAAATAACCACCGTCCATTCTTGAGATGCAAGATTCCAGAGGACACAGGTGTCAAAACACCACCATCGTAATCCACATTTTACGTCGATGTACAAAATCGAGTTTATTGGGTTATTTTGCACATGTGCCCCCTTATTAAACATATATCTTTTAATAAATCAATAAGAAAGTAGATTTAATATGTAAAAAATTCTTTAAAATGCCTCAATTGCACGTGTGCATTAACAAAGTAAAAAAACTATGCATGCGCTCTCTAAAATATCTTTATTTTATTTATTTATTTTTGCATGTAGCCCTTTGACCACAACTTCGACGCGAGTGTAAGGAGTTCAAAATGACATGAATACCCATTTAACATTGTAATGGTATATTTGCAAAGTTTATTGCCATTGAATCTCATCCAAATAGATTGTTTTCTCATATAGATCGTGACTTTTCGAATTGTTTAGCACAAAAAAGTAGTAATAATTTATCGACTTGGGATCTGAATATATTTTGCCGAGTATGGATCGTGCTGATCAAAGACTGACACGAACAATTAAGACAGGATACCCAATGAAGGAAGCAAGGGCTACCATTGAAGGAGGCAATCAATTCATTGGAACAATGTCTGAACCCAGCTGTTTTTTGGTCTTTTGTGTTACAGTTAACACAATGTGTCACATTCCAGGATCAATCAATCACCACACAGCTTCAGTGCTGGATTTAACCAATGTATAGTAAAAAAATCTTTCTTTCAGTGTCATGACTAACAATGATGATGATTTTTACGCATTGCGAGCCATTCATATCCTTTTCTGCAATACCTTTTGTTTGCTGCCATTCCAAGCAATTGATATTCTCATATTCCTATGGCCACAATTAGAAATCAAAGCCATCCTTCCCGACAGCTATTTTTTTCAAGAATAATGTATACCAAATTACCAATTCAGCAAAGAAACAGTCTTGAAATAGTAAAACTTAAGTTTCCATCACATCAAAGTGAATCCTGTACACCCCACATAATGCATACACTACGGAACTTTACTTGGTAATGTTACCTAAGAGCAGAATTTAAGTGACAATAAGCATAGTCCCACGAAAAACAGCAAATTTTGATGTACTATATTGGCCAAGATCCAGGCATTGCCAGCCCAATGCCATCCTCTAAAGCTTGCAAGAGAAGCACAAACTCAAAATGGCAGCTTGTCATTTGCAGTGCATCAGTACTAAGGTAAAACCATGACTGAAGAGGATACAATGGTAAAGGACACCTTCAGTTTCGACAGAATCAAAGGCAACTTAAAACTCAACAGAAGACCTCATATTTATGAAAAAGATGCAATTACATAGACACTACTAAATAAGTGAAACGCAGAGGAGGTTAAGAAAATCTATTAGCGCATCAGGAGCAAATGTCAAACTGTGCTCAATACATATCCTAATCAACTCCCTGTAGACCTCAGGAAGTGAACAGACAATGGAAGAGAGAAAAATAAACCAATCTCAATCCAATTTTCTCGCATTGGCTGAATAAGAGCTGTTTGGGGGGATGAAAACTGGAAAAAACCGATGGTGTCGGATGACCATTACTGTAATGAAAGTGTTAGCAGCCAAAAACAATATGCTGGCCAACCACAACTGTATGAAGACATTCCATCCCTTAAACTCAAGCAGATAACCCCACATTAGCCAATGAACTTGGGATCCCATCCACACAAAAATGCACACTAATCCTTTCCATTTGAGCTTCATGTTGGTCCAGGGAAGAATCAATGGCAGCAAGCAGAAGAACCATACAAAGTACTGTGCAGTGATTACCTGTCAACAATCACATACAAGAGCCACAGTCAGTCTTGCAAGATAGAGTCGATGAAAAACAGCATGCGGAACCAAATTAGCAAGAAACTATGCTTCTGGCTAGGCAGTAACTACAGATACAATGCTAGAGATTTGACATGAAGCTCCTAAACAAGCTGACATTGTGAATAACTGAGGACATTCTATTGCGAATCCCAATATATATGTCGTCTTCTTATAAAGATTCAATAGCTAACCTTGTTAAAGGCCACAAAAGCAACTGTCTGCAGGAAAAGACAAAATACAATGTCTTCTGCAAAACGCAATACGAGAACAAGCTGCACCATCAACTGAGGGAGAAAAGAGACGAGCTTCTCTAAGGCTGAGAACCTATCTTGGTGATGAAGATATATTTGATAAAAGTATATTGAGAAGTTATGCCTTGGGTCAGTTCTTGTGAGATGATACAGTAGTGCTTCATTCAAAAAATCCCATCCATAGAGATGGAAGAATAGATAGGTCCAGAGGAAAAACATGGACCCAGAGAATAATCCAAAAAGGAAGCTGTCCCATGTTACATTGCTTTTGAGAAGATCATACGGATTGGAGATTTGACTCCGCCATGCAGTTGATGGTTTTATCGCTCTTGTAGTGGTTCTTTGGTTTGATACGTTTTCTTCCGGACTCCATTGCTTCAGAGCAGGCTTGAAGCCAGGTCCAAGGTTTCGCTTATTTAGAACATGGACAAAAGGAAGGGCATATATGATTGGGTAGATTCGGAAATGGACGACAAGCCCATACCAAAATGCTGCCTGAAGCACCCTACCTGTCACAGGAAACACAGATATGTCAACAGGGATAAAGACTGTCTGATTCAGTCGAAAACTGATCAAGCAGATTAACTTAGCAGCTGTCAATCAAAAAAATTACATACACAAAGACAGGAAGAGAAAATCAATCCTTTTCCCAAAAAACACAATTACAACATGTCTTCATGGCTGACTCTGCATAGATGAAGCAGTTACACCTCAACTTTTTTAAGAGGATATAGGACCGCTAATGTGATAGCTCTAAAACAAACCAAAGGATTTGTGCTTCTTTGTTTCATATCCCTGGCTCTGGTGTAGAGATTTTTCGGAAATTTAAGTCTATCAGCTCATCCAATCAGACAAATTGCCTTCTATTGTACAAGACTCGATCCCAAGAGCATCATCATTCAAGTTTACGAGGAGAAGTGGTTTAATGGGCAAAACAAAACTCCGGACAGAATATCAGAGTATCTTTCGAATAGGAAAATAAAAGGAGATAAAAGAAGCACGAAAAGATACAGCAGCAGCCAGAGCGACCCCCAGAATTTCCATATTTCTTAGCAAGAGTTGGCTCTAATCCTTCAAAGGTTACCTTAAACGAAGAATTGTGTTGTCGGTATCAAGGAATACTTTCCACGCAGCTAAAGTACCAAAACAGATTATCATGTCAATTTTGTTTTCTAAAGATTACCGCATTAGTCACAACTTTCAAAATCTTCCCAAGGTGCAACTCTAGAAGAGCAAATAATTTATGAAATTTGGTGTACTAAGGTTGTTTCTATTTGGTCTATTGTGGATTCTGTAATGAAGTCATTAACAGAATAAAAAGAGATCAAGAGTTGATGTTAAGTTTGGTGCATCTTACAAAATTCCTAATTCAAAACACCAGAAGTGGTCATCTTAAATGAAACTTCCTTTTCTTCTAGCTTGTTTCCTCAATTCATGCAGCTCTCTGTAGACAAATTACTGACTTAGTTCCACAATCTTTGTAGATTCTCACAAACACAAAAAACTTTCCTTCAGAACGCCATTTTACACCTCCACTACGATCACTTGGTCACTAGTCATTTGCTCAGCTTCCACCCATTTTCTTCACGTCATCCAGATTCACAAAGGACACAATTTCATAGACCGGAAGACCGAGTATAAGTCATGCAATGGAAAATCATAATATACAGCAAACAGAAAAAAGGGAGGACTCAAGTAACTCCAGAACAGCTTTCAATATATAAGTCATTCTATTTTAAGTTCTACTCAAGGGATAAGTTGAATCTTCCTCGTTGGATCCTATTTCTCCTATCAGAAGAAAACTATATTTCTACAGAATTCGGAGTACTACATGCAAGATACTAGTGCTTCGTGTCGTGACCATCTTCTAAATATCAAGGATCTTCTCACAGTAACTCCACTTAAGCACAAGGAAAAAAATAAAAGAAGAAGCAGAACTTACACCATTCATAATACAAAGGACAATCCACAGAATAATCGCACAGACCACGGGCTCACAGTTCCCTCTAGTACCAATTGTGAAGGTGAATGGGTTGAAGAGCCAAGCCACCAGAGACCAAAGCCGCAGATCCTTAGGAACACCATGTAGCTCTAGAATGTTATTCACAAACAAGCCCACAAGTAGATCTGCCAAACAAAGCAGTAAATAGTTTCAAAAGCGGAGCACATAAAGCTCCAAACCACACAGCAGCATTAGTAACAGATTTATAGGTAACTACGAGCCCAGATTTTTACTAGCTCATAAATTAACCTTATATATATTAGAGCCATGTATCGAAACATTTAATCAACTACAACGTTGACTTTTAATGTGCCTAATCTCAGTACATGCAAAGAATGCATTTTTCATTGAAAAAAGTTCTCCTTATAGTTAGCATCAATCCATCATGATTTAAGCTCTCCATGGCATCACATGATATTAGCAGGTTTAATATTGAAAACCAAGTTCAGAAATGTGATAAAAATAGGGGGGTCCAAAAAGCCCAAATGGCCCGGCCCGGTACGAACCGGCCCTGGCCCACCAGGGTCGTAGCCTGGTCCGGCCCGAGTGTTGGCCCTGGACCGGGCTGATCTGGGTTCAGGGCCGGACCATGCCCCTTGGTCACAAACCAGGTATGGCCCGGTCCGGGTTTAAAGAATGCCTCTAAAGGTTTACCCAGGCCAACCCGGTTGGAGCCCAAAGCCTTCGCCGCCTCCTTCCTCTCCTTCCCGATCATCTCCTTCATCCCACAAGCCTCCGACGCCGTCCACACCAAGTCGCCCCACCGAGACCTCTCTCGCCTGCCAACCACGCCACCACCTTCTCCTGAGGTCGTCGTCCTCTTTCCAACCAGGAAGGCCTTCACCCTCCTCCACCAGCCTTGCCAGATACCCTCATTGGCGTCACTCTCCAACGCCTTCGACGGCCTCACTTTACTCGAGTGCCGCCGTCGACGATCTACAGTCCCCTGTCCATTTCCGTCACCGTCCTCGGCACCTCGCACCGTCCCAGATCCAGATCTCGGCCACCTTGATCCCGAATATCTCATCACTCCAGCTTCCTCACCGTCGCCAAAGATCGCATCTTGATGGTCACCGGTTCCCAGCCCTCCCCCCTGCCGCAACCACATCGGCGACCACCTCCTCCTCCGCTTCTTCAAGAACAAGCTCGACTACTGCCAGCTCTGGTGGGTTGAATCCGACGCCGCCCTCACCGACATGGAGCTGGACCTCTCAAACGGTCACCTGTCAAACACTCAAACCGCCATCTCCACAGGGTGGAGGGGGGCTGCCGGGCTCCCCCCCCCCCCTCCACGGAGTGCCATGGTGGTGGTCGTCCGGTGCGATGCCCCGGCCAAGGTCCTTGCCGAGCCGAGCCCATGATTTTTTTAAAAAAAAAAGAACCGGGCCGACCCAGTTTCCAAGCCAGGCAGGGTCATACATGGGCTGGACCGGGTGGAAGGCCTATTGGGTCCAGCAATGGCCCGACCCTATCCGAAAACTTACAAGGGCCAAACCGGGTATTGCCTCCAACAAAGACCGGTTGGACACCCCTAGATAAAAAGTACTAATACAATTTCTTAACAACTTTTATTCTAAGCTTTCACCAGATATTCATTAAAATACAAATTACCTTAATATAGCAACTATTCTAAATTTGGCTAATATTAAATCCATGAAGCAAACAAAATTGATCTCAGTTTGCTTATGCATTTAAAAATCCTGAAATAGTTTCAACCAATAATTGGCTAAAGAAGAGTAGCCCACAAAGCATAAAAGAATAAAATGAAACAAATTGAGTAGCTGTCGTTCTTCTTCTTGGAAATAAACTTCACATTGCATCTATTAAAAAAAAAACAGTTTCCAGCTAAAATATCCCTAAGAAATCCTAATAATCGAACTAGAAATGAAATGATAGTTAAATTCCAAAAATATTGTCAAAGAAGAGCTACACAAAAAACCAAAACAACAAAAACCCCAGAAAAAAATAGCGACTTGGGCTATTTTGCTTAGAGACAGTACCAGCGGCGGAGAAGAGTATCTTCCCCCATGAGGGATGGATAATAGAGTTGGGTACGAGCAAATAGGCGAGGAGAGGGGAGTAACGATACGTGGATCTCTCGAACGGCGATCTCCCTTCGGCGACGAGTGCCGCCGCGTCGGAAAATACGAGGTAGTCGACGTCCGTGTATCGCACCTCCATGTGGGCGTCCTGCCACTCCCCGTACAACACCAGGAGGAGCCGTAGGATCGCAGAAATCCACATAATGCGCCCGAGATCCATCGAAGCCATTATTGCTCGAGTGATTCAAGTAGAAACCCTAGTTCTTCGATCCAAAGGCGACAGCTTTCTATGAAGACCTCGATCTAGATTGCCAACGATCCCTCACCCCGTTTCCCCGTTTCCCCTTCTACCACATGTAACTTTACAATAGTACCCCTCTCTATGTTTAAAAAAAGTAGCCGTTAGTTGGTATCATGATCTCCGATAGCAATGGGGTGGATTAAGCGGGTTACTGTGAGGGGCTAGGGCCCATGACACGATCATGGCACGAGGGATCTTGAAGATGGCGCGGTGAAAGATGAAAATTGCACTGCGGACCGAGCCAAAGCAGAACTTGACGAGCTATGAAGGGATCTTATCGAGCGAGATGCATGTCAGCCGGAGTTGACACGAGCCATGACCAAGGGCATGGCGTGGTGCATCACACCAAGCCATGGGCAGCATGGAAACATCATGATCGCACGAGCAAACATCCTTGAACGAGGATAGACGACATTTCCCCAAAGATGGCGCGACGAATTCTGAGCATGGTACAACGGACCGGGCCAAGGAGGAAGACGCGAGCAAGGACGCAATGCGGCGTGAGCCTAGCAGAGCATGACGCGCGCGGGAGCAAGTCAAGCAAGCGGGACACGCGCCAAGGTGACCAAGATGGGCGCGCGGGTCGAGCATGCGCAGCGCGTGCGTGACGCGCTCAGGAAGCCCAGTCCTAGTCGGACTAGGACTTGGCTTGCCTAGGATGATGCGATAAGTGCTAGAGAGTTAGCCACGCGGGCTAATCACCTAATTTTACTTGGGATGGAAGCTCCAAGATTGATGACGCGGTCAAAAAGGGTTTTGACACGGAAGAATTTGAAGATGATGCGCGACTCCGAGTCGGACTAGGAGACGGCGCGTCAGGCGGAGCGGATATGCCTTGGAGGACGATCCAACCGAGCAAATTCAAATGTCTCGCATGCATTCGACTTGGAATAGGTGATGACACGGGGAATATCAAGTTTGGCACAGGGAAAGTTGTTGTTGGCGCGGACGAATAGGAAGGAGTCCTATTTTGAGTCAAGAAGCGATCATGACTATCTTAAAGCACGTCTTAACTCATGTAAGAGTCCAGATAGACTAGGATGCTTTGTAAAAGGCGGATTGCATGATTGGATATGCATGAAGCCCAGGACTTTGAGTAGGACTTCTTAGGAGTGGCTTGTTGGAGCAAGCCAATGACTATTTTTATATATAAGGAGTAGGCCGGTCAAGGTATTGGGGGAAATCATCAAGGGATGATCAAGGCTTTGGCTAGACGTTAGGAACATCTAGGTTATAGGCCAGCTCACGGGTTGAGCAACCCAAGTGTTGGGTTTTGGAGTCGTCGTCTACAACGGATTGTGAGGCGAGATTCTAGGGTTTTGGGGTGAGAGCTTATTGTATTGAGAGTGATTGTACTCCAAAGGGTTGAGGACGAGAGAAGAGTGCTCTTGTAATCATTAGTCAATAAAGGAGTTGGGATCTCATCCCTTACTCAAATTCGTGTGAGTCTTGTGTGTGTACAAGGCGAAAAAGAGGGCTGGTCAAGAGGTGATCGGGCTGTCAGGCGGAGTGCGCAGGAGGTGCACAGACGGCGTGCAGACTACGTGCGAGTGGAGCACAAGCGGTGTGTGGGCGCGCGGCGGCGGTGTGCAGGGCTCAACGAGGGGGTCTCTTGGCGCCATCATCGGACAAGTAAGCGAGAAAATTTTGTTCCCTTATTTTCCCCGGTGACAGTTATCACCCCCACCCCTCCCTATAGGTTTAGGATTGGTTTAATTGGGTTCGGAGTGAGTATGGGACAACGAAGTACGAGTTTAGGATAGTTCAGGTTTAGTTTTAAAAAACCCGAACTAGACCGATTGTATACATAATTATCTGAACACCCTTATAAAATATATGTATATATATGTGTGAGTATATATATATATATATATATAAATATATATATAAAATTAGATTATATAGAAATATAGCATATAAATGCTCCTAATTAATTTGTGAATCTAATTATTGTCTTTACAATTGTTGGATTGTATATTTAGACTAGTTGTGTCCTCTGCCACATGACAGGGTAATCACCAACTCCACCCCAATAATCACCCAATAACTCCCTCCCACTTAACCCCTCTCAACCTAGGATTATCATGCCATATAGTCTCCACCTAAGATATTCTCCCGTCACATAGTCTCCACCCGTCACGTAGAAGGAAAGAGAGGATGTACATGTGGTGGCCTCTAAATAGAGAAATAGGCTCAGGCCATAACTGGATGAGTAATCTACATATAGCTAGCCACATGCTGTTAATAGCATGTATGGTTAATCCTAAACCATTTTGTTTTCTCCTTTTCAATAGTTCTACACTTTATGAGTTTATAACACTCTTAGATGCACTTGGTTATTCTAATTTTGAGGAATTAACGGACAGACAAATGTATCATGCTGATTGCTATAGGTTGTATAAGGACGTTTGTCAAAAACGACTGGGCCGACTGGGCTTCATGTGCTTCGGCCCTAGGCCAGCAAAAGGTAACCTAGGCCGAACAGAGCCGGCCCAGGCCCGCTGCGGCCAGCTTGGATAGCTGGATGCGACCTCGCCGACCGGGCTCCGACCGCCCGTACACTGGCCCTTATGAGCCTTGCCCGATTAGGCTTCTGGTTTGGTCAGGGCCAACCCTATTTCGACTCACACTTGAGCCAGCCCAAATCAACATTACTTTAATTAATTCGGTATTTACTGTCTGTTAATTCATTTAATCTTAGTTTACTTCTTTCAATCAGGATCAGCCAGCCCAAATCAAACCCAGCCCTTAGTTTGGTACTTCTTGTATGTATTATTGGCTGATAGGGAGGCAATTCTTAGCAATTACTGTGACTAAGGAGAGGTTAAGGGCCATATATAGTTGTGTGTCCTAATGATACTAGTATCTTTTGGGACATGGATACCCTTTGAGCTCCAAAAAGTTCTGAACCTTTCCCAAAGACAAGGTAATTAATTAGCAGGTCAGGATTACTAGCTAGCATAGTCTAAAGTATAGAAAAGAGTTATGATATTTCTAGTGGCTGTATAGTTTACTCATATACCATGACAAGACAACCAATGTTGTTTTAATTCTTTAATGTGGTGCGCATGTGGCTATCTATAGACCATTCATCTTATTCTCTTTGAATAAGCTAGGCATATCTTAAATTCTTGTCAATGTGGAACATGTTAAAGATGCCAGCATCCATACATAAATGGATACTTAATTAGTGTCCTATTCCTGATATTTCTTTGGGAATAAGATATAACCTTGTCCCCCTTCTTCACATAAGTTTTAATCTAGTTAGCCAACCCTACTACGTACCTAGAGTCTACTCATAGATTTTAATTCTTCAGACTTAAACAGGTCCTAATCTAATCGTCGATGATTATGTGTAGCTAATAACAGCTATCATATGAGAATGTGTTAGAGAGGAAATCCGACCGTTGACCGGTCAAATAGTCAAAGTCAAAATCCTATTCCACACTTAAGTATCAAACGATTGCAGTTTAGTTCTACTCTTTCAAATTAATGAACCAGAGATGTCAAGTAATATGGAAATCTAGATTAGACCTAATTAAATAATCTAATTATCAAGATTAACTTAAGAAAAGCTTCAAGTTATCTAAAACTACGAAATTAAATAAAGCATAAAGATCAACTTAAATTACTGAATCTAAGAAATGCATTTAAATCTATGGATTAACTTAATCTAAGAAAGCAATAACTTACTCTAATGGAAAACAGTAAAGAAAACTGTAAGAAAAGCAATAAAAGGACTAATTAAACCTAAAATTAATCTTAAAATACTCCTATGATCATGAATAATGAAAACAGTAATTAAAAGACTAATTTAATCTTACTTATAACTAATTTAACTTAGTTGAACTATGGAAAAGAAACGGACAGAAAAACAGAAACGGAAACAAATTCATTAATCTAAAACTACAAAACAGAAAGGAAAGAGGAGAAAACGATTAAAACGACTACATTATCGAAATTATACTAAGAAAGCAATAAGAGACGCCATTAATCAAACTGAAAGCTTTATTAATCAATTTACAGGTACAAAAGAAACGAAAGCCATGCTTATGAGCAGGTTACAGATTGTCGGGGGGGTTTACAGTGGAGAAGAGAAACTATTTATACTAAGGAACTGAATAACTGCTCCCGCCTTGAGGGTTGATGGCGTGGAAGGAGGAGATCGTGTGCGAACTGCTCCGTAACAGCTTCTCCCATGTTCGTGTCTGGTTTGGAGAGTACACGTGGTTGATTCTCGTTCATTGCATACGTCATGATTATGCTGGCTTACTTATCGTTTCTTGTCCACGTCATACCTGCATGTGTTTTTTAACCATATTTGACACACGTGTTAATTGATTTTGGACGATAAAATTGAGTAACATGTCCAATTATGACTTTTGGGCGATGATCGTCCATAATCCTTTAAATGACGGTGCCATATGGACGATATCGTCCATTTAGTTAAAATTCTATCGTCCATTTTGGTCGATATTTTATCGTCCATTTGGTCGATATTTTATCGTCCATTTGGTCGATAGATTCTATCGTTCATTTGGTCGATAGGTTTCATCTGGTCGATAAGATTATGTAGTTATCGTCCATTTAATAATTGCCTTTTGCTTACGTGTCCGTCATTTATGATTTAGCCATTATTTTGGCTAACATTTTGCCCCCCATGCGGTAATCGAGGAGACACTTTGATGACGAGGTGACCGCATCATTCGGGATTTGACCGCTTTGCCTAGGTTTTCAAATTTAATCATGGCGGATGTTTAGGAAAATGAACCGTTGCGCCGTTTCTTTTCTCTATCCAAATCTTTTGGGATCCGGCATTTAAACCTTCTGGCAAGTAACGACAAAAAACCCTTTATTTAAATTCTTTCCTTCAGCCAGAAAAGAACTTTCTTCGCCTGTCTTCTTCTTCAAGTCTCCTAGGGTTTTATTGCTCTTCACCTACTTGCGCGGCGGTTTTTTGTTCTTTTCCTCTTAACTCCGGCGTCTACACTCGTTCGTCATCATGGTGCGTGAGATCAAAGTTGACAACGCTGTGCAGAAGGAGGTGATGTCCGCTGTGAGAGATTTCAATGAGAACATGAAGTCAGATGACATCAGGAGTGGTTATTTGGTCCGGGAAGGTGATCCTAACTTTAAGTTATGTATTTTGGGTCCTTGCTTCGTTCCTGAGAGTATTCCTTCCCTTGGTGCCGAGGAAGCTTTTCTTGTACATTCCTTTCCTACTTCTGTCGATTTGCCCTTTTCTGGAACCCTAAATCTCTCTTCCCTTTCTTCAAAAAACCCCATCATCTCATGGCCATTGGTTGATGACACGTTTGTCAAATGGTATAATAGGATGATTAGCCATTCTGAAACTAGGTCAATTTTTTCTGAGGCGGGTATCTTAGATTTCTTGGACTTGAGCACCAGGGTTCCTCTTCAAGATTCTAATTTGCTTATTTCATCGCTTCTCTTTTGGTCGACAGAATATAACAATTTTGTCTTCCCTTTTGGTTCGCTCACTATTACTGTATTGGACATATCACTCTTAACTGGCTTAACTCCACTTGGTACTTCTGTATCGGCCAATATGGACGTACCAAAGAAAGAAATCATTTTTGAGGCTGATAAGAACTATAGCCTTTTCATTAATTACTATGCCAAGCTGTCTGAGAGCGATGGACCTCCAAACTCTCTTGAACGATTAGCGTTTATTTATTATTGGTTATGTAAATATGTCCTTTGCCTTCCTGCCAAAAAACCTGTCAAGGGGTACATTCCACTCGCTCGGGACCTTTCCTCAGGCAAACAAGTTTTTTCTCTTGCTCCTTTTATTTTGTCGGCCATTTATCGAGGAATGTATCTCGTCCTTGAGCAGTTGAGAGAAGGGGGTAGTTTGACGGGATTTGGTCCTTTGTGGCTCGTCCAATTATGGCTTAGAGCTTACTTCCCTGATCTTCATATGCCGCCTTCATCGTCATCGGCCAGAACTCAAGGCCATTTGTATCTTTCTTCATCTTCTATTCCCAAATCCTTTAGACAAGCCTTCAATTATTTCTATACTCTGTCCAATTTTTCTTCTTATCGCCCATTCAATCCTGAGTCTCACCCATCGTCCATTAAGCCTTTGCTTGATCTTTCTTCAGACTTAGAGTCTGATGATAAAATATTAGCTTGGGCCCGTTTTCTTATCGGCCGTGACCTTCATTTTGATACGGCTTGGGGCAAGGCGAATAATAAATGTGGAGTAGAAGTTTATGCTCCCAATTTTGCGGCTCGTCAATTTGGCCTTAAACAATCTTGGCCTGTGCCACCATACTTTAGCTTCAATATCGTCGCTAGAGGACGATGTGTCTTCTCAAAGCTGGAGCGGGTAATTTATGTGGATAAGAGAGAATTGCTCCTCATTAAGAGGTTTAGGCTTAGATCTTTTGAGCCTACTAGCGAGATTGAAGCTAGTATCACTGATAGCTGGAAAGAAATGGTCGATGAACGTCTTTTCTTTGCTGACAAGGACTTAGTTTTTGAAAAGTTCATTCCTCCAAGGGAGAAGAAAAGACAAAAGCAAGTGGCTACTAGTCATCGACCAGGCAAACGAAAGACAAACGGTATATCTTCATCGTTCTCCTTGATTTTTTGATATCCTTTCTTCATTTAATACTATATGATCGATAGGTTCAGACGATGAGGGCGATGCGCCACCTAAAAAGAAGCGCGGTAAAGGAAAAACCGTCGTCCAACCTCAACCATCTTCTTCTCCAAAAAATAAATCATCTCCTCGATCGATAAATTCTGACGATGAGGATGATGAACCGCTTACAAAGAGACGTAGTAAAGGAAAAACTATCGTCCAACCTCAACCATCTTCCTCTCAAAAAGATCAATCATCTTCTCGGCCAATTGCAGAGGAAAAGGTTGATTCTCCTGGCAGCAGTCATCGAAGCAGTCAATCTGCTCATGATAAGTAAGTATCATAACGTTTTCCTTTCCTATTACACTTGTATTCTTCGTTTGATACTTAGACTTTTATATCTTCAGAACTGCTGTAGAAGTGGGCTCTAGTACTCCGAGCTCCTTGTATTCTTTGTCTCCTTCTCGACCTACACCCAAAGTTTTTGAGGTTGTGGTTGATACATCTCCATCACGAATGATCGAGGAACATCCTCCAACTTCTCCTGATCATGCTGATGAGAGTATGCCTCCAACTTCCTCGGCCAAATCTTCCTCAAAGACCAAGGCGCAAGTACGTTCTGGTGGTAGATTCAAACGACTCGCCCAAAAGAATATAAAAGTATAGATAACTTTTATTTTATTGATGATCGATTTATCGACCATTCTCTAATGTTTAAACCTTTTAGGAATCGAGGAAGGAAAAGTCTGTTGGCCAAAATTCTGGTCGAGAAGATGAGGATGAAGACGATAACAATATCTTTGACATCTTGAATACTACTCCATCTAAACCAGGTTTGTCATTAACTGGTAGAAAACTCGTTCATGGTCCGTATAGTTTTTTACGAGACCTTGGTAATGCGAGTTTATCTTCTGTATCAGCTTCTCCTAATATCCCAGCTGCTCCAACTCAAGTTGAAGATCTCTCGGCCAAAACTACTAAGCCGGGCATCGCTGCTTCTCCAGTTGTCTCATCAACAGAAGCACTACGTGCATCTCCAAAACCTCGTCGCGGTGTCCTTGAACCAATAATGGCCGATATTATATCGCTCACTTCTCATGTTCCAACATCAACTACTGATGTTCACACAAGGGCGACTACTAGAAGCCCTACAGCTGCTCCCTCTACGATGAAGGTTTCAACTTCATCTTTTGTTATCCCCACTGCTCAACCATCCAGCTCTACCTCTTCACAGGTATTCATCGCTCAATTTGATTCTGTCGATCATTTAGTGTTAAATATTACTGAATACTTGTTCTTTTCAGGGCGATCTCGCCCATTTAATGAATATTGTCCAGGCCTTCTCGGATTCCTGGCATTCTATAGTGACTGCCAAAAAAACGGCTATTGACCCTGAAGTTGCACAAGGGAGTCAACATGAAGAGTTCAGGCGAGCCCTATCTCAATGTCTTGTAATTTTGGACAAACTACCTGACGAAGATCTCACCAGATCAGATAGCGAAGCACTGGACCAAGCTATAACACCCTTTCTCTCTGTGGATCCAACAATCTTAGGGTTTTCATCTAGTGATATGGACGATATCCACAACATCAAAATCAAGATTGAGAGTCTGACTGCTGAGAGAAACAACTTGGTGAATGAGATAGTTCTTATAGGGGAACGTCAAGAGCGGCGTACCCATATCAAAGACGTCATCAACAATCGTGTCAAACAACTTCAGAAAAATACTGATGAGATTGGCGAAACAGAATCAGAGATCCTTGGTTACCAGAACCAAATGAAGGAATTAGAGGAAAAAATCGCCCAGTGTACTACTAAAAAGAACTATCTCCTTCGCGAAACTACTCAACTGGCTGAGGAAGGCAACCAAATGATGCAAGAGTATGTCGCTTTGGAGGCGAATTCTTCAAAAGATCGCCAAGTCGAGTTGAAGGGTGAGCTTGTGAAGAATAAACAACGTTTTAGGGCAGTCCGTGAAAAGATTGCTCTTTTATCTCAAAATCTCTCTTTGAAGAGATAACTTTTCCTTGTCTGATATGAACGATAAAATCTTGTAATGCCACACTTTTGGCCGATATTTTTGTAATGAACATATTTGTTAATTGCTCTCGTCCAAATTTCAAGGACGTATTTTGTTAATTGCTATCGTCCATATTTTAAGGACGTTTTTTTTTTTTCTATGCCTTTTATTCCATTGATGGGTAATATTTCTTAATGTACCGACCATTTATCATTGATCGATGCAACCCACCGTCAATATTCCGCTGTTGATATGATCCATTTGGAAATACTTGATCAACTAAGTATGGTCCTTCCCAGTTAGGCGACCACTTTCCATATTTGGGATCATTACGATCTAAAGGTAGGATCGTTTTCCAAACTAGATCTCCTTCTTGGAACTCTTTTGATACTATTCTTTTATTGTAGATATCGGCCACTTTTAACTTTTGCGCCTCTATATTTTCTAAAGCAATAGCTCGTTGTTCATCGAGTTCTAAAAGATTATACATTAATGCATCTTCATACTCTTCACTAGTTGAGCGATCTTGTTCCATAACTCTGGGCGATAGAACATTTATCTCAGCAGGTAGTACCGCCTCTTGACCATAAACTAATTGATAAGGCGTAACCTTAGTACTAGACTTAGGTGTAGTTCTATGTGCCCATAACGCTCTTAGTAAACCTTCATGTCATTGCCTTGGGTTGTCATCCATCATCTTTCTTATGATTGACTTGATGGTTTTGTTGGATGCCTCAGCTTGCCCATTAGATTGGGCGTAATAGGGTGTAGAATTGGCCATATTAATTTTATACTCAGCTAAAAAATTCTTTACCCTAGAACTTACAAATATTGTCCCTTGATCGGACACAATTGTTTGTGGAATACCAAATCTACATATGATGTTTTCCCAAATGAAATTTATTACTTGATCATCAGAAACATTTTTTAATGGGATCGCTTCTACCCATTTGGTAAAGTAATCTGTCGCCATAATTACAAACTTGTGCAACATGGATGATGGAGGATAAATTTTCCCTATAATGTCTATCGCCCAACATCTGAATGGCCAAGGTTTAACGATGATCGATAATTCACTTGCTGGAGCTCGCTGTAATGGACCATGTCTTTGGCATGCCTCACATCCCTTGGCATATATAGCACACTCCTCCCCCATGCGCGGCCAATAAAAGCCACTGCGCATTATTAGCCAGCGCATTTTGATGCCAGATTGATGTGCTCCACAAACACCATTATGTATTTCGGCCATTGTCAATTTGGCCTCATCAAGATGCAAACATCGCAATAAGACTCCATCGGCCGACGTTTATATAAAACGTCGTTTTGTAGAAAATAATATATCGCTTTAAGACGGATTTTTCTATCGACCTTAAGCGATGGATTTTTTAAGAAATCGACGATTGGGGTCCGCCAATCTGGTTGGCTATTGATTTGACTTACCTCATTTGGCCGATGATATCGCTCTAGTGCAGATTGTGTTATACCAGAACGGAAATCGTTCGTGCCCCCCAAGTGCTTTAACACTTTATAGCCTGACGCTATTTGGGCGAGGGTATTAGCCTCATCGTTCTGCAATCTTGGAACGAAAAGTAATTCAAAATCATTAAAACGATTTAACAGCATTAGAGCGATTTGATGAAATGGAATTAAGATATCGCTCTGGCATTTATAACGTCCAAGGATATGATTTATCACTAATTGTGAATCACCTTTGATTTGCGCATTGGATACTCCTAAGTCTAACAAAATTTCTAGGCCGATGATTAGAGCTTCATACTCAGCCTGATTGTTAGTACATAGTTGCGATAAAGTATACGCAAATTTATATTTGCGCCCAATGGGCGATAGGATTGTGATTCCTAGGCCAGCTCCGTTGATAGTTTTAGAACCATCAAAGTACATCGTCCATGGGGTGAGCGATACGTTGTTAATTTCTCGCTCTAACTCCTTTGGTATATCTACACAAGGATAGTCAGCTAAAAAATCGGCCAATGCCTGGCCCTTAATAGCCTTTTGAGACACAAATTGAATATCAAATTCAGCCAATGTTAAAACCCAATAACCAATACGTTGGTGCAAAATTGGCCGAGAAAACAAGAATTTCAATACATTGAACTTAGATATCAAGTAGACTGTTACAGGTTTTAAATAAGCTCGAAGCTTGGTACACATAAAATACAAGGCCAGGCACAACTTTTCTATGGCCGAGTACTTTTGTTCATAAGATAACAATTGTCTACTTAGATAGTACACTGCTCTCTCAGATCCATCTTTTCCTTCTTGCGCCAAGAGACCGCCTATTGACCGGTCTGCTGCAGCGATATAAAGCTTCATGGGTTGTCCCAACCTTGGCGGCGCCATAACTGGTGGCGTTGATAAACATTGCTTCAAGCGCTCAAAGGCTTGTTGATGTCGCTCTTCCCAGACGAAGTCGTCTTCATTCTTTAATCTTAAGAGCGATGAAAACTCTTGAGTTTTACCTGCACAGTTAGCAATAAACCGTCTTAAGAAATTTACTTGACCAAGAAACTTTTGCAGTTCTTTCTTAGTCTTTGGAGGGCTAGCCTCTAATATAGACTTTGCTTTGTTTTGGTCAAGTTCTATTCCTCGCTGATGGACGAGAAAACCAAGGAAATTCCCTGCTTGCACACCAAAGGCACATTTCAAGGATTCAGCTTTAAATTATATTCCCTCATTCTCTCAAAGGTTTTGATTAACTGCGAAAAGTGATCGGCCATGATTGGTGATTTTACTACAATGTCATCGACATAGACTTCAATAAAATGGCCAATCATATCATGAAAAATCAAGTTCATTGCTCGCTGATAAGTAGCACCAGCGTTTTTTAGACCAAAGGGCATAACAACCCACTCATAACTTCCAAGTGATCCTGGACATCTAAATGCCGTTTTATGAACATCATTATCGGCAATATAAATTTGATTATAACCAGAATACCCATCCATAAATGAATATATTTCGTGCCCAGCGGTGGAATCAACCAAATTATCGACCGATGGCATAGGGTACTCATCTTTGGGGGTAGCCAAGTTTAAATTTCTAAAATCTATACAAACTCTAAGTTTGCCATTTTTCTTCTTAACTGGCACTATATTAGAAAGCCACTCTACATATCTGGCCGTTCTAATAAAGTTTGCATTTAATAATCGTTCAATTTCTTTCTTTACTTCTGGGATTATGTTAGGAGCAAAACGTCTAGGCGCCTGCTTATATGGTTTGAAATTTGGTCGAGTAGGAAGCTCATGCTCTACAATATTCCTATCTAAACCAGGCATTTCTTTATAATCCCATGCAAAGCAATCTTTATATGAACGCAAGATAGCAATGAGTTCGTTCCTTACCTCTTGGGCGATAAGTTTACTAATGAAGGTTGGGCGATGCTCTGTGCCATCACCAAGGTCGATTTCTTCCAATGGGTCTTGAGCTTGCATATTTCCACGTTTGCCATAGGGGACTTCTTCCTCTTCTTCTTGGGGAATCTCTTTTAAACAATCTAAGTCATTCTCTTCTTGTGCAGCGAACGCTTCCACTTGATAAGCCACTAGCTTGGCTTTTAAGGCCGTTACAGTGGCCTGATTTCTTTCAGAGTCTGAACTCATCATTTCTGACTGGTGGCCGGTGATCGGCCAGCTTTAGGTGCGAAGACCACTGAGGTTGGTCTTGCCGGATCAAACAGTTCTGCTACACGCTCTTTTAGCATAACTCCATTCTCAGATACCACTTTGAGTGTGTCTTCAAACTGAAGGAATTGCAAAGGCCCATAATTGCAATCATAGAAAGATGCCTCCAAGGCATGCGTGTCCATACTGTATGGCATGTTATCGGCCATAACTGACTCTACATTTCCTTCGTCGTTCCATAAGAATAAACACTGATGAAGAGATGACGGAACACACTGACTGGCATGAATCCAGTCTCGACCAAGCAGCACATTATAGCTGGTCGATGAGTCCATGACAAAGAACGCTGTCGTTCTTGTGACACTTCCAACTTTTATGTCCAAGGGGAGAATTCCTTTTGCTGGGGCTGGAACTCCACTGAATCCTGTGAGCGTGATATCCGTGGGGATAAGATCATTATCAGTCTTTCGCAGCTTCTTCATCATTTTAGCTGGGATGACATTTACTGCAGCACCGGTATCAATCAGAACTCTGCTTACTGGGATTCCATTAATCTCGGCCTTGATGTGTAAAGGCCGTAAATGGCGAGTCATCGCCTCTGGCGGTCGTTCAAACACAGCCTTATCTTGATCTTGAAGACCTTCTTTGCACGAACTGGTCGATGACTGAGTTTGACGGGCAACTGTCTTCCCCTTTACCTTAGCTGCAACCTGAACGACCTCTGGATTCTCTTGACCATCCCATGATGGCCACTTCTGATCCTCCTTATCTTGTTCCTTCTGTGTCTCTGTTTCTTCCATGTCCCAACCAGTTGGAACGATTGGCACTTCACTAGCTTGCGGCATATATTTGACTACCTCAGATTTGGGAACCCATTTCTTCACAATGGGATCACCATAGCAAACCAAGTAGTCAAACTTTCCACTTGGTTGGCCCTGAGTACTGATGGCTGGATTGCCTGCCTTGTAGAGATCCATCAATAGCTTCTTCTGGGAGATGTTTCTTCTCGCTGCTTCCTCATTAACTTTAATGGGCACTTCTATCTCTACCCATTCAACATCTTCGACCATGGGCTCTTGTTCTTCATCTCCCCAACCAGTCGGAACAATTGTGGTTGATGTTGATGGTATGATATGGGCGACAACTTCCGTCTTTTTTACAAGACGCTTCACTTTGACGTCTCCATAAACCCGGAGATAATCATATCGGCCACTTGGCTGGCCACCTGGTCCAACTGCTGGATTTCCTTCCTCATACAACTGCCTTAACAGTTGTTCTGTAGATATATTCCTCCTCCAAGCTTCTTCACCAACATCGATTTTTTCTTCTACTTCTACATACTCATCCTCTTGGTCAAGCACTAAGTTTACTGGGGGTGAATTCTCCATTTCATCGACCAAGGTGGCCGATGTGTCCGCATTTTCCTCGACCAGCGTGGCTGACGATTCACCATTGGCCATATCTGATATATCAGAATCGCTTTCAATTGGACATTGTTGTCCAAGGCGACTTGGTAGAATGTAATTGTTGACGATGACTGACGGGAGTGTTCCGAATCTGATCACTTGACTTGCTCCAGTCTCATCATCATCATCCTTATTTGAACGATGGAACTTGCTTTTTGAAGATTCTGTTGGATTGGGAACAACAACATCTTCTTCAATGTACTCAACCTCCTCATCCTGACTTGGGTTGGTTTCCTGGGCTTGCTTGGCCTTCATCATCTGGCCATATTTCTTCTGGTGGCGACGGTACTGAGTCCTTGTCATCTCCTCCACATGGACTGAGCGACGAGTATAGCAATTGTAGTTGTACCATCGCTCTGGCTTGTAAGGCTGAGGCATAAAACTTTTTGGGTACACATGAGGCTTAACTCGGTTCTACTGCCTTGACTGTGAATGAGGAAACTTGGTCCCGGAGAAAGGTGTCATCGGGCGACTGAGATCCCAATGGCATCTTGGGCAGACATGTGGAATGGCAGGTTCCTTTCCTTTGTCTTGACCAAGTCTTGCGAAGACGTCTGGACGATTGTCGTCCTCAGTCTCATCGATGACGATCTTGAATTTTGGCAATTTGAAGTTCGCCACGTCAGTCAGCACCATCCCCACTGGAGCAGCCTTAGGGAAAGGATTTGCATCAACTCCCATGTGTTTGACTGGGAAACCAATCCTACCGGAATCAATCGCATCCTGCAAAACATTACGGAAAACCAAACATTGGTTAGTGTGATGCGACCAAGCATTATGCCACTTACAATATCTTTTGCCCTTGATCTCATCAAGGCTTGGCATAGCATGTCCATCTTTTAATTTAACTTGTTTATCTTTGAGTAATTGATCAAAGATTTGATCAGCCTTTGAAACATCAAAAGAAAACTTCCGCATTGGACGTTTACCGTCTCTAATTACTTCTTTACCCTTAAGTTCTCGCTCAAGTTTGGCAAGAGCTTTACATATGTAAAGTTTTCCTTTAAGGAGCTCGGCCAAACAAACATCGTTCATGTTGTAGTTTTCTTCATCTATTTCACTAACTTGGTTTATCTCATAGTTAGTATCTCTATAATAAGTTCCCTTGGAAGAGGATTTCATTTGATCTTCTTCCCTCAACAATTGCTCATAGCGTATTGCGCTAGTCTGCAGTTGAAATAGGTCAATAAAATCTCTGTCTTGAAACTTCTTCTTAAGTTCAAAGGCTAATCCACTTTGAGCGATTTTTACAAATTCCCTTTCAGGCAAAGGAATAAAACATCTACTTCTCGCTCTTTTAAATCTTTGTAAAAATGATTCAGCATTCTCATCTGGCCGTTGTCTAAGTTGAGCTAAATCGGCCATTGTGATTTCCGGTTCTGATTTATAAAATTGAGAATGGAACGCATGTTCCATTTGCTGCCAATTTTGAATAGAGTTGGGCGATAGCTTAATGAACCATGAATAAGCTACCCCGAATAAAGAGTTAGGGAATAGTCTAAGTTTGACAAAATCGCTCACGTCTCCACATTGCATGGAGAACTTCCCTATATGTTCAATGGTCGATATCTCATCTACCCCAGAGAACATAGTAAACTCTGGAACTCTATAGTTCCTAGGAAACGGATGCATTTGGTCAACCCAATCGGGATAAGGCTTCCTATAAGTTGGACGAGTAGTTGGTCGTCCTAAACCTATTTGCTCTTGTAGAATCTCGGCAACTTGTTCACGTAGAGCATCGGCCTGATTATAAAGAGGGTTGTTGTACACTTGGTCGTACTGTTCGTTTTGTGGTTGTGCATAATACATAGGTGCCTCATATGGTCGATAATTATTCTGATAGGGGATATCACCCATGCGTTGTCCATCGGCCATTCTTTGATTATAAAAATTATTGCCTACTGGCCGATTAACTTGACCACCTAATTGCCCATAGTTATTCTGTGGAAACCCCTGGCCTTGAACATCCAAATTATTATTTTGGCCGATATTTTGGCCATTATTTTGGAAAACATTTTGACCATTGTTTAGGTTAACAGGGTTTTGGACATTGTTTGGGTAAACAAGGTTTTGGCCATTGTTCGGGTAAACCATGTTTTGGCCATTATTTGGGTAAACGATGTTCTGGCCATTATTTGGGTAAATGAAGTTCTGGCCATTAGGAGGAACATTCTGGGGAATGTTTTGAGGAATGTTCTCGCCCATAACCAAAGGCATTCCACCTACTGGTATACCCTGACCTAAAGGAATTCCATTATTAGGCACTCCCTGTACAGGAGGCACAACACCACCTTGAACTCCTTGAAGAGGAGGGACACCATTGTTTGGTATTGCCCCTGGAGTTAACACCTCATTATTATGAGGTATTTGTGTTGACGATGGAAACAACCCAGATGTTTGACCAATTAAATTTGGTCTTAGATTATTATCATTGTTCATCGATGGCCGATAATGGGTTGTACTAGTTTGGCCAACTTGGCTATTTTGGCCGACACGGTTTTGGCTATGCATTGGATTTTGTAAAAGAACAAAACCGTTGTTACCACCAGGTCCCATGACCGTATTGGGCGGAAATGGACGATTGTTTTGGGTGGGGTTTTGGCCGATAGGGATTGCAGACATGGCAGGCCTAGCAACATTTGATTCAGGGTTTGCCTGAGACAAAGTTGCGTTTATAAAAGTCTGCATAGTGCCAATAAAAGGCCTTAGAGCAGTGGCAATATGACTTGCCATTTGCTGGTTGTTAGCATGTAAAGCTTCATCGACCATATTTTGGGTTGTATTTGACGTTATATTTCCTGGATCTAGGCCAACTCTGGCCGATGAGTTCCCCCGCTCGACAGAGCGATACACCACCCTATCTCGATATTCTATGTGTGGTGGGGGAACAGGTGGAGGAATATGTGATTGGTCGAGAGGTGGAAAAAGAACAGGTTCTTCCTCGACCGTAATTGGACTTTGTTGGCCATCGCCCTGATTGGCGACGTTTCCACTACCACTATTGGTGTCAAACCCAGTCCTAGTGATGACCATTCCGTCTGGTCCAACTTGACCGACTTCCATAAAGACTTGACACAGGTCCCACCGGGCGTGCCAAAAAATGTTAGAGAGGAAATCCGACCGTTGACCGGTCAAATAGTCAAAGTCAAAATCCTATTCCACACTTAAGTATCAAACGATTGCAGTTTAGTTCTACTCTTTCAAATTAATGAACCAGAGATGTCAAGTAATATGGAAATCTAGATTAGACCTAATTAAATAATCTAATTATCAAGATTAACTTAAGAAAAGCTTCAAGTTATCTAAAACTACGAAATTAAATAAAGCATAAAGATCAACTTAAATTACTGAATCTAAGAAATGCATTTAAATCTATGGATTAACTTAATCTAAGAAAACAATAACTTACTCTAATGGAAAACAGTAAAGAAAACTGTAAGAAAAGCAATAAAAGGACTAATTAAACCTAAAATTAATCTTAAAATACTCCTATGATCATGAATAACGAAAATAGTAATTAAAAGACTAATTTAATCTTACTTATAACTAATTTAACTTAGTTGAACTATGGAAAAGAAACGGACAGAAAAACAGAAACGGAAACAAATTCATTAATCTAAAACTACAAAACAGAAAGAAAAGAGGAGAAAACGATTAAAACGACTACATTATCGAAATTATACTAAGAAAGCAATAAGAGACGCTCAAACTGAAAGCTTTATTAATCAACTTACAGGTACAAAAGAAACGAAAGCCATGCTTATGAGCAGGTTACAGATTGTCGGGGGGGTTTACAGTGGAGAAGAGAAACTATTTATACTAAGGAACTGAATAACTGCTCCCGCCTTGAGGGTTGATGGCGTGGAAGGAGGAGATCGTGTGCGAACTGCTCCGTAACAGCTTCTCCCACGTTCGTGTCTGGTTTGGAGAGTACACGTGGTTGATTCTCGTTCATTGCATACGTCATGATTATGCTGGCTTACTTATCGTTTCTTGTCCACGTCATACCTGCATGTGTTTTTTAACCATATTTGACACACGTGTTAATTGCTTTTGGACGATAAAATTGAGTAACATGTCCAATTATGACTTTTGGGCGATGATCGTCCATAATCCTTTAAATGACGGTGCCATATGGACGATATCGTCCATTTGGTTAAAATACTATCGTCCATTTTGGTCGATATTTTATCGTCTATTTGGTCGATATTTTATCGTCCATTTGGTCGATAGATTCTATCGTTCATTTGGTTGATAGGTTTCATCTGGTCGATAAGATTATGTAGTTATCGTCCATTTAATAATTGCTTTTTGCTTACGTGTCCGTCATTTATGATTTAGCCATTATTTTGGCTAACAGAATGTATCGTGTGTTAGTCTCGATGTTCATTAGTGTCACTAATTATGTGGTTGTGGATAAGTTTTGATGCTTGATGCAGCTACACAGCTTCCAAAATATACTACTCCCTGAATGGTCATCACATGCTACTTTGGTTGTTAAAAAGCCTATAAATTATAGTCATTTATGGCATGAATCTAGCTTGCATAAACTCCAAAAGTTTATTCCTTCTGTTCTTCATAGATGGGTCTTTCTTTCTCTAGGTTCATGGGCCTCATGGCCATGTAGATTCTAAGCACCATCTAAGTCATGAGCCTTATATATCCTCATGTTACTATTGAAATATCTGATGCCAAGTTAACCCAACAACATTTCAGTAATATGATACAGGATTATAATGTATTTCTTCATATAGTATACTTTACTTAAGAAGCTCAGGTTTCTACTGTTTAGAAACATGATTGAATGAAAGAACTCATGGCAGAGATTAGCAGATACATTTAGTGAAGAGCTGCCAACAAGCAGTTGTGCTCTTGCATTTGTCATGAAAGAGATGATTTACAAGAATCCATGAGTGAAGCCAGCTGAGGGCTTGCAGAACAAAAACCATATATGCGACCTATATATATGTTCTACAACTACAAGTGTTGTATTCGGAAATGTGCTCGCTATGTATATCTATGTGGAGACTGCGGCTGAGAGTGAGAGACTGTGGAGAGCAGTACGAGGTTGCATTTGAGAAGAGGGTGTTGATTGTTCCAGATATCTGAAGGTTCAATTGTATTTTGACGCATCGATCTACTCACATGCATATATGACTTCAGAAACAACCATATATATATATATATATATATATATATCACTTATATATGACAGAAAGGTTGTTCTACGTGGCTGTAGAATATCCTACGTGGCAGAGAATGTCCTAAGTGGCGCTTATGTGGCATCATAAGGTTGATGGGGTTTAGTGAGAGGGAGTTATTGGGTAGTTATTGGGGTGGAATTGATGGTTACCCTACCAGGTGGTAGGGGGCACCACTAGTATATATATATAGCGCCTCAATTAAATCCTTCAACTTCAAAATGAAGGCCATGACCAGTTAGTTTTTTTATTATTATTAGATAACCCCAAGGCTAGAATAAGGAAGAAGAAAATATTACAACAGATACCTCACACCAACAAAAAATTTAGGAACCCAAGAGGGGGTACGTACCACTCGGCTCAAAAGCCCAAACTTGGGACCATCTCCTCTCCATACCCATCCTAGCTAGAGAGTATGCAATAGAACCAACACCACGAGGAACAAAACAAAAAGATACAGACGAGAAGACCGCAGCTTGCCTACATACATCTCGTAGATGAGCACCCAACGCCGTAGGCCATTGGAACCAGCCATTAATGCAGCCAATCACAAACCTAGAGTCCGACTCCAAGGAAATTTGAGAAGCACGAATCTCCAATGCAATCCGAAGCGCCTCTTGGATACCTGGGAGCTCTGCCTCATTGACGGAGGTCGCCAGGATAGCCTTGGAAGATGCCACTAAGATTACCCCTTCAGCCGATTTCACCACCACCCCAATACCTGCTTGAGAACTAGCTTGGAGGAAGGCTGCGTCCGAAAGAATCAAAAGAGAGTTACAATTGATGAAGTATGATGGGGAGCCTCCACACAACTCTCTAAATCCATGAACAATCTTTGCGCTCGACATGCCACCATTAAGGGCCATGAATCAACAGATCTGAAAATCAGGTCATTACAGGAGAGCCATAGAGACCATAAACAGAAACAAGCCATCAATTTCTCTCTCTTGTAGATAGGGGAGGATGAGGATTTCAGCAATAAAGCATAGAGGCCATCAATACTCAAATCAGCAAAAGCCGGAAGAACCAAGGACCATACCTCCCGCACGAAAGCACGACCAAAAAGAAGATGAGATATGGATTCCTCAGCGTTACCACACCTTCGGCATAAGGTGCCGAAAGAAAGAAACGAATCCTTGGAGTAGTCGGAGCATGCAAAACATTAAGTCAAAGATTCTTCGGGAGACCCCTAGAACCCTCCTCCATGACAGAAAGCAGGAAAAGATAAGCTGAGGAGGATGAGAACTGACTAGTGGGAGAGAGAGGCCAAGAGAAGGACGCGCCCTCCGCTAGCAAAGGAAGAGAAAGTATCAGGTTGGCTAGTTCCGGCGCAAAGCAGTCAGTCACCAAGTCAGCATTCCACTCACCATCCTGGATCAAATCAGCAATCATGGTCGCATCCCAAGCATAGTCCATATTAACTGGGCATGGCCTACGGTTGAGAGGAGTGTAGTCAATCCATCGATCAAAAACAACATGAGCATTACAAATCGGAGAGGGGCGGGCCTCCAATCCATATCGCAGATCAGCTACAACCTTACAAATTTCACGCCAATGAGAGGAGGAGGATCCCTTGCAATCAGTTGGAAGAAGACCTCTCCATGTGTACTTTGCCTTGGCTAGAAGAACCCATAACGAGGGATCAGCTGAGAGAAGTCTCGATGCCCGAGTCATCTTGATCGTCCGCTGCTAGATACGTAAGTTTCTTACCCCCAAGCCCCCGGTCTCCACCGGAGAACAGAAGATATTCCATGCAACACGCCCAATGGTGTTGGACTGACTCCCCCATAGGAACCAACGGCAGGTAGCTTCTATGTTATCAAGGACACTAGCCGAAACACGAACCAACGCCATGAAGTGAACTGCCACCGACTGGAGAACAGACCGAGTGAGAACCAACCTCCCCGCGTGAGAGATATATCTGACATTCAAAGAGGTAATCTTCTTCATCACCCCGCTCCATAAGTATGTCAAAGTCCGACGCAGAAGGTTGCAACGCCCCAATTGGAACCCCATGGTACTTCCAGGATCCCTCTGTACATTGGATCTGAAGAATACCGGCAATACATTGCATCCTATCAACTGGGACTGACGGGGAGACACGAAAACTGGATTTCGCTCCATTGATACTAAGACCAGACATCGTACCAAAAGCTAGGAGAATGTGTCTGATCCGCCTCGCCTCGAACATGTGGCACTAGAAACCAAAAGGCAATCATCAGCATAAAAAAAAGATGGGAAAGAGAGAAGGGGGACCTTTGGAACCGCAACCCGAGAATTCCTAGCGTCGGGTCCTTCAACATTCTAGAGAGATCCTCCATGACTAAGACAAAGAGGTAAGGGGACAGGGGATCCCCTTGCCTCAATCCCCTGCCTGAAGAAACAAAATCCCAAGTGCGCCCATTGATGATGAAGGAAAAGATAGGAGAAGAGATGCAGCACATCACCCAATTCACCCACACATAAGGAAAAACCATCCTCAAAAGAACCTCTCGTAGAAACGGCCAGCAGACCTTATTGTATGCAGATTGAAGGTCAACCTTAAGGACCATCAGCGCCTTGCGAATCCCCGCCATCCTCATCGAGTGTAGAACCTCGCAAGCAGCACCGACACTATCATGTAAACAACGACCCTCAATGAAAGCGGATTGTTCTGGCCCTACCAAATCACCAACCACCTGCTTGAGACGATAACACAGGATGGAAGAAATAACTTTGTATGTGACGTTACATAAACTAATGGGTCGGTAATCCTTGATTCTTTTAAGAGCTTGGCATTTCTGAATAAAGAAAATAAATGTGAGGACCTGCCCCTCTTTTTCCTTTGGATTGTTTTTGACCCAAGGGCAATTTGGGAAATTGCGCCTTGGCGGTCGTTTCACACGGGGTGTGCACACACAGGCCTTGTTTGGTGCTTGTGGTTGTTAGAAAGGTTAGGTGGGCCCGAGGTTGGGGGTTCTGGACTTGGGCCTGTGTCCCAGCCCAGGTTTGTCTTTCAGGGCTCAGAAGATCGATCACCTAAGGGTGGAGATCGATCATGTGGCTAGCAAGATCAATCCCGCATGCAAGGATGATCGATCATGCCTGTGCCTGGAAGTCTTTGTCGGGGGCTTTCGAAGGACGGCCACCGCGGTGGCCGTCGCTTCCCCTGTCAGGGGAGGGGAGACTTTTGCTCCCCTCCTTTGCCTTTCCCGTGGTTTCTCCGGCTTTCCCCGGCCTTACCCCCTTCCCCTCCCCCTCCTTTCTTCCCCTCTTCTTCTTCTTTCCCGCGAATGCTCTGCTTCTTCCCCTGTTTCGACCGCCCCTTTCTCTCCTCCGTTCTTCCTCCTCCAGCCACCTCTCCTGGAGCTTGAAGGCTCGTTGGGTTCGTGGCGAGGCGAGAAAGATCCCTGGCTAGGCTTCGTGGATCGAAGCTGCTCTGAGGAGGTAGGGATCCCACTCCAAACTCCGGCTAGCTTTGAGGGTTTAAATCCGGGTTTTGTTCTTGATAGATCTCCTCGTGGAGATGTTGGTTTCCGGTTTTGAGGCCTTGAGTAGCCTCGTGATACTCAGATCTACCAACCCACCAAGTTTGGTGAGGTTTGGTTGTGTTTTCCGGCGGTTCTCCGGCCGGAAGCACGCCGGAACCCATCTTTGGGTGATCGATCCTTCTGGGAGGAAGGATCGGTCCTCTGGTGTGGGCTTGCTGCGCCCAGCACATGATCGATCTTCTTATGGGAGGAGATCGATCATGGGGCCTGGGTTAGCAGGGATACCCTTCGTCCCGAGAAAGATCGATCCTCCTGGGAGGAAAGATCGATCTTCCTTGGTGAGACTGGAAGGGCGCCCTCTGTCTCGAGAAAGATCGATCTTCCTGGGAGGAAGGATCGATCATTTTTGTCTCGACAGTGAGGGAGGCTCACTGTTACTTAAGTGATCGATCCTTCCCTTGGTGAGGATCGATCCTTCAGTCGCAGCGAGGGTTTTCTTGGGTTTTGCCCGCGGGGCTTCGCATGTAAGCAGTTTTGACGGTTTTGCCCTTGGGGCTTCTATGTTCTACATTATTGCTTATGTTTACTGCTTTGTGGGTAACCGAGGGAGTAATGAACTCTCGGGAATGCTTAGAATAATGGGCCATGGGTTATGCCCTTTTACCGCTTTATGGTGAACCGAAAGAAGTCATGATCCTCGGGAGTGGTTAGTATAAATGGGCCGAAGGTGTGCCCTTGGTATGTTGTTTGTTACTGCTTTACTTATTCTTATCCTGCCTTGCTTCCTGACCATTAGACATGCTAGGTTAGACTGGGTGGGGTTGACCCGTGGACTCCGGTGATCAATGACTAAGTGGTTGACGCCGTTACCCCGGTAAGGGTGTCCTACAAATATCGTCCGGTCCACCCTGTGTCAAGGACCGTCGGAGGTAGCCCAGTCATTGAGCAGTGGCTATCGGAGGGACGTAGGTTGGACAGGAACCCTGGGGGGGGGAGGACATCAATGGGATCGATGGACTCCCTGGCTAGGCTTAGTCTTGGATCAGGAGTTAGGGGTCCTGTTGGCTCTGTGGCTTGGAGTACTGAGAGATGGTAGTCGTAACCTCGGTCGTTCCGCCAAGTGTGGAGATCCCGCTTGGGGAAGGGTGTCCTACCAGTAGCGTCATGTCCACCCTGGGTCAGGGATTGTCGGAGTTGTCCACCCCTGAGCAGTGGTTGTCGGAGGGGCGTACTTGGGACAGGAATCCTTCGGGTTAGTGACGGGATTTATGGGATCCTTGGCAAGCCTCGATACTTGGCCTCAGGGTTGGTTCGTTGGGTTTGCCTTCTTAGCGAGGGTGGTTGAGTAGGACCCTGCTGAGCTGTTGCTCATGCCTACCTGGACTGTGTTTGTTGCAGGTGCAGGTGGCCGCTCTGTTCCCGTGTTACCCCCTCGGTCGTCTCGAGGCAGCACTCCGGATCCTGACCATGTCTGAGGGTCAGGATGGGTTCGTCTGTGCGTTCGCGGAGACCCCGGTGGGTGTTGTGGTTTCTTTTGGGGACTGTGATCCCTTGTAGCTGTTGTACTAAACCCTGTTAGCTTTTTATTGCTGGTTTGTAATAAATTGTTAATAGTTGTTTAGTTAGCTTGCTTCCGCTCTTTCTCTGTGCCGTCCAGCTGTTTCCGTCAGCTGGCCGTAGTCTCAACTGTTTCCGCCAGTTGAGGCTGTCGTCGTAGGCTTTTTCCCCTCGCGGTCCCGGCCCGGGTGCGCCCTGCGGGTCGGGGCGCGACAGCTTGGTATCAGAGCATAGGTTGTAGATCCCAGGGTGTTGGATCGGGTCTCTGCGGAGACGTGCATGGGTTGGGGTAGTTCTAGAGTTAGAACATCCATGTTTGCTTGCTTTCTTCTTCCGCTGAGTGTGATTGTTTCTTCTTCCTCTTTCTGTTGTGCTGCTTTGTTTTGCGGCTTGTGACGAGTGGGACTCGTGTTTCTTTTGTTGGTGTTGGCGACGGCACGGTATGCCGGAGCTCTCAGAGAGGTGGTGTCCTACAGGTATGGTCTTGTCCACCCTGTGTCAAGGATCGTCGGAGGTAGTCCAATCCTTGAACAGTGGTTGTCGGAGGGACGTACCTTGGACAGATACCACTTGGAGAGGAGATCAAGAGACTGATCGCCGCATTCCAGGGCGACCAGCTCCTTCTGACAGCGGGACCCACACAGCAGGCTCCCTGGGAGGGAGGCCGAGGGCAGCAGTCCGAGCGTGGGCCAGCGCTGTGTTTCCACTGTCAGCAGCCAGGGCACTTCCGCAGGGACTGTCCGCGGCGGGGCTCGCAGGGTGCGGCACCGTCGGGAGGTCGAGGCGGAGAGGCCAGTGCTGGGCATGGGCAGAGTGGTGGAGCCGGGCCAGGCCGCAGCGGAGGCAGAGCCAGAGCGGATGGTGGGGGACATGTGTTTGCCCTACCCGACCGCCCTTTCGCAGACGAGATACAGCCGTCCTATCAGGAGTACCTGTCTCAGCACCCGCTCCCGCTGACCGTAGCACCACCCGCCTCCGGAGGTAACTTTTACCGCTTTGTAGCATCCTGCTAGGCGTTGTTTTCGTTTCCGAGCCCTACCTTGATCGAATCTCGAGGACGAGATTTCTTTTAAGGGTTTTAGGATGTGAGGACCTGCCCCTCTTTTTCCTTTGGATTGTTTTTGACCCAAGGGCAATTTGGGAAATTGCGCCTTGGCGGTCGTTTCACACGGGGTGTGCACACACAGGCCTTGTTTGGTGCTTGTGGTTGTTAGAAAGGTTAGGTGGACCCGAGGTTGGGGGTTCTGGACTTGGGCCTGTGTCCCAGCCCAAGTTTGTCTTTCAGGGCTCAGAAGATCGATCACCTAGGGGTGGAGATCGATCCTGTGGCTAGCAAGATCGATCCCGCATGCAAGGATGATCGATCATGCCTGTGCCTGGAAGTCTTTGTCGGTGGCTTTCGAAGGACGGCCACCGCGGTGGCCGTCGCTTCCCCTGTCAGGGAAGGGGAGACTTTTGCTCCCCTCCTTTGCCTTTCCCGCGGTTTCTCCGGCTTTCCCCGGCCTTACTGTGAGGACCTGTCCCTCTATCCTCTTGGCTTGTCGTTGACCTCAGGGGCAATTTGGGAAATTGCGCCTTGGCGGTCGTTTTCACACTGGGTGTGCACACACAGGCCTTGCTTGATGGTTGTGTTTGTTAGAAAGGTTAGGTGGACCCGAGGTTGGGGGTTCTGGACTTGGGCCTGTGTCCCAGCCCAAGTTTGCCTTTCAGGGCACAGAAGATCGATCACCTTGGGGTGAAGATCGATCCTGTGGCTAGGAGGATCGATCATGCATGCAAGGAAGATCGATCCTACCTGTGCCTGGAAGTCGTTGTCGGTGGCTTTCGAAGGACGGCCACCGCGGTGGCCGTCGCTTCCCCTGTCAGGGGGAGGGAAGACTTTCCCTCCCCTCCCCCAGCTTTTCCCCGCCTTCGCCGGCTTTCCCCCGGCCTTACCCCCTTCCCCTCCCCCTCCTTTCTTCCCTTCTTCTTCTTCTTCCCGCTAATGCTCTGCTTCTTCCCCTGTTCCGACCGCCCCTTTCTCTCCTCCGTTCTTCCTCCTCCGGCCACCTCTCCTGGAGCTTGAAGGCTCGTTGGGTTCGTGGCGAGGCGAGGAAGATCCTTAGCTAGGCTTCGTGGTTAGAAGCTGCTCTAAGGAGGTAGGGTTCTTCTTCTATGACTCCGGTTGCCGTTGGGTTTTGAAATCCGGTTTTGTTTCTTGTTAGATCTCCTTGTGGAGATTTTGGTTTCCGGTTTTGAGGCCTTGAGTAGCCTCGTGGTACTCAGATCTACCAACCCACCAAGTTTGGTGGGGTTTGGTTGTGTTTTCCGGCGGTTCTCCGGCCGGAAGAACGCCGGAACCCATCTTTGGGTGATCGATCCTTCTGGGAGGAAGGATCGGTCCTCTGGTGTGGGCTTGCTGCGCCCAGCACATGATCGATCTTCTTATGGGAGGAGATCGATCATGGGGCCTGGGTAAGCATGGTTACCCTTCGTCCCGAGAATGATCGATCTTCCTGGGAGGAAGGATCGATCTTCCCTGGTGCGACTGGAAGGGTGCCCTCTGTCACCAACGAGATCGATCTCCCTGGGAGGAATGATCGATCTTCTTTGGCTCGACAGTGAGGGAAGCTCACTGTTGCTTGGATGATCGATCCTTCCCTTGGTGAGGATCGATCCTTCAGTAGCAGAGAGGGTTTTCAAGAGTTTTGCCCGCGGGGCTTCGCATGCAAGTGACTTTTTACGGTTTTACCCTCGGGGTTTATCCTGTAATGAATTATGTATGAATGCTCATCGCTTTGTGGTTGAACTGGGAGGGTGATGCCTCCCAGGTGTGTAGAATAAATGGGCTGACGGTATGCCCTTACCGCTTTGTGGTGAACCGAGGGAGTCATGGCCCTCGGGAGTGTTTAGTATAAATGGGCCGAAGGTGTGCTCTTGCTGTGTTGTTTATTTACAGCTTTATCATATTTATCCTGCCCTGTTTTCCTGTGCATTAGTCATGCTAGAGTAGGTTGGGTGGGTGTTGACTCTGCTGCTTAGAGTACCGAGTGATGGTAGTCTTAACTTCGGTTGTTCCGCCAAGTGCGGAGATCCCGCTTGGAGAAGGGGGTTCTACTGGGTGCGTCGTGTCCACCCTGTGTCAGGGAATGTCGGAGTTGCCCGCCCCTGAGCAGTGGCGTTATCGGAGATACGCACCTAGGACAGGAACCCTTCGGGTTATTGATGGGATTGTGGGATCCTTGGCAAGCCTCGGTATTTGGCATCAGAGTGTGTCCGGTTGCTTTACCCTTGTGTGTGTGGGAGTTGTAGAGTAGGACCCTGCTGAGCTGTTGCTCATGGCTACCTGGACTGTGTTTGTTGCAGGTGCAGGTGGCCGCTCTGTCCCAGTGTTACCCCCTCGGTCGTCTCGTGGCAGCGCTCCGGATCCTGACCATGTCTGAGGGTCAGGATGGGTTCGTCTGTGCGTTCGCGGAGACCCCGGTGGGTGGTGTGGTTTCTTTCTGGGGACTGTGATCCCTTGTAGTTTGCTGTACTAAACCTTGTTAACTCTTTTATTACTGTTTTTGTAATAAATGTTAATAGCTGTTGTTTAGTAGCTTGCTTCCGCTCTTTCTCTGTGTTGTCCAGCTGTTTTCGCCAGCTGGGCCTTGGTCTCAACTGTTTCCGCCAGTTGAGGCTGTTGTAGTAGGTCTTTCCCCCCCCTCGCGCCCCCGGCCCGGTCGCGCTCTGCGGGTCGGGGCGCGACAGCTTACCCCCTTCCCCTCCCCCTCCTTTCTTCCCCTCTTCTTCTTCTTTCCCGCGAATGCTCTGCTTCTTCCCCTGTTCCGACCGCCCCTTTCTCTCCTCCGCTCTTCCTCCTCCAGCCACCTCTCCTGGAGCTTGAAGGCTCGTTGGGTTCGTGGCGAGGCGAGGAAGATCCCTGGCTAGGCTTCGTGGATCGAAGCTGCTCTGAGGAGGTAGGGATCCCACTCCAAACTCCGGCTAGCTTTGAGGGTTTAAATCTGGGTTTTGTTCTTGATAGATCTCCTTGTGGAGATGTTGGTTTCCGGTTTTGAGGCCTTAAGTAGCCTCGTGATACTCAGATCTACCAACCCACCAAGTTTGGTGAGGTTTGGTTGTGTTTTCCGGTGGTTCTCCGGCCGGAAGCACGCCGGAACCCATCTTTGGGTGATCGATCCTTCTGGGAGGAAGGATCGGTCCTCTGGTGTGGGCTTGCTGCGCCCAGCACATGATCGATCTTCTTATGGGAGGAGATCGATCATGGGGCCTGGGTTAGCAGGGATACCCTTCGTCCCGAGAAAGATCGATCCTCCTGGGAGGAAAGATCGATCTTCCTTGGTTAGACTGGAAGGGCGCCCTCTGTCTCGAGAAAGATCGATCTTCCTGGGAGGAAGGATCGATCATTTTTGTCTCGACAGTGAGGGAAGCTCACTGTTACTTAAGTGATCGATCCTTCCCTTGGTGAGGATCGATCCTTCAGTCGCAGCGAGGGTTTTCTTGGGTTTTGCCCGCGGGGCTTCGCATGTAAGCAGTTTTGACGGTTTTGCCCTTGGGGCTTCTATGTTCTACATTATTGCTTATGTTTACTGCTTTGTGGGTAACCGAGGGAGTAATGAACCCTCGGGAATGCTTAGAATAATGGGCCATGGGTTATGCCCTTTTACCGCTTTATGGTGAACCGAAGGAAGTCATGATCCTCGGGAGTGGTTAGTATAAATGGGCCGAAGGTGTGCCCTTGGTATGTTGTTTGTTACTGCTTTACTTATTCTTATCCTGCCTTGCTTCCTGAGCATTAGACATGCTAGGTTAGACTGGGTGGGGTTGACCCGTGGACTCCGGTGATCAATGACTAAGTGGTTGACGCCGTTACCCCGGTAAGGGTGTCCTACAAATATCGTCCGGTCCACCCTGTGTCAAGGACCGTCGGAGGTAGCCCAGTCATTGAGCAGTGGCTATCGGAGGGACGTAGGTTGGACAGGAACCCTGGGGGGGGGGGGGAGGACATCGATGGGATCGATGGACTCCCTGGCTAGGCTTAGTCTTGGGTCAGGAGTTAGGGGTCCTGTTGGCTCTGTGGCTTGGAGTACTGAGAGATGGTAGTCATAACCTCGGTCGTTCCGCCAAGTGTGGAGATCCCGCTTGGGGAAGGGTGTCCTACCAGTAGCGTCATGTCCACCCTGGGTCAGGGATTGTCGGAGTTGTCCACCCCTGAGCAGTGGTTGTCGGAGGGGCGTACTTGGGACAGGAATCCTTCGGGTTAGTGATGGGATTTATGGGATCCTTGGCAAGCCTCGGTACTTGGCCTCAGGGTTGGTTCGTTGGGTTTGCTTTCTTAGCGAGGGTGGTTGAGTAGGGCCCTGCTGAGCTGTTGCTCATGCCTACCTGGACTGTGTTTGTTGCAGGTGCAGGTGGCCGCTCTGTTCCCGTGTTACCCCCTCGGTCGTCTCGAGGCAGCGCTCCGGATCCTGACCATGTCTGAGGGTCAAGATGGGTTCGTCTGTGCGTTCGCGGAGACCCCGGTGGGTGTTGTGGTTTCTTTTGGGGACTGTGATCCCTTGTAGCTGTTGTACTAAACCATGTTAGCTTTTTATTGCTGGTTTGTAATAAATTGTTAATAGTTGTTTAGTTAGCTTGCTTCCGCTCTTTCTCTGTGCCGTCCAGCTGGCCGTAGCCTCAACTGTTTCCGCCAGTTGAGGCTGTCGTCGTAGACTTTTTCCCCTCGCGGTCCCGGCCCGGGTGCGCCCTGCGGGTCGGGGCGCGACAATAAAAGAGTGATTCCGTGCCTGGGGCATCACACCAAATCGGAAGAAACCCTGAACAGCTCTACAGATATCACCCCCCACAACATTCCAAAAATCCATGTAGAAATCTGCAGGGATATCGTATGGCCGAGGACAAGTATTTCTCTCCATAGCAAAAATTGTATGCTTGATTTTCAAATCAAAAACATCAATTGTCAATCCTCCACATAAATCCTCAGACAGAGCCGATGACTGGCAAAAATGAATCATCAAAATACCCATCATCCTCTCAAAGAGAACCAAAATAATTCCTTATCTCAGCACACTGATGAAAATGGCCTCCTCCGAGATATATAGTTCCTTGATGCAAACTGACGAAGCCAAAGGTCAAGTTTGTCTCCTCTATCTCAATGAATCAGGAGAAGCGTACACTCTACCCTTCAACTAATTTCAACCGAGCTATAAATCACAAGCAATAATAGTCCTCTCCGGACAGCTAACCCATAAAACCATGTCCTTCCAAACCTAATCTAATTGGATCCCCAAAGCGGATCCCACCGGTGGGGGATCAAGATCCGAAAAAAGCGGGTTAGTGGATGGGCCCGACAGCGATCCCAACCAGCCATCAAATGAGACGTTTGATGCCGACCACCCGACCCACGTCCCCCCCCGCCACGTTTCCCCTTCCGTACCACGCTTGCTTGCGCTCCCAGCCAAACCCACTCCCCACCACCATTCCCACCCCGCGCCCCGCCCCCCCCCCCCCCCTCCTACCAAAACTACCTTTATACCCTCCCATTACTACTAGAACTCAAGAAGCGACGAAGAATCGTTTCCCCTAGTCGTTGTCGTCGCGAGCGTCGGACACCGGAGGGGCTCCGTAGACACGTGGTGGTTGGCCGCACGGCGCGGCCAACTCCTGCCCGACGCATCACATCGACGTCAAATCAACGGCCATTAATAAATAGGGGCACGGATTTCAAAGTGATGGCATGGAGATCTTGGTGGTGATATCACCATTCACCACCACCTCCATTTGTTTTTTCTATCTCTTTTTTGGCAAAGGGGACTGATGGGACTCTTATGTCAGTGTACGAATGGTATATATAATATATTAATCACCTGGAGTTTTTAAAATATTTATCTATTTAGGTTTTAATTTTTGTCCCTTTTTGTATTTATTAAGCGTGGGAATGCTACTATAAAGGGTAACAAAATCACGGGTCTTTTCATGTGGCACTGTTATATTAGATTAATGTTATTTTGGGTAAGTTCTGGATTCGCTCCTCTGCTCTGATTTGTATTCTTCATTTATTCCCATGTGGGTTCCCACCTTGACGTTCTTTCCTCTTGGAAGTTTAGATCGGCAATTCATCGGCAAAAGATCGGCCGGCTTCGATTTTTTTGTTGGTTAAAAATCGAGATTAATCCGAAAGATTGAAATGACAGTGGTTTCATTTAAAAAGCATTTTATCTCTCAAACAATAATAAAAAAAAAATTAAATATTTGACGGAAGGTGTCTGCTCCAACTTAATTAACTAAGTGATAATCAAGTTTAGGAGGGTCCTACCTATCTAATCAAGTGAGGTTACTTGAAAAAAAATTGGTACGATTTATTTAAGAAAATTTGATTTCATTTAAGGGGGATATAATATATCCGTATTTATAAGATGTTGAGATGTGGAGTATGATTTTACACTTATATCGGGGTATGTTGCGTGGATCGTGGATCTGACCAAGCGAGTATAATTTATTAACATGAGTATTTATATATTTATTTTTTACTTTGTGTACCAAAAAGCCACTCTAATTTAAGATATGAGAGGGTTAGGTAAGTGCCATCATTGTAACGGGGCTAAGAAGGTTATCTTCATTTTATTTCTTTTTTTTTTACCAAACATTAAAATAATTATTACGGGGTTTACTACTATTTCACCTATTATATTCCTCTCTATTTTTTCTTATCTCCATTTCTTATCCTAACTTTATCTAATCCCAACCCTATATTCTCCTTAACCCTAACCCTAATCCTGACCCTAAACCTTAAACCCTGAACCAAACGGAGGCAATGTCGCTTTTGTCTTTGAGAGGGTCAAAAACATAACATCAAAACACTGATTGATTGTGTGCTTGTTTTAAAGAGTGGAGAAAATTCTAGATAGACAACTTGGATGGAAAGCAACATGATAATTAGAATGAGTGTTTTTTTTTTTTTTTGGCGGCGGCGGCGGGTTCTCATAAGCTTTCTGCTGCATATGTTCCTTGCATGTGAAATCATGTGGAGAAGGAGCTGGGATTTCGTGATGATCGCTGGAACATACTAGCTATATATATATATAGCTAGCTAGCCTTTAGAACATATATGGAATGGCCACCAACTTTTTTCCACTAAGAAAGAACCCACCAAACAAACATTGCATTGCAATGTTGCTTCTCCGATTGAATGCGTGATCTCTCCACCATTTGGTCAGGTGGTTCTGATAATGTGTCCCAAATTAAGGACCACCATTTGGTCAGGTGGTCCAATTTGACTCCCCATGCAGTAGACTTGATCATGCGAAAAACATGTCATTTCTACATTAATGACCCTATTTTGTTTATCTCATGCATCCATCAATCAATCATGTATAATGCATGTGTTTATGAATGCATGTATAACAAAATAGCTTTTTACTGACATCCTAGAATTCTCATTCTTTGTTATACATACCATTTTAGTGGAATTATTGGAAGATCGCAACTCTAAGTTGGGATTTGTCAACAAATATAGTTGTTTAATTTCTTCTTCAAAGTATGCCTTCGGGGGAAAGATAATTAGCTTTATCTTGCACCAAATTCATGTTTAAATCATCAGATATGCCAATGTCACCTACCACAAGTTCTGCTACGCTTGTTATTGGCTTATTAAGATGTTGCATGACATACTTTTTTTTTTCTTTTTTTCATTAGGTAAGCCCGTAGACTAAGCTACACTCCAAATCCCCTACCTGCAGGGTCAAAAGAACCCCCATGATAGGCTCCCAGATCCAACCAGATTGAGATTGCCAACACAATCGGGCAACCTCATCTGCTCTACAAATACTCTCCGTACGTACATGTATTATCAACATTGACTCGGCTAAATCATTAAATGACGGACACGTAAGCAAAATGCAATGACTAAATGGACGATAATTATATAATCTTATCGACCAGATGAAACCTATCGACCAAATGAACGATGGAATCTATCGACCAAATGGACGATAAAATATCGACCAAATGAACGATAGAATCTATCGACCAAATGGACGATAGAATTTTAACCAAATGGACGATATCGTCCATATGGCACCATCATTTAAAGAACTATGGACGATAATCGCCCAAAAGTCACAATTGGACACGTTACCCAATATCATCGTCCAAAAGCAATTAACACGTGTGCCAAATATGGTTAAAAAAACACATGCATGTATGACGTGGACAAGAAACGATAAGTAAGTCAGCGTAATCGTGACGTATGCAACGAACGAGCATCGACCACGTGTACTCTTCAAACCAGACACAAACGTGGGAGAAGCTGTTACGGAGCAGTTCGCACACGATCTCCCCCTTCCACGCCATCAACCCTCAAGGCGGGAGCAGTTATTCAGTTCCTTAGTATAAATAGCTTCTCTTCTCCACTGTAATCCCCCCGACAACTTGTAACCTGCTCTTAAGCATGGCTTTCGTTTCTTATGTACATGTAAGTTGATTAATAAAGCTTTCAGTTTGATTAATGGGGTCTTTTACTGCTTTCTTAGCATAATCTCGATAATGTAGTCGTTTTAATCGTCTTCTCCTCTTTTGTTTCTGTTTTATAGTTCTAGATTAATGGGTTTCTTTCCGTTTCCGCTTTCTGTCCATTTCAGTTTTATAGTTTAATTAAGTTAAATTAGTTTACCGTTTATTGTTTATTTTCATTATGATCATAGGAATATTGTAAGATTAATTTAGGTTTTATCAGTCTTCTTTTACACTTTCTGTTCTTTAAGATTTCTTTACTGTTTTCCATTAGAATAAGTTACTGCTTTTTAGATTAAGTTAATTAAATAGGTTTAATTGCATTTTCTAGATTTAGTAATTTAAGTTGATCTTTATGCTTTATTTAATTCCGTAATCTTAGACAATTTAAAGCTTTTCTTAGATTAATCTTGAAAATTAGATTATTTAATTAGGTCTAATCTAGATTTCCATATTACTTGACATCTCTGGTTCGTTAATTCGAAAGAGCAGAACTCAACTACAATTATCTGATATTTAAGTGTGGAATAGGATTTTGACTTTGACTATTTGACCGGTCAACGGTCGGATTTCCTCTCTAACAAATACAAACGGATTTAGTCACGCATGAAAACAAACCTTATTAAATGTTTTTTATTCGAGTACTTTATCTCTTTACTAACATATATGGATCGTCGCGTCATAATAGAGTTTCCCACACATAGTCATGCAACAGAGTCTAATTAATCTATAATGGTTATATATAAAGGTGTACATCATTTGGTGATAGAATGTTTGAAATGATGAGGGTGGCCATTTACATAGTGATATGACATTTGTTGTAGACATGATGACTAGTTGATAGATATATATATATAAATGACCCCTGAGATAATAAACATTACTACAATAAATAAGTTACTATTTCTAGAAGAATCCACCATAGCTTCTGATTTCTGAATTCTGAAGAACATAAATAGAGTCAATCGACTCTTAATTTCATGGCATGTTTCATCAAATGATCAAATCTTTCAAATTTCGTATCCTCTTTGAGAAGATTGATGGTCGAATATTGTCTAGCAACAATCAATCGATTTAGAGGATGCTATATATACATTATGCATATAAGGGAGAAGAGTCATGCACCTCTTTCTCGCTGAAAGTATACTACATTCTGCAACATTGTGATTTGTGATCTTTGGGAGTGCCGAAACAAAGGAGATAAACAAAACTTAATACGTGCAGTGCATGCACCAAAATATATAGGCAAAAAGGTTTTGTTGCCTAGATTAGCTAGCTAGTATGGCAATTGGCAAGTTCAACATTTCCTTTAGGACTTGTAAGTTTTATTGCTAACCGGCCGGGGAAAAAAACCCCCGATTTGATACATATTTGATATTTAATATTTGAGTGAAATCGCATGTCTTATATGAAATACTCTGGAACTTAATTACATAAAAGTTAAGGTACCAAGGTTCACATACATGCATTTTAGAATCATTCTATCCAAGCAAAATGATGGTCTCCATAACATTTGTTCAGCGATAAAATGCAAGTATATATATACACGCATATACAGTGTAGCTTAATTATTTACATGTAATGTCCTATATGAAGTTGTTAAAGGGAGAACCAACTAAACCAGGTGACCAATAAAGAAACAAATCCGATGCTTACAATGTGCATGCCTTGTATATATATATATCCTTGGAGAACAGAACTAAATGAGCTAAACTTTCTGAAATATTTAGCAAATGATGGATCTTCCATTGAAGCTATAGCAAATTAATGACACATGATACCTTAAGAATATGATATCCTAAAATTGATGTCCATGTCCTGATGTCCTATATATGAGTGATCTCTATATGTTTCAAATTAATTTTAAAAGGATCTGGCACCACTGCTCATGACATCTGCTAAAATGTCAATAAGCTAGAAATGGCAGGAAAACTACATTACACAAGGATTAATCTATGTGACCTAGTATCTCTAGGCAAAAAAATACCTATGTTTTTGTCCTCTGATCTGCATGGAATTAATGCAAAACTAAAATAAATGTCTACAAAGCTATAACAAACTTGGCACTTTCTAGATAATATACACTGGGAATTCCCATACACATTACCATGCCCAACATGGTCTGCACAAAGTTCACTGTTTCAGCACAATCTTGAAACACCTCTAATGAGAGAAGAGTACCATATATGATATGATATGATATATAGCCATGAGCACAAACAAAATCATCATTAAAGCTTAAAGAGAAACCAGCATTACAGGTACCAAAAAGGCAGCAAGATAATAACTCTGGAGAGATGTCAATTAAGGAGACCAAAAGGGAAGGAAAGAAGTGGAAATCTCTGAAAAGCTGAACTCATCTGAACCTAAATCACTATAGCAACTGCAAGTGATGAATGTGCAGTGAGAGAAGCAACATGAGTTATTACTGCAACTCAGTCCACATAAGGCACAAAGAGCCCTCAAAACTACCAGTCCAATATTAAAGACACTACTCCTCTTAAAAGAAAGAATACTTCAAACTCAAAGTTGTAACACATCCTGATCTTTTAGCACACTATATATATATAAAGAAAGCATTAAAACACCACACAGTGTAAAGAAAACTAATGATAAGATCACAAATCTCATCCAAAATAAAGCATGATATACAGTCGAAGTCCCAGATTAATAATGCCGGATCGACCACCCATAGCTATAGCATCCCTAGCTACTAATTAGAACTATCAACACTCTTTTGCACACATGAAACGACATACAAACTAAACTTTAATATCTCAGCTCAGCTAGAAATTATACTAGTAGGTAGAGCGATCGGGAAGAAGAGTAGAGAGTAGCTAATGAAGCACTGACAGTGGTATCAGAGCTCCGGGGTGGGAGTCGGCCACCGCCATGATGACATCGTCGCCTCCGCCGACATTTCCATGCTCTCCTCCTCGAAACATCATCATATGCTCTTGATGGTAATGTGGATGCATGCTGTCGACGGAATTCAGGTCGGCGATGGCCATAGTCTGCGCCGGCATGTTGTTGTTATCCGGCAATGCCTGCGTCCCCGTGGGCGGCAGCTGGGTGGGCCGCTTGCGCTTCTTCTTCTCGTAGGCGATGCCGCGGGCCTTGGCCTGCGCGTCGCGGACCTCGCGGAGGTAGAGCCGGACGGCGCGCGCGCCGAAGGGGTTGGCCTCCGGCTGCCCCCCGTTCTCCTCGAACGCGGCGCGGAGGCGGCCCACGAGCGCGTCGAGGCTGCCCCAGGCCTGCCGGAGCGGGCACGGGCACGGCGCCGGAGGGTGGGGGTGACCGAAGAAGGGGCACCCGGGGGTGTGCACCTTGGTCTTCCCGAATTGGTCCAGGTAGCGGAGGAACTCCAGGACGTGGGCGCCGCTGCATCGGGAGAGGGCCAGCGGGGGCCGGTGGTTGCGGAGGTACTGGCCGAAGGTGTTCCAGTCCCGGCGCTTCTGTGACTCGTAGCGGCTCGGACGGACCCCATCCCCGCCGCCGCCTCCTCCTCCGAGATCGGCGTTTGGCGCTCCGTTGCTATTCATCATCATTAGAACTAGCAGTGCAGTTTATAGGGTTTTTATTTATAGAGACATGCAGAGGTCAAGATCGAGTAGTAGATGAAGTAGTAAACAAGTGATTTATGAGAGAAGACAAGGGTTTAGGAAATTACAAGGTATATATATATATAAAGGGCTTTTTCATTGATAATTTTAGATCAGAAAGAAGCAGGGAGCAGCAACCTCGGAGAGGAGGATAATCGATCGAGAGAAGAAGATCTAGTAGCTAGGCCATGCATCAAAGGAGGAGGATCAGGTGATCAAGTGAAGTGAGACGGCCAAATGAGGTGAGATGATGAGCTGCGCTGCTTTTTTTTTTTTTGAGGAGGAGGCCTACAAGTAGTGTAGGAAGTGGGATATTATATATATATATATATATATATATATATATATATATATATATATATATATAGAGAGAGAGAGAGAGAGAGAGAGAGAGGGGGGGAATGGAGAAAGGTGGCTATGAATAACTAAGCTGAGCTAGCTAGCTAGCTAGCTGGATTATATTAGAGAGGAGATGAGAGAAGATCTAAAGAAAGATCATTGCCAAGATGTAGTCTTGTAGAGAGAGAGAGAGAGAGAGAGAGAGAGAGATGAGTGGAACCCACAACGTAGACAATCCGGACCCCGTGGGTGATTCACTTGTAGCGTCCACAAAACGTCACCTCAATGCGGCAATCGCGCCAATTCCTCGGCCCCAGATTTTTTAGAATTCCTCGGCGGCATTGCTCCGAGTCACTCCGACAAGATCTTTACCCTCTCGTTTATCTCCTCCAATACCGTATACGATCTTGTATCACTTCGATCGTTTAACTCTTTTAATTCACTTTTTAGCTAATTACATGTATAGAAAGATTCATATTTAAATCTAGTTTAATTTTGATTTTTCATCTTAGGGCAGCGGAGCTGGTTTGCATTCTCGTTACGGATACGTGTCCTTTTGGTAAGGAATTCTTGTTTTATAAATAAGAATTTTAGTTGTAGATGCTATCTTTCGTAATAAATACGCGGTACGATCCAAAGTTGTAAAATTAAAAAAAAAAATCAAAATAAAATAGATTTAATATGTTAATTTTTGTGTTAAATTGTATATCACCCTACAATTCCAACAATATCATAAAAACATATACCTATGAAAACATCAAAGACATTTCACAACTCATGGTATGGTTGATCTTATATTTTCATAAATATATTTACCTTATAAGATTCAAGGACAGTTATTTTCTTTGTCTTGCTGTCATCTTTTGTCTTATGTGGAATCCTAGATGGCATCCTATGTGGAGCTCTGAGTGGTTGGTTAGGGAGTAGTGGATGGTTAGGGGTAGTGGGTGGGTGATTATCGTGCCAAGTGGCACGGGTTCCCACTAGTATATTTATATAGATATTAGGATGTAATGTAAAATCTTCTATGTTCTTGGAATGTTGAGTTTGCTTGGTCTGATTATCTAAGACTGTTGTTGGGTCGACTGTATTGCGCCGCGCAAAGCTATATAGGGTTTGCGAGTGGCTGTTATTGTAATCTATAATGGGCATCTTAATTTACCTTTGAAGATAGCGAAAAACCTCTATCGACTTAGTCCTATTATGTGTAAATCAACAGAACAAAACCTCATTTTCATGTGTTTTTCTTGCCCTGTAGGTCCTAGCAGGGGATACATCATGACCTTAGTCTTTTTTTTAAAAACCACTTACTATAGGAAAAAAGTCTCAAAATAGCCTTGATTTCTAGCTTATTCTAACAACAAAGATGATTTACTTTGTTGAGTTCTTACATCGTTTCTTTTTTCTCTCAAAGAAAGCACTTACAATAGTTTCTCTCATGGCTGCAAGCCAGCGACAGTGTGGCATTCAATTCTCTTGGACTCTTTTTGGTAGAGATCGAATGCTTTGGGACTTGAATGGGTGATATTGTACAAAGACTTGAAAGGGGCTGGTCACAGAATTTAGTACTTTTTCTGTACTCATTTGACCAGGAGAGTTACTGCTCTTGAGAGACACGGGAGGATTTTAAGGGCACAGTATACCATAATGAAGCCCTGAAATATAACAGCTTTGAGTACACTGATCATATGTCTCATGCAGCTGGTACACCAGGTCTATAAGCTTTTGACAGTTCATGGAGCACTGGTGTTGGATTTTGTTGCTAAAAGATTATCAGCATGCAAATGCTTCCATGTCGCATATTTCCTGATCTAATGTATTGATGTTGATACATCTCTCTAAAATCTTAGCTTTCTCATATATGTATATATTTTTCTCAAGCTACTGTTCATAGAAATATCCATGGAAATAATTTTTAGGGGTAAAGTACACTTTAATATCCTATATTTTGGAAAATATTCTGTTTAGATCCTATATTTTAAAATTGTTCAGTTTAAACCATAACTTTTCAAACGTTTGATTTGAATCCAAGCGCCCAACGGCGTTACTTGGCCTGACGATAAACCGGTCGAGTGCATTGTTGTTTACCCAATTTCCCTCCAAATCACCTTGTTAGTTATCAATAGGGGCTTAGGGTTCCCGATTTGGACGAAGAAAAAGATGAAAACCTAGTATTTTGAGTTAGATGGCGGTTGTACACGTGGAGGGAAAGCTTCTAAACCGGAGTCCATGGCCGGAGAACGAGCAAAACCTGTCACGTGATCTCAGGTGACCGGTTTGCTATCAATACCTTCTGACGGTGTCGCAATGAGGGTTCAAAATCAAACGGTTTTGAAAAATTAGGATCTAAATTGAACAACTTTAAAAATACAGGAATAAACTCAACATTTTTCAAAATACACGGTATTAAAGTGTAATTTACCCTAAATTTTAGGGATTGTATGGCCCTCTTCGTCCTCTTTGATCGCCCTCTTCCTTTTGGGAAATTCCTCCATGGCGGGGCATGAACCACCAAGTGTCGCGATAAAAACCCGAACCCCTAATGATAACGGCGGCTAAGAGTTGGAGGGAAATAAGTCATGTGATATCACATTACCCATTTACCGTCAACCCATGTGATGGCATTGGCGTCTAAGTCTTGTATGAAACGAATGTCAAATGTCAAATCTTATTTAAAAGTTTTGAAACTACGTGACTTTTTTTTTTTTGATGAGTTGAGCCTGAAACGGCTAGTGGACTACAAAACATGATCCAGCGCCGGTCGACCGTCCTCCGGGTGCCAAACAAACTGACAGAACTGGTTGAGTGCATAGCAGTAGTCGTCGACCGCTTATATAGGGAGAGTCGAATAGGTTTTGAGATTGGCAGTGAAAGTGGAGAGAGGAAATCAACTTGATTTCCAATCGAGAAAGGGACAGGGCAACCTCGGGACGAAGACCCTCGAGAGCAAATAATAAAGTCAAGGGTAGAAAGGGGAAAAGTCACACTCCGGAGGAACGACACGATCGGGCTATATCATCAACAATAATATTCTCCTCCCTGAGTATCGTCCAAGATAGGATTGTAAACTACATGACTTTAAAAACTTAAATCATACCACATGGCTTAAAACTTTAATTTACCCTTTAAATAACTCTAATCGCTTATCCATTTTCTCTTCTTCAACTCCCTCTCCATTTTACCAATTTTTAATAGAAACTTAGCATTTGAGAAATATAATTGTAGGGAGAAATGTGTAATAAAAAAAATTTGAGTGCGAATTGACCCTAATTTTTAACTTTCATTACAGAGATGAATGCATTTAACCAAAAGAGTTCAAGAAATAGTCAGGTGAGATGGGTGGGTCAGTCCTTTCTCCCACAGTGGGGAAATATAAAGCTGGCCCTTCATAGTGATACCATGACAGCCTTTAAACCCCAGAATTTTCTCAGCCATCCTATATGCTAAAATTAGAAGAGTTAGTGGTGCAAATCTAGGTCTAAAGAAGAGATGATGGTTTGAGGGGTGATATAAAGGGTTGAAAGGTTGAGGAAAAAGAGGTCAGGGTTTTGATCAATCATGTCATGGTGTCATGTCTATGAACTTTTATTTTTTCTCCTTACTCTAAAGTGGCAATCCCAAGATATCGATTTTAACTGATGCTTGAAACCCTGCCAAAGTTGACTAGTCTTTAAACACTGTTGAGTGTGATGGGTTCTTGATGATCACTAAATGATTGGAGAGAAGGTGGTTGTGTGATTATAATGGTCCATGCATATATGATAGATGGGTCTCTCTTTCTCTCCCTTGCTTGTAGCAGGCAAATGCATAGAAACTGTTTCGAGGTATTTTATCCAATTTTGGGACACTTTTGATGTTCTACAAGAGATTTAAAACATAGAGACATAAATCCATAACTCAACAGTGGTCTTCATCATATCTATGCAGTTGCTGGCCCTTTCCAGGGATCTGTTCCACTTTTGGCCAAAAGATTGCCAATCTTGGACTGAAACCACCACATAGGAACACTGGGAACCTGATTCTTTATGTTGTTCAGGGTATTGAAAGGTACCTATAAGAAGGGAATTATGTGATACCAACAGGAATTGCCCGTGACTTCCACAATTTGACTGAGATAAGTTGCAACCAAGTTTGATCTTGTAGAGATACAAAGTATATAGAATTTCAGTTTGCATCTACCTAACCTGGGCCAAAATCAACCAAATTCTGCATCTTTTGCAGAAATTACAACAATGCCGATACAAAATCACACTCCGAATCCAGCAAATTGAACCAGGAACCCCATTTGATATTTTTCCCCTCAAACTCTAAACACACAATCCCCTAAAACCATGCCAGTGAATGGCATGACAATCCATGCCTGAGGATGTTTCACTAAAACATGTACAAAACCAAGTGGTGGTCAAACGAAAAAACCAACGATACTTTGACGCTACAAAAGATTGATGCTATAAGATGCTTACTGAGAAGGTAAGCCCAAAGTTCTTGCTATCTCATTTTCCTTTGCCCTTGCATTCTAGTCCCACTACTTGTTTATACCATGTACAAGGTTTCGCAGTTCCTCAAATGCATGCATCGTGTCAGCGTCGAATCCTCCAGCAAACTGCAATTCAAAAGTAAAGAATCCTCCTTGAGATGTATGAAACGCCACTTATGCAACCAGAACTCAGCCACATCCTATGAGTAAATTAAGGAAACAATCTTAAGCAATAAATCTTCTACCTGGTGAATTCTGAAAGCAAATCGTACTCCCTGAAGAAGCATATACTCCAGAGCAGGGTCCTTGTCTGATGCTCCCCTAGCTTGGAGCTCCATTGCAACTCTTTTCATGTATTTCTTCGCCAGCTTTACAGAGGCAATCTTTATCTGAATCCAAATGTTGCATTAAGACAGTTATATCCATGATTAATAAAAGGGTATACAACCAAATTTATCAAATGTATCGGATATAACAAGTAGAATAACCGACATGACATACCTATTTTAGCCTTCTGGTTCATCTAAGATTAAAAAAAAAGCAGACCTGACTTTTTATTGCTATCACGAAATTCTACAACTCAAACCCCCAGCTTCACTACTTGTGAATTAGGTTGAACCGATAGGCATCAAATAGGAAAGAAATGCAAGGAAAGCTAACCATAATCAATTTAAACAAAAAAGGCACTATGGAAATTCTCTCTAGCACTTATTTAGCAGCTGGAAAATGTAACAACGCAGCAACTCCAATCATTCTTTCAACTTTGTTTGGGCAGAGGCCTCGTGACCGTACATATACATCTTCACTCTCCGGATATCACAGAGCTCCAAGAAACCGCCTTAATTTATACAAGGAACTTGTCCAAGTTGTACATCAACAAGTATTAGAGTGGATATCGAGCAACAAGAATGCCCACCTTTTCCTTTCCAAGTCGCACACAAATACAAGCTAACACCTGTAAATCGTAAGCTCTAAAGCATGGCTCGTATCCAAATCAAATGAATTGTGAACAAGTTGCCGAGAGAGGTATTTAATATAAGAATTGACTTGACAACAAACACTTAAAGGACAAATATACGAAGCTTAAAGCGAATTTTGCCTGCACATGTGAGGACCTGTACCTCTATACCTGGTTCGACCGCGTGGGTTCGGTTGGTTTTGTTCCGCGTCGGGTGCGATGGGAAGTTTTTAGACCCCCCAACAAAATTGCTCCTTATTGGTCGGTTTCACACCCGCGTAGTGCACACACGATCTAATGAGTGATGAATGTGTTTGTTAGAACCCTACGCGAGCATGGCATTGGAACATCCCAGCTCGAGCGCGAAAGTTTGTCTTTAGGACAACTTTCAGCCATGGAACGATCGATCATGTTGAGGTGTGGAGCCTGATTCTTCTCCTTGTCTTGATTTAGACGCGGACCCCAACTATGACGCACTACGCAGAGCTGACGGGATCCGGGGCAACGTCCCGGCGAGGATCGATCGGCGGGGGTTTCCGGGGGCAGCGCCCCCAGAACAAAAACGGATTTGAGATCTACTTGATAGGGGTAGTTTATGTAATTTTTCCTATACCCTATGTGCCGAAACCCTAGGATATGAGGGTTTATATGGGCGGCCGTCATTGTATCTTGTAATGGACTTCTTTGCCTTTATGATAGTGAAACTTCAACGACTCCATGGATGTAGCCTTGTTCTATGGTGAACCACGTAAATCTGTGTCTTTGTTTTTCGGTTTCTTTGCTTCTAGTTCCTAGAAAATCCTAACATATCAACCCCTTGAGCGATTGATCAACCCCTTGAACGATCGATCAACCCCTAGTGGCGACATGGGGGAGGCCATCTACGTCGGTTTAGACCGGATTAAAGAGGGATCAAGGGCGGATCAACAAGCTAAGGTAGGTGTTCTTGACCTAAACTTAAGTTTAGGTGAAATTAAGGTTTTGAACCGTTAATTCTTAGATTTCTTCGTGTTAGATAATGCTTCTAGGCTTGTTGAATAACTGATTGGAGTTTGGTGTGATTTGATTTAGATTTAAGCCGGATTTATGCAAGTTTTTCTCAAATTTCTATCAAAACTCTGTTTTCATCCCGACTGAGTTGTCCAAGCTCAGATCTTGACTCGTACATGCATGATATCGTCTGATCATCAATATGAGAGTTTTAGATCCTCAAATCTACTTTCAATTGTTGTTGGTTTCATAATTTTTGAATTTATAGACGAATTATAACGAATTTTCTTCAGAACTGTTGCGAAACAGAATTTGTGCAATTAGTTAGTTAATTAAGTACAAATTAGACATTAAATCGATCCAATTCTTAGATACGACGTTCCCAACATATAATTCTACATCTAACCTTGCTTGATCTTGAGCTTTACCTTGATTAGACGCCGATTGATCGAAATTTCATCGCCTCTAACATGTAGGTTACTGTAGCAATCCGAAAATAAGAAATTTCTTGGATTTTCGTTATTCATTCATGTTTAATTCTTCGTGAATCATAAAATTGAAGCTCCTAGTGACATTTAGGATATGCATGTTCAATTTAGTAGGTTTTTGACGATTTAATCATTGGATTTCAGCACATCTAGTTAGCTACTAAACTTGTTGTGTAATTAGCAATTAATTTGCAAAGCATGCTTTACCCATATATATGTATTACATATATGTAACAAAGTATACTTGTATTGAATTGGAGGTTCTGGCTTCGATTCGAGGTTTTCGCCAAATCGCCAAAAACATTTCTTCCCTTCGTTTGATTGGATTTCAAATTTGTGATTTCAATCATGCAACTTTAAATTCAAATGATAGCATGCTATATATATAAATAAAGCCTGCTTTGAAAATTAAGTGTCAATTGTACAACAAGATTAGTAGCTAACTAAATGTGTCGAAATCCAATGATTAAATCGTCAAAAATCTACTAAATTGAATATACAGATCGTAGATGTCAGTAGGAGCTTCAATTCTATGATTCACGAAGAATGAAACATGAATGAATGAAAATCCAAGAAATTTCTTATTTTCATATTGCAACAGTATCCTACATGTTAGAGGCGATAAAATTTCGATCAATCGACATCTTATCGAGGTAAAACTCAAGATCAAGCAAGGTCAAATATAAAATTATATGTTATCGTATCCAAGAATTGAATCGATTTGATGTCTAATTTCTACTTAATTAACTAACTAATACCACAATTTCTATTTCAAAACAGTTCCGAAGAAAATTCGTTATAATTTGTATATAAACTCAAAAATTATGAAACCAACAGCAATTGAAAGTAGATTCGAGGATCTACAACTCTCATATTGATGATCAGACGAGATCATGCATGTACGAGTCAACATCTAAGCTTGAAAAGCTCAGTTCGGATGAAAACAAAGTTTCAATAGAAATCCGAGAAAAACTTACATAAATCCGACTTAAATCCAAATCAAATCACACCAAACTTCAATAAGTTATTCAACAAGCTAGAAGCATCATCTAACACAAAGGAATCCAAGATTTAACGGTTCAAAACCTTAATTTAACCTAAACTTAAGTTTAGGTTAAGAACACCTACCTTAGCTTGTTAATCCACCCTTAATCCCTCTTTAATCCGGTCTAAACCGACGTAGATGGCCTCCCCCACGTCACCGCCTCTAGCCCGCCGGAGAGCAGCCAGGAGTCCACCGTCGGGAGAGGAGGAGAACAGAAGAGAAAAAGAGGAAACATGGGCAAAGAAGTCGGGCTAGATACTTAACATCTCAACTCGTGTCCGATCGATCGCTCAATCGCACAAGGCTGACTCGACACTTGCCCTCGAGTCCGATCGATCTCTCCAGTCTTAAAGACAAGCTTTCACCCCCAAACTCGGATCTTCCAATACCAAGCTCACCTAAAGTTCTAACAAGCACATTTATCACTCATTAGATCATGTGTGCACTACGCGGACATGAAACCGATCAAATTGCCTTTGCTATCCAAAAACAACAATGCGATCACCTGATCACACCCGACATGGAACAAAACCAACCAAACCCACGGGTCCAACCCACGCGGTCGAACCATGCATAAAGGTACATGCCTTCACAACCTATCACCATCGCTATGAAAGGAATTTTGGGCTTGAAATTTGATAAGAATAGGGTCGAAAATAACAAATAAAAACAAACACACATGCACAAAACAATAAGGGTTAGCAAGCTCGCAACCACACAAGGCACCGGGCACCAACGCCAGCAACGACCACATAACACAGGAAATACGCCTCAAGGTGAGAACCACTTGAGTCACTCCGCACATGCGCTCCCACCCAACGCTCTCAAGGCACCCTCTCAACACCTCTGCACCTCATGGAACTAACACTGACAAAACCATCCTATCTCTCGAAATTGGTCTCTCCTGCCAATCATATGAACTGACTGCCCTCTTGCGTAATGAATCTGGTCTAATTTTGAATCATCGCCTTTGTCGATGCCGGATGAAACTGAACGACGCCTCCTCGACACCTCTACTGTTAAAACTAACTGGATCTTTGCGTCGTATCATCCGGAAGGACACTCTATCACCAACAGTGTCTGCAACGATCATTGCTTTTGAGTTGTGCAACTCTTCTGCTTGCCCTGAGCTGTCAGAAGTCTCTGTCTGATCTGCATAACCCTCCTGAAGACCGTATGAGATGATAGGCGATGTCTCGGCAACCTATGTTGAACAATTGAAAGAACGGCACGAACTACCGTACTACACCTCGAATGACACCGCATTCTGGACTGATGATTGCTGAAGTAGGTAAACTCTATCAAAGGGACGTACTCCTCCCAACTGCCTCCTGTATCGATGACATGTGTCCTCACATCCTCCAAGATCTGAATCGTCCTCTGCAATCTGGTAATGACGTCCTCCATGATGTGCTTCTACTTCTACTCTACCACTGGAAGGGGTCTGCTGCCCGCTGATGCCCCGCCTCCACCTCCTGATAGGTGAAGTAGTGAGGATGAACTTTGCGTCTCGTGCCAACAACACTGATAACGGTCACGATACACCACCATTCCTCCGGGGTAGCCAACAAGGGGAAGGAGTGGAACACTTGAACGATGTCATCGCACAACTATGGAACTGCTGCTCGACCTCTGAAGCACAATCCACTATTTGCCGTTGTTGTCTGGCTCTCATCCCACACGATGGGGACTATTCTGGGCACGGACCTATGTAAGCATCACGTCGTCGCTTCATATCGTCATCACTCTGCACTGAAATGTGGACATCCTCTGATTAGTAAGGAAGACCGTCTGAGTTGAATGACTCTCTCCATCTCCGCCACCAACTAGCTGTCAATCCCGCTAACGTCACCCTAATTTCTCTGGCCTATCTGCTCGAGGCAACAGTTACGACACTAGCCTAATTTAGAAGATGACATACTTAAAAGGTCAAAAACTTTATAGCAACTATCAGTTGCTATCACCCTTAAAAGCACTGACGTCATAGTAGATACGACATCTCGTGATTCGCTTTTGGAGGAACAACACTAGCACACTAGTCGATCTCGTCCACAACTCTAAGAGGATCTAATCGCGAGCATCCTCCCTAACAAGGAAACCGAACTCATGGTCAACGACCATGCGATTATGAAGAAGTCTCATATCTGGCCTATAAATGCCGCACGCGCGTTCGGAAGGGCAAACACATGTCCTCAACGGTCGTCTCTGCTCAAAGCACAACCTGACCTAGCTTCCGATCCTTGTCCTGCCCCGTTACTCTACCCAGCACCGGTCACCCCGTCTTGACTGCACTGCGGCACAACGCCTCTCGCTCCTTGCAAAGGACAGTCTCTCTGAAAGTGCCCTACTCGGCCCTAAGGCCTCTGCAATGCGCTCAAGGAAGACACCGGTTGAACTACTCGAGTCCTCTCTATCTCTGGTGGACTGGGTGGTGCGCCACCCGATTCGCTCTACTCTACTGGCACAATAATGCATGCTAGTCAAGATCAAGATTGCCCGAACGAACCAAGAGTTCAAACTCGACGATCCCGTGAAGGCGATAACCCACCACATTTCACGGACAAACAGATGAACAAACAACACAATGAAAACCTTCTCTCCCGAGCACCCTCAGAACAAAAGGGGAAGTAGTTCATCACAAGCCGGTGAACAACCCCAGCTCTCGATAACCAAAAGACTTGCCAACCCCCGACCTTAAACGAGAGCAAAACGACACCATCATGTGTACTCGCAACACCTTCCCACATCCAGACAAACGCAACTCGGTGTGCGGCCAACCAGCACAAACCGAGAAAGCCGTCGAACCCTAACGTGTACCACACGTGGGCGAAAAGCACCTAAAGGCCTCCAATCTCTGGCAAACGAACCGACAAGAGCTACCAACCTAAGCTCTTGTCCCAACCAGTGGCTACTCCCAAAGCCACTCCCGACTCCAGTCCCAAGCCAACACGGTTGCGTAGGGACGAGTCATAAGGGGAAAAACCCAACGCCATAAGAGAACCGCGAGCCGCGAGAAGCTCTGAAAGCTGAAGGCTGAAGCTGAAAGCTTGAAGTTGAAAATAACGGCTCTAAAACGGGATGTTGTTGAAGCTCCTCTCTCCTTAGAAGTGTGCGAGCGCTGGCAAGATCGGTTCGCTACCTTGTCTCTAGTATAGTTCTATCTGGGATCTGAATCTCCGCGTCTGCCCCAGGTATCTGCCCCAACTGAGGCGTCAACCCACTGCGTTGTTTCACGTTGTGCGTCACACACAACTGCTCTATGATAAGCACCTCACACCCCTCGTAACCAACACCGTCAACGTAAAGGTTCATGGCGGCTAGCACTCGAGCAATTGTCTAGTGTCAACCCTCAAGTTATGTCTCGGCATCCGGAGCACAGTTCAGAGCGTCCACCGCTGTCACTCTAGCATACTGAGCCAAGTGATCCAACCAACCCACGTGATGCCATGTGATGTGAGTACCAAAAACAGAGAAAGGTACCCAACTACACCACCCTCTAAGGATAGGTGTCGGAGAACAGTATGCGAAACTGTTCCCAAACACAACCAGCAGTGTCCCTAACGACCCTGACCAGCACCACTACGCATCACTTCAAAAGAAAGCCAGAAAACCAATAGCTTCCAAGTGAGCGACACTCCTTGTTGTCTTGAACACATCCTTCAACTAGTCCTTTAATATCGAAGGATCTCCACCATTGCTTCTGGACCACAACGGATCCTCCTCTCGAGATTCTAAGAGTGCAGAGGCGCCACATGTCCTTATCCCTACTCGCCCATATCCAGCACGATGGGAGATTCACTGTCAGGCGAGAGAACAGAGGACACCAGCGTGCATGCACATCTCCCCCTGAGACGTCATGTCACAGCCGAAAACCAACAAAACACCACATCAAACAGATTAAATAAACACATCACATGGTCGCAATCAGCATGAAAGGATGTTCTAGACCTAAAACTATCCCATTCCACATTCAAAATCTTAACCACAAGCCTAATCCTATCCTTGGAACCTACAGCCTGCTATGATACTAAACTGTCACACCCGACCCAAAAAACCCATCCAGACCGGAATTAAATTTGAAATTTGTAATGTATCGTGCCAGATTGAAAATAAATGGTAATAGGTCTCCTCACGTCCCGATCCGGATGGGTTTTCTGAGTTGAGGTGTGACACCACACCTCTTGAAGGCTGAAACCTATGCCATGTGGAAGCTACTTCCAGAATACAATATTCAAGTTAACACAAACATAAAAAGAAAATTCCAAGCTATGGCAACATAATCTTTAACTGACTGGTATAAAAAGTCCAAAGCAAAAGCATAGATAACTTGATTTAAAGTAAGTACTTTTTAAAACAAATTGGTGTGCACTTTAGTATGCTAATACTGCAAAAGTCTTGAGTTTAATTATAATATTTTCGCATACTGTTTTGCCTTATTTTCCAAACACTAATAATTGAACCTTTTAAAAAATTTGCTAGTTTAGTTCATAATAGATGCCTTGTTAATTTAAAAAAAAATGGGTTTGAGGATTTTTACACTCTAAAAAAGTCTAGTAGCAGCCACTGTGAAGCAATAAGTATGAGACATTAAAACCAGATTTCTCCTTTTTATGAAGTACGATCCTGTCATGACAGTTTTTAAGAATTATAAATAGCTTCAAACTCTATACACATGTTAATAGATGGCCATTCTCTCATGTTGACAATGCCCCATGAAAGTTTCTCAACAAGCTCAGGTGGAAGAGAATTTAGACCCATATCAATCCACCGGTCAACTAGCAAGGAAGTGCTTAGTAAGAAGTTTGATGTAATTAGGAACATATAAGCTAATTTAGAATGGCAACAATAACCCATGACAGGTACAAGTTTCATCACCAATTTGTATTAAGTTAGACCATATAATTTCACTGGTCAACTAGCAAGGAAGTGCTTAGCAAAAAGTTTGATGTACTCAGGAACATATAAGCGAATCTAGAATGGCAACAATACCCCATGATAGTACAAGTTTCATCACCAATTTGTATTAAGTTATTATATTTCTTGTTCTAAACTGAAGGCTGAGTATTTTGTTCCATTAGAGTAGAAAACAAGAAAAAAATTTCAAACTCAACTTGGTAGGGTGCCTGAACTCACTAAATTTGCTAACAAAAATCCAAAGAAGGAACACATTCCTTGCTTCTATTGTTATAGGTATTGTAATATCTGTTTGAAATAACTCAATGAATACTAGAAGTCATGTATGGCACTAATCATAACAAAACTTAGAGATCAATCAAACGTTAAACTGGAAATAAAGTGTAATAAAAAAAGAATGATCATTAATTGCATTATGTTCTAAATTTACCATTAATGCCTACATTAATAATGATGTGCGGAAAGTTTAGTGGGTTTTTAAATCTACCACATGACATGCCAAATTTGTATCCTCTGTTCATAGTGGCAACAAGCACACCGAAAGTGCAACCGCCACAATTTCTCCCACTTAACCAATTACATGCCATGTTACAAATGACACACAAAGTCTAATGGCTTCTTGCATAAGAACTCTACCACATGGTATGCCAAATCTGTATCCCCCCTATTTATAGCGGCAAACGACTATAAATGTAACCACCACATCTTCTCCCACTTGACCAATAACAGACACATAAGTTCCATAGATGCAACAATCTTGTACTATAACAATCTTTTAATAGAAGAATTCCCAATCTGGTTGATAAAACTTCACTTTCTATAAACTTATGCACTAAACAACAACGAAATGTGAACATATAGCAGCCTTGGAGATGCTCCTTAATTTACAGTTCAGTATACCATGATTATGCAAATAAGAACTAATGCCTGAGTATAAACATTACAAGTTAAAAATCTTCATACCTTGCTGATAATTCCACTGTCAAGCATCCAATCTGTCGGGATATGAAACTCCTTGCAGTGACGCATCATTACATCTCTTGTGCGTTGAAGGTTATATATGGTACTTTCCATCCTAGTACCAAAGTAGCCATGATTTTCTTTTATATTCAGATGTATTGTCAGTGCAGTCCTGGTATTAGACAGGAATGCATCTATTCCCTAGATGCTAAGGTGCAAGACAATTATATATCAAATTCAAAAATACAATTCTTACTTTTCAGACAAGGATGCCATTTTCTTTAGTGCAACATCACAAGGAAGACGTGGGCTGTCCTCGTAACTTGAAAGATCCGCTTCCAATTTCTTCAGATCACGGTATCCAAATGCTGCTTCCCTCAAAGTGTCAGCCTTTTTTTCTGGCCAATCAAAATGCTTTAACACTGCCCTTTCATCCACCTTCAACAAGATAAATGCATCCCGACCTGAGAGTATTGCTGAGACTGCTAGGTTACATGTAATAACATACTTCTAAGATCACTTACAAGAAAGCAGAGCTCATCGTCAAGCCATTTCACAAATGCAACCACATCTTCAATATCACGATAGGCTGCATCATTCACCTCCTTTATTAGAGACTTCACGAATTCACCTTGGGTCTCGACATCTGCTTTTATCTATAGACAAAAAATGAAATGCTCACCGTGTAACTATCAAAAGAAACTAACTTATATCCTTGAATCCAAGAGATTCTAAATAGATGTATTCTTACCGCCAACAGATGAGAAGACCTGTTCTCTATTTCGCCAATCATGCTACTGCGAACATCAGCAGCACTAGGAGCATCACAAAGTCCTCCAACAGAAGAATCCTTTCTTGAATCTCTCTTCATGAGTGAATGATACAACTCGGCAACCTGTGGCGCTCTCTGCATCAACCCGGTGCCTCTCATTGAAAATTTGGGTGGAGGAGGTGGAGGAGGAGGAGGTGGTGGTGGCAGCGGAACTGAAGTTGGAGCACTTGCATTGGCTACTATTGAAACAGAAGTAGAGGGTCTGGGTGGAGGATTAGGAATCCGCAAAGCACGCTTTTCAACATCAAAGCTTGTAACTTTGCAGTGTTCTTGCTTGCTTACGAAGAATCTTGGACTTTGACCGGCACCTAAATCATATTTTTGCGCAAGTATGTGATGGCTATTGTTCATCGCACTGCAACTTCCAGTAACAGAGATGTAATTATCCATATCTTTAGGATACAGGAATCCATCTGATTGTCGTCGCTTATTAAGAGTTGATTCTTCTGCACATCCCTTTGATCCACTGATAGAATGTCTCCTTCTGGGGCTACCTCCTTGGGTTTGCTCCCATTCTCTGTCCAATAGGTCTTGGCAATCAAAAAACTGGCAGTCTTCATCAGCTGGAGGCCACTTGATTGTCTTTGTCACATTCCCCCCTCTTTTGGGATTGAAAATTTCAGGGAAGACAGATTGAATAACATGGCAAGGTGACTTTTCATGATCTATATGGCTGTTTACATCAGGGCTCTCATGTTTGACGCTCAAATTAACATCTGCATCTGCACATTGACCGGATAGCTTTTCTGAGTTGCTAAGCTCCTGCCTCAAGCATGAGTTAACCCAGCGCAGATACGCAAGTTCCTCAACCTCATTCAATCTGCTCATCTGTAGGCCCTCAACTTGCTTGCAAAGATTTTCATTTGTGTGCCTCAGGACTGTTGCCTCTGCTTCGACCTTAGCCACTATATCACTCTGCAGTCAATTAAATGAGACGACAATAAATTAGTATATGTACAATGACGGGACAAACAAGATGCAATAATGATGTACCTCGGCAACCTTTCTAAGGGCAGAAAGTTGTGACTCCGTGGAAGAAAGCCTAAAAGATAAATTTCTCTTTTGAAGCTGTAACTCCTTGTTTAGACGACGCAATTCAAGAACTTCCATCTCTAGCTTCCTGTGAGAAGATCTTCTCTCGTTCACACTCTCTTCTTTCTTTGAGCTTTCATCCCTAGCTTCTAATATTGATGTCAACGATGTCAATTGTTCAGAAAGGCTTGTTTTTTCAGCTTCCACTGAACCAACCTTGCAATTGAGGTTTCCAATCTCAGTTATCTTCAGTTCAAGTTCCTTTTCAAGCTCTGAAACTCTGGGGCTTTTCTTATATGCTTGCAGCTCTTCCCGTAGTGCCAATTCCCTTTCCTTAGACTCTCGAAGCAATCTCCTTAGGTGATCTAGCTCGGAAAAAAGGTCACGAGATGAAGGGGACATTACTCGATGGCAATCGAACACATGTGGATGAACTTGTGCTGCATTGGCTGAACCAGGGAAGTCGCTAATAAGGGATCGTTTAACCCGAGAATGATACGGTACATATGCATCCTTGTGCCTAGAGAATTCTGAGCAATCAACTGGTGGTTTCTTGTCAGGAATTGATATTCTCTGCTTGGTTTTCTTATCCATTGAGAACCCTTTGACAATTTGTGATCCCCACGAGGCATTCGACTTAGGTTTAAATGGGTTCCCACTGGTTTTTCCATTTGTCTTCAACTTCTGATTATGATCAGTAAACTTGTTCAGCTTCGCCCGGTTATCAGATAGGATATCTTCTCTCATAATGCCCTTGCTAAAGACACCCCGCCAGGTTGAAGATCTCAGCAAAGCATTTCCAACCTTATAGATGGAAAAACAAGAACCAGACATTATCCTTAGCAATTTGAGTCAACGTAGACAAAATTAATCGAATTGATAGATTAAGGAACATGCCTTGGCCCTATAGCAACTTTCTTCTAATTTTCGTCAATAACAATTGCTCACATACTAGATGTTGTCCTCCAGAATATCCATCTCTTTAGAGTTTCTACAAAGCCCCAGTTATCTGGAAATTATATTATTACTGCCATCAGTAGTGGAAAGCATTTACCGAATACAAGAATGCAACTTCCAAGAAACATACCATATGTTAACCAAATCAAACTAACAAAGAAGAGGTGTTGATTACAGTTTTCCGCCGCATGGGCTTTGTTAAAATTTCAGAAAACAAACTGAAAACTAAGAGAAAGAACTCAGCTGATAATCTTGTATAAAATGTGCCTTTTTATACAATCAATTGACCTAAATGATGGATATACTCTATTTTTCCATTTTTAGAGAAGAACCAACAGGAAACTAACCATATTAGCGCTCAGCAATGCCTAGAACACATTACCCTGATCTAGAGCTAGTGCTTTTAAACCCCCTAAAGAAAGAATCAGGTAAAGTAGAGAAAGCCCGTCAAATAACACCACCTTGTATCCCCAAAACAACTCTGAGTCCTCTGACAGCTCCGGAACTTAACCCATGACAAGAAATCGGAAGAAAAATAGAATTATCTTGAACCTGAATATATTCAACATTATGTAATACACTATTATCATACTTAAAAGAAACAAAAATTTCTACGCTCCAAAAGCCTAAATGCCGTACTTTTACCCGATGATAAATCATGCAAAATAGAGACGACGCATTTGAGAACACAACCTCCTCTCCCCAACAACCCCATTTCCCTCTCTCCAACCATAATCATACGAAGCTATCTACTCTCCCCAAGAACCCCATTACCCAAAAACACACTATCTACTCGCCAAAGGCCTAAAAGTCGTACTTTTACCCAATAAGACATAGAAAGCATGCGAAGCAGAGACGAACATTTAAGAACACTACCACCTCCACTCAATGACCCCATTTCCCTGTCTCCAATCATAATCCTACAATACTCACCTCAAACCTTTAAGTCGCGCTGGAAACCCATCTCCGGTCGAGCTGAGAAAGAGAAGCAATCAAAACCATAGGACTCAGGAGAACTTCCCTCCTCTGGAAACCCCAAAACCCTAGAGATGGGGGTTTCTCGGGGAGGGTTTTAGGACAAGAAAGCTCCGAGTTCGAGGGATGTTTGTCTGGTGGTCAAGAAGCGCATAGCGCCGGGCTTTTTATTGCCCGTTTTAAGTTTTGAAATTTGAAATTACCCTGCTTTCTACAGTGTGTGGGGACCGCAAAAGCATCCGAGTCATCCGAGTGCACACAAATTACCGGATGGAAACATTTTACGCGAGGATCAAGAGGTCACCAACCTAGTGATGTTCATGCTCAGACATGGCTCAGTTTCGGAGATCTGATGGGATATAGCTTCATGTATGGGCGCATGTTTGGTTGGCTGAAGTGGTTGTTGAAGTGGGTTCAGCTGAAGTCACTTCAGCTAGTTAAGGTGTTTGGTTGGATGGAAAGTGATGAAAATGCCCTGAAGTGAGTTATATGCTGAAGTGGTTGTTTGCCTGTGACTTCAGAGAACGACTTCGGGTGAAAAAGCCCCGAAGTCGCTGAACTGAGCATTCACTTCAGCGTTTAATTCCAAACCCACTTCAACCTTTAATCGCGGCACTTCAAAACCCTTCGCTCCTAGGGTTCTTCGCGAGAGTCGCTCTCCCTCGTCGCCGCCATGATCCCGATATAGGGTTCTTCCTCCCTCTCCGACCTCCCTCCTCCTGCCCTATGGCCATTTATGTTGGCTTTCATCTTCCTCCGAAGATGGCATCCTCCTCCGCGATGACCCTGATATAGGGTTCTGTCTTCTCTCCGACCTCCCTCCTCCTTCCCATGGACGCTGATGTTGGCTTTCGTTCTCCTCCTTCGACGAAGATGGCCTCCTCCTCCCTTCTCCGACGACGATCTAGGGTTTCCTCCCACGCTTGAAGCCGGATCTTTGGATCTTGACTACTCCGACTGATCTTGGGTCCGATCCCGCTGGAAGTGGCTGTGCTGCAAGCCTGGGCTGCAATATTGAGAAGCTTCGTGACCGGCGGGATCTGATCCCCTTTGCCTTCTTGGAAAGCACCTGAATCCCCGAGCAAAGGTCTTCCTAACCTGATCCCCTCTGGATATTGTCTCGATACTTGATTTATTCGTCTATAATCGTTGATTTGGTGGTATTCGTTTGTAAAGTTTGTGATTTCGTCTGAATTTGGAGTTTTTTTTTGTGCTCTATATGTCTGATCCCCTCTACGTTGGCATGTATCTTGGGATTTCTTTGCTACTCAACCTATAAGGTGATCTATTTCATCTGGATACTTGATTTCTTCATCTTTGATCTCTGATTTGGTGGTGTTTGGTTGAAATGTTTGGGGTTTCGAGTGGATTTCGAGTTTTTTGGTGCCCTGTGTACTTGATCATCTATGTTGGCATGTATCTTGGGATTTCTTCACTGTTCAACGAATCTGATGGTTTATTTCATCAAGATTTGTGTTTTTCTTGCTCTATGATCTCTGATTTGGTGGGGTTTGGAAGTAATATTTTTGGTTGGCATGTATCTGTGTTCCTGATCTATGTTGGCATGTATCTGTGTTCCTGATCTATGTTGGCATGTATCTGTGTTCCTGATCTATGTTGGCATGTAGCTACGTTCCTGATCTATGTTGGCATGCATATGTGGTTTTGGGATTTATGTTGGACAACACATATTTTTAACTGAATTGGCATTGGGAAATGATGATATGCATGTACTTCGTTCCTTGGTGGCTTGGATGGCTTGGCAGCAACCAGCTGCCTTGCTGGAACCTTTTCAATGTTTGAATATGTGGTTTACTTGGATGATCAGGATGAATGCAGCTATGTTTGATCCCATTGTTGTTTGGCTTTTTGGCATGCTAACTGATGTTCATAGATCTGTTTTAGTTCGGAATTATGTTGAATAACTGTTATGTTTATATGGATTGGCTTTGGAAAATGATGATATACATGTATTTGGTTCCTTGGTGGCTTGGATGGCTTGGCGGCAACCAGCTGCCTTGCTGGAACCTTGTCAATGTTTGATGATATGCATGTATTTGGTTGAAATGTTTGGGGTTTCGACTGGATTTCAAGATTTTTTGTGCTATTTGTGTACTTGATCATCTATGCTGACATGTATCTTGGGATTTTGGCTTTTTAGCATGCTAACTGATGTTTGAAGATATGTTGTTGTTGGGATTTATGTTGGACAACACATATTTTTAACTGGATTGGCATTGGGAAATGATGATATGCATGTATTTGGTTCCTTGGTGGCTTGGATGGCTTCGTAGCAACCAGCTGCCTTGCTGGAACCTTTTCAATGTTTGAATATGTGGTTTACTTGGATGATCATGATGAATGCAGCTATGTTTGATCCCATTGTTGTTTGGCTTTTTGGCATGCTAAGTGATGTTTATAGATCTGTTTTAGTTCGGAATTATGTTGGATAACTGTTATGTTTATATGGATTGGCTTTGGGAAATGATGATATGCATGTGATGAAATTATTGTGCTTTGATTCTGGTTTATTTTTGACACAGTTTTGTCTTATGCTGTATTACATGCGATGAAATTATTGTACTTGCTGATTCAATGGAAGCTATGCTGGGCATTATGAAATGACAAACTTTATTTTTTAATGCCTTTCACTGACTTGTTTCGTTATTATGCTAGAATATAGACGCTCATGCTTGCTTTAGTTGATCCCCTACTTAAAGCTTATTTTTTAATGCCTTTCATTGACATGCTCATGTTGTTATTAGCTGATGCCCTATTTGAATTTATGATTTCATGTCCTGTTCTTTAGATAACTGTTATGTTGGTATAGCTGTTTTACATGCTCATGATAGATGTGTTATATGGTTTTTAGTTAAATATTTTACTTTTCTACTAGATGGCCAATGGCGATGACGAGCATTTTGAGCGCATGAGGATGCTAGCTGCAGCCTATGTAGTCGTTGTCACGGTTGCACGACGCTACCTTGACTCGCGTGATAACACATGTGTTATACCACGCGAGCAACGACTTGTGTTACGAGAAGGGCATATGGATAGGATATTGAGACCGGGGGGGGGGGGGGGGGGGGGGGATTACTGCGTTAGTTACATACGTATGGATGCGGACGCGTTGCATCAGTTAGCAAGAGTGATGAGAGTACGTCAACTTCTTGTGGACACTGATCATGTCAAAGTTGAAGAACAATTATGTATATTCCTGCATATTGTGGGCCATAACACGAAAAATCGGGTCATGCGCATGGAGTTTATGTTGTCTGGTGAGACCATCAGTCGATATTTCCACATGGTATTAAAGGCGGTACTAGCCCTACGCGACACATTTATGCAACAGCCTGGCCCATCAACACACTCTGAAATTTTGTACAACCATTCATATTATCCGTACTTTAAGGTACTATCCAACCCTCTCTCGGGCCATAAGCATTTCATGCTTTCCAGAACTCACCATGAATTCTTCACTTGTTTCCCTCTAGAATTGTATCGGCCTCATCGATGGAACTCACGTAGATGCCAGTGTCCCCGCCGACATGGCACTTCCCTTCCGAGGGCGTAAGGGGCTTACACAGAACGTGTTAGCTGCTGCTACTCCTGACCTCCGTTTTACTTACGTCTTGGCCGGTTGGGAAGGGTCGGCCAATGACTATACTGTCTTGAAAGACGCCCTTTCTCGACGACCTCCCGGTGGCTTGAAAACCATTGAAGGTATAACGTAGCCCCACACAATCGTCGTTTAACTTTATACTTGATTAGGCGTACTAGTCGTTTGAAACCCTTTCTTATATTGTAGGGAAGTATTACCTTGTAGATGCCGGGTACCCAACCTCGCCTGGGTTTGTTGCACCATACCGGGGCGTAAGGTACCATCTCAACGAGTATGTTGGACGCATTCCAGAAAACGAAAAGGAGCTCTTTAACCTACGTCATTCGTCACTGAGATCTAGGATTGAACGAGCGTTCGGTTTGCTTAAGAACCGCTTCAAGATTCTCACATCACATCCATTTTACCCCTACAGGACACAAGTTGATATTGTCATTGCTTGTTGTATTCTGCATAATTTCATTCTTGACAAATCCCCAGACGACCCACTGATGATGGTTGAGACCATCGAAGATGATCCGCCAATTACACAACCGCGCACGACGAGAGAGCAACGCCAGGAGCAAGGTGTTTGGCTCAATTTGTGCGATGAAATCGCACAACAGATGTGGCTTGACTTCCAACGAGATCGTTAGGGATTTGTTACATGTTTTATTCGGTTGACTGATTAAGTTGTTACCATTGTTATGTTATAAATGCCCACAATTTTTAACAATCTTTCATAAGATCTAAACTACTTGTTATTGTCCTGCTTATAAAAACGCATAACATTCTGTGCACAATGTTAGTGGCGTATGCGGTATATTTTAAATGGCTATATCGCATTGGATTATTTATAGAATATGGATTCTTCCTCTCAACCCGACGATGGTTCGCAATTACCTCGTGGTGAGCCTAATGCCAAGGGCAAGGCGAAGGCCCAAGGCAAAACGGGTAGCCAGAACAAGAGGTGGACCAACGCGGAGGAGGCTCACCTCCCTGAGTACCTCGCCGAGGTTAAGAAGGGCCGTCCCAAAGGGGATAGGTGGTTTAAAAATCACCACTTTAATGCGGCGGCCAAGTATGTGAATGACAAACTTGACAACCAGGGGGGCTTTGAGCTCAAACATGTTCAGAATCACATGGTATGGTGTCGAAAGAAGTACAGCGTCATTAAATCTTTGCAGAAATTAAGTTGTTGTGGATGGACAGAACTTGATAAGAAGTTCTCGATGAATGTGGATGTTGCCGCGGCATATATTGCGGTGCGTTAGCCTTGCCTAATACTTTACAAAAACTAATCGTGAACTTATGTCTTGCATTGAAAATTGGCTAATACATCTCTTATTATGTAGGCGCATCCTAATGCTAGGAACCTTATTAACAAGCCAATCCCTAATTTTGACCTGCTTGTCGCTTGCTGCTGCGAGGAGAGAGCCTCGGGCAGATATGCTCGGTCCTCCCATGACGAGACTGATCCCAACGAGCCTGTCATAGAGCTCGAGGATGCGGATTCTTGCCCCCCCTTTACCCCGACCGATGAGGCTGCCAATAGTCCGGCTGCTATGGACACGGGGAGCACCCCCATGGGGAATAACAATGCTCATGCAGGCACAAGTGACGGAGAGACATCTGTGCGCATGACTATGGCCAACACAGTTGCGCGTATGCCAGCTCGCACGTTTGCTAGTAAGCGGTCGAGAGAGACGAGGGATGACACATTTTGTAGAGTCATTGAGAAGGTTGGGGATGCCATTCTATCGGGCAACGTCAAATCGACCGATAAATTATATGCGTCTGTTATAGAGTGTGCTACTGATTACCCCGAGGTGGATCTCCTACGTGTTTTCAACACACTCAACCGGGATGAGATAGAAGCACGGGGATTCTTGGTGATGAGCATAAAACACCGGAAGATGTGGTTGCAAGACTTCTTTGACCGAAATAGGCACGATTAACATTTGGGATTTGCATTTAAATCTTATATGCCACTAGCACTAGCTGATGATGTGAATTTTGGATTATGTGCATGCAAACACTACCACTAGCTGCATCATATTTTTGGGATGTATATGTTCATGATGTATGCCCTGTTTACTTGGATATTTGCATCTAAACCTTATATGACACTAGTACTAGCTGATGATGTGAATTTTGGATTATGTGCATGCAAACACTACCACTAGCTACACCTTATATGACACTACCTGTGAGGACCTGCCCCTCCATCCCTGTGGCTTGCTGTTTACCCCAAGAGCAATTTGGGAAATTGCACCTCGGCGGTCGTTTCACACTGGCTGTGCACACACATACCTTGGTTGATGCTTGTTTTTGCTTAGAAAGGTTAGGTGGACCCTGGTTCGGAAGTCCTGTGCTTGGGCTTGTGTCTCAGCCAAGGTTTCCGTTTTGGGCAAGGGAGATCGATCTCCATGGGGGTGAAGATCGATCTCTCTGTGCCTTGTGGTCGCCGTTCTGGGCGAGGAAGATCGATCTCCATGTCCATGAAGATCGATCTCCATGTGCCTGGAAGTCTCTGTCGGTGGCTTTCGAAGGACGGCCACCGCGGTGGCCGTCGCTTCCCCTGTCAGGGGAGGGAAGACTTTCCCTCCCCTCCCCCAGCTTTTCCCCGCTTTAGCCGGCTTTCCCCCGGCCTTACCCGCCCCTTCCCCCTTCCTTTCTTCCCCTTCTTCTCTTCTTCTTCCTCGCGGCTCTGCTTTCCCCTGTTTCGGCTGAGAGCTTTCGCTCGCCGTTCTTCCTCCTCCGGCCACCTCTCCGGGAGCTTGAAGGCTCGTTGGGTTCGTGGCAAGGCGAGGAAGGTCCTGGGGTAGGACTTGTGGATCGAAGCTGCGTTGAAGAGGTAGGGTTCTTCTTCTAAAACTCCGGCTGTTTGAGGGTTTTAAAATCCGGTTTTGTTTTCTTGTTAGATCTCCTTGTGGAGTTTTTCTTTCCCGGTTTTGAAGCCATGAGTAGCTTCGTGACACTGAGATCTACCAGCCTACCTAGTTTGGTGAGGTATGGTGGCGGTTTCCGGCGGTGTTCCTCGCCGTCCGGCCGCCGGCGTGAACCCAATCATGATCGATCTCTTGGGGAGAGATCGATCTTGGTCGGGGTGGCCCAGCCCGCCCGAGCGAGAGCGATCTCCCTGGGAGGGAGATCGATCTCTTGGCGGCTGGTGCCTGTGCGGTTTGCGTCCGCGTCACCTACAAGATCGATCTTCATGAGGGTGGAGATCGATCTCGTGGGGGTGACCAGGACGGGTGCTTCTAGCCTCGAGGAAGATCGATCTCCATGCTATAGGAGATCGATCTCTTTCGGTGCAGAGAGGGTTTTACTTGCGTTAAGTGCTGTTTTGCCCGCGGGGCTTCGCATGCAAGTGGTTTTTACGGTTTTACCCTCGGGGTTTATCCTGTAATGAGCTATGCATGTATGCTTATCGCTTTGTGGTTGAACCGAGAGAGTGATGCATCTCGGGTTGTGTAGAATAAATGGGCTGACAGTATGCCCTTACCGCTTTGTGGTGAACCGAGGGAGTCATGACCCTCGGGAGTGTTTAGTATAAATGGGCCGAAGGTGTGCCCTTGCTGTGTTGGTTGTTTACAGCTTTATCATATCTATCCTGCCCTGTTTACCTGTGCATTAGGCATGTTAGGGTAGGTTGGGTGGTTGTTGACTCTGCTGCTTGGAGTACCGAGTGATGGTAGTCTTAACTTCGGTTGTTCCGCCAAGTGCGGAGATCCCGCTTGGAGAAGGGGGTCCTACTGGTTGCGTCGTGTCCACCCTGCGTCAGGGAATGTCGGAGTTGCCCACCCCTAAGCAGTGGCGTTATCGGAGATACGCACCTAGGACAGGAACCCTTCGGGTTATTGATGGGATTGTGGGATCCTTGGCAAGCCTCGGTACTTGGCATGAGAGTGTGTCCGGTTGCTTTACCTTGTTTGTGGGAGTTGTAGAGTAGGACCCTGCTGAGCTGTTGCTCATGCCTACCTGGGCTGTGTTTGTTGCAGGTGCAGGTGACCGCTCTGTCCCAGTGTTACCCCCTCGGTCGTCTCGAGGCAGCGCTCCGGATCCTGATCATGTCTGAGGGTCATGATGGGTTCGTATGTGCGTTCGCGGAGACCCCGGTGGGTGTTGTGGTTTCTTTTTGGGGATTGTGATCCCATGTAGTTGTTGTACTAAACCCTGTTAACTTTTTATTGCTGGTTTGTAATAAATGTTAATAGTTGTCGTTTAGTTCTTTGCTTCCGCTTGTGCCTGTTGGCAGCTGTTTCCGCCAGCTGTCTTGTAGTCTCAACTGTTTCCGCCAGTTGAGGCTAGTTGTTGTAGGTGGTTTCCCCCTCGCGGTCCCGGCCCGGTTGCGCCCTGCGGGTCGGGGCGCGACACTACCACTACTTGATTATGTTGTTATCGTTCATATACTTCTGATCCCCTTGTTTACTTGTTGGTTTAACTGGTTGTTGAAACAATTCTGCATATGAGCATGCTCACATGTTGATGGTCAATGACCATCATTGCAGGACTTGAAATCATGAAATATTATGTCGTGTACAAAGGGAGACGACCCGGTGTATATGATTCGTGGCCGGCATGCCATGAACAGGTGCATCGGTTCAGTGGGGCGTGTTATCGAGGGTTTTATAATAGAAATGACGCTTTAAATTCATATCATGAGTATGCATCTCAATTGCCTCGTGCAACTAATTTCGGTAGAAGAGGGTGTGGTTGGTTTGAATTTGGACTTGCAACTGCAATTGGATTGTGTATTGCATTAGGGTTTATTGTGTTTTTCACCATGACATAGGTTGATTTCATGGACTTGTGTATGGACTTGTGTATGAACTTGTGTATTGACTTGTGTATTTTCCAATTTGAGTAGATTTCGTGTTCATTGGCAGCTTATATTACTTTTGATGGTAGCCAGGTGACTTTTGAATGCATGTTCAATTGATGGTTTTGTTGGTTTATGATTTACTGTTACTTATGATTATATGGGGATATGATGAAAACTGATCCCATGGTGGATTGGAGGGCTGTTGACTGGCTCCTTTTTGCTGGTTTTGTTTTATTGATGTTTATGAGACTGGGGAGATGATGACCATTGTCTATATTGTGCCTTGGAGGTCCTATTGATGGCAGCCAGGTTACTTTTGAATGCATGTTCAATTGATGGTTTTGTTGGTTTATGATTTACTGTTGCTTATGATTAGATGGGGATATGATGAAAACTGATCTTATGGTGGATTGGAGGGCTGTTGACTGGCTCCTTTTTGCTGGTTTGTTTTATTGATGTTTATGAGACTGGGGAGATGATGACCATTGTCTATATTGTGCCTTGGAGGTCCTATTGATGGCAGCCATGTTACTTTTGAATGCATGTTCAATTGATGGTTTTGTTGGTTTATGATTTACTGTTGCTTATGATTATATGGGGATATGATGAAAACTGATCCTATGGTGGATTGGAGGGTTGTTCTGCTGCTCCTTTTTGCTGGTTTTGTTTTATTGATGTTTATGAGACTGGGGAGATGATGACCATTGTCTATATTGTGCCTTAGAGCTCCTTTTGATGGCAGCCAGGTTACTTTTGAATGCATGTTCAATTGAATGACAAACTTGTTGGTTTATGATTTACTGTTGCTTATGATTATATGGGGAGATGATGAAAGTTGATCCTATGATGGTTTTGTTCGTATATGTTTTCATTGTCTATTGAATTTTGGGGACATGATGGTGAAATGATGTTCTTGGGGAAGTGATGATTCGAACATGATGACAGGGTATGAGTGGTTTGGTGATTTGGATGGCTTAATTTGTTAAGCAACCAATTGCCGTCACACAAGGGCAATGATGATACAAATTCTGAGCCCTTGTATCTTTATACACGATCGTAAGAGGCGAAGATAGTGATCGGCAGCAAATTGAAGACTTGTGGAATAATTGTAGAGGAGTTTGTATGTACAAAGACTCAAGTCCTATTGTATAATTTGTATGTACAAGGAATGGTTGTATTTATAATTTGTATGTACAAGGAATGGTTGTATGACATGATGTCCTATTTGGTGGTATTTGTAGTTATCCCAAAGGTTGTATGTATAATTTGTACTTGTATGTATGAACATCCCAGTATGCAAATGTTCAAAACAGGAATGAATGACTTCCCTTTATATAAGCTTTGATGTCAACACTTAATAGTATTAAATTTTTGCATATCTATTAGGTGGTTTCAAAATCTTCATTACTAGCTATTTAGTATATATATTAGGTGGTTTCAAAATATATGTTGTATTTTTCAAGTTTGCAATCTAAAGTGGGTGTTTACAGGTGTGTTTTGAAAAAATAGAAGTTGTATTTTTCAACTTTTTTCCTTCACAGCTGTATTTTTTCATTTCATCAATGCATAAAAATGTAAGTAATGTGAGTAATTGCTACATGTAATGGATGATTTTTTTTTCTAATGTCGAGAAAAAATACAAGTTGTGTTAGATAAAATAAAGTCCAATGTATAAAACCCAAACCCAATTCATTTATAAATGGGCCAAACCCATATGACTTGTCCCCGCGCGGATAATGGGAAACGCGGATAATTGATTATCTTAATTATAGCATATTGTTATAAGAGGGAAAAAGATACAAAAAATAAGAGCCAAAACCCTAATTTATAGGCCCCAAGTCGTGGATCCTCGGATCAGATCAGAACTGCACGTTTTTACCCGTCAGCCAGTCTTGGATCGATCCGAAATAGGTTTGGATCGATCCAAGATGTCAGAATTTAGGTTTCTAACGGCTTGGATCGATCCAATATGAGTTTGGATCGATCCAGATGTAACAAAGAGTCATGGAAAGGGTTTTGGATCGATCCAGACTGGTTTGGATCGATCCGGAATAAGTTTGGATCGATCCAAAATATTCTAGATCCATCCAGACTGGGTCTGGATCAAGTCTGGATCAATCCAAACTTGGTCTGGATCAAGTCTGGATCCATCCAAACTGATTCTAGTATGCTCTCAATTCAGATTGGGTCTGGTTTAATCGATGCAACCCACACCGCCCTGTCCCCGCACGGATAATGGGAAACGTGAATAATTGATTATCTTAATTATAGCATATTGTTATTAAATGCAATATATTGGCAAATTTCGATAACATCAATTGAAGATTGTAATTACAGCATTTAGATCTAATACATCAAGAACATGTGTGGTATGCTCACCACTCGCATTTGGGGTGACCATATCCCCACTTCATCCCCACTTCAAGCATCAACCAAACACCATGACTCAGAAAATATCAGAACTCAGCATCCACTTCAGTACCAACCAAACAGCAAAAGTGACAGAATTTACCACTTCTCAGCATCCACTTCAAGCACCAACCAAACACCAGAACTCAAAAAATCTCAGAAAGTCACTTCCCAGAAAGTCACTCCCTAGAAAGTCACTCTCCAGAAGTCACTCCACTTCAGCTCACTTCTCAGCAACCAAACAGGCCCTATGTCAAAGGTGCATGCTCTGCAATTGTTTAGCGTGCCGGGTTGAGATCATATAATTTTGTAAGATTAATTATAAATATATCCCTTGAAATCTTTATAGTTATATAATTATTTTAGAAATTCAACTAATTACAAAAATATCTCCCAATTCTTATCTTCCGTACCAACGAGGGTGTTTAAACATGAATTATTTGCATACATGGGTATTTAAGTCACTTTGCAAATTGGGTTAGGATTTAAGCAGGCTAGTCTTAACCTGACGGAAAAAGGTGGGGGATATTTTTAAAAAGTCAGATTTCATAAACCGATGTATCATATGAAAAAATCGATAGTCCATTATCGATTGAATTATTCATCTAGTCCATAGACTCTATCAATCAATCGGTACCTCACTACCGGTACAATTCAATCGATAGTGAGTTACCGATTCATTGATTTAATCTATTGATAAACCACTACCGATGGACTAGATAGAAGAATCGGTAATGAGCTACCAATCACGTGACATGAGCATTACACATACCATATGTCAATGTAAACAAAACTTTATTCTTTTAAACTTCTAAAAGATGATAATAGAAATCGTAACATACATAAACATAAATTAAATCACTAGAAAGCCAATGCCCAAAATACAATCACCTCAGTGTTTTCTTGTTCTAAGTTAAATCTAACGAGCACATCCATAGATCAGACGAAAGGTTTGCACACTGGTTACCAGCAAGAACAATACAACGGCAGCAACAACAGAGTGTTGCCATGAGCCAATTACATGTCTTTTCACCAACTTCCTCAGCTTCACTCTCCAACTGCTACTGTAGTACTTGTTCACCTCCTCGATGATCTTATCGAGCTCTCGAGCTCTCGTCAGCCTCAGAGATCGGCTCATGCCGTTCCAGAGATCGACGGCCTCTCCGTCGCTCTTCAATCGATTAGAAACGACTCCGATCTCCCTTAGAATTCTCACATCTTCTATTGTGTCTATAATTCCATTCATCAGCTCAATGTACCTTGTGAACACCAGTGGCCCGGAAACGATGGCCGACTCGTAGGCGACTAAGTTTCTCAATACCACCTCTGAGTTCACATCGATGTCGACCGCCGGGAGACGCAATGTTCCGGTGCGTGTGTTGAATTCGATCGTCGATAGACCTCCGTTGGTCGGAGAGAACCGAATGCCAGCACCGGCGAGCTCAGTCACCGACGGGATCGCGATTTCTTCGAGCAATGGGGACGTCTTGTTGCCATGAATCTTGGTTGGTTCATCTGTTTTCGATGGCTGATGCATGTGAGAAAATAGGAGGTGCTCAACTGGCTGTTTTATGATCAAGAAAACAGGGGATTTAGTAATAATTCTCCATGGTATCTTCACCAGGAACTTGATAACTGTCATCAGTAGAGCTCCGCATCGAGTTGAGACTAAATCCACGACATCACCGGATTTTTCTTCGGATATTTGCTCAATCATGTGATCAGCATCAATGGCTTCACATTCTTGTTTGAATTCAGGCACCACCGAGTGGTAGAGAAGCTCTAGCAAATGTGAGTGCTGTGAGAGATCCATGCATGCAGATATTTGCACCAACTTCAATGGTGATATCTCCTTCAAGAATCCAATCAGCATGGAAGCTAGCATTTCATCTCCAAACTTTGAGGATGAGTGAGTGAACTCTAAGATCTTTCTCAGTAGGAACAGTGGAATCTGGTTCTCAAGCTTCATCATGTCCTGGGGAATCAGATCATGCGCCAATTTCATCCTAGGAGGGACTCTGGCCTCCGATGACCGGCCATTATCATCTTTGAGATAGATTTGCAGGTATTCGATCATGAACATCGCATCGATCGCCATCATCCATGCCAGTGTCTCGCCATTGAAATCAAGATACCTGCAGTTTGATTACTAGAAGCTGCATCATAGAGCCCGATACTTCATCATGTAAACGGCCAATTGGCCGTAGTACGAGAACAAAAGTTACACGGTTTCGTCGAAGCAGTGCATGTCTTTACGTACGTTTTGCATTCCAGCAATGAGTCAGGCGCACAAATGTAGGCGATCAAACAATGACATGAAAAAAGATTCATAAAAAAAATTCTGCATCGTCTAATAATACAACACCAAGCAATCAAACAAACTAATTATACAACCAACCAAAAGATTGCATTTGGATTCCAACCTATGATAGTGTCCTCGAATCGGGTACTCGAGTTTGACAAAGAGTTGGATGATGGATTGGAAGCTGGAGCCGGAGAGGTGCCGGCAGGCTTTCTTGGCGGCAGAGAGCTTGTACCTCTCCATCTCATGGAGCTCCCGGCGGGTGTGGTGGTAAGGGCCGAGCGCGACGAGCTGAGGAGCATAACAATCTGGCTTGCTGGAAAGGAGTGGCTTTGGGGCGTTGGAGATGGAGACGGCGATGCCATCGTCGTCTTCGAGTTCATCTTCGAGTATCTTTCGGATCTGGGAGAGCCATTGGAGCTCATTGAAGGATGCATTGGAGCTTGAATGCATGGTTGCTTCTAAGACGAACTGAAAGATTCTTAAGCCGATGGAGATGAAACAAGCTCGAGGAGTTACTATAATGAAGATTATAGGAACTGACGTTTATATTAGTTTGCTAATAAAGGACCAAAACGGATCTTTTCCATGCTATGATATCATGCACGCTCCAGAGGGGGTGTGCCTTATGCACACCTTACGTGGCACCCATGTGGCGCCTGATTGTTAGCTGACATCGATTTCCATGTCAGATGAAAAAATTATCTAAGCCAAAAAAATTATCTTATTCGAGGTTACTATTTTCCTATATTTTAGACATAAAAGAGAGAAAAAAACGGAAATATCACAGAGTCCATGTCAATAATAAACCTATGTTCTCTTGTTTTTCTTTCTTTTTAGTTCAGAAATTGATGAAAGAAAAATTAAATTTTAATTGAATGAAATTTGTTGGCTTATATATGATTTTGGATAAAGATTTGAGTACATGATCATATAATATGTATATTGCATATGTCTATGTTGTCATTATTATGGATCAAGCTGTTGTTTTATCACTAGCTATCAATTGATATATTTACATGATCATTTTTAACGTTTCAGATCTACTCACATTTACTGATCGTCGTCACATGAGTCAATAAATGGTCACGTATGCCTTGTATAGTGTACATGGGTATACAAATTTTTTTTTAACTGGATTAAATGAGCATGTGTAATGTCTCACATAGATTTACACAAATCTCTTTCCAAGAGATAAAGGCATGACCTTTGTGGTTTTGTCTGACCCGTTGTGGTTTTGTCTGACCTCCGGGCAAGGGTTTAAGGCTTTTAGCCGTGGAGTCTCGGATAATTCTGACGGTTCTCTCTTGGCAATCCATGCATCTATCGATCGTCCTCGATACTGGTTTATAGGTTAGATCTCAACATGTAATTTTTCTTTCAGATTTCTTTCTTCGCAATGGAGATTCTGATGGCAAACGCCCAATTGGGTAGTCTTGGTTTGGGAAGAAATGGGGTTTTTTCGCTCCCTAGTTGCCCATCATATCCTTCGTCACTCCTGTGTGTTTCGATTATTCGCCGAAACGCGCTTAATTCTCGCGTTTCTTTGGATTACATGGTGGAGAAGGGGTTCTTGAATTTGAGTTCAAGAATGCCCAGTTGCAGAACTAGAAGTGCTTTGGTGGACGGCGACGTCGATGCCCGGTCCAGGAGCAGTGCAATCATCGAGAAAGAGATCAAGTTTAATCCCACATTCGATGATTACTTGAAGGTTATGGAGTCTGTGAGGACCGACCGGAGCAAGAAGCTGGGTGCCGATGATGCCGGTGTTATCGATAAGAGAAGGGAGGATAAGAATGTTGGAAAGAAGAGTGAGGGTTTGGAGTGCATTGAAAGGGAGTCTGCCAAGAATAGGAGGAGACATGGCTCTGTTGAGAAGAGAGGCGGTGGATGGGAAATGGTGGAAGGGATTTTGGAGAAGAAGAGTACGAGAAAAGCAATCGTTCTTCGGAGCAGTGAAGGATCATACTCTAGAGAAAGTTATGGTAGTTCGACGGAAAAGAGGAACCGTGCTGTGTATGTGAAGCACGATCGTGCCTGCATTGATGTAAAAGATGGTAGTAGGGGCTCACAAGATAGCCGTGGAGAAGGGAAAAGGGTTGGTGAGTTTGGAGAAGGGTCATACTCTAGAGAAAGTTATAGTAGTTTGATGGAAAAAAAGAACCGTGCTGCGCATGTGAAACACGATCGTTCCCGCGTTGATGTAAAAGATGGTAGCAAGGGCTCACAAGATAGCCGTGGAGAAGGGAAAAGGGTTGGTGAGTTTGGAGGTAGAATTTACAGGAAGCACGTGGAACCAAATGGAAATGGAGGGTTGCTGAACCATGGGATTGGTAGAGCTAAGAATGAGTATTTATATGGGAGAAGGGTGGAAAGGAATGTAGGAGAGTCTAAAGCTAAGAGGAGTTTAGCGGGAGGTGTGAATTCTGTTTGTGGAAGATCCATGAGGAAGTCAGAGGCACCGGCAGTAACCAACAGTGCATCTCGGAGTAAGATATATTCTAGTACGAACATGGTTACAAAACATAGTGGTGCCGAGACTCATAAGAATATGTGGTTTGGCGATAGCGGATCGAAATTGGACCAGAGGAGACGTGGAGGAAATTCGAGAAGTATTGAAGGAAATATAATCAACAAAGGTATTGATCGTCCTAAGAACATGTTGGTAGAAGAACTGGAAGGAAAACAAAGTCAGCAGGAGACACATCTATCTAAGTCGAACTTTTATGCTTCTGGGAAGGAGCTACGTGAACAAGCTAAAACACCAAAATATGTTAGGCCCCATGGTAATATTATACACAGGGAAAGGCATGATTCTAGAATTACTGAGATACATGCAGGATTGGCCAATGATGATGCTCAAGTTGGTGAAAGAGATATAGATGACATTGATTTTGAGGACAGAGCTGCCTTTAGGACTTTTGAGGTATTCACTGATATTCGCCACAGACCAAGAGTTCTGCGGATGGAAATGGAAGAGAGGATCCAGAAGCTAGCAAAGTGGTATGTGTTCTTCGTTCACTTTCCTTGCCCATTCTTTTCTGAATCTAGAAAAAAATCTTGATGACACACTGATGTGAAAAGAAGATTGTCTTTTCTATTTTGTAGTGATTTTATATTTGCCTTCCCTCTTTTATGTTTTCTTTCTTTTGGGAACTTTGAATATTGACATGATTCTGTGATTTTATTGGTCATGGATAGTTTGGTGTAGTTTTGATAATCCATCAATATCCTACACTATTTGTTTCATGTTAGTTTTTCTAATGGCACTTGTCGTATGATCACTCTAGAACCTTTTTGCCATGGACTTCTTTTGAAGTCAGTTGGACTTTTCTTTTTCACCATCTTACTATTTCAGTTGATTTGTCATACTGAGGTTTTAAATATTTGACTTTAGGTGAAATCTATTATTCTCACTGTCATTATGGATGGATGATGCTCAAGTTGTTTATATTTGAGTCAGCTTGTAGTCGGTTGAGTCTCTTTTAATTTATCTTCTGTTTCAGCTATGTTGCGTTGCACCGAGTCCAGATGTTCAGGCTGAGTCTGTTTTATTAGTCTATATATATGAGTCATCCTTCATCTTTATAGGGGATGATTATTTTAATAAGAACAAACTTTTGTTCTTTTCTTCCACTTTGGTGGTGATTCCAAGGAAAACCCTAGGTGGTGATTCCTAGGGCAGGCGGCCCTTGTCAACTCTAGGTGGTGATTCCTAAAGTCGGTGCGGCATCAAAACGAGGGACTAGATAGTTGTCATGTTAGTGTCGAGGAAGTGGGAATTAGATGGAGAAAAGGAAAGAATATATGATCTTGGGTTTCATAATAACCTCGCATATTCCACTTTTCTGTATCTGAGCAGGCATAGAAGAGCTACATAGAAGGTAAATCTTCATATCTTGGGTTAATTTCATTGTATTGGACTTAATAATGGCAATGGAACCTAGCAAAGGGATATATAGTATGTAATCAAGGTGAGTTAGAATGGAAAGAATTTTGGTGTATGTTAATATGATGGTGATGATGTTAATATTTAATGGTATAAGTGCAAAACAGAAGAGCTGGGAGCTATACATGTGGTATACTGATATCTAAGTTTTTAAGCTGTAAATACTTTAAATGCCGCACTAATTGCAAAGCTTTTTATTTATTTTGTATTTTGATGTGCTTCAATTTATGCTAATACTATAGGCATTTCCTTGGTACTCTAAATTCAGAACTTTTTTTGAGTGGGCATTTTGTCATCTCTTCTTTCATGCTTCCACACTGTTTTGCTTTTCAACTTAGGTCCGAAACCGCTGATGTTCAATTATCTTGTTCATGTATTTGGTCTGTAAATTTATACATTGTTTCCGTCATCAGTTTACTCAAATTTAACCTCTTATTTTGAAGGCTGAATGCTACGGATATAAATATGCCGGAGTGGAAATTCTCTAAAATGATGCACAGTGCGAAAATCAAATTCACTGACCACTCTATTTTGAGGGTAGTTCAGATACTAGGGCAACTTGGGAACTGGAAACGAGTATTACAGGTTGTCGAATGGCTTCAGTCACGTGAAAGATTCAAGTCCTTCAAGAGCAGGTTCTATTCATTCCCATTGTCTTCTAGCAATTACTTAAATCAAGCAAAATGTTTTGAACGAAGTCTGAAAGACATATTGTCGCCATATATGCTCTGTAAATTCTTGAAATAGTTTTTCTAGTATTTGCACAGATCTGTTTTTACCTGCGACAGCGTTAGCTTATAATTTGGACCAGAACTGGCCCACATGCTTTAGAGACTAGGTCCATATTTGGGTCTATAGTTGCGGTCTAATTGTACTAATCAGCTCAATATTTGTACTTCTCAAATAGGATCCCGGTCGGTTTAATTAGGAAGGCATATACATCCATTGGACTTATTCTTCGCCAAAGTAGACTATGTGGTCCATCTTGTAGGTCAATATCCTACTTTCATGTCATGATATCTACTGTTTAGTGGGACAAGATCAAGTGGTTTGGACTTGTTTCCGGCGAGGATTGCTGTACTGTTGGCACAGCCTGCGCCGGAAGTTGACTGGAACGGTATGTAGCGCCGGGATAGTCCGTGCTGGACTAGCACGGGTCTTTGCCAATTGAAAAGCCTTGGCACGGCTTATTTGGTCCTTCTCTACAATTTCTTTTCCCTTATTTGCTTCAATTAAAATATTTTGAAGCTAAAAAATGTAATTTGCAATTAAAATTCATATGCACTTGTAATCAACATCTCCGCATTATCAAATCTGGAATTATCATCCCTCTCTTACCTTCTGGTCTCTCTTCCGGCCTCTCCTCTTCTTTCCCTCTTTCTTTCTTCCCTTCTCTTCCTATTCTGTCCCTCTTTCTCTCCTCCTCTCTTCTCTCTTCTTTCCTTCTCCTCTCTCTCTTTCAGGTCTTTCCTTCTTCTCTCTTCTCTCCTTAAACCTCTCTGCTTTTTTCTGCTTCTCCTTTCTCTTCCGGCCTCTCCTGTCTCCTCTTTCCCTCTTTCTTTCCTCCCTTCTCCTCTCCTTTCCCTCTTTCTCTCCTACCCCTTTTTCTCTCCTCCTCTCCTCTGCTTATTCTTTGTATTGAAGCCCAAGCATCACATGTCGTGCGCATGGATGGCCTCATGGCGATCCCATCACCATCGAAAGCAACAACACCGACACTGTCTTTCTATCTCTCCAATTCTACTGCAGACAGGTACATACTGATCGATTTTCCAAAGGTTTCGATCGGCACACCCCCAACCCAGATTCGGAGGTGGACATTGTTCCTCCTAGCCTTGTTGGTAATCACCAGCCATACCGGTACGTTTTGGCTAGTACGGCATTCCTTGGTTTCCAGTGTACCCACCCATTTGCGCCTTATTTACCTTGGAGGTCTTCTATCAGTCAAAAGTTTTCTCCAGATATTACTCTCTGTTTTTAAATCCTCACCCTATTGTATCTGCGATTGACTATGATCTCTCTGTTGTATGCAGATATATTTATACCACTGTGCTTGATGTTCTGGGGAAAGCGAAGAAACCTCTTGAGGCATTGAACATATTTCATGCAATGCGTGTAATCAACCAATAAATCCTGATCTATTTTTTTTTTTTTAATAGATTCCAATGGAATTTGGCATTTTGCAACCACACTGACCCAAATCACAATGATTTGCAGCAAGAATTATCTTCATACCCTGACCTTCCAGCTTATCATTGTATTGCTGTCATACTTGGACAAGCGGGCCTCATGAAAGAATTATTTGATGTCATTGATTGCATGCGTTCCACTCCTAAGAAGTTCAAGTTCGGTCTTGTACAGAACTGGGATCCACGTCTGGAACCAGATCTTGTTATATACAATGCAGTGAGTAGCCTGGCCAGTAGTTCAAATCTGTATTGCATTATGCTGTTCTTGTTTAAATGTGTCTCTCTTATAATCAGGAAAGAAGCGTATGGAACTCAGCCTTTAATGACTAACTTGTAATTTGATCTTCTGCAATGGTAGGTTTTGAATGCTTGCGTACCACAGAAGCAATGGGAAGGAGCATTTTGGGTATTGCAAGAATTAAAGCGTCAGAACATGAAGCCATCAAACACAACTTATGGCCTTGTCATGGAGGTAAACTTTTGAATACTGTACTTTTCTTTTTGCAGAACATTTGGTAGCTGCAGCTCTTTTTTGCTTTGAGCTCTTGTCAAACATATGTCGCTAGGCAGGATAAATTTTTTCTCTGGATCAAGTTACTATGTTTCGGTCAGTCTAAGTGCTATTTAGTGAGATCTGTGTAGGTAACCTGATATATGAAATGAAAGTATTTTGACAATGGTTGATCTACGCCATCTGTTCATGATTGACATTTATGATGAAGCATGACTGGACTCACAGTTTGCCTTATGATCTTTGCTTACTGTTGTATGGGAACGTGTATCTGTGCAAGGAGGATGTATTTAGTCATGGAATAATAGGCATTTCAGTTTATTCAAAGGCCCAAGGGTACTCTAGACATATTCTATGTCCATGCAAAGATTGTCGTCATACTTACATCCCCTTCATTGAAGCCTTTGATGTTTACCAACCCTGATAAATGTAATTTGAGCTTGTAAATTATGTGCAACTTGTAATCTCTACTTAGCGTTTCAATCTATGTTTGTGGTAAGCGTTCACTGGTCACCCATAATCCTTTCAACTGCTTAAGCAGGTGATGCTTGCTTGTGGGAAGTACAACTTAGTTCATGAGTTTTTCAAGAAAGTGGAAAGGTCCTCGATTCCAAGCGTATTGAACTACAAGGGTACTGAATTTACCTATGCATATTTGCTTCCTTCCCTTTTAGTCACTTAAAACCTATTTCCATTTTCTCTGTAGTTCTTGTAAATACTTTTTGGAGAGAAGAAAAAATCGAAGAGGCTGTACAAGCAGTACATAATATGGAAGGGCGTGGAATAGTCGGCTCTGCCAGTCTCTATTATGACCTTGCTCGCTGTCTTTGCAGTGCAGGAAGATGCAAAGAAGCTCTGTTACAGGTTTGCATGCATTCTTGCTTTCACTGAATTCTAGTTATTGTGTTCACTAATGTGTCATCTGTTCTAGTGCAAGTTTGCTTAGAGACTTCTAGTGCTGGACTATTGGGCACCTATCCTGAAAATGACTTGAAATTTTGAATAAACATGTAGAAGAATGTCTATGGCTAGGTCCAATTGCATGACAATAGATCAGGAATGAAGGTTCTGATCGGCCTGACGGTGGCAACAATCATTGAAACCAGTGTGAACACCAGTTGGAGTATGGTATAATTTAGGAAGCTGATATCCAAGTACCTAGCATATCTGTAGGCCATATTTTGTATTCCACGATTATCACTTTGAGTTGGCACAAAATGCAGACTGGATGATGGTCAATGAGGTCTTCTGCTGAAAACTTTGATGCATAAATCGCTGTCTATAATCATAAGCATATATAGATGCATATTCATATTGGCTTCCTCTGGAGTTTGTTGCAACATGATGGAACTTGAGGATTGGCTTACTTTAGTGGAGTTACCTGGGAGCTAGACTCACCAGGTCACGGTTTTGGTTGTGTGCTGTTTGAGAGGCCTCACTTGTGGGAATATGGAAAACAACTGCATGCTTAATTTTGAGCTATTACCACTTCTTTGTATCTTAAATGGACTCATTTTGACTTGATCTGACCTCACTAGTTGCCTCGGAAATATTTGGTTTTGGCTGAACGAAACTGAGTCTACTTTGTTCCCATTGTTGTAGCAAGATGTATGCAAACCTTGTGAAGGTACTCCGTGGAGGCTAGAACTCCCAATTTGTGGTACCTATGCTTCTATCACTTTGCAGGAGGTAGAACAGATTCAGTGATGCTGCACTGAGAACACCATAATCAGCATATCCAGTTATTGAACCCCCTCCTTTGAACCTTTTTTGGACTTGGGATTAGGTTACTAGAGCGGCACTGCAACCTGTTTAATGCTGTAGTTAGTCTTGCTTCTTTATTCTCTCTTATGACAGAGAGCCTTTCTGTGGAATATGACCATTTATAAGTGACTTTTGGATCTTAAATTAGTGTCCTTAGAATCTACTTGGAGAAAAACTCTCATGGTCAAAATTCTTTTTGCAGGTCGATAAAATATCCAAGGTTGCAAGAAAGCCTCTGGTTGTAACATACACTGGGTTGATTCAAACTTGCCTGGACTCTGGAAGTATTAAGAATGCCTCATTTATCTATGACCAAATGCAAAAATTCTGCTCGCCCAACATAGTGACCTGTAACATCATGTTGAGGGCTTACATAGAGCATGGAATGTTTAAAGAAGCTAAGGATCTATTTCAGAAGGTATTAGATAGCAGCCATCGGATGAGTAACAAAACTACTGTGAGCCAGATGGTGGTTCCTGATAAGTTTACATTCAATACCATGATGGAAGCATGTGCGAGAGCAGAAGATTGGGATGGTTTTGAGGATTCCTACCAGCAAATGTTGCATCATGGCTTCTACTTTGATGTGAAAAGGCACCTTCGCCTGATAATGGATGCTTCGAGAGCGGGGAAGGTACTTTCCTACAGTTCCATCTGAGTTTATGTTTACATCACTAGCAAGTAATTTTATCTTTTGTTTTGCTAACTTGCTGATTGCGTCACTGATCGTATATCCATGTATCTTGGATGTCCCACATTGCACATTTTCCTTGACTATCAGACTGTTTAGTCATGTCTAGTTCTCTTTTTTTTGTCTGACTGCTCCTCTCTTTTCATCCTTCTCTAACTTTGACCTTTGCTGAGCTGTATATATGAATGTCTCAGCATGGAGGGATTCCCTCCAGGACGCATTGTGTGTAAAAATAATGTAGAAAAACATATCACCTGATGTTACCAAGAAGGTAAGCTCATTCTACTGAGCACCTGCAACCTTATGCAAGTGATGGTTGTAGTAGTATGATTGGCAAAAAAAGGCCCATTATGGCACTCACGCCAGACCACAAGCCCAAAAGAACCTAGAAAATACACAGCCCCCAACAGAGAGTTGACATACACATTTATGATTTCATGTATGCGAATCAGTCCCTTTAAGCACTTACGAAACATTTTTCCTCATGGATCTTTTAGTGTGACACAGATAAGAAGAGCTCTAACTTTAGCTGTACAGCCATGCATACCATCTCTGTTATTTCTTAATTGCTTTCTTCTTAAAGTGATTTAGGCTTTAATGCAATGATATCAAATATCCTTATTCCTCTCTAAATACTCGACTTTTCTTTTCCGCCTTTTCCATAGTCAGCATGTCTTAGCATGCAAGATCACAAGCGCGTTATTGTCATGCCATACATTCAGAGAACCTAAAAGATTTCGCCAAATAACATCTTAGAAAAAGCTATCAACTTCATCCTCCTAACTCAACATAACCAGGTTTTCATGCAAATGTCACCATAGTCTATTGCAGGTGCGCATTTGTGTGCGCATCGATGATCACCAAACACTGGGAGACTAATTCAGCCTTAAGCCACTATTTCCATATTGTTTTCTTAGTGTTATGTTGGTTTTGGGCTCAACTCTTCAATTTTGGTTGCCTTAAAAGAACTTATTACTGCTATTTTGTGCGCTTTGGGTTATCATCATATCAATCCATAAAAATGGTTTTTGATTACTTCCAGGGCCAGGTGCTCGAGACAACATGGGAGCATTTGGTTTGTTTTGGACGGGTTCCGCCGCCTCCTATTATCAAGGAAAGATTCTGCATCAAACTGCAGGAAGGAGAATGCTTGGCTGCTATCTCCTGCATCAACATCCACCAGGATATCGAGACAAATGCATTCTCTGAGAGGTTATGGTTAAATCTACTCGAGAGTAATGCTCATCGATTCAAGAAGGATACGATCACCAATTTAGAACGGGAGGTAAGTAACCTAAGTGCCGAACATGATCATCTGCACCCAGTGCATCAACATTTATTGAATGCTTGTAGAAAATTTGTACATTGTGATAGAACTCCTGTGAACCCGTCAAGTGACAGCAGAATGCTTACATAGAAAATTCCACTACAAGGCATAGGAGTGGGTAAATACCCCATACAGCTATACATGGATATTTTTGTAGTGACCCAGATCACATGTGAAGAATATCTGCCAATCGGATCAAAAATAGGGACCGACCAACCAGCTTCTGATTAAAGCCCATGTTTGACAACTGATTTGGTAAGAAGAAGGACATCACAAAAGCAAGTCACCATGATCTCATAGTCCAAAGGGAAGGTACCCTTTTGTTGGCCAAAAGAATTTGCAAACAGCTCATGAACACAAGAGACTGCCCACATTTTGACTTGCAGTGCCCCTTCCTCTGTCCGAGGTGAATCATAGGGCAGGGCTTTTTGTTTCCTCCTTTGATTCTCCTCAGCAGTAGCTTCAGGAGGAAGACCCATCCTCATTTATCATGTGGTCCTTCCTTTGCTGCTCTTTTCAGCACTGTGTCATGTCCCCTCTTGCCCCCCCCCCCCCCCCCCCATCTTCTTCTCTTTTGTCTGCCCTTAACTTTACCTAGAAAAGTTTTTAAGGGGAGCAAAAGCAAAAGGGGAACCATGCCACTTCATGTGATGCCCCCTTTGGTTCCGTTCTCATGATTTGGAAAAGGGTTCCCAAGGGATTGCATTGGATCTAAGCATGAACCCAATATGAAGTTGTTGATTATTGTTTGATTCAGGAGGGTTGGCTTAATACTTTAGTACATTGGTCGAGCGTATTACATTGGTAGAGCATCCACCAATTTTTCTCTCCTTTTTTCTCTATATATTTGGTCGAGCGTATTACTTGAGCTAAGAGGGGAAGAAAACGCTTTGCATATTAATTTCTACAAATTATGGTGCTTTCACGATATCATTGATTCTCCGATAAAAATTTTTTTTTGCAAAGTTTCTGCTATTAAGGCTCTTTCACACGTAGAACATCCATCAATTAGTTGTCTTGAAGATTAATTATCTTGAAGTTCCAATTTAATTTCATAGTTCATCAAAAGGACCGACCTGTACTAGGTCATGTGGTAGCCAGGTATGTTGATTTTCTTGGTGGAGGCTCGGATTGAATTCCGTGACTTCTATGCAGTAGTTTATTTCTTCGTAATTAAGAGCCCGGACTAACCGGAGGCGTTAAAATGAACGCTCTCCCTACAAGGGCTCAAATATTAACGAAACAGGTTGACAGAACAATTACCACCTAAACGATCAAAGCATCCTACTTTTGAATCCTCCTCTAGAAGATTTCATGATTAAGATATCTCAAAGCTAAGGCTCCAAAGCTCACTTTTTGGAGCCGAAAATATATCGGAGCAGCTCTCTCTTTAGGTTGGTGCACCAAAAACAGCCAAATTAAGAACAGGAGCACTGCTGGCTCCTTGAAGGCCTTATATATATATATTTCCAAAGCAACTAATCCTCCATTTTTGGTTGGCAAGAAGGTTAGTAGGTTTTCTAAGGAATAGCGTGCCGACCTTGGCAAGAAGACACTGACAACACTTGACATCCTCATTAAAAGAAGTATCCTCCAAAAGATAGACGGTGGAAACTAATCCAATTTGAAATCAAGAAATAAAGAGCTTTTGTTCTGTATATGCCTCACGAGCAAAATGGTCACGAAGGGTTTGATTTGATGACCAGGCATTATAAGAGCAAACATGCATAGTCGCATTGCTGTTGAGGTCTGATAAATTATTGTGTGGTCGGAAGACAACTCCTAAGTCAGTTGGTGATTGGTGATGTATCGCGCTGGATTCAGTCAGTGATGTGAATATTCGGGTGAGTTCAACTCTAATAATTGTCCAAGTACATGGAAGGATCTTGACGATGATATGAAAATGCTTACATGCAAATAAAGTCACGCTTGTCTGTTCTCTCATCACTAGTTGTTTGATATATATCGAGTTGGTGATTGAGTTTTGGGAATAAATGCTCAATTAGATAAGCAAATAAAAAAAAACTTACACAAAAAAGGGTATTTTCGCTCATCGGCACCTATCATGGTCTGTTTCATATCACTATTCACTTGTGTTTACTTTCCTATTAATTTAAATAAGGACATGTTTGGTGTGGGAATAGGGGGGAATAAGGGGTTATTCCCCCCTTATTCTCATACTTATCCATAAACAATTTCTTAACTACATCCTTTAACTAGTTGGCATATATATCCACATCAAAGATAGGCCAGGCATCAAACTAAACAATTCATGATGCGCACTTGAAACCATAACATTGCGTCCTTGATAATCCATAATCTTTTCAACAGTCCCCACCTTCACATGCCCTTGATGTCATTGTATGTAACAAGAGGTCCCAATTATGGGGGATTCCAAGGGAATCATTCAAAACCCTACCTGTTCCATTCCTTTTCTATAATTTCCAAATGCAACAAACACTGAAGAGCTACTGATCTTATGTGAATAAAATTCTCTCTCACTTCCAAGATTGGATGCCAACCTGAGGGCTTTTGGACGAATATAACAATAGGAGACAAAGTGGGGGAGTTCTACACTTCTACTAGTAGATCTGAGTAGCAGCTTGGTCCCTCCTCTTCTACAAAAAATATATAGTAGAGGGGGTCATTCTCTTCAATAATTGAATCTTCATTGCTTAGTGCACTGTGAAATAATAAACATGAAAACTATGTATAAGAAGCCCCACATGTGATCAAAGCATTGTGGATATCAACCATGTGATTTGATTAATTTAGCATAATTTAGCATAATTTAGCAGAAGTATTATTTGATTAATTTTTTTCTCCAAAAACTGGTCAAAATCGAATGATTTACAACTTCATATGTGAAAATTCACATTTACCTTTAAATAAAGCATAATTTACTTTGTTAGATTTTTTATTTAATACAATAATATAGTGTTAGATGAATGGCTACACTTTTTTTTTCTTAGTCGCATCTGTTATCACTATAAAATCCAAGGCGTTTACCTAAACTTGTAATCTCCACATTGAAAGTCAGGTGCGCTTCCCACTACATCATTCACTCGTATACACCAGTTACATGATTTTGACAAACATCCTCATAGATAAAATAATTATTGGTGTTGACAAATAATTTAAATAAAAAGCTATTGGCTACATACACCAATGGCGTTAATCTTTTGCATGAATGGAAGTCGCAAATAGAATTTTTTTTTTAAAAATAATATTTCTTTTATCCAAACTTTGGATTCTCGAAGTGCAACATAATCACAAATATCAAGACTCCTTGACAATATGAGTTTATTCTTAACCACCGGATTATGTGCTACTGAATGAGGAGATAGATATATCGACGTCGGATATAGTGTCGAATTGTTCATCGAAACCCTCTTCCTAATTCATGTTCTTTGTCGGTTTTCATCACCATGGCAACTGATTTTGATGATTTATACATGATTATTTGTATAATAACTTTGGTAGCTGATTGATGTGAAGTTCATCCAAAAAGAAGTTGTTCTAATCCAATTTGAGAGTTTGGTATGAGGTGCAAACAAGAGGAAGTTTTGATGGACAGATTGCCAAAATGGGTTCCATTTAGGAATATTGATAACTTGAGGCATTGAAAGAAAAATGTCGTTTTGTTACAAGTGTGCTGTTGTAAGAATAGTTTATGAAAAATAAAACGTGTAATAAAAAGGCTCTAAGAATACAAAATCACAATTCACAAACCATATTTAGTTTCTAAATTTTCCTTAGCAACATTTTGACCATTTTTTCTAGGGGTATTAGACCATAGCCTCAAATGTAACCCCTCCTTGTCCAGAGCCCCATACATCTTACTAAAAACCCCACATTCACTGCTTTCATATGAATAACCCAAAAACACCTCGAAATGATAATAATATCTTTCTTGTTTTTTTTACTCCAACATTTTCTCTCTCCTCTCTCCTCGGCAAGACATCCCTCACCTTCTCCGCCGCCCACCCACTCCGGCAACCCCGCCCTTCCCCGGCGATCTCCCCTGCGACAACCCTCCCGACCTCGGATCCGAGCACCGTGACCCCGCGTCTCCTTCCCCGGCGTACTTCCGATGAGATCCAACGCCCCGCGTCGTCCCCTGCTGCAACCTGACGCCGCCACCGCCGGCTCTGGCCTCGCCGCAACCTCCATCTTCTCCGTTCCCCTCAGATCCAACGCCTCCCGATGGCTTCGCTCCGTCCAAAGACGCTCAGTGCCGCTCCCCAAGCCCACCCAACCTCGTCCACGAGATCCATCGCCGTCCGAGCTCTTTCTCCCCTCCCCTTCCCTCCCCAGCTCCTCTCCGACACCGCCGCAACCTCACCCGACGTTGTCCACTCCCTCCGCGCCTCTCCTTGATGGCGAAACCCCCCACACGAGCTCCTCCTCTCATATCCGGTGCCGCCACCTCCCAACGCCACCATCTCCGACGTCCAAATCGCCATCCGATCCCCAATCCGGCATCCCAACCGCCTCGCGACCCTTCTGCTACCGTCGTCGCTCGGGGTTTTCTTCCCCGATCAACCACCCTCCTGTGAGTTGGTTCAGCCAGGCAGAGTCACTTGGGGCCTGACCCGGCTCCCACCTGATCCGATTGAGTCTGGATCGGATTGATCCAGTCCTCATTGATCCAAGCCTTGATTCAATTCATTAAGCTCAGTCACATCTCAATCCAATCAGACCCAAATCCAGCAATCCAGACCTGAACCCAGATCCTAGTTGAAAGCCAGAGCGGTGAATTTTTTTTTATCAAAATAAAATTTACGCATCAAAATTATACATAAAACTTAGAAAATTGACCATCTAAAATTGACAAAAATGCATTTTCATATTTTTAACTCTATTTTTACATTTGAAAATTCATTTTCATTTTTCTGAATTCATTTTCATATTTTGAAATTCATTTTCAACTTTCTAAATTCATTTTATTTTTCTAAATTCATTTTTATCTTTTTAACTGCATTTTCATCTAAAATCATTTTCATCTTTCAAAAATCATTTCATCTTTCTAAAGTTATTTTCATCTTTCAAAAATCATTTTCATCTTTTTGAATTCATTTTCATCTTTTTAAACTCATTTCCATCTTAAATGCATTTTCATCTTTTAAATGTATTTTCATCCTTTTTTTAATTCATTATCATCTTTTTACATGCATTTTCATCTTTTTAAATTCATTTTCATCTTTCCTGCATTTTCATCGTTTTTTATTCATTTTCATCTTTCTAAATTCATTTTCATCTTTTTAAATTCATTTTCATCTTTTTCAATTTTTTTTCATCTTTTTAACTTTATTTCTATCTTTTTAACTCTATTTTCAGCTTTTTAAATGTATTTTCAGCTTTTCAAATGCATTTCCATTTTTATAAATACATTTCTGATTGGGTCGGCTCGCTGAGGTGGATCGCCTTTAATTTTTTTTTTTCCATTTTTCCATTTTCCCCTACATTTTCCATTAATTTTCTCTCTCTGTCTCAAATCGGGTCCTCATCGTATCACTTCGGAGCAATGAACTGAGTCAAGATATCAAATTAATGAATTCACTTCTCATATTTTATTCTCATATTTTTCTCATTTTTCCTTAATTATCTCCAAAAAATTTTCCTTATTCCTCGGATTTTTTTCTTCTAATATTCCCGATTTCCCCCTTGATTTCTCTCTCTTCCTAAGCCGGCTCGGCTCGGCTCAGCTCACCCACAAGCTAGGACTTCATCGTCCCAGCTTGTTTGCAGCTTTGATCGGCTCGACCCCGAGCCGCTCCGACCATCTCGCCTTCTGCCGCCCTCCCGCCACCGAAAAACCTAAAATCACCCGAAAACTACTCCTATCATCTCCCCCACTCCATTCTCGAACTCAACAACCTCTATTGCCCTCCTCTCCGATGCCAGCATCAACCCACCGCCGACCACCGTCCATCACGGCCACTCCGACCATATCAACACCTCCAAACCACCTCTAAACTCACTAAATCTTCTCCTCTACACACTTCTGACATTCTCCACCCCTCGCAAACACCTCCTCCGCCGCCGATCAACTCCACCCAAAAACCACCGTGCGGCCTCCTTCGGATCCGGCCATCTCGGAGCCCTATTACACGATCGGAGCCGGTGGATCAATTCCTGAAATCTCCACGAACGCAAATGCACTGGTCCCCCGCTCCGAAGAGCTTTCCTCGCCGGCGAACAAGGTGATCTAATCAATCAATCTTTTGATAGATCATATAAGGGTATTTTTGTCATCTAACATTAATAACTAATTAGGATGATCAACAAATGGGGTTTTCACTTTAAAAACTAAACTAATGAGGTTTTTTTATGATAATTTTCGTTAAAGTGGTGTTATCGACGATTCTCTATTTTTTCTATAAGTCAGACAAGCTTTTCATGCGTATAAACAAAAAATAGAAATTGAAAAATGTGTTCTTTTTGTTCCAATATTTCTTTTTCTTTCTTTTGAAGAGATGAAAGAATATCTCACTCTAATGCGCCTAAATTGACACTCTGATATACATAAGTTACATCAAGATTTAAAGGAGGAAAACTTAACAATAGGTCACAAAAGCTAGACAATGGGGTTATATTAGGTTTGAAAATCCAAATAGTAAACATGGTCTATCAAAAAAATTCAGCTATATTGTAAAATTCACAGACAAAAAAATGTATAATAATCATTTGGCCTAAAAAAATAAATGCATTTTTCTCCATGATGACAAAAGTGCTCTTGAATAAAAACCACCATTTTATATGTAATGTATTCCCAAAAAAAATTCTCACTCCGCCATAATTCCAAGAACCTTTTCAACAATCTCAAATAAAAAAAATAACTTCAAATATATGTCAAAAAAATTTAAAAATAAACATATGCATAAAATTCCTTTAATTCGAAATAGCTTATTTCATTTTATACTCTCTCACTGCATCAAATATTCCCCATCTCCAATTATTTGGTTAAGGAATATCCCTCATGCAGCTCCACACGCTTTTTAGTTTTTAAAACCACCTCTTAAACTTTTCACAAAGATCCATCCGTTCACACCTTTTCCCCAACTCAGTCCTCTCCAATTAAGCAAAAAAGTACCCGCAAAACACCATAATATCACACCACGAGAAGACTTATATTACTCCACAACCCTCAAAAAAGAGTGAAAAACCTAGAGAGAGAGAGGAGTGGAAGAAACCAAGAAAAGGAGAGACTCCAACCCCAAAGCTACTCGAATATATATATTTTTGGAGAGAATTCTTCCTAGTTTCGCATCTCAGATCTCAGCTATGGGGGAGCCCAGCTGTTGCTGGTGTATCTGTAGTTGTTCTCCACTAGTGGTGGTCTCTTAGAGGGGTCTCTGGTTCTAGGGTTTTAGTGTTGGCGGGGAGATGGGTGGGCTTGGTGATGGGGAGGCGGGTGGGGTCTCTGAGAACCCCAGCACGGATGAGGAGTTCATCGTGTTGGGAGATGGGGCTCGAGGTGAAGTGTTAACCTTGGTTGGATTTTTTATTTTTTATTTTATTTTTGTGGGTATCTTTTGTTCTTGATTTTTTTTTTCTTTTCGGAATTCGGATGCAGATCTAGCGTTCTAGTGCGTTTGGGGTGGGAATTTGGATGTTTTTCTTGGGTTTTTACTGTTAGATTGGGATGAATAGTTGGCTTTTCGGCGAAATTATTTTGTAATATGTTTTGATTTTCGAGAGTTATATAGGGATTTGGTTGTTCATGGAGGCGTAATCTTGTGCCGTTCTTGTGTGCAGGTGGCCTTCGATTCGATGCTTCACAGTATAAATTTTTTGGTAAGGATATCGCGGAGGAAGTTGAGTTAGGGGGGCTAGAAGAGGAGGGCGATGGTGGTGGTGATGACGGGTTCATTGGGATCAATGACGAGGAATACACGTTATCTTCCCTTGGGAATAAAGAGGAGGTGATATTCTTTTGCTGCAAGATAGATTATACTGAATGCCGTTTTTTGTAGTCTTCAGAGAGGTAGAAATTGTATCTGTTCATGAAGTTATTTCTGTTCCTCGATTATAAGTTATTTCTGTTCATAAAGAGGAGATGACTATCTTCTAGTATCATGAAGTTATTTCTGTTCCTCGATCAGTCATCGTTGTGGTCATTGGCTAGGAGAGTTCATGTCTGTCCATACATGCCTAATCTTACTTGAACTAGGGTTAATTGTTCCTTCTTCCATATGTTTCTTCTCTTAGGGCTCATATTCAGTGCCACTGCCTTGAGACTCATTTCATGAGCTTTCTTTATTCAGTTAATTTTGTGTATGCCTTCTAAATTTAGACCTTGTGAGGATGTGTTTTGGTTATAATATTTCTACAGTTCTACTAGCCTCTAGTGCCCTGTTAGGCTAACGTTACCTTGTATGGAGTTATTTCTTACTAATTGGTTCGTGGATAAGACATACACTCCTGCAATTTTAGGTTCCTCAAGAGGATTTTCCTTGATTTGACGTGATTAATTCTCTCTCATTTGGATTCTGGTGTATAGCTCATTAAGTATGCTGTGATAATGTTTGCATTTTTAGTAACATTGGGGCAACCTTCTCGAAGCAGTCTGTAGTATCTATCGTTCGATTTTTACATTCTCTATCTCAGGAACTATTGTCACAGGTTGTTTGAGTTGGTGATGGTTATTTGAACTTCTTATTTGCTTTGTGCTTTCTGCGTGTCAATTATGCCATCTGTGTCCTCTTCGTTCATTGCTCTCTGTTTCATCGCAGTCCAGATGAAGTAGGAAAGCATTCCTCTCAACGTTTCTTCCACTTTATTCAAAGGAAAGGAAAAGTCTATCTGACATGCACAACATGTTGAGAGTCTAGTCACCTTTCATCATCTTCTCCATGTATTCGTCATTGATATCTTTTGATGCTGTACCTAGTCTAAGTTAGATGCGCTTGCTTCCATGAATGTACTACTGTAAGACCATGTGGTGTGTGTAGGAAAATAAGGAAATGAAGGTCCCATGTAGGTGCAATTAGGATAGGCAGCCAGCTATAGGCATATGTCTATTACTTCTTTTGAGGCATGCTTGACAAATTGCAATTAGGAGGAATTCTTTCATTGTATCTCGTATCCTCCTCATTTCACTGAAATTGGAAACTTGCATAAGTCAGGGGATACTTAATTTGCACCGCACATGCCTGTTGGGTCAAGGTGAAATAGTATTTGACAATCATATCGATCTTGAATCATCTTTTTAGATGTGCAGATCTTGTGATGATTTGTGGTTCATAATAGAATTAATTTGGAATCTTAACATATTGTTTGGGACTATTTCAGATGGTTTCTTTAGCTTAGGCTCTGATGTGTAGAGTGTTTTATACTTAATCTGGATATGCTTTTTATACTCGGCATTGGCAGATTGTTGGTTATGCCTCAAATCATTAGTAATTTTCATTACACCAATTATGACATCAAAGTCACTCCTCATGTGCTGCTCGAGGATATAACTTGATAGATAAGTACTTAGTGGCTGCAGTCGCTTCGTGCTTACAGTTGATGCGATTGTAGCATATGGTTGGGTGGTTCAACTTCCAAATTCATTTTACTTTGGTGATGGAAAATTACCAAGATTAGGCTAGACATATTAGGAATGATACTTGTATTTGCTTATGACTGAGTTACCAGGCCATTCTAATTCAAATCCAAGCCTTTTAGTTTGTCCTATGATTGTCTGATGTTGTGTTAAAAGCGCAGCTATTTGTTCGTCATCATAACTGCCCACATTGTAGCTCTGAATGCATCTGCAATGTAGTACAAGACTACAAGTTTTGGAGCATCAACAATGAGTTCTGACCAGAGGTTGTAAAATTTGGATACTATTCAGTTTCCTTGAGTTTGCCTCACAAACATCATTGGTTGTTCACGGAAGGACTGGCATGTCATCCCATTAATGACTTACCAAATTGAACCGAGGGTCTTGAGGATTTCTTAGCATCTATTTAGTTGTCCATTATTTGGTATTGACTTGGCGTTTTTTAGCATATACATCCTCATAAACATTCCTAATTGCATGTAAAACAATCCAAGGTTCATAATTTCGATTCAATGTTCTAGAATAGCTCTGCGTAGCTGCTTATGCCCCCGCATATGGGTATGGTTTGACTTGAACACATACTAGGCTCATAGGTGTCACATAGACATCTGTAGAAACATATTTTATGTGACTTATATGTGCCATGATATGTTAAGATCATACCCTAGAAGAATTGCAATGTGCTTTCTTGTTATTACTACTTTAAAGTTTCTCTTCATTTTATATTATTGGAATATCTTCAGATACCGTTATGCATTATGGATATAGCTGAGTTCTGTAAGAAGAATATATAACTGGAAGTTACTTTCTGAAGCTAGATGAGTACACCGGAAGAGCAATTTGAAACTATTTCAAATGCTAGTGTTATGAATAAAGAGAAAGAGAAATATCAAGCAAATGGAAGTTGTAGGTTGAGTAGGAAATCTGGATTTTGTGATTCCTCAAACTAATGACAGAAGGGTGAAAATGGAATTTGCAGGCTTCTTGTACCAATTTCTCCTTGCACATTACCGATTCACTACCTCTCGCCAATAGACCAAGCTAAATCTTTATTTTTGAATCCAATATTCCTTTTAGTGGTTGGAAGTTTTGGCGGTTTGTTTATCTTTGCCAAGTTATTCAACTAGTTGCTAATCTATTCCCACTTTGAGGTTAGTTGCATCAACGCTTAGTTGGTGAGAGACAGTAAGTTTGACTGTTTTCGAAAGATGTCTCATGTAAATAAAGGGGATGTGCTACACGTGAAATTTGGTAACGTGATCCTTTGTTAAGTGGTGCAGCTATACGGATGGATTTTTGGAGTTATATTGCATATTTTCTGTGAAATCTAGATCAAGAACACTCCTATGTCGACAGGCGAGGTTATGATGAAGAAGTGGTCTTCAGCAGGCTGTGTAATGTCCTTGTACTTTAAGGGCGTGCTATTCATAATTTGTAGGGACAAGAAAGAAAATTAGCAGGGAAGATTCAGCATCTCTCAAACAGTAGTGGGCACATGCTATTCACTTGCTAATCTCCTTTTTCCTTTTCATATGCTACAATCTTTATTTTTTAGCCTTTTCATGGAATCTCAGTGCTTTAGCCTTTTGTTATTACTATTGTTGTTAGAGACTTTCTTTACATGATAGATATTCCTTCATTTTAGCTTATAAACCCATATAACATGTGATGATTATATATTGCTTTAGTTTCTTTACGCAAACATGTGATTACTAGTTTTTTTCTTACCTAGTACACAAGCCTTCTTGTTTCATTGTTACCTCTGAATCATTGGAATCTTGAATTTTTCTTATTTTATAGATATTCATGGTTAGAGGCTTGGTTTGATGAGATTATAACTAACATATTTTATTGATGTTTCAGTCTGAAGGTTTAGGGTCTTTATCTGATATCGATGACCTTGCAAGCACTTTCTCAAAGGTTAGCTCCCTTTTTACAATCACTTTGTTCTAACTTAGTCAAGATATAGTATCGAGATTGATTTTCCGTTTGCTTCTTATGTTGGTATTGGATGTGCTTTCTGCAAGTGCGAGATAACTTTTGATCTCGTTCTCTAACATAAGAATGTTTTCTCTCGTTCAAGAATTTTATGGTCCTGCTTTTTAGTGTCAATGCTTGGCTAGTCATCAAGGTTTAATTATCTTAGATTCCAGTAAAGGTATATGTAAATCACGAACTGCTTGTTTGCATGGCTGAACTAAATCATGTTTAGTCTTTAATAGCTCTTGTCAACACCCTGCGTTTGAGTTTCACAGGAAACTATGAGTATCTGTTAAACATTTCCCTTTTGTTACATCTAGCTTCTTATTGTTAGCAATGGTGGACGACTCATGAAGAGTTGCAATTTTTCAGAATGGGTTTGTTTCATTATTCTGGTCAAGGGTGCATTTCAGACCAATTTTGCTAAGGGAAGAAGTTTGGACACTGGCAGCTTTTGGAGGGATTTTTGGAAATTGGTGTTGAAGAAATTCACGTATTAGAGGTTATTGGAAGCATTGCACCTTACTGGATTTCAAACCAGTCTAGAATGTTAATATGATTCATGAAGCACTCACACCTCAAAATTACGATACAGAGGTCTTGCCCGTCTAAACCTGGTTGGAATAGAAAGCATACTTGTTGCCGGCTTAGTACTAAAAAAGTAGAAGAAATTGCAATTATCCAAAAACATATCACTGTGGTAGTCTGTTTTGTGGAGTTTAACTGGCACCAATTACCTGGATATGGTTAGTTGAGACGTTAGTGGATCTTCTTACTACTGTTTGCAGGTTGCAAGTTCTTTTGCTTCTGTATTTTTATCTTCCTTTTGTTTTAATTGTGCCAAGATTTAACAAAGGATTTTCATTTCAGTGTGCTTCTTGTTTACACCTATCTTATGTATGCCATAGTCAGCAACTACCGATGTCCTGATAGACAGTTATTGTCACTATTTTTCTCAGTTGAACAGGGCTGTTAGTGAACCGAGGAGCATAGGAGTTATTGGCGATAGAGGATCTTTCTCAAGAGAAAGTGAGCGGAATTACTTCCTATTTATTGATAGATGAAAACTTTGCTTTGCTGATATGAGACATGTTATGTGCACTTTCTGTTTTAGATGCATGTATTTCAGTTTTCTCCTCCATGCCTCCTAGTTTGGTGCTGAATCCAAGTAATTCATTATACGTGAAGAATAGTGTAGACATTTCTTGCCTTTTTTGGTTAAGTTATGAGCAGGGTTTTTATTGGTGACGATCGTAATATAAAATCACTCAGTAATGGAAAAAGCTTTGAGGAGCAAGAGAATGCTTAGTGCTACATGGGATTTTGCATGTAGATATACAAGGCATGGGGGCAAAAATTGTAGGAATGGTGTAGGTGTACCTTAAAGATAGAAACGCTTTACATTGTATTCTGCTGGGATTGTCATAAATTCTCTTGTGAATTGTTTCAAGAAATCTGTGTTAATGTCCACCAATATCCTGACACTTGAAAAAAGCAAAAGATGATGAAGGGTTAGAAAATTGAAGGAAGGTGTAGTTTAATCTGAGATATGCTTTATGTTGTATTCTGCGATATTGGCATGATTCTTTGCCAACTCTTTGGGGTTAGACATCTTAATGTCCTCAGGACCTTAATACTCGCTCAGAACAAAACCCATGTAAGTTGTGGTATGTCATGGTGACAACTGACAAGTACTGTTGCTAGCAAATATTGAAGTACTTTAAAAGGTTTGCTATTGTCCTAATGCCTGACAAACAGCAAAGCATGGGAATGAAGCATTTTTCTCAAATAATTCTTGAGGCCTAAAGGGGTAGGGGAAAGATTCAGGAAAGTGAACCAATTGCCATTCCTATTATATATGTAGTAGATCCTGGACGATGAGAGTGAAACCAAGTTGTTAACGGATGTTCTTTATAGTTGTCATGTCCCGAAGAAGCTATCTTCATGTTTAGCTAGTAGTTTTCTTCAACAATCAGAAATAGCACTGTGAGGGCCATCGTGGATATCTGTGCTTCAGGAGAATAGTGGCACATGATGCTAGTGAAGCTTTAACTAGCTTTAACATTGGGGATCATGGCCGGTTGTGTAATTGATCATTATACTTTGGTTAAACTGAAGAGGTGGGAAGCGGCAATTCTTTACTGGTTGGATCCAAGTTCAGTAGACCACAAGTTATACAATGGCGGGACCTCTCCTTTTTTTGTTTTGTTCTGTGTATGTGTAATATTTTGGTTGGTAATGATGTCATTATCGTTGTCAACAAACTCTAGGAAGGTACTTAGTCTATTCAATTTCAGATCCATATGCATGAAGTTCCATAATTGTAATTCTTACTCTAAGAAGGTACTTATTAGCTTCAATTGATGACCCTTATGCATGAAGTTCCATAAAATAACAAATCTTACTGTAAATGTACCATATAGCTGCAAACCGTTCTTGTGATGTGTATAGTATGAAAGTATGATGTTCACATACTTAAATATTAATTAAAATTGAATTTCTTTACACAGCGTTGTGTTCAAATTTAGAGCATATCAAGTCTAATTTAAAATATTAATGCTTCTTTCTAGTAAATAAGTATTTCTTGCACAGATGAAACCTTTAAATGGGAAAAGCAGCAAAGAAAAGTTTATATGCTGGCCCAAACAAATTGACTCTTTCTAATGATAGGTTGTCTCATAGAGAGGCAATCAGCTAATGTGTCGTCAAGCAAGACTTAAAAAAATTCAGTTTGTTTTAACTAGTTTAGCCTTTTGATAGTGACATTTTCTTGAACCATGACACTTGAAAGAGGCAGTACTGTAGCTTGTCAGGTTAGCGGCAATGGTAACAATGTGTTGGTATCCCTGAATGCACGAGAGACTAATTAGTTAAATGTCAGTTTCAAGGATAAAGGCAGCTTCTAAGATGAATTGCCAGGTGCAAAATTCAGTTGCTGCACACTCTGATGATTCACATTCCTTTTATGTGGTGTTGTAAGATTTAACTTGTGTCGTTTGGGGTCTTATTGTTGTTTAGATAGAGTGCTTCTAGATGTCCTCCATGTGCAGTGCAATTCTTTATTTCTCTAGTCTTTTTATATCATTGGATTTGCAGATTGAACACAGTAATTTATTTTCCTCCATGTGCAGTGTGATTCATTATTTTCTAGTCTTTTTTTGTCATTGGATTTGCCGATTGAACACAGTGCATTTTTTTTTTCCCGATATTGCCTCAATTTATATTTAAACAACAGTTTGAATGTAATGCTTCAATGAAACTGTTAGACCACGTACTTTGAAGATGCAAGTCATGCATTTAAGTCATAAAATGAGTAGCTCATTAGATTTAATTTATCACTTAAAGAACAATGTGTGTTTTGGAATTAAGCCATGTTTCAGCATTTAAGTAATACTTAAATAATTAGATAAAAGAAGATTCCAGAGTTCTGATATGTTCATGACACAAGTTGATTGGACTTCCAACGTCCCTCCAAAATGTAGTAGCCCTAGTCCTATTGTTAACATACGATTGTGCCTTCTTTTTTCAGGTTCTTCAACTACAGACTGGGCACAGGAAGCAGATTTAAACTGGCTAGATCAGCAAATATTAGATGCTGATGATTTCCAGGAAGGCAAAAGATGGTGGTCACAGCCATTTACTTCTTCAGCACATTTGGCAGAATCGAAACCATTGTATAGAACATCGTCATATCCTCAACAGCCACTGCAGCAACAAATTTCCTGTGAGCCAGTTCTCGTACCTAAATCAGCTTTTACTTCTTATCCTCCACCAGGTGGAAGATCTCCAGCTTCGCCAAATCAGTCCAGGCATTCAAACATTTTGCCTGGTGGTGGACTTCAGATACCTTTCTCAGCACCATCCACCTCTCCTTTCTCTAGTTCTCAGCGTCATTTGGCAGGACTACATCATGGTATGCACTTTGGCGGCAATATGTCTCAGTTTGGCCCTCCTGGACTTCCCATCAATAGTAGACAGCAGAACCAATGGCTGTCCCAAGCTAGTCAATTCCTCGGGGAACATCCCAATTTGATGCCTAACAGATTACAGCACCAACTTCATCATCCTAATGGTTTAGTTTCTCCACAACTTTTGCAACAGCAGCAGCACAATAGAATGCACCAAGTTCAGCCGTCTTTATCACATTTCTCACATATGCAGACTCAGCTATTCAGTCCACATCCTTCGCCGCCAATGATGAATGTGCTTGTGATGCCTGACTTAAGAGACCAGAGAGTAAAATCATCACAGAGGGGCAGGCAAAGCCACCGGTTTTCCCAGCAAGGCTCTGATACAAGTAGCCAGAAGAGTGACAGTGGATGGCCACAATTTCGGTCAAAGTACATGTCTGCTGATGAGATAGAAAGCATCTTGAGGATGCAGCATGCAGCAACTCACAGTAATGACCCCTATATAGATGATTATTACCACCAAGCTTGCTTAGCAAAGAAATCTGGAGGGTCGAGGCTGAAACAGCATTTCTGCCCATCTTCAGTTAGAGAACTACCTTCTCGATCTCGTTCTAGCAATGAGGCACATGCATATCTTCAAGTTGATGCTCTTGGGAGAATTTCGTTTTCTTCTATTAGGAGGCCTCGTCCTCTTCTTGAAGTCGACTCATCTCCATCTGGTGATGGGATTCTTGATCAGACATCTTCTGTGAAGCCACTCGAAGAGGAACCAATGTTAGCTGCTAGAATCACCATCGAGGATGGTCTTTGCCTCCTCCTTGATGTGGATGATATCGATCGGCTATTGCAGCTCAGCCAGCCACAAGATGGTGGTTCTCAACTCAGGAGGCGGCGGCAGGTCCTCTTGGAAGGGCTTGCAGCATCGCTTCAGCTAGTTGACCCACTTGGCTCTGCAAAAGCTGGCCAATCAGTTGGGTTAGCACCGAAGGATGATCTCGTTTTCCTGCGGTTAGTCTCTCTTCCAAAGGGCCGAAAGCTTCTTTCACGCTACCTTCAACTTGTTTTCCCTGGCAGTGAGCTAATCCGTATAGTTTGCATGGCCATCTTTCGTCACTTGAGGTTTTTATTTGGTGGGCTGCCCTCTGATTCTGGTGCAGCAGACACTACCATTAACCTTGCAAAAACTGTTTCTTCGCGTGTGCGTGGCATGGATTTGAGCGCAATCAGTGCCTGTCTTGCTGCTGTAGTTTGTTCATCGGAACAGCCACCACTTCGTCCACTTGGAAGTTCTGCTGGTGATGGAGCCTCGATCATCATAAAATCTGTTCTAGAGAGAGCAACAGACCTTTTATCCGACAATCATGTTGCAAGCAACTATAGCATGCCTAATCGAGCACTTTGGCAGGCATCTTTTGATGCCTTCTTTGGCCTTCTCACAAAGTATTGTCTTAGTAAATATGACAGTATAATGCAGTCCTTGCTCATGCAGGCACCGAGTACAGCCATTATTGGATCTGAGGCAACTAGAGCTATAAGCAGAGAAATGCCTGTGGAGCTCTTACGTGCTAGTCTTCCTCACACTGATGAGCGCCAGCGGCAACAGTTACTTGATTTTGCTCAGAGATCCATGCCTGTGACTGGGTTTAATGCTCATGGAGGTAGCAGAGGACCATTGACTTCAGAATCAGTGCCTGGTTAATGTTTTCAGGAAAAAAAGAACTGTGGTTGAAGAAAAAACTTCTAGCATGTGACTATGGTCCTTTGTTTCCCGCCACACCAACTTGAAGATTATATTCTCCCTTGCAATTTGGTACATTCTGGTGGGAAGAGGAAAGGAAAAACAGGGAAGCTATAATAGCGTCTTTAGGAGTCGAGTTAAGTCACTGAAGTTGTTCCTCCTATCCTCTTCTTGTCTGTGCGAACCTTTAGCCCACCCTTATATGTGTTATGTTAGAAGCAATATGGGAGTTGTGACTGGAAGCTATCTTCCGGGGAGCGTGATTTTGGTGCTCTGTAGTAGAACTCCAGACAGATGTAGGAATAGATTGTGTACATGTTCTGTTGCTCGAAACAATCCGTTTCCACTATACCTTTCACGGTTATCGTGGATACCACGGAGAAGGTAGTCTTTTTATCTGTGTTTTGGTTGGTAACGATAGGTGCATTATGTCTTTGCTGGGATAGATCTGTGATATCACATGGGCTTGTGCTAGTTGAAAGATTGCTTATTTACTTTCCTTGTTCTTTAGTTGCTTCTTTCCTTTCCTGTTGCCTTACTCTCTCATTCAATCACATCTTGTAGCATGTAAACGTTGATTACTTTATTAAGCTGCTTCTTGATTCTAGCCTTTGATGGCTGCAAGCTGTATTATTTGCTTGTGTCTCCTCTGTTAATCTTTTTATGCGTGAGCAATCTTGACTAGTTGATGGTTGTGTTTACCCTTTTAATTTGTTTCTATTAGTTTATGCTTGGTGTTCTTCTTGTTGAGGTCTTTAATCTTTGTATTCGGAACTTCTCATCAAGTGTCCTGACCTAACGGCAAGCAAGTCTTTTTGCCCAATTTTTGTCCGTTCTTTTTATTCTTTTGAAGCCTTTATTGGCTAAAGGAGCTCTAAAGCGTGCTTCTTATAAATCTCCAGCAAAGGGCTAGGATTCTCCAAGTCTAGATTATGGTTTTTAAATCTGCTGCCGTCTCTACATATGTCAAGTTGATTCTGATTCCGTGTCATATGCGGGTTATTCTATGATGGTTCATTCTCAAGTTTTCCAATGTGTTGGCACCTAGAGATGGGTCTATTTCAATCATCTCTTGCTAGATAATAGTCAACGTCTCACGCCAGTATGCTAACCAAATAAGTTTTATATCAAAACCAACAGAATGTGATCAACTATGTGATGATTGCAGGATTGATTTTTCAGTACTAATATGTATTAAACTAAAGATGGCATTTATTTACTTGGAGGACTTGACTGGTTTTTTTTCTGAAGGCGATGGCTTTTCATACAATATTTTCGACTCAAGCACCACAGTTTCAAATAGGCCTTTTGATACTAATAATACTGTCAAAGGATTTAAGTATCTTTTTAAAATGTGATGTATTGACTCCCTTAAACCCTCCTAAGTCAAACACTAAATCTTATAACCCTAAACCCCATTTTCCATCACAAAACCACACACCATATCACCTTCTCCAACTCTAACACTAAACCCTAAAACCCTAATTCCCTTCTCCAAATCTCATTCTCCAACATAAATCACTATTTTTCAACCCTCCTAACACTTCTCCCTTCTCCGCTATAACCTCACCTTGTCCTACATTGTTCATCCCCATCCAACAAGCTCTCAAGCTCATTTGCCTTCTTAATTCTCCATTCAACAAGCTCTCAAACTCCATCCTCAACATATATTGCAATTTCAACGCTTGCCGGGTCAAAATGGAAGGAGGAGATGAATACTGGAGCGAAGAAGTTGAGGAAAATCTGGAAGAAAATGTACGTGCCAGACCGACCAAGGAATGTTTGCCGTTTTTTACGTTTTTGGTGGTACTAGACGGATAGCCTAGGTCATTCTATCGGTACCACGACACTGATACAATAACATGCGTATCGGTATAATAATGCCAATCAGTGTTGTCTTAATATAGGGTTCGAAGCATTGTATTGGTATCGCTCTACCTATATAATAGCTAAATATATCAGTACCACTACACCGGTAGTATAACATAAGTATCGGTAGAATAATAGCGATATGATCTCTTCAAATAAATTTTGAATCTTTGTATCGGTACCATGCTACCGATAGGTTATGTAAGTTGTCGTTAGCATGGTACCGATAGATGCACTAGCTTGTCGGTTTTAGGGTACCGATATTATGAATTGTGATCTTCTACGTTCTACCAATCACTACATTATAGTCCCAAATTTCATCGTGCTTGTCATGCTAACTATAGGGAGACGTTTAGGGGTATGTTTTCACTTGTGTCAGTGCTGTAGGAGATGATGTGACACTTGATTTCACTAATGAATTCACATGTTGAATAGTATCCCTAATACTTATAGGTGTGGCCTTGATTGGTTTTTTTTTGAAGGCGATGGCTATTCACACAATATTTTCAACTCAATGCACCACAGTTTCACATGTTGAATAGTATCCCATGTTATAATGAGTTGGCCTTAATGGTGCGTTAGGAATGATCTGTGTGATGCCAAACTGTCGAAGCACTCGATCTGGATGATAGGGCTCGACATACTCTCCGCCACTTATGGTTCCAAGGAAGAAGCTAACATCATCGCGAGGGAAGGGTCATCCTCTTTGTCGCTGGTATGGATCCCATATCACCTGCAAAGTAAACACATTCATACTCATACAACATTCAAAATTGAACTTGAAGGCCAGCAAATAGATTACAACTCACTTGATATTTACTCTGGCGATCAATAGATTCGCGCCATGCCAACACAGACTTTTCCGGATCTTCAGCGGGATCTTTGTGATCCAGCCATGCATAGGCAGTCGGCATGTCAGCTTTGTATTCTGGGTCAGGTTGTGGCTTCACGATTAGTTGAAGATAGTCATATATCCAAGGCTACATTGATTAAAAAATATGGGTCAGTCATAATTATCAGTATTGTATCATAATGCAGATTATCATGATTTTAAAACTACGTATCTCCAACAGAGTCAAATATCTACCAATGGCCCTTGTTCTCCATCGACTGGCGGAGCCAAGCATCCGATACAATTGCACGAGGCCCGCGACACCCCACGCATACTCATGCACAATAATCAAGTCTGTGAGGGTAAGGAGATAGGACACGTGCACTTTCAACCCCAACTTGTCATAAAATAAGGTGCAACCCAGCAGGTATAGGAGTTATGTTTTGACAGAGCACTCTAAACCAACCTTACAGACCCGTACACTCTTTTCTTAGCCATTTCATATTAATTGAAAGCCCTCTCCCATCTAACTGGCATACGGCCTTCGATTCACTAACGCCCAGATTGTCCTTCATAAGCTCTCTTAACTAGGATGCTTTCATCTTGCACTCTCCTAACGGCCTGCCCATGACAGGGATGCCCATTATGCGGCTCACATCTACTAGGGTAATTGTCATCTCACCACAAGGTAGGCGGAATGTGTTCATCCCTGGGTGTCATCTCTCGACAAATGCTGACACCATGGCACTGCTAATGGTGTTGTACGAACACTTCACCAGATGTCCTAAACCGGTAGCCTGCACGACATGCTGAAAGTCTTGTCTATCAATGTCATCCCATTTTTTGGTTAATAGCCCATGTGCGTAGATCTTGAGTAGTCTGCATTCCTGCATTGAGAAAAAAAGGGGAACATGAACATATCAATTGGTGAAACATGATAAGGTATAAACAACGAAGTAACCTTTATATACCTCTCTAGCCCATATACGGTAGGCGACGTGGGTTTTGAAGTCAGTCAAAACAGTCTGGCCAACAGAGCCACTAGGGATAGGATCATCGTCGTCTGGCACCTCTTCCTCTTGAACATGATGCTCACTCTCCTATGATATGTCCTAAAGGACCTCTCTCCTCCTTGTCGAGGCCGTCGGCCGTTCACGCTGGGCCGTGGAAGATGATGAAGTCGGCGAAGATGACGAGGCCCCGGCGTGTTATTTCCCCCGTGGACAAATCATTTTGTTGTTTCAAAAATAAAATACAAAGATTAGTTGTATACAAAGATAAGTAGTCAATAGTACCACAACAATAACACATCGATAGCAAAACACCGATAGATAAATCAGTGTATCGGTAGTAGACTACTAAAGCAAACCACAAAGGAACGGTAGCAGTGTATTGTACGGGAACTAAATCATTTGGCTATGAATGCAATCTTCGGTACCTTGGTACCGAATAATTGCACTCTCCTATCGGTAGTAGCAGGCTGATAGGTGTGGTTTGCTATCGGTAGACTACTACTGATACTATCAAGTGCGATTAGAACCATCGAACATATAAAAAGCGTTGAATCTTGATGAAAAATCCAATACATTAGGAATAAAATTAAGGAAAAAACGCATAATGCATGGAACGTGGATGAGAAAGCATAAAATGAAGGATTTGGCAAAGAATGGACATAAAAAAAACTTAAAAAACTCACCCCAAAGCTTGTGTTGAGACCTTGAGAAGGATCAAGGTGGGAGAGTCCGGCGTCTGGCGTTCGCCTTGCCGTGAAAGGTGAGCGGGATAGGATTGCCGGCAAGGCTTTGCCGCGGGTGGAGATTGCATTTTGGTGGTGCAATCCCACGGAAATGAAGAAATGTTTGGGAGGGGAGAGGTGGGTTCGGGAGGTGGGGCTCGGGGATAGTTTAGGTATTTGAGAGGGGGGGTCTGAATTTATATTGTTATAGTGTGGAGGGTTAGTATGGTGTGAGGGTAAGAAATGATATTTGAAAAAAATTATGTTTTAAAATTTGAATTATTACATGTCGAGTAAATATGGTGTGTTGAGTCTGTGTGGTGTGATAGAGATATCCTTTATATAAAAAAAAAAAAACCGAATACGGAGGACACCACTCTGGTTGTTAGGACCTATGGTTGGTGTTTCATGTTGACGTGGTATTATTGGTGCTCACATTGTGCAGAGAGGAAGGTTGTAGTGTGTACGTGTAAACATGAGCTGATTCTTTCTCAGGTCATTGACATTGAACAGAAAAGTTCCATCTCGGCTGGCACAATACATCAATCATGTGACCATTTGGAAGAAGACCTCTTCCTACCTGCCGCCTTATTTGTAACTATAATACGTACATGAATATCAATCACAACAACTGATTGATATATATATATATATATATATATATATATATATATATAGAGAGAGAGAGAGTGTGTGTGAGAGTGAGAGTGAGAGGTAGTATCTAGATGAAGGTCAACTTCAACAGCGGGCTTGATCCAATTATTGATATTTATAGCTCTAGACAGATCTTTGAATGGAATATTAACTTAAAACAGGTACATGCTTTTTATGAAGATATATAATAGGAGTGGTGGTAGGTTGGAATATCTCTATAATTCACGAAGATGTATAATATACATGGTAATAAATTAGAATATGTATAATTTGGAATTTTAACACCTATTACTCTATGTGGAAGATCGCATTTGGTGGGTGGTGTCATGTGTATCACTACTGGCTAGCTACTATATTCTTCTGGAGCCATACAGCTAAGTTATTACAAGTCAAAGAATCTTAATGGGTGGCTTTCTTTGGTCATTAGAGTGTGATCATGGCCATATTATTTAACTAAATTTTTTATATATATTTGGCATTAATTCCTAACATCACTGTTGGAATTTTTCCTCCATGATGATTGATGACGGCGACAGATGATGAAGAAGGAGAAAATCAAGTCGATGACGGATGGATCAGTGGTTCGCTGGATGCATGGGACGCGTGAGAATTTAAGACCAGGTGCGCGACGGTGCACAGGGCAAGCGCTCGGTCAAAGAAGATCTCTCACTTGAGAATCCATGCGGTATCAAGTTGGGATTGATTCGGATAGGCTTGGGATTGATTCCGCTCAGGAAAGGGAGAAAACACTTCTCTGAAAGAATTTGGGATCGATCCTAAGTTGACGTAGTGAAGAGTATGGTCTCTAGATGGATTTTGAATCGATCCCGATAGAGTCCGGATTGATCCCAAGATGCAGGAATGGCTGGTTCGAGAAAGTTATTTAAGCGGACGGTCTAAATTAATCCTTGGGCCGGGTTTAATTAGACTTGACGGGATTAGAGGCTATAAAAGGGGATGTAAACTAGGGTATTTTGTATGCTAATGTGCTGGTGCTTGTAACGGCTAGGGTTTGGTGAGAGTCCAAGAAAGTCGTGAGAGATTTCTTGAGAGGTTAGATGGACGTTCATCTTCTCTAGCAAACCGGTGAAACCCTTGTATCCATCTTTTATAGTACATCCTTATTCCTCCACTTCCCGTGGTTTTTCCTTCTAGTTGTTGTTAGGAGGTTTTCCATGTAAAATATTTGTGTCTTGTCTCTTTGTGGTTTAGTTATCTCTTCAAGCATATGGGTTGGATTCTGTCAGAAGCGAGATAGACGCCAATGTTAGACGGATGACTCTACTAAACGGGAACAACGGGAACCTATGGAAGACGAAGATGGAGGATCCTTTATTCTGCAGGGATCTTTACGAGCCTCTGTATGGAATAGAGAAGAAATCTACAGAGATGGAGGAAAGAGAATGGAAGAAGCAAGACAAAGGCCTTGGCTACTATCTGACAGTGTTTGGAAGATTGTGTCTACCACCACGTGTCGACTGCAACGACTGCCAAAGGCCTTTGGGAGAAGTTTCATGAGCTTTACAAGAGAAAGTCTATTGGAAACTAGACTTTCTTGATTCGACAGCTCGTAAACTTGAAGTACAAGGATTGCGAGTCGATAGCAGAGCACATGAATGAGTTTTAGAGTATTGTCAATCAACTTGCTGGTATGAAGATGGTTTTGGATGACGATCTGAAGGCATCTCTCCTACTGAGTTCTTTGTCTGATTCTTCAGAAAGCTTGATAGTCTCGCTCAGTAATTCAGCGCATGACGGAGCAGTGTTCCTAATTCAAGTTACAGGATGTTTACTGAACGAAGAGAACAGACAGAAGGTTGCTGAAGCATCATAAATTTTAGAGTCTACGGTGGCAGTCAATTAAGGGAGAAGAAGAAAGGTCACATGCTACTATTGTGGCCGGCAAAGTAGGCCATCTCAAGAAGCAGTACAAGAAGTACAAGTAGGACGTCAGAGATGACAAGCTTGGTGATGGTGAAGATGAAGGCACCGTGATCATCATGTTAGACATTGATGCCTAGTGACAGGGGAGCATTCGTGTTAGTGGCACGAGAAAGAGTACTGGTAGATTAGAGCGACCGAGGATATCCATGTCATGAGCCTTGGATGTATTGTGACTTGAAGCCTATGAAATCAAATCAATCGAGAAGATCGGGACTTGACGGCATCCAAGTTTCAATTGACAGTTCTCGATGGAGTTTCGAACCCGATGGGAGATCCGGGCTTAAATGGCACTTCCGAGATCGACGACAATATCTGATTTCGACGGTGACATGATGGCGGCTAGCTGGCGGTACTGGAGGTGGCATGATGCCGGCACAACTTGAATTCATTGTCGCATCTAAGTTTGATATAGTATTCCGAACTTGATGGAGCATCCAAGTTCGACAGCTTATCCTCATGTGTTCGAAGAGGGGCTAGTTTGTTGAGATTTTCCTTCCCATGAGGATCGATGGCGGCGACAGATGAAAAAGAAGAAGATCAACTTGATGACAGATGGATCACTGGTTCACTAAGCGCATGGGACGCTCGAGGATGTAAGGCGAGGCGCACGTGCGGTGCACATGGCACACACGTGGTCAAGGAAGATCTCTCGTTCGATAATCTGTGTGGTACCAAGTTGGGATCAATTTGAATAGGTTTGAAATCGATCCCGCTCAGAAAAGGGAGAAAAGGTTTTTTTGGAAGAATTTGGGATTGATCTCAACATAGTCCGGATTGATCCCAAATTGACGCAATGAAGAGTATGGTTTCTGGATGGATTTGGGATCGATTCTGACAGAGTCTGAGTTGATTCTAGGATGCACGAACGACTGGTTCGAGCAGGTTATTCAAGCGGACGGCCTGGATTAATCCTTGGGCCGAGTTTACTTAGAGTTGATGGGATTAAAGGCTATAAAAGGGGATGTAAATCAAGGTTTTCTGTGTGCTAGTGTGCCGGTGCTTGTAACGGCTAGGGTTTGGTGAAATCCAAGAAAGTCATGAGAGGTTTCTTGAGAGGCTAGAGGGACGTTCATCTTCTATAGTAAACCATTGTAACCCTTGTATCCCTCTTTATAGTACATCATTCTTCCTCCACCGCACGTGGTTTTCCCTTTCAATTGTTATTGGTAGATTTTCCACGTAAAATCTCCGTGTCTTGTCTCTTTGTGATTTGATTGTCTCTTCTGCTGCGGCATCCCGTTGTATGTGTTGAGTCCGCGGTATCACTGGAGTCCTCAGATTCCCAACAATCACATAGCCTTATGCTTGTAAAGTGATTTGAATCTAAACTTCTATATTAAGATTAGTGTGATTGTTTATATATTCTTGGTTTGCTTCTAAAAAACTATGTAATTAAACAAGTTGATTACAAATTAACTGCTAATTTCTAGACTGGTAAAAGAGTTGGATATATATCTAATCCATGTTTAGCTATTTATTTAGATGTTGATTTTGGAGGATTCTTTGTACTTGCTTTTATATCTATTATATAAGATCCAATGCATCCTATCAGACGAATAAGTATGTCCGATCCAAGTTAAGCCCATATATATAAGGTGATCAAGATGAAGGCATGTGGAGCGTGGTGGTTACCGGGTGGTTAGGAGAGAGATGATGATTAGTGGAGGGTGGTGGTTATTCGTGTCATATGACATGGGGGCCCCATCTAGTGTATATATATAAGATCCAGTGCATTCTATCGGACGGATAAGGATGTCTGATCCAAGCTAAGCTCGAATATATTAGGCGATCAAGAAGAAACCACGTGGAATGGAGTAGTGGGGGGTGATGGTTAGCGGATAGTTATGATAGAGAGAAGTATAGGGCTGGTGGTTATCCGTGCGATGTGGCATCGGGCCACATAGTGTGTGTTTATATATATATATATATCTATGCTTGTCTTGAAACCTTGATGTTTATTGCGAGAAATAGATTGATTTCTTGAGAACTCAAATGCGTCTTTCCTCGCATAAATTAAGGAAGCAATTATATATGAATGATTATCGCTTCTCGATATCTTCAGTAATATTTTTGACATAATTTTCAATTGATGATGACTCTTCACTCTTACTTTCAAAGTCAACCAAATTATTCTTGAATTCTTGTTCTCGGTAAACGTGATTTTTTTTTAAACAGTCTCGAGGCGTACTATTATTATTTAATACCTGGAGGTGTTTCTTGCAAAAAGTTTACAGATGACGTACATCCAAAATTTTAGATCTCACTTCTTTATATTGCTCCCGGGTCTTTGGATTCAAGCTAAGATTCAACTTTGATGCTGTGCTGAATCCGAGGCTCTTTTTGAGAATAAAGATGTGAGTTTGAAGAGTATCCTTGCCTCGTTTGGTACGGTTAGTCTATTCCGGAATAAAGAATTTTGAGATTAGAGAAAATAAGAATAAAATAATTATTATTATTTGGAATAAGAAAAAATAAAAGTGGTAGTGATAGGTGTAATGAGAATAAATCTGATGGTGCATTTGTGTAAAAATATAATAAATATCTGATTAATTATCAAGCTGCTTCATGAACCATTCACAAAAAAAAACCCTACTATATCCTATATTTCTCACAAAACATACTAAAATTCATATTTCACTCGCCAAGCCCGCAAATAGCGCATGCCATGGTCGAGTCTCTTAGACCCTGTTTGGTTTGGGTTAAGAGTTGGATTAAGGGGGTTATCCCCCTTATCCTCAAATGCTATGGGGTTAAGAGGGGTTAAACACAAAAATAGGTTAGAGGGGTTAAACACAAAAATGGGGTTAAACTTCTTTATCATTTACACCCATCACATCTATCCTAATATTATTTTGATGATGATATATAAAAAATGATAAAATAATATATTTTTTACATGATGTGGACCAATCATGGTATGACACGTTGCACATGGGACCACCTATATTTTTCATATGCGTAGTGTATTAAATAATATTATTAATATGTTATTATAATAAAATATTAATATAAGTGGGTCCACATGCCATAGTCATATTATGATTGGTCTACATCATGCAATTTTTTTATTTTATATTATATTAATAATATATTATATTAATATAAGTGGGTTTGTATGTGGATGCATTGATGTGTATGATAATGCCACGTCATCATGCTTGTTAGTCTTAATATTGTTTCGATGGTGTTAATATATGTTTGATGATAAAACAGTTTATATTAATATCCATTAATTTGGAAAGCATTAAAATCATATTTAATGTATTTTTATACTAACGGTCGATGCACGGATTGACCGTGGGGTATGGCGGTTGGTGCACGGATCGACCGTGGGGTATGGCGGTTGATGCACGGATCGACCGCGGAAGCTGGTCGTGGGAAAATAGGCTGACGGTCGATGGACCGATCGACAGTGGCCTATATGACCCGTCTTGGAGGAGCGACGGTTGAACGAGGTATTGACCCTGAGAAGCCGTTTTTACAACAGAGCCTGACGGTCGATGTCACGGTTGATGTGACGGTCGACCGTGAAGCTTGACGGACGATGCGTGGATCGACCATGGCTCAAGCAGAACATGGCGGACGATGTCACGGACAATGCGACGGTCGACCGCTAGCCAGGAAAAGAGCCGCTAAAGAGCCGTTGCAGGAGCAGAAAATAGCCGTTGGGAGGCTATTTGGAGGGCTTTGGAGCTTAGCTATAAAAAGAGAAGTTGCAGCAAACTTGCCTATGACTTAGGGAGAGCTAAGGGATTATTGTAATAATATTCTAGCAAGTTTCTATCTCTTTATCAGCGAGCTAAACCTTTGTCAAACTACTTCAAGTGTGAAGGAGACATTGAGAGAAATATCCAAGAGAGAGCTTAGAGAGATTGTAAGGTTGTCAAGCACCCGTAAGCTTGGTGGTTTGGTTGCCAAGCACCTGGAAGTTTGGTGGACAACTTGCAAGAGGTATTGCAAGTATTAGAACCTCAAGGAGGCCATTGAGTGAAGTGGACGTAGGCAAGGTTGGCCGAACCACTATAAATTTCTGATGCAATCTCTCTAACTCTCATCTCTTATCCTTCCTTTAATATATTTTCTGCTCTTATCATTTGCAAGCATATGATTTAATTAGACTCATCCTATTTAGATTTCCACAATTGATTTTATTATACTAGGCCTAAGATAAACACTCCATCTTAGACCTTCAATTGATATCAAAGCTAAGTCTCTATTTTTATGGTGTAACAACGCTTAGAGGATCCTAAATCAGATGGAAATCCAAGAGAGACAATCTATCAATAGGCCACCCTACTTTAATGGATCTAAGTATACCTATTGAAAGACTAAAATGGAAATTTTTATACAATCCATGGACTATGATGCATGGATGATTATAGAAGATGGAGATTCTATACCTTTAAAGATCATTGAGGGAAAAGAAGTTTCAAAAGCTAAGAGTGAATATACCCCTACTAATTTTAGGAAACTTCAAGTAAATGCCAAGGCTAAAAACTTTCTATTTTGTGCCCTTAGCCCTGATGAATTGAATAGAATTTCAGCATGTAAAACGGCTAAGGAAATATGGGAAAAACTTGAAGTTACCTATGAGGGAACAAGCCGAGTTAAGGAGTCTAAGATTAGCATGCTTGTTAATGATTATGAGTTATTCTCTATGAAGGATGATGAGAATATAAATGAAATGTTTACTCGTTTTACCTATATTATAAATGTTCTTGATTCTCTTGGTAAAAGGTATACTAATGATGAGATGGTAAGGAAGATCCTTTGGTGTCTACCTAAGACATGGGATCCCAAGGTGACAACAATCGAAAAAGCTAAAGATTTAACCAAGATGTCCCTTGTTGAGCTCATGGGTTCTCTCATGACCTATGAGATGAACATGGAGAGAAGCAATGATGGAGAAAGGAAGAAAAAGAAAACCATTGCTCTCAAGTCAACATACAAGGATTCATATGACTCAAGCGATGAAGATGATGATGAGGAGATGCAAATGATCACAAGAAGAATCCAACGAATCATCAAGCATCAAGGAAAGAAAAACCCCAAAGGTGAAAAAGGAAACTCCTCTTCTTACTTAAATAAAATTACTTGTTATGAGTGTAGGAAGCCCGAACACTACATGTCCGATTGTCCAAAGCTCAAGAAATCTTCAAAGAAAAAGAAGAAGGCCAAGGAAGAAATTGACTTGAGCTCTACCTCCGAAAAAGAAGAAGAAGAAGAAACTGCAAATCTTTGTTTAACTGCATTCGAAGAGAAAGAAAATAAAATTGACAAGTAGAGGCTCAATGTATTTGAATGTGGATAACAATTTGCCATCAAGGGTAATGGAGGTATGCTTTAATTTTTTATATAAGTCTCCTCCATTATATCTTGTTATTTCATTTTTGTTTGTTTAAAAATGGTTTAAGGAAGTCTTTATTTTATCTTTTTGTTGTTTACTGATTGAGAAAATTTTAAACCTTGAATTCTGATTTTAAAACTTTTTCTTTTAGAAATCTTTATGGTTTTATGTGATTCTTCTTCCCCCTCTACTAACTCTTTTTGACGTTGTCAAAGGGGGAGAAATATTGTGATGATGTCTTGTTGTTTTGAAAGTTCTTGAAACATTATACTTTCTACATACTTAAAACCTTTTGATGTTTAAAGAATTTCTCTATCTATATTTACTGGAGATTTCATGAGAATATAATCCATGCTCAAATATCATGTCTCATGGTTCTATACAAAGAGGTACATATGTCATATTTTGCACTTTCATATCTTTTGACCTATAATAAAGCTTATTATATCCTTTTAGTGACATATGGCCTGCTTTCATAAGTGAAATTCACTTTAGAACATATTTTATGAGTTAAATGGATGCATAAATTAAGGGGGAACTTTCAAAGTTTTATCATCACAATTTATAAGGTTGACATCATCAAAAAGGGGGAGATTGTTAGTCCTAATATTGTTTCGATGATGTTAATATATGTTTGATGATAAAACATTGGTTTTATATTAATATCCCTTAATTTGGAAAGCATTGAAATCATATTTAATTTATTTTTATACTTACGGTCGATGCACGGATCCACCGTGGGGTATGGCGGTTGGTGCACGAATCGACCGTGGGGTATGACGGTTGATACACGGATCGACCGCGGAAGCTGGTCGTGGGAAAATAGGCTGACGATCGATAGACCGATCGACTGTGGCCTATATGACCCGTCTTGGAGGAGCGACGGTCAAACGAGGTATCGACCCTAAAAAGCAGTTTTTACAACAGAGCCTAACGGTCGATGTCACGGTCGACCGTGAAGCTTGACAGACGATGCGTGGATCGACCGTGGCTCAAGATGAACCTGGCGGACGATGTCACTGACGATGCGACGGTCGACCGCCAGCCAGGAAAAGAGCCGTTAAAGAGTCGTTGCATGAGCAGAAAATAGCCGTTGGGAGGCTATTTGGAGGGCTTTGGAGCTCAGCTATAAAAGAGAAGTTACAGCAAACTTGCCTATGACTTAGGGGGAGCTAAGGGATTATTGTAATAATATTCTAGCAAGTTTCTATCTCTTTATTAGTGAGCTAAACCTTTGTAAAACTACTTCAAGTGTAAAGTAGACCTTGAGAGAAATATCCAAGAGAGAGCTTGGAGAGATTGTAAGGTTGCCAAGCACCCGTAAGCTTGGTGGTTATGTTGCCAAGCACCTGGAAGCATGGTGGACAACTTGTAAGAGGTCTTTCAAGTAGTGGAACCTCAAGTAGGCCATTGAGTGAAGTAGACGTAGGCAAGGTTGGCCGAACCACTTTAAATTTCTGGTGCAATCTCTCTAACTCTTATCTCTTATCCTTGCTTTAATATATTTTTTGCTCTTATCATTTGCAAACATATGATTTAATTAGACTCCTCCTATTTAGATTTCCACAATTGATTTTATTGTACTAGTCCTAAGATAAACCTCCCCTTTTAGACCTTTAATGTTATGTCATGTGGCGATACGATTTTTCTTCACGTCTGCCATAGGTGGAGGCCACGTGGACGTCGCTGACGGCCACGACGTCGGCAAGAACGGCCTCAACATTGCCGAGTCATACGACCCAGTGGAGAACGGGTGGGTATCGTTGCCGACGATGGCGGAGGACCAGGTATCTTCCAGAGATGGCAAATAAGCGGGTGTTGATAGGGGAGGGATTCACCGGTGGTGGCGTCGAACAGGACGGGTGGGGTGGTAATATTATACTTTATTATAATATATTTTTACTCTATTTTATATAATAATATACTATTGTAAATTTTATACGGTTCAACATACAAATACCGAAAACTTAACTTAATAGTGGAATAGAGAAAGATAGGTTAGCTGGTGTTCTGAGGATTGATTAAAACCAAAATTGGTTGTGGGAGTGGTGTTGAGGTTCACTGTCAGCGTGTGCTGATCGACAAATAGAGCCTTTTGAGAGTTTAAATATATATTTTATACATTTTACGTACAAACATTTGAATTAACTTAATAATTAATTCAAATATTATAATCTTAACCCACTATTTTATCCATTATTATAATATTATATATTTTATACACTTTACATACAAGCATTTGAAATAATTTAATAGTTATTTTAAATATTATAATCTTAACCCACTAGGTTACCCACTATTTATAATATTATATATTTTATACACTTTGTAATTCTTATCCTTATCTCAAACTTAACACACTAACTTACCTAAGTCAAACACCAAAAAATGGGTTAAGTTTATCCCCATTTCTTATCCCCACCTTTTTTACCCCTGACCCTCATTAACCATGTTCCCCTTAACTCAGAACCAAACGAGGGCTTAATCGGTTCGAAGGAATTTTCAAAATGACCGTTGTGTTTTGAGCGGGGTACATAATATTATGAAATTTAGCATATTTTGAAGAGACGTCAACTATTAAGTTTGTTTCTTCCAAATGTAGTGTTTTTTGAGCATTTATCTCAAAGTACAGTAAGTTTTGGATTCATCACCTCAACCCTTGAATGTCATGCACCTATAGCAAATCCGAATATCTTGAACTGAAGTGCTCTGTACATGCATGTCACATGCAATGCATACTCTTACAATAATCCAAACTTTTAGGTAAAAGAGGAATAATTTGAACACTATAATCCAGAAGATAGCAATCCAGCATGCCCCACATGAAGCCAAATAAAAAGCTTGTGACATGAGTGTAAAATCCAATCACTATATGAGGAGAGAGAGAGACAGAGATATTTAGAGAGAGAGACAGAGACGTGTAATAACTCATATTGTTAGGTTTTGGCCCACAATAGGGTTTGGCCAACAACTAACACAATAAAAAGTAAACCAAGAAATCACATTTCATGAGACATACACTATTACATCCATAACTATCAGTGCATGCGGCATTGGCCCTTTTTGAGGGCATGCTTTTCTATTAATAGCCATGCTAGCATATTCCTAAGAAGGGAGATAAAAGTACATATAGAACAGAGATTAAATAACATTAGAGCACTGGGATCCAGGGAAGCTTGTGATTATTTATCATCTAGGTTTGATATTCCCAACACACTTAAAATGATAGAAATATTATCGAGAAGAAATTAATTATAGGTTATTTTTCCTCGAGGATAAAATTTATTAATTGGCCTTTAATTATTTATGAGTTATTATTATTTTTTAAATAAAATAGTTGAGACTATAACACTAATCTCGGTGAGCACAAATCAAAATATACAACCTCGGTTGTCCCTGCATCAATTGATATTGGCATCATTATACGCATTGCATTTTCTGATATTATATGATGCATTGTGAACTCTATGTTTGATTGCCTATTGACAGTTATTGATGTGGCTCCTTGTACTGAGAAATTAAAACTAATATAATTACAAAGTTTTTTATATAGAAAATGATAATAAGCTAATGGTAGGAGATACATCATTAATTGCTCACCAACTTAATAGCACATTAATAATTCAAATCGGCAACCTCCGATAACATATGAAAAAATATGACATATATCATCCTATATAAGAGGATATGATTATAAATGAAACTTTTATTATCCTACATGACAGGAGAATGTTCTAGTATGTGACATGATAATCTTAGGTCGAAAGGGGCTTTAATGGAAGAGAGTTATCTGGTGATTATTGAAGTGGGATTGGTGACTACTGACAAGGGACATAACTAGTAATCTTATAGTCAATCAAATTTAAGACTCGGTGTTGGATCTGACAATCTGACTACCTTGTTGCAGAAAAACCAAATGCTTCATATATAAGTATATCTGCCTCACACCCCTTATATTTAAGCAATTACTGGCATAATTTATCTCTTTGCTTCATCCTTAATTATTTCAATGGACATGCTACACTATAATCTCTATTATTTGTAAAGATTAATGAGAATGAGTCATGTAAGATGACATGCATGGATGCGTATATAGTGTGGTCCTATGACATAATGTTATTGGATGCATGCATGCATGCATGCATATTGATGTCATCACAAACAAAACTTTATATACATTCCTCCAAATAATAAAGAAGGGGATTAAAAATACGCTGCTAAAAAGAAATGAGAACTTTGGGGGGAAAAGTCCTGATTCCATGGGGGAGGGCTCATTCGAAGAACATGGGAAGCGAGAGAGTAGTAGTCAGAATTTCTCAATTGGCTCGCTCTCCCCCCGTCCCTTTCTCTCTCCCTCTAAAGACCTCGACTTGGTCCCGAGTCCCATCTCATTCCTCTCCTCTCCTCCCCTCCCCTCCTCCGTGTCTCTCTTGTGCCAAGGTGCTTGATTGACTTTTGGTTCTCTGATTGGTGAGTTTTTCTTGCTCTTCGATCCGTTTCCGAAAGAGGGTTCTCTGTTTTTAAGGATTTGGTGAGATGGGTAGTTGTTCTTTGGGGTTTTTGTGATATTGGTAAGCGTTCTTTTGGATTTTTGTCATATGGGTTCGGCTGAGAAATACATGGTTTTCGAGCGTTTTGATCGGTTTTGCAATATGGGTTCTCTTTTTTCCGTGTTTTACGAGATGGGTAGTCTTTTCTTTTTTATATTTGTTCGTCTCCAACCAAGCACACGCCTTTCGAGCTTTTCGATCGGTTTTTCGACCCAGGTTCTCTTTTTTCTTGGGCGTATATGGGATGGGTTTCTTAGCTCCCAGGTTCTGTGAGGATATGTGTCGGTTCCGTTCCTTGTAATCGGCTTCGTGCCAGTATGGGCTTTCTCTCGTGTTTTGTCTGGTTTTGTCTTAGGTGGGCGCGTCTGCAACTTAAATTGTTTTGGTTTTGGATATTTTTGAAGATCTGGAATGGCGAGTTTTGATCCGACCTTTTTGTTTTTACTGCATCTATTTGAAAGTTCTGAACTTTACTGCGTTTAAGAATGAGAAAAATTGTATTTTTGACCTATTCTTTGATTGTAAAAGTTTGAGATCCCTCATCTTCTTCTATAAGATCACAAATCCGGATTTCCCGGGACTTTGAGATGTGCTCTTTTTTGCTCTGGTTTCGTGATTTCTGCTGGTTCTGGACATCTGGACTTTGATTGCTTACCTTTTCCTCGTTATTTTGATTCTTGTTATAGCTAGGAGTTCAATGCTTGTTACCTTTGTGCTGGCAGTTTTGGATGGATCATTAATAACCTGACGGTTTAGTCTCTGCTATCCGATTTGGTTTATAAACTCGCGTTGCTTCATGTTGTGCATATCCCTTATCTCCGAGAGAAAAATTGGTGGTTTTGCGTTTTTATGTGCATACCCATATTTGAATCTGTGCTTGTTGGTGTCATCGATTCAGGCATATCGTGGACTGGCTGGCAAGAGGGACTCTGCTCCACGGTAGAGGGGTGATCCTCTAGACCGGCGAGGGCTTTGGTTTTGTTCCTGTGCTGTGGTCTGAAATTTCTTTCTCACATGCTACCTATTAACAGGAGCAGAAGTCAGCCTCGGGCTAGTAGATCGTGGTCCTTCATGGGTATGTTTTGTTTTTCATCATTATCTGGATTACAATGTCATCGCCGCGGGATAAGTTGGGCAGAATTGTGCCTTGGTTTACAAGGCCTCTTAGATTCAATGTTTTCTGATTCTAGATTCTTAATGTTTTCTTTTATCTGGGTATATAATATGGAGGTTGTATGACAAGTTGAATGGCTTTTTGGGCTTCCATGTTTTGGGTTTGGAGTTTGTAATAACATCATGTTTAATTGTTGTTCTTATATGAAAATGAGGTGGATGTCTGGAGGTACTAGTTAATTGAATTCTTTCACATGCAATATCATGTAACAAGCATACAGTGTATGCAATACCACATATTTTGATATCTAGATTCAATGGAAGAGATGATTTTGATATGAAATGTATATACTGTTATTCATTCCTTCTCTTTATCTTTGAGTTCTTCATATATATATGAAATATTTTGGATGTCACAGGAATGGACTACTCTGATTCACGACGAAAGCCTCATGTTGTGGGGAAACTGCTCATGGCAGCTTTGCTTACAGCCTTGTGCATAATTATGCTGAAGCAATCCCCCGGGTTTAGTCATTCTAGTGTGGTAATTCTTTAAATATCTTCCTACCAGTGTGTTGGCTGCTTTTAGCATCTTTTGATAAAGAACACTTTTTCCTAGCAACTTCTTGACTTAAATATGTTCCTCATGCCCTCTTGGTCTGAATTTTATATTTAGAATCGTCCCGTGCAAAGAGAGGCCTTTGAGCTTGACTTTGTTTTACACCGGATTCAAAGCTCCATTTTTAGCTTCATCCTGTTGCATGACTTAAGTGTCAGAACTTTATGGTCATGCCTGGATATTTGGATATTGTTGTAGTACTTGAATCCAATATGCTGGTTATGGATGCCAGTATTTGGCATCTCTGGATGAATGGTATTGTCAGACAAAGCTTGTTATGCTTATTAGTGCCATGAAGCTGTACTGCCTTGAATTTAGATGCATTATGTTTGTGTCCACCTGAGGGGTTGTCGTCCTCTTGATCTGGAAACGATGACCAACCAGTCTGTTGTTTCCTCTCAGGAAAGTAAACATAGACACAAAGAACATAGACACTCAGTAGAAAGAAAAGAGGCAGTTGGCAGCAGCCGTAGGGAGATAGCTGGTGCTGTGGTACTGTTAGCCAGGGAGGATGGTGGAAAGGTGGTGGAAGGTGTATTTGGCGGGAAGATGATAAGGAGGGTGAAGTTTTGATGGGTAAATTTGAGAGTTGGGGAAATGAGGGGAGGGGGTGTTGAGTTGTTGCTATTAGTATTAAGGGCATGTTTGGAGGTAAGGTTTAATTAATGGATCATTCCAAAAGTATTCTTTTCGTTAGGTAGAGAATTAACCTAAGGGGTAGCAACAAAAATCAATAATGGAGGGTTCAAGATGCAAATGCCAATATAACAGGGTTTTTACTTCTGAGCATTATTCTTTTCGTTAGATAGAGAATTAACCTAGGGGGTAGGAACAAAAATCAGTAAGGGAGGGTTCAAGTTGCAAATGTGAATATTACAGGGTTTTTTTTACTTTTCAGCAATATAGCATAAAGACAGGAAATTCTAGTCAAAGAAGACTTTGGATGAAGGTCATTTATTGACATTATGTTACACGTAAAGCCACCTGATATTTGGAATGTAAAATTAGAAACGAAGGGGATATGTACCTTACTTTGAGGTTTGTCGTAATATAAATATATCATGAAAATGAAAGTAAAATGGTGGTGTATCTTCCAACCATGAATATTTATCTTGGGGTTTGTCTTGGGCTCATGCATCTGCACTTTGGTTTTCAGGAAAGCTATTCATAGGCAAGTCTAGAGGTCGAACTTCTTTTTCTTAGAAAGAATGAGAAAAGGCCAAAGGTCAAATTTGAGTTTCTATGTATTTGCAGTGCATTGCTCAACTTGTACAGACACGTTTGTATTTATACATCTGCACGCGCTTATGCATTATAAATGTCATCTATACATATTTAGCACTGTAATCATCAGAAGTTATAAGTTTCAATTATTGTAATAGGCAGATACTTTTTGTTGTTCACATATGCATCCTAATCCTTTTGTTTATGCACTTCTGTTGAACCATTGCCTTGTTGAGTAATGAGAAGTGTAGGTGGGTCTTTTGCCCTTCTGAAGGGTTAGGGACCATCAACTTAAATTAGATTTAGTGTTGCCAGTGAGGTCGAAGATTGAACGAAAAGTATCAATATTTATGTTTTGCCAGTTTTAGTACAATTGAACACTGATTGACTCCAATCTGCATTCAGTGATTTGAATTATGCATTCATTTTAAATTAATGGCGTTAATGGATCAAAATATGCAATTTTGAAGCAGGAATACTATCGATGCTCTGATGTTTACTAGCTGCCTTTATAGAATTATGCAGTTTTAATTTGATTGAAAGCTGTAACACATGCTAGTTAGTGTGTCCTACAAACTTTAGAGCATTCTCAACAGAAGCGCCAAGTGTTTGTTAAATTTATCTACATGTAACACAAATAGTTCTTACTGTGGGGCTTTACCTTCATATTTGTTTTTGTTAAACTTGCTTACTTGTGCTATCGGTGTCCCTTATTAGGCTATCGGTGTCTCACTTGATACATTTTGGAATTATTGACACTTTTGTATATACTCTTCCTAATTCTTACTCGTTTTCTGCAATTTTCAGTTCTCTCGCCATGAAACCGGGGTGACACATGTCTTGGTAACAGGAGGTGCTGGTTTTATTGGCTCACATGCTGCTCTACGACTATTGAAGGACTCATATCGAGTAACTATAGTTGTGAGTATCTTTAGTATGTACATATAGTCATATACCATCTTTTCCTATCTTTGGTATTGATTATTGGCGTGAAAAGCATCATGTATCCTAATGTGATGACCAATGGTGTTATGAAACTTTTGCAGGATAATCTTTCTAGGGGTAATCTTGGAGCCATTAAGGTCCTCCAGAACCAATTTCCAGAACCTGGAAGATTGCAATTCATTCTTGCTGATCTAGGAGATGCAAAAGCTGTATCCTGAGCACACGAGTTTTAACTGCTAACAATTTTATGTCATGCTTCTTTGCACAGATATGATTTTGGGTTTTATTCTTAACCAATATTCAGGTTAATCGAATATTTGCTGACAATGCATTTGATGCTGTTATGCACTTCGCAGCTGTTGCTTATGTGGGAGAGAGTACACTTGAACCTCTTAGGTATTGTACGTCTCCCCATATCTTTGCATGAAATCAGTGTAGTGAGGAGCATAAATAGGTAGTACTTATCTGCTTTTTTTTATTCCAACTGGTGGACTGGGCTTGGTTAATACACTACCAGTGCTTCTGAATTTCATATTGTTGCTTTCCTGCCTTTTTCTGTATATGCACACATACACCTTGTGCGAAAATATTCTGGAATCTATAGGCCGACCCGTAAGTGATAAAAAATTTGCATTTTGTATTATCCTTGATTTCTACCTTTAAAGTCTCTGCTCTACCGGTTATGTTATATATCTCCTTCTTGAACAAAATAGCTACATGCCTGTTTTGCATTGGACATTCTCCTGCTGCCATGTGTGATTGCATTCATCATTCACAGTTCCATCCGTTGGTACACCTATGCCTTCTGAATCTCATATGTGGTTGTAGTGTAACTAAGAATAATCTATAAATCATCTATGTTGTGACCAAAATTTTCAGTTCTGCGCTCTATCAGATTGTCTATTCAATGGGAACATGATACCAGTAGTTAAATTTTGTTGAGTTTCAAACTGTAAGGTGGATTCAATGAAAAACTACGAACACATAAAGTTTTGGTAACACGATGCTGTTCTTTCTTCAAGAATTGCTTTAATACTGTTTGGTTGGGAATGTTTTGAGATGTGAAGATCATGAAAATAGTAAATGATCATAATAATTCTTAAAGCTGCAGTGAATGGAGAGATCTATTCAACGAGTTTTGGCTTCACTGGCATAATAATTTTGCTAACTGCCGTGATTTTTTGCAACCAATTTTTATGTATGGTCATGAAATATTATTTCCTTGATTAGTGCTTGGCATTTGATCTCTCTGTCAACAGGTACTACCACAATATTACAGCGAATACGTTGGTTATTCTAGAGGCCATGGCAGCACACAGAGTTAAGACTCTTATTTACTCTAGTACATGTGCGACATATGGCGAGCCTGAGAAAATGCCTATCACAGAGGAGACTCCTCAGGTCAGTATATGGTGTTATCTGGTCATAATAGGCTCATCACATAGCTTTCCTGTGAAATCATATATCTGATCTCTCAAGGACATTGGGTACCATTTGATCATTTCTCTTACTTTGTGTAATTTTCTCTTTAACTGGCTGATAAAATTACAAAATTGGCACATTGAGTCAGTTTTTGAAAGAAGATGTTACTAGAGAGAATCAGTTAGATGTCTTGGATAAAAGACATTACTAAACAGACATAGTTGTTTATTTAAAGATGCGTCCTTGGTCTGAGTTTCCCAGAATAGTGCAGTTTGCTTCTATCCCCCTTGGGAGCTGTTTTTAGTTTTGTATGGTTGATTTTCCCAAATGGAATTTCAAATTTTTTTGTTAGGATTAAAAGTATATTTACACAGAAATACGCTCTATATACAGTTCTGTTCTGGAACTGGTTTCCTGCCAAAATGCAGGTTCCGATAAACCCGTATGGAAAAGCAAAGAAAATGGCAGAGGACATCATTTTGGATTTCTCAAAAAAATCAGATATGGCTGTCATGATCTTAAGGTATGTTGCTTCCGAGATCAGGATAATTACATCTGATGTTCTGTCATTATTAATGTACTTCCACCTGTTGCCAGATATTTTAATGTCATTGGATCCGATCCAGAAGGAAGGTTAGGTGAAGCCCCAAGGCCTGAATTGCGGGAACACGGTCGTATTTCTGGTGCATGCTTTGATGCAGCATTAGGAGTCATTCCTGGGCTGAAGGTATCCTGGTGTCAATCAGCTCTTTAAGTGTAGCTTATATCTTGTTCTGAATTGATGCTTCATGGAGTTGGTTGGTAGAATCCAACATGATATAAATGAATATGATAAGATGCTGACTGTATTTCTTGCCTATCTAAAAGGTTAAAGGAACAGATTATAAAACAGGTGATGGAACTTGCGTCAGGGACTACATTGATGTCACAGATCTGGTTGATGCTCATGTGAAAGCCCTGGGCAAAGCAAAGCCTAAAAATGTTGGAATATACAATGTCGGCACAGGAAAAGGTTATGAAAGTTTCTAGGGAGAATACCTCTTCTGCATGCATTTTTTTGCCCATTTCCTCCTACCAGCCACCTTTTGGTGTTTGATCTATTCTTTTATTTGGAAGTTTTTATAGTCACTCATGCTTTGGAGTGGAAAATCTGATAGAGTCTCCACTTATGCTTATCAGGTAGGTCAGTGAAAGAGTTTGTGGAAGCATGCAAGAAGGCGACTGGAGTTGAGATCAAGGTCGACTACCTCCCTCGTCGTCCTGGGGACTACGCAGAAGTTTTCAGCAATCCTTCCAAGATTAACTCTGAACTCAACTGGACAGCGCGGTACACAGACCTTGAACAGAGCCTTCGTGTTGCATGGAAATGGCAGAAGTCGCATCGAAACGGCTATGGATCATTATAGGCTACTGGATCTTGATAAGGCTCTTGTGATCAGTTTATACTTCTACAATTTCGGACACATGGCTAGAAGCTCTTCTTCCTTCATACATTGCTTATTTGTTAGAAGATGGTGGGATACTGAAGCGGTCATTAAGATTCAGGCATAGATGATATGCAGTGTTTTCCTATGCTACGCTGAAGTTAGTAACAGGATATTTATTATTGTTGTTACGTGGATCAACATTCTAATAAACGATGCGTTTAATTTGTGTACACTCTTAAAAGGGTTTTTGTATCATGATAACGTATTTAAGATGAATCAAAAGTTTAGGTTCTTGTTCTCCCCCTCCCCACTTCGTATCAGTTTGGGTCATTCTTCACAATATTTCAGAAATCTTGAGGCAGCCCTTGGGCTTTTCTACAGGGAATGTTCATGGGCTTTTTGCCCAGGCCTGCTCACCTGCCATCTCGGTTCGGCTCCTCCAGCTGCTGCCTGACGCCCTGCCGGGCCGTCGTCACCGCTCAAGAATCCCTCCTTGCTGCCACAGCAACCTCCTCCTTCGTCATCACGGACGCAACACTGTCTTGGGATTGGGTCGTCGACCTTCGATTCGATGATCTCACCATAGGATCAATATAGGGCATGTATTGATGAGCGTCCATGCATACACTCTAGACTCTAGTGCTCCTGCAAGCAATCACATATCGTAATGCTTGCATTGATATGCAAGAAATCATATTATAAATTTTTTTTTTCCATATATGAAGTCCTCTTTCTAATGGCACAAGATTCATTGCCATCCAATGTGGTACCCAAAACTTATGTATGTATGTATGTGTGAGATGGTATGAAAAGTGGATATAAGGTCCATAAGGAAATTTAAGTCAATAAACAAAGAGAGGGTTCTAAATTGGAAATTTTTTTTAAATAATATTATTTTTAAAAAATATGATTAAAATATACCTATGAAGAAAATATTGATGAATCTATGCCTGGTTTGGCCACGTCAGCGCCACGCTGGCGTGGCCTTTCATTTTTTTAATCTTGGCATTAAAGACGTAACTTCAAGTTACGTCTTTATTAATGTAGACGTAACTTGAAGTTACGTCTTTGATCGTTCCCTCCCCGCTGGAAGCCAAGGGCGGGCGGGTAAGAGTGGTCACTACTAAGATGTAACTTGGAGTTACGTTTATATTAATTACGTCTTCCATCGTCATCAACCCCGCGGCCCCTTCTCCTTTCCCCTAGCCGGTCTCTCCTCCTTCCCCACCCGGGCTCTCCTCCTTCTCCTCTTCCCGGCGCTCTCCGCCAGTCTCCGGCGCATCTGGTCGGCGCTCCGCCCGCGGCCCCGCTGCCCCGCGGCCCGCGGCTCCCCTCCCCCCACATTTCCGTCCATCCACTCCTTCAAGAGGAGTTAAATCTTGAAATTTGCCGGCGATTTTCCGGCGATCTTCCGACCAAATTCTTCAAGATCCTTTAGCCATTCTCCATCTTACTTTCCAGTACGTTTTTTATCTTGAAATTTTAGTTATTGTTGTTGTTGTGTGAGATTTAGGGTTTAGATAGTGAAATTAGGGTTTTTTTTATAGCATGCCTATTTTTTATTCGAAAATTCATTTTTTAATCCTGCTGGTATGATGATTTGGATAGTGGCATTGTTGATAAATTTCATAAATTTTTAGTATTAATTCAATTAGATTATATGAAACATGTTTTCCATAGAATTTTTTATTATTAACTTGTAATTTCTTTCTAATCGACTCATAATTGTCATCATATTTGTGTTATTTATAGTGATGGATAATGGCATTGTTCCACTATTGTGTCGGATGGACGGATTGTGGAATTAAAGGGTAATGCGGGTGATATTGAGTACATAGGTGGCCGAATCAAACCAAGTAGGATACGGAAAAATGCAAGTTATGCGGATTTAAAGGCTTTAATGTTTGATTTAACTGGATACAATCCAAACTATTTCGACATTCGCATAACTTGTAGATATCCAATGGGAGAAAGCATGTATTGCGGTGTAGAAATAAAGGATGATAGTGATACTAGTGGCATTCTTAGCCTCTATCCAGTCATTTCAAGTATACAATTGTTCTTGGTGAAAATTGGTGTCGAAGTCAACAATAACCCTCCAAATAATACGGCATTTGGTGAATTTACACGCCTACTACAACGAGAAGATGATTCAACGGATAACGTCTCTCTTGGGTCTTATGGCGCTCCCATCTTCGGACACCAGACATCGCAGTAAGTAATTTATTGTCAGACATGTAATTTTATATCTTGGTTTGCCCTTGTTCATGAGTTCGCTCGTGTATGAACATGCAGGCCTTACCGGCAGGAGGATACATGGTTGACTCCTGAATACACGCAAACTACTCCGGGTACAAACATGGGAGATGACCCGTCGAGTTTGCTCGGAGGGCACCAATATGATGATGATAATGTCAGTAGCGGCCATGGAGATGCTTCTATGCCTTCAACATCTCGAAGCCCCTTGATAGATGTTGATGTCGAGGATCATGATGACGATTGGATCGATAATACTGCACTGAGCAACGAGCCAACACGTCATGATGAAGGTATTGATGATCCAATGCCGCTTACTCCAACACAGTACGAGGAGGAGTTACCTGATGAATTCCCAAATGATGAGTGGGTCGACCAAATGACAATGAATAATACCATACCCGGGGTATTTGAAGACCCGACCCCGTTCGATGGTGAATTCTATAAAAAGCAAATATTCGAGACCAAGGCATCACTTATGCATGCTCTTCAACAGTACGAGCTTCGGAGGTTTGCAGAACATTGCACTGTCAAGTCCGGGCCGAAGGTGTTGACCGTCAAGTGCTGTAATCCTGATTGTTCCTGGCGTTTGCATGTGCCTACTTATAAGGAAACATCTTACTTTCAGGTACAGAGCACTCATTGCATTTAGTGTAGAGCACTCATTGCGTTTAGTGTCAAGTGTCGTAATCCTAACGGAAACATCTTACTTTCAGGTGAAGAGTTACGGTGGTTCACATACATGTCGGGCGGGTTTGTTGAATACCAACCACCGTCACTGCATTGCTCAATTCATATGTGGTATCATACTTGGTGCAATAAAGACAAACACCGCTATGACCCCCAAAGATATTGTGCAAAGGATCAAAGATGACTACCATGTCAACATCAGCTATGCAAAAGCATATCATGCACATATACTAGCTATGAAGATTATATATGGTGATTGGAAAGAATCATATAATATCCTGCCTTGGTATATGCAAGCAATGGTGGCAGATAATCCTGGTACTGTAATGAAGCTTCAAACGGAGACTGTGTGCACCGGTGTTGATATATTTGAGCGCGTCTTCTGGTCGTTTCATCCTACTATCGAGGCTTTCAAACACTGTCGACCCATAATATCTATCGATGGAACACACCTATATGGAAAGTATCTTGGCATTTTATTAGTCGCGACGGCAGTGGATGGCAACGATCATTTGATATCAATAGCATATGCCGTGGTTGAGTCTGAAAATTCCAGCAGTTGGTCATGGTTCCTTGCTCTACTTAGAGTATATATGGTCAGTGGAAGAAGAGGTATAGCTATAATTTCAGACCGACACAGAGCAATCAAAGAGGCAGTAAGGACAGAGTTCCCCCCGCCGTTAGGCTTCCAGCGATTCTGTATGAGGCACTTTGCAGACAACTTCAGAAGCAAGTTCAAGGATGATAATTTGTATAGCTTATTTTGGGTTGCAGCAAAGAAGATCCACAAGGAGGCATTTTATAAGATCATGGATGGAATTAAAAAAGTTAAGCCAGAAGCTTATCAGTGGCTCGTTACTGCAGAGCCACCAGAAACTTGGGCGTTGTCTCATGATGATAACAAACGGTTTGGCTCAATGACCACCAATTGGTCTGAAAGTTTGAATAATGGTTTGAAAGGTGTACGGGGTATGCCTATTAAAGCATTAGTGGCCAAGACCTTTGAAAGGATGAACGACCTCTTCAAGCGCCGTCGTCGTGAGGGCCAAGCAATGACTGGTGAGCTGACACCAGTAGTTGAAGATGTACTACACAAGCATTGCATACTAGCCCAATCATGTCATGTGCAATCATTTGACGGCGGTGAGTACACGGTGATAGAACGACATGAGGTTACATTTACTGTCAAGTTATCTGGATAGGAAGGGACATGCAGTTGTGGACAATTTCAGATGATGCTTTATCCATGTCCGCACGTTCTAGCCGTATGCGGTGACATATCGATCAGGGCTTCGGCGTACGATTTCGTTTCACCGTTTTACACCTCCAGCATGTACAGACAAACATATGCAACTCATTTCCATCCTATTCATGGAGATCAACACTGGCCGGTAGTCGAAGGATACACATTGCTTCCCCCACATGTGCGGAGGCCGGCTGGGCGTCCGAGGAGTACAAGGTTCCGTAATGGCATGTATGAAATGAGAGGATTGCAACATGTAAGGTGCAACAGGTGCAATCAGACGGGTCACAACAGGGCTACATGTCGTGAGCCATTACCTAACACAGATACACGAGTAATGATGCTTCTCTAATTATTGTATTAAAGTATATTCCTTTGTAGTAGACTACACATATCCTTTAATTTAGACTATATATTAATATTTTTCAAATGCATGCAACAGGCTCGAGATGGCTCACATGGGGGCCTTTGACCCGAGGCCGTACGAGGGTGAGCCTAGTCCGATTTCTCCAGACGTACTTTGGGACCAGGACAAGCACCGCTCCGTGGCGGTTTGGGATGGCCAGGTAAATGTTACATATATAACATTTATTGTTATTAAGTTTAATATTTTAATATTTGTATTTGATAGCTAACATTTATAATTTACATACAGGATGACGATGACCTCGGCCTTAAGTGTACAGAGCACTCATTGCGTTTACAGTCTTGGCGGATTGTGGATGAGCGCCAGATAGATTTGCTTCGGCGTTCGGGGTTTTATGTTGTCAGTAGACTGCTACCGATTCGACTTGATCGTTGTTTGATCACAGCGCTAGTGGAGCGATGGCGACCAGAGACTACTACTTTCCACTTGCGTCACGGGGAGATGACGATCACATTGCAAGATGTTGGGATACTGATGGGTTTACCTGTTGATGGCGCGGTAGTTTCAGGGAGTACGTCAGGCATTTGGCATGACATATGCTTGGAGCTGCTCAGTGCTGTACCCGCGGAGGGCCGACCGACTATGCTTGAGTTGTCGTGGCTACGCTCTACTTTCGGATATATTGGACCAGATGCCACGGATCAATTTGTATATCAGGCTACACGCGCCTACATTTTATATGTGTTGGGTTGTTTAGTCGTACCTGATGCGAGTGGCTCCAGGGTAAGTACAATTGCCTATTTATATTTTATTTATCTATCTATTGGATCAACTAACATTGTCTTTCAATTGTAGGTACATATGAAGTATCTACCTTTGTTGTATGACTTGGATATATGTGGACAGTATGCTTGGGGGGCGGCGTGCCTAGCACATCTCTTTCAGGAGCTATGTAAAGCTTCACAAAGAGGAAAGCATGAGATTTCTGGATGCCTTTACCTGTTACAGGTGATTTATCATTTAAATATTATATATAGTTGCTTTAAATATTTTATATTATACCTAATATGGAGTTGTTTTCACAGGTATGGTCATGGGAGCACCTCCATATAGGACGGCCTGAACTAATGCCACGACGACCACTAGCTACCCAAGAGCAAAATGAGGAGCGTGATTTGCATATCCTTGAAGGCCCCTAGCAATCCAGTACGAAGTCTTGATTTTTTAAAAATATTTTTTTAATATTTTGTTAGCATTAGCACCGAACTATTTATGTGTAATGTAGATGGACAGCACCACACAGCGGTAGAGGGAACCCGCATGGCCGTTATTTAGCTTACTACAGAGAGCAGTTGGATAGGCAGCTGTCATCCTAGGTATTCTTTCTCACGATCCACGATTTTGCTACCTACTTTAATGTTGATGTGATCTAACTGAGTTCGTATTTTAAATTTTAGATTATATGGTATCCATACGCACCGCAGCGTCTAGCATAATTACCGGCCCTTTGCACTGCGGGGTTTGCTGTTTGGAGGAGTCATGTGCCGCTCATATGCTTTGATGTTGTGGAGATGCACCATGCACTACGGGTGATGCGGCAGTTTGGCCTGCGACAAGAGATACCGCCCTCGGTGACAGAGAGACTATCGCGTGCAAGCCGTCGGGGCAATGCTACTGCAGACTGGGTCAGTACGCATCACCAGTATATCACCCAATGGGAGGAACGACGCCAGAGGATCATTGACGGTGCAGTGGACGATGGTGAGGATCCTGCGGCATATTTACAGTGGTATTGGGGGATCACCAAGCGGTATGTCAGTAGGCCTAGATTGGAGGACAGAATGGCCTTTCAGCCGAACATACACCTGCTACGGAAGCTGGTAAATATAATTTGTTCGTTAGTAATTAATTCTTATATTATGTTAATCTAACTAAACTTTCTTAACTCGTCATGAACAGTATGATACAGCCGAGGAGAATTACATGCTGTGCCACGACCGTTCTGGAGAGAAGTTCGCCGATCGTTTGACACCGGTATTCTACTCTATGATGGAGGATTTGCGGATTTGCGGCGGAGATCCTGTCAGTTCACAACAGTCGCAACAGACTACTGGTCAGACTCCTTTCTATGACATACCGATATCTCAAGATATACCATCATCATATCCAGTCATGGGCACGACAGAGGAGGATTCGGAGGGACATGATGAACAAGATGTCGGTGTCGGTGCTACGATGGGGAGAGGGGAGGCTGGATCGTCGAGGAAGAAAAGGATGGCAGTGAAGAAAAGAACTTGGAGATTGTGATTGTCTTCTATTGTAAATTTGGTATGTTTTGGTTAATGGTTTGTGACTATTTAGAGATGTTAATTATGTTTGATGTAAACGATTTTGATTTATATAAAGACTGTGTATGGTTGTGAATGGGGTGGGTGAGTGTTTAGATGTGAATGGGGTGGGTGGGTGTTTAGATGTGAATGGGGGTGGG
>OY986965.1:4737349-4772818 GCA_963920575.1 Narthecium ossifragum | reverse complement strand
AATAGACTATAGAAGCTGATTGGAGAGCTTGAATATTTCGGCTAAAAGCTAGCTTAATTATGTGCATAATAAAGAAGGATTCGTCCCAGTTTCGTGAATTCTGAGCACAAATATAAAGAAATAGTTAGTTTATGATTACTAGATACAGCAAGTGGACACAAGGAATTGAACAAAATATATGTGAAAGCCAGCAACTTGATTACAACTACATCACATGCATGGTATGATTATGATGGCGGATGTGATTTATTCTAAGTCAAGAGATAAATCAGGTGAAGAGATAGAAGGAAGGAGACGATGGATTGGATTAGGGTTCTTACGTCTCTCGCCGATGACTACAATCATTCGAAAATCGAATAAATTAATAAACAAATAATTTGAGAGCAATTTAGACTTTTACACTCAAATGTTATGTTTTCTTTTCAACCAAATTTATTAGAAATGCTGATCATTTGCACCCTTAAGTAGTCAGAATAAATAAAAGGCTTAACTAATTCAAAAAAAAAAATCAGAATATAAACTCCCATTGCATTTACTACAGTTGTACTCCCGTATCCCGTGAAAACCTAAAATATCATTCCACTTGAATTAAACTCTCTTAAATTGGAATGTAAAGTCTATTGGTAATATATTAAAAGGAGGGTAAAGGCCGGCGTGTTGACTATTTTTAAGTTGGATTAAGACTTAGATGCCTTTCTTGTTCAAAAAATTAAAACAAGAAAAACAAATAAAAACATAGCTTTCTAATTATGACAAGGGCGTGGTCAAAGACCAAAACCCTTTTGATTCCTCCCGGCGGAGTCATGGCAAGCCTCCCGGCTTCCGGCAGGAATTGGAACCAAAACACCCCGTTCCAAGACCGAAACCACATGTATATATATCATTTACACAGTTATATATATATATATATATATATATCAATATATACTAGTATACATCGATGATCAATGACTCAATGAGCCGATACCCAGCCTTTGGGTTTAACTAATCAAAAGAGGGGAAAAAAGGAAAAGAAAAAAAAAGAGGTAACGAAACTCTGAAACAGAGCAAAAACACATACAAAAAGATTTCTACAAAAGACTACAAAAAGATCAAAAAGTACAGAAAACAACTATAGCTTTCCGATGATCGATCTCTTGAGCGCGCGCGCATGTCTGCCCCCAAAATCACATGCAGATCTTGGCGATGAGGATGAGCAGAAGGCTGACGATGAAGGTGGCGTAGAGGAAGTAGCGGCAAGCCCAGTGACAGGGATCATGTTCGCAGACCAACTTCAGTTGCTTGTAGAGGGCGCCCGCCGAGAAAACAAGCCCCGCGAAGCCGGCACGGAGTATTATATTCCTCACCGTTCTCCGGACCTCATCAGGCGGACATACCGGCCCCTCTGCAAAAGGTCGACGTTGCATCTCGATCATCCTCGCCGAGCCATCAAACCCAGCCGCCGACCCTCTTGCATACAAGTGATCTTCAGCTGCACTCAGGCTCCTAGCACCCGTTCTCGGCGTCACCGCCGCCTCAGCTGATGCGACCATATCAGCGATCATCAAGTGCAGTTGATTGTCGACAGGGGGGCCACCGTCGCCGCCGCCGTAGTATCGCGACTGCACGCCGGCCCGCTGCCACTGCTGGTCATCGTACATGTGCCGGCGGTGCTCCGCCGCGAGCAACAGCTCGCGTCTGCGCCTGTTGTGCTCGGCCCGCTCGCGCCTGTGCGAGGTCTGATGGCCGCCGAGCGCCTGAAAGCTGGGGAAGCTTCTACCACAGATCGTGCACGAGAACACACGTCCTCGTACCATCGGACGTTCCACGCTCGACCCAACTGGTCGGTCGACCACAACAGTAGGCTCGGGAGCAAACTCGTCACGTCTAGAGAAACAACCGGCCATAATTCTGAGAAGATAAGAGCGATATTGGTCACCTAAGGGATCCCCACTAGTCGGAGGTATTTATGCAACTCAAACCTAATTAGCAGCACGTTGACGTTGTTGTCTAACGAAACCGGCAGGAAACATCGATGTATATATCAAAGCGCCAGGGACCGACGCGGTTGGATAAGCATAGAATATACAACAAGCCCGTATAATTGACCACGCAGATTTTGGACATCCTCGTCAACTTACCTCTCCGTTATCACTTTCCTTGTTCACAACACTCTACGTAAGCTACCCTCAACCATTCATTATGTTACTAAAATATTAATTCTCCCATCTTTTGTTGTTTTATTTTTGCATTTATTATTTGACAATTATATAGTTATAGTAATTAAATATTATATTATATCATTGATCTTTGATATATATTTATATTAAAGTAAATTATAAAATAAATAATATATAATTTTGTGTCAATAGTTCTATTAGTTAAATGCTTAAATATTATATTATATCATTAATCTTTGAGATATATTTATATTAAAATACATTATAAAATAAACAATATACAATTATGTGTCAACTGTCAATAGTTCTATTTGTTTTGGTGTCCCCTTCTGTCTAACAAGAGTCGGAGATCTGACCATAAAGCTTCTGTCCAATATTCATTGTGGCCACCAGATAATTCAATGACTCAATTTAATCCATACAAAGTTTTATAAAAAATTTGAATTATAATATTAAAATTTCTAATATATATATATCAGTAATTTAAATCTTCAAACTTGTTTGAGCCGATATCGATCAAACCAAACCCAACTCACTCGATATATCCGCTTTCATCGAACCTAGACTCGAGTTGAGCAATTCTCAAGCAACTAGATTCCCTCCTGTTAGTTATGATGGCTTATAGTACTCCTAGCAGCGGGTGTGAACAATTAATTAGCGAAATTAATGTGACAATAATTTCTTAGATTCTTCTGGTTCTCTCTTCTTTGTCCGGTGAAGTTTCCATGGTAATTACCCTGCATCCTTCCTTCCTCTACCCTGCAATGCGTGTATTTTTTTAATAAGGCTCTAGTTTTTTAATCAATGGCGAACTCGATCGCATCAAGGTGTGAATATAGACCAATTTTTAAGATATTTTTATTTTATAAATATGGTGAAATACAAGCTTCATGGTGGGGTCAAGGAGGTGGGATAGAAAGGCGGGTGGGGACCGATTGGGATATGCGAGAGGAAGTCAGCACGAGGTGGAATGGGATGGACGAAAGGGGGTTCAGGATTGGGTGCCACTTCTCAGGTCCAACACGTCATGTGTCTTTTCTATCGTTCTTTTTAATAGAGGGAAAGAGACAGAATGGCACCTAGTAGGCTAGTATATATAGAGGATCATCGATTTCCACTTATTAGGTCCCACACGTCATGTGTACCCGCTTTCTATATATATGGGATAAGATCGGATAAAAGATAGGACGTGAGAAAATACTTCTAAGTCTTTCCTCATTTAGTTAATTAATCACCTCAATTGCTGTTGCCGGGCCCATCAGAGGTAGCTTGGGTAGTTATCTTTACACCAAAAAACCAAAAAACAAAAAAAAAATCATCAAGTGGGGCTCTGGATGAGGACACCTGGCACTCTGTCGTCGTTGTTCCCCATGGAAAGTCAGAGTTCGAGTCAACTCCATCTCTTCTAGAACCTCTGACGTCCTCTTCTGTCGGACCGGAGGAGGCAACAGAAATGCAAAGGAGACCTGATTCTCCCGCCCCGCTGACACACCCCGTCCGGCCCCACGCTCTATTTTGCCCTTATTATGCCCCCCTCCTCTACTTTTCATTAGATTTGTTTCTTTTTTTTCGGCAGTTTTGTTTTCTTTTAATCAGTTTTCTTTATTCTTTTTTTATATTAATTTTATTTCTTTTTCTTATCAATTTTATTTTTCTTTTTGGATAAACAGCTTTTTTATTATATGTTTGTAATCTTTTCGTTCTTTTTAGTTGTAATTTTTGAGAGTCATTATTTGTAAATTTTTTAAAAATATAAAAATAAGGATCAAAATAAAAAATATATATATGAAAATAACAATTATACTCACAGTTAAAAAATGGATCATGTTTTCTGAAAAGTCTTTTAAGCCAATATTGATTTAGCCATGTTTTGGAAAGATTACATATAACAACCATACATAAAAATATATAGAAATATAATTTTGAAATTTTTATAATTAAAAATTAGAAATTTTATAATTTCAAATTTAAAATTTTTAAATATGAAGATGTGTTTTGGAAAGGGTATTTTGAACTTTTTTTCTTCAAAATGGACTAAATATCAGAAACTTCTTCTGGCCGTGAAAAGTCTAGAGCCATTTTAATAAAATCATTTTAGCTACTATCTGTTAGATATAAATATAGCCATTTGGGCGATCAATGGCAATTTCGTAAATATTGCCAATCAGCCAATAAATACTTTAGTTTTTGACACAACTGAAGTATTTTGGCCATAACTTTTACACCAAGTGTCCAAATTGGTCGATTCGTGAACCATTGGAAAGAGGACGAAAAGATCTACAACTTTCATGTTGTCGAGATCTTCAAATTCCATCGTTCAGTATGCCAAACTGGCAGTTGAAGTGACTAGTGGCAAAATGGTGAATAATGGATGAATTTGTTAATGTCATCGACCAACTTTTCTATCGTCCATTCATCGTCATCGTCCAAAATGGACCATAAAGTCCAAATGACTTAGTCCAAAATTTCTATCGTCCATATTTACTAATCGGCCATTAGTATAGTCTAAGTATTTTGACCATAACTTTCTCATTCGATGTCTAAATTGAACATTTTTGGTACCGTTGGAAAGATAATTTGAAGATCTACAACTTTAATGTTCAACGTTTTCCCGGATTCCAAGGTTATCATCAGCAAAAATACAGCGGAAGACAGGAGGCGTTGTTTAATGGCGGTTCCAGAGCAGTTTTAGACCAGTTATGCAGTTCTGGTGGAATCCACTTTCAAAGCAACAGTTGCAGCAACTGCAGAGTGGTTTCCTGACGGTTTCCAAATCAGTTACCAGAAGCCCTATAAATAGCCAAGAAGAAGAAGAAAAAAGGGCCCCAAAGCAAAACTGCTTTTTATCTTCATATAGTCTTTTTATATTTATTAGCAATGTAGCCTTCTAAATTAGGCCCCGGCCACCAAACTTTTTATCATTATGTAATCTTTTGACATTTATTATCAATGTAGCCTTATTTATCTTAATGAAGCATTTTCCTTCCTTTAAATTCTTGCATTTTCCTTCCTTTAAATTCCTGCATTTTCCTTCCTTTAAATTCATGCAACGTCCTTCATTTCTAGGAGTAGTGCTACATTAATGTCTTCCATAGGAGTAGAATTATCATATTTTCCTAGGAGTAGTGCTACCATATTTAATTTCCTAGGAGTAGATCTACCTAAAATAGGAGTAGATTTACCATAGAACCATCATATTTTTCGCTGCCCATTTTCCATTATTCCCATTTTCCGCTGTCCATTTCCATTATTCATGAAATCCCATTTTCCATTTTCCATTTTCCATCTCCACTTTCCATTTTCCATTATTCCCATTTTCCATTTTTCATTTCCATCAACTCTACCATCAACCACAAAATATCTTCTTTGTACACTTCAACACATCTGATTCGATCATTCGAAGGAGTTGAACAAAAAACCACAATCTCCTGATTCTTCGAATGTGGAAATAGATTTTGACATTGATTACAGTCTCGGTCAACGGTCATAATTTCTGTTCTAACATTTTTTGGCGATCGCGATGGGACCTTGTGTTGAAGCTGTCAAAGAAGAAGGGACAAAAAGATAAAACGGTCAAAATATCATGAATCAGAAGATAGAACAGTGATGTTCAAAACATCTCTGACCGGCGTGGAGAACACCTGCGGCTCCAACAATGGCCTCCCGATCAGCATTTACACGCCGGAGACGGCCAACCTTCTTTTTCTTGAAGATCCCTTGCTGCCGGCGTCATCAGGGAAGACACCCCGCACCCTCTGCGCAGCAGTTCAAAACGGTTCCAGCGGTTCAAGGCAGGAGTATGCAAAGGGAGATCGTGCAAACTGCAGCAGTTCAAGGCAGTTTCAAGCAGTTTAAGGTAGTTCGAGCGGTTCAAGGCATAGATCATCCACTTCGGAGCCTTGGAACCCATCTTTCCCACGTTTGCGCCGCCACCCTCAACACCATCATCCTCTGCAATCTCAAACGTCGTCGTCACCAACTCCGGCGGTTTCATTTTCTACTTCCACGGCTTGAAAATCTCCGTCAATACTCGAACCCATCACCAGCAAAGTACCACGATCATACCTGACGATGGAGAAAAATGGCGAAGATGGGAAAGACCTTGCCGCAAGCGGCGATTTCATTGTATTTTGGGTCAAATCCCGCTGCATATTATCCGACGGCACATCAACATCACAGGCGCCGAGCAAATCAAAGTGGGAAACTTCTCCGGCATCGGCGAGATCTCTCCAAACGGCGAACCCATTCGTCGCTACCAAAGCCACAACGTTGAAGAAGGGGAAAACAGAGCATGGGTGGTAAAGCAATTGACGGCAATGGTGACCACGACGGCCATCGCGGACGGGAAAACCATCGGGACCCCGTTGGAGAAGAAAAAACAAAGGTAGAAAACAGAGCATCCTTCCCCGTGCCGACCTTACTCCTCATCGTCCGGTACAACCTCGGCCTCACTACCACCAACATCAGCCACGCCGGGATCACCCCTGTCTCCGACGCGGTGCTTACTCGGCTGGCCATGGGACAACGGCAAACGGCAGAGAGGAAATCCGTCCGACAACGGCAGCGGCGGAATGATGGGTAAGCTGCTCCATTTTTCCTCAGAACCCCTCGACGGCCCTAGTCCAAATCCTCATGCCGCAGCCTCCCCCAAGCAAACCCAAGGCTTCATTGTTGCTATACGGCAATTTGTAGCCGATGGAAAAAACAGAGCAACGCCTCATCACCTCCGTCTCCGACGTGGCATGGGACAACGGCAACGGCAACGGCAACGGCAACGACGGAAGGAAAAGACGGCAATCTATCACCGTTGGTGGAAAAAACAGGGCATCCCTCATCGCCGTGCCGGCCCTACATCGACCCCAAGGATACCCTCGGTTAAGATGACGGCAACCCATCGGCTAGCGTTGCTCATCGTCCTTGGACGATCACCCATCGTCCATCACAGAAAAATGGGAAACAGAGCTCGACGATGATTCCTCATCGCTCAGTTTTGATCATCGTTCGTCGATGACCATTTCCCAGCCTTGCCCATCGACCGGCCTTGCTTATCGGCCAAACTTCTCATCGGCCATTTTTCTTATCGGCCAAACTTCTCGTCGACCATTTTTCTTATCGGCCAAACTAATCATCGGCCAACTTTGCTTATCGGTCAATGAAGACCATCATTGCCCAGCTTTGCTTAACGCCCAGCGTTACTCATTGGTCGATATCGACCAAAACTGAGCGTTAAGAATTGGTCAACGGGCAAAGGTTGATCAGCCAGGAACTTATACGAGTAATCGACCAATAATAGCATATGGTCGACGAAAATGATTAATTGAATGGCTAATAAAATATGTTTTATGGACGATTGAATTGACCGACAAAATCGTTCATATGGCCGACAAAATCACCCAAATTGGCCAACAGAATAAGGTCTTTACAAAAATAGGAATATTTTCATAAAGACCGGGGGGGCAAAATGTTAGATATAAATATAGCCATTTGGGCGATCAATGGCAATTTCGTAAATATTGCCAATCAACCAATAAATACTTCAGTTTTTGACACAACTGAAGTATTTTGGCCATAACTTTTACATCAAGTGTCCAAATTGGTCGATTCTTGAACCATTGGAAAGAGGACGAAAAGATCTACAACTTTCATGTTGACGAGATCTTCAAATTCCATCGTTCAGTATGCCAAACTGGCAGTTGAAATGACCAGTGGCAAAATGGTGAATAATGGACGAATTTGTTAATGTCATTGACCAACTTTTCTATCGTCCAAAATTGACGATGAAGTCATCGTCCAAAATTGACGATGAATTCATCGTCCAAAATGGACGATAAAGTCCAAATGACTTAGTCCAAAATTTCTATCGTCCATATTTACTAATTAGCCATTAGTGCAGTCTAAGTATTTTGGCCATAACTTTCTCATCTGATGTCCAAATTGGACGTTTTTGGTACCGTTGGAAAGATAATTTGAAGATCTACAACTTTGATGTTCAATGTGTTTCCGGATTCCAAGGTTATCATCAGCAAATATACAGCGGAAGACAGGAGGCGTTGATTAATGGCGGTTCTAGAGCAGTTTTAGACCAGTTATGCAGTTCTGGTGGTTTCCACTTTCAAAGCAACAGTTGCAGCAACTGCAGAGTGGTTTCCTGAAGGTTTCCAAATCAGTTACCAGAAGCCCTATAAATAGCCGAGAAGAAGAAGAAAAAAGGGCCCCCGCCATCAAAGCAAAACTGCTTTTTATCTTCATATAGTCTTTTTATATTTATTAGCAATGTAGCATTCTAAATTCGGCCCCGGCCACCAAACTTTTTATCATTATGTAGTCGTTTTACATTTATTATCAATGTAGCCTTATTTATCTTAATGAAGCATTTTCCTTCCTTTAAATTCTTGCATTTTCCTTCCTTTAAATTCCTGCATTTTCCTTCCTTTAAATTCCTGCATTTTCCTTCTTTTAAATTCCTGCAACGTTCTTCATTTCTAGGAGTAGTGCTACATTAATGTCTTCCATAGGAGTAGAATTATCATATTTTCCTAGGAGTAGTGCTACCATATTTAATTTCCTAGGAGTAGATCTACCTAAAATAGGAGTAGATTTACCATAGAACCATCACATTTTTCGCTGCCCATTTTCCATTATTCCCATTTTCCGCTGTCCATTTCCATTATTCATGAAATCCCATTTTCCATTTTCCATCTCCACTTTCCATTTTCCATTATTCCCATTTTCCATTTTTCATTTCCATCAACTCTACCATCAACCACAAAATATCTTCTTTGTACACTTCAACACATCTGATTCGATCATTCGAAGGAGTTGAACAAAAAACCACAATCTCCTGATTCTTCGAATGTGAAAATAGATTTTGACCTTGATTACAGTCTCGATCAACGGTCATAATTTCTTTTCTAACACTATCAACATAATGCCTGATGGGTAGATAAATTTATTTCACTCAATATTAACATTCAGCAACTGTGACAATAACGATGGCCGATGGTTAATAAATATCATCAATATTATTTTTATTTGATTGGTAGTATTGTCAATCATTTTGTATTATTTGATAGAAATTAATTTTGTAATAATGCGGCCACCCTAAGTTATAATCCTGGTTCGTAGGAAAAACTAATCTTGCCGGTATTCTAATTATAAAATTAAGGATGACAATTGATTCAGAACCCCGTCAATAGTACGTACCAGGGCGGGGCCGGCTTCATCGAACTTTGTCGTTTTAATTATATCAGATTAATTAATAGAGCATTAATAAGTCTTCTTCCTCTTTCTTTTTTACTGCTTAATTTAATTAAGTGAAGAAAATGAAAGATCTAACAAATCAATACATATAAGTTGTACGGACTTCACCATATATTTCCTGGATGCTAATTCTTATCTTATATATCTGAAGGTAAACAAATTAAAAACCAATCAGAGGTTCGTCTTTACTTTACATATCAATTATATATATATATATATATATATATATATATATATATATATATATATATCAACCTTATAAGGAGCAATAACAGTTATAACCGTTTACCTCCTATTAGTTTTTTTACATGTATATTTTTCTAAGTTAATTTTGTATATTTTTATCATCTTCCCTAAGTTAGTTTTAAATATACATCCTTATCAACCTTATAAGAAGCAATAACGGTTAACCTGCATTAATTCATATCCCCTAATGGCATGTTTGGTTGGACATAACCGTCGAGAATGGAATGGTCAAATCCTTGATCAAATCCCATTCCGTTGTTTGGTTAGACATTAAAGTTGGGAATGGAATGCTCCATTCTTGACAAGTTGGGAATGAGACAATCCCATCTAATACTCCGGAATGCCTCATTCCATTCCCGACGGAATGGCGGTTAATGGTGGTTAAAAAATTAAATTACTAATCTACCCTTAATCGGATCTCTCTATGTTAAAAAAGGAGGGTATTTTAGTCATCTATATTTCATTCCTTTTCCATTCACAGGCTTCTGTTTGTATACCAAACATGATAATGCTTCATTCCCATTCCCAATCCTGATATTACAAAATCACCTTGGTAATAGACCATTCCTAATCCCAATCCCATTCCATTCCCATTCCTAATCCCATTCCCATTTCCATTCACATTCCTTGTGCTAAGTTTGCTTTATATAAAGCTGCATTAATTCATACCAACCTAAGTTCTATTAATATTATCTTATGCAATATGCAAATACTTATATTTATTTTATATACCCTAAGTTAGACTTATAATATTTTATTGGCTATGTTTTATGGTGGCAGTGAACAAAAAGCTATGACCAACCTTCGAACCCTGGACCACCTACGGGTCAACACAACCGTCTAACCAAACAAACTACAGGGAGTTTGTTAAAATTTTATATTAACAATAACTAAAAACTGTGTCAGGGGCACAGGTGAGTACTAGTATAATCATAAGCCAGGAGATTAGTTTTAAATATACATACTTATTTACCTTATAAGATCCAAGGTAGTTATTTTTATGACTCATCATCTGAGTTATAAACTTATACACACATGATCGCTGAGTTTTGATTTGTAAGCAAAAAAAAAGGATAGTGGCTGAAGTGGCGTAAGTTTTAATAGAGATAGTGGGGACGGGCAGTTAGCCGTGCCAGGTGGCAAGGGCCCACCAGCTAGTATATATATATGGATGGTATGGTCCATGGTTTTCGATGGTCCAGATCGCTGAGTTTTGATTTGTAATTCTTGTTTGTAGTTTCAGGTGTACCCCGCATCCATGTGGCTTACTTGCGAAAAAAAAAAATGTTGCAAAAACTTCAAATTAATACAGTATATACAGAAGCTAATCAGCATCTGGTTGGTTCCCATGCAGTTGCAGGAAGAGCACGCGCTGCAGCAATCACCATGGAGACTGCGAAACAGGGGCGAGCCCATGTTTGAAGTCCGCTTGGGCTAAAGGTCCAGTAAAAAAATTTTCCCGACCAATTCCTAATAACTCATCCTTGAAATTGTTTTTCATTCTGCTAAGCTTAAGCCATTAAAGTAAAGGTAAACTGTAACAAAATATTACATATTATATAATTCTCTTATATATATGAAGAACTCACTGGGTGGAGACCACCGAAGACTAGTGGTGCAAATTTAACCCAAAGCTTGAGAATCGCTTGATATAAGCTTGTCTTGAGCTCAATAACAACTCGAATCCTTTAGAGCAGATAACAAGTTGTGGCCAGCGTGATCGATATATGGGTCGATTCAAAAGAACTCGAGCTGCCCTCTCACCGAAACCTGACCCGCCACCCATCCACACTCTCTCGTATAAACAAATCATCTCTCATGTCTTTGGTCCTACATGGACTATGGTGGGAAAAGACGTGAAAAGACGTGGAGTATAAAGTAAGAAGCCCCATCTTTTTTTAAGAAATTCTTAGGTCAATTAGAGTCCATTTATTGATGGATTAAAAGATATGGGCTAGCTCTGGGCTAGTTACGCATTGTATTTCACTTGGGCTTAGCTTATACACAACCTTCTATGGTGTTAGTTTTTGGGCTACTCGGGCTACAGCCCAGGGTAGCCTATACATGGGTCCGCCCTCAGTTGTGGAGTTGTGTTTGTGTGCGTGAGAGACTCTGGCTAGGGACCCGTCGTGAAGTTGAGACTGGACCTCGCCCTCAGTTGAATTTTTATAGAGGGACGATGAGGGTTTATCGGTGCTGCGAGTGAGGTTCGTACCAATGGTTTGGATAAGCTTAAATCATATCTAACGATCCACATCACTAGTAACCGCTGATTATGATTCAAATGTAAACAGATCCGGATCATTAGATATGATTCAAACAAATTCAGACCTTTGTTATGATCTGATTCAAACAGGTCTCGTAATTTAATACGTCTGTGCTATACTATAAATGTCATTTTCTTAGTTATTCATATCATTGTCACTATTTCAAAACTTTTGTAAGAAACCAGTTTCAAGAAGTTACTATTTTAAAATTAGTCCCTTTCTTATCTTATATCCTGCGTCTCCCTAGCTAACACCCCCACAGCACTCCAGCTAATTTCTGTCCTTTACTTGTTCTTGTTGCACTTCATTCTGACAGGATTTGGTATTTGTTTGCAGCTTTGACGGAGAATATCTAATTAATCCAGCCCAGCTGGGAGAGAATTAAGTAATTGTTGGGTTGGAAGGCACCCCCAATGCAAGAATCCACCAACAATCGAGAAAGGAAAAAGAAACCACACAAACCAACTCAAGCAGTAATCAAAGAATAGAGGGAGAGGAAATAAAAAACACACCAAAAACACAGGATTTAACGTGGTTCGGCAATAGCCTACATCTACGGGCGGCACGGGCGATCAATCCACTATCAAGATGAAAGAGGATTACAAATACAAAGCTTAATTCACAATCCCTAATCTCTCATATCCCAAAGATTTTGGGTTACAAACTTCCTCTCTCTAGAGAGGAATAAGAACAAGCCTTAAAAAAGATCTCCAAAACTCCAATTTATAGGCCCCAACTTATTTATGATCGGAATTAATCAAAAGCTTTCAATTTTCCCGTCTACAGTATTTCGGATCGATCCAGAGTAGGCTTGGATCGATCCAATGTACAAAACGGAAAAACACACATCTAGAAACAGGGTTGGGATCGATCCACTGTAGGTTTGGATCGATCTAATGTGCAAAGCCACAAACACGTCTTTGGAACGACCTTTCGGATCGATCCAAACGATCCAGATTCAAGTTGGATCGATCCAAGATCTTCTTGGATCGATCCAAGATGGAAAAGAGCCAAAAAGTCAACAATTCTCCACCTTGATGAATTTTCCAAGCATAAAAAAAATAGCCTCTTCATCTCAAAGCTTCAGAGTAGATAAGTGCCAGCCGCAATCAAATTGCATCCGAAGATGCCAAACTCGAAGGTATTCAAACATGCACAATTTTGGCCAATTCCAAATAATGTCGGAACTTGACCCCAGTAACCACTTTGGTTGACATATATGCAGGATTATCTGCAGTCCCAATCTTCTGAAGAAGAATGTCTCCATCTTCCAAAATCTCTCGAACAAAGTGAAAACGGACGTCGATGTGCTTTGTTTTTGAATGATGGACTTGGTTCTTTGCTAAATGTATTGCACTTTGACTGTCACAGTAGACAACAACGTGATGTTGAGAAATTCCCAAGTCCTCAATCAAACCATGTAACCAGATAGCCTCTTTAATGGCTTCTGTTGATGCCATATACTCTGCCTCCGTAGTAGACAAAGCAACTGTAGACTACAATGTCGACCTCCAACTCACTAGCCCTCTAGCAAGAGTACAAATATACCTGTAGTTGACCTGCGTTTATCCAAATCACCAACATAATCTAAATCCACATATCCAACTATATGATAATCCCGCTGATCATCACATCCAAACTTCAAACCAACATCTACAATACCTGAGATGTACCGTAAAATCCATTTCACAGCATGCCAATGCTTTTTCCCTGGATCATGCATGTATCTGCTTACCATACTAACTGCCTGTGAAATATCTTGCCTTGTACACACCACAACATACATTAAGCTTCCAACAACATTTGCATACGGAACTCGAGCCATAAATTCACGCTCCTCATCCGTCTGTGGAGACAGCAAAGCACTAAGTTTAAAGTGAGGGGTCAAAGGAGTACTCACAGGTTTAGCTTTTTCATCAATGCCGAAGCGCTGCAAAATTTTCTTCAAATATTACTTCTGTGACAAACAGATTGTGCCCTTCACTCTATCTCGCTCGATCTTCATGCCCAAAATTTTCTTGGCTTCTCCAAGATCCTTCATCTCAAATTCATTCTTCAACTGAGCCTTTAGCTTCTCAATCTTCACATTGCTCTTAAATGCAATGAGCATGTCATCAACATATAAGAGATGGATCCTTCATATATTTGCTCTTAAATGCAATGAGTTATGAGATGGATCCTTCATATATTTGCTCTTAAATGCAATGAGCATGTCATCAACATATAAGAGCAAATATATGAAGGATCCATCTCATAACTTTCTGAAATAGACACAGTGATCAAAATTGCGTCTTGTGTACTTGATACCTTTCATGAATTGGTCAAATCTTTTGTTCCACTACCTTGGAGACTGTTTTAAACCATATAGTGACTTCTTCAGTTTGCAAACCCAATTCTCGTTACCAACAATTTTGAATCCATCTAGTTGAGACATGTACAGATCCTCCTCTAAATCACCATGCAAGAAAGCAGTTTTGACATCAAGTTGTACTAATTCAAGGTCAAACTGAGCAACCAAGGCTAACGAAATACGAATAGAAGAATGCTTGACAGCTGGAGAAAATACCTCATATAGTCTATTCCTTCCTTCCGAGTGTAGCCTTTAGCTACAAGCCTAGCCTTGTATCTCAGATTGTATTTTGCCAATTGATCCTCCTTTTTAGTGTAAACCCACTTGCAGCCAATGACTTTCTTTCCCAAAAGAAGTTGTACCAACTCCCATGTCGAATTCTTAGAGAGAGATTGCATCTTTTCATCCATAGCCTTCTTCTATTCTACTTTCTCAGAACTCTTCACTGCTTCTCTGTAAGTAGATGGAATATTATCTTCAATAACTAGAAGTACATATGCTACAAAGTCAGTATACCTTGCAGGCTTTCGAATCTCTCTTCTTGGTCTATGGATTGCAATTGAGTCTGGTTGCTGTGGATCTTCCTTAGTCTCCTCCTCATCTGAACTTGATTCCTCATTCAGAACATGTCTGCTAACAACTGGAGCCTCAAACTCCACCTGTTGTGAAGCAACTCCTACTATTACTCTCCTCATATGAGCTCTGTAGATTCTCCTTCAATATGGAGAACTCATTAAATTTAACATCTATGCTAACAATAACCTTCTTTGACTGAAGGCACCAAAGTCTATATCCTTTCATGCCAGTCTTAAAGCCCAAAAATATTTCCTTCTTGGCTCTAGGATCTAGCTTGCTATTCCTGATATGACAATATGTAAGACAACCAAATATATGCAAAGAATCATAATCTATAGCAGGATGTCTAGACCATACATCAAGTAGAGTTTTTCCCTCATTTGCAGATGCAGGTAATCTGTTAATGAGATTACATATATATGACAACGCCTCAGTCGAAAATTCTTTTCCCAAGCCAGCATTAGACAACATACATCGTACTTTCTCCAGTAAAGCATGGCTCATTCGTTCTGATATCCCATTCTGCTGTGGTATCTCCCTAACAGTGAAGTGTCTAACTATGCCTTAATCCTCACATAGCTTCAAGAAAGGATCTGACTTGAACTCACCACCATTATCTGAACGAAGACATTTATTTTTTCTACCAGTTTGAGTTTTTATCATCTTCTTCCACTTCAAAAAAATATCTAACACTTCACCCTTATGCTTCATAGGATAGACCCAAACTCTTCTAAAATAATCAACAACAAAAGAAACAAACCAATGCATATCTCTCAAAGATGTTGTCTTGGTAGGACCCCAAACATATGTGTGTATATAATACAAAATACCTTGAGTTTGATGAACTATAGTGCCAAACTTTACTCTAGTTTGCTTGCCCAAAACACAGTGCTCATAAAAACTGAGGTTGCATACTTTTGCTCTTTTAAGGGACCTTGCTTCATCAAACCATTCAAAGCTTTTTCTCATGTATGTCCCAATCGCATATGCCATAGTTTGGTGGTATATTCTATCCCAGAATTTTGCGAAACAACTACTGCTCCACCTACTATAGTGCTTCATTGTAGGAAATACAAATTCTTCCTTCTAATTCCTTTCTTCATAACAAGAGTTCCTGAAATAACCTTAAGAACTCCACCTTTCATTGTAACTGTGAAGCCTTTAGATTCCAAAACACCCAATGGTATGAGATTCTTCTTAAAATCCGGGACGTACCGAACTTCTGTTAACTCTTTGACTTTTCCATCATGCATCTCCAATCGGATTTTACCTATCTCTTTCGTCATACAGGCGTTATCATTGCCCATATAGACTACTCCACTATCTAGCTCCTCAAAAGCTGGAAAACCAATTCCTATTCGGACACATATGATAGGTGCAACCCGAATCCAAAATCCATTTATCAGCGTCACAAACCAATGCTGAACCAATCAAAACTATATCTGAATCTTCATCATCTAAGTGTGTTATATTTTCTTTCGAATTTTTCTTGTCGTTGTTCTTCATCAAAATTGGATAATCTTTCTTCCAATGCCCTTTATTATGACAGTAGGAACAATCATCCTTCAAGGAATTTTTCTTTCAGTCGGTACAACTCTCGACTTCGATCGGAACTTGCCATGCTTACCAAATTTCTTCTTCTCTGATCTACCTCGCACCATCAAAGCTTCTGATCCTGAATCTCGATGAACATGCTTGTCCAACTTCCGATACTCATTGTTTATCAATGCATTAGCAACATCTTCATTCTTGATCTCACTTTTCCCATACAGTAAAGTAGTAGCAAGTGATCATAAGAATCAGGTAATGAATTCAACAACATGAGAGCTTTGTCTTCATCTAAAATTTCAACTTCTAAATTTTATAGATCAACAAGTATTTTATTATAACCATTCAGGTGCTCAGACATGGAGGTACCTGCTTTGTATTGGAAACGGAAAAGCTTTTTCTTCAGATAAAGCCTATTCTCAATGTTTTTTGTCATAAACTTGTCCTCCAATTTCTTCCACAATTCCTTTGCTGAAGTCTCCCTCATTTTAAGATATTTTTTATCCCTTTCCAAAACAAAGCCTGATAGTACCACAAGCCAGACGATTGATTTTCTTCCAATCTTTATCTGACATCTCCTCGGGCTTCTCTTCCAATGTTATGTCTAGTTCTTGTTGGAACAAGACATCAAAGACCTCGCACTACCACATACCAAAGTTGTTAGTTCCATCAAATTTCTCTACCTCGAACTTTGTATTCGAAACTATAGGTCTGGTTGCCGGTGTAGATTTCAACGACCCTGACGGTGTCGACTTCGAAGAGGTATCCTCAGACATCTTCTCGATGTGGATGGTGAATCAATTCCAATGCCCATATATGAATCTAAGCTCTGATACCACTTGTTGCGCCGGAAGGCACCCCCAATGCAAGAATCCACCAACAATCGAGAAAGGAAAAACAATCCACCCAAACCAACTCAAGCAGTAATCAAAGAATAGAGGGAGAGAAAATAGAAAACACACCAAAAACACAGGATTTAACGTGGTTCGACAATAGCCTACATCCCAGGGCGGCACGGGCGATCAATCCACTATCAAGATGAAAGAGGATTACAAATACAAAGCTTAATTCCCAATCCTTAATCTCTCATATCCTGAAGATTTTGGGTTACAAACTTCCTCTCTCTAGAGCTCCAAAGGAATAATAGCAAGCCCTAAAAAAGATCTCCAAAACCCCTATTTATAGGCCCCAACTTATTTAGGATTGGAATTGATCCAAACCTTCCAATTTTCCCGTCTACAGTGTTTCGGATCAATCAAGAGTAGGCTTGGATCGATCCAATGTGCAAAACGGAAAAACACGCCTCTGGAAACAGGGTTGGGATCGATCCATTATAGGTTTGGATTGATCCAATGTGCAAAGCCACAAATACGTATCTAGAACGACCTTTCAAATCGATCGAGACGATATAGATTCAAGTTGGACCGATCCAAGATGAAAAAGAGCCAAAAAGTCAATAGTAAGCACAATAACAAGATTAGGAGAAACATCGCCCGGGAAGGAGGTGATCATTGTGGAGGTTGCTGGGGCAGGCGATGAGCGATGCGGATTGCAAGGGTGTAGGTGGTCACCGGCGAGGAAGGCCCGTTAGGAAAGAGGTAGAGAAGGTTGGCGGCTTGGAGCTCAAGGTCGGGGACGGTGATCGACGAGGGAGACGACGGAGGATGAGCTCGTTGAAGGTAAAGATGGTCGGCGATGGGTTGGCTGCGATGGGCGGCGCCAGAGTGGCGGCTCAGGGTTAAGCCGGGGCGGAGGAGAGCGCACGCAGGTGGGGTGTGCAGGAGAGCGAAAATATCGAAAAATAGAGAAAAAAGAAGGAAATTGCACTTATGTCTTTTTGTCATGCGATTTGGACTTAATGCCGTAAAAAAGTCCGCCTCAATTGAAAGACAAATTAAGTGTATGATTTGGACCCATGTCCCCTTACCCCTAAATTATTCCGCCATGCATGACACTCCACCTATAACCCTCCTCCGATCATGGAGGGTGGAGCGTGGGTATTTTTCAACAATATAATCGCGTTTGTTTCACAACATAGGATGAGAGAGGGGATATAATCTCACTGGAGATGTTCAGTAATGTTAGACTATATACCTATTAACTCTCCATTTTTCAAACGCTTAAGTTTTTTGGTTGAGTGGTTAGAGTGTCTCACATGATATCAAAGTAGGGGTCTTGGTTCAAACATTACTCTATTGTCACCTCAGCCGCTCCTTAAATTCAATATTCACGTGTGAAGAGTCATGCCACACTTGAGAGGGTGTGTTAGACTATATACATATTAACTCTTCCTTTTTTCCAAAAGCTAAAACTTTTTTGTTGTCCGGTTAAAGTGTCTCATAAGGAAATATATAAAGAGAGGTAAACTAAAAAAAAAACTCATTCACGGAGGTCATGACAAAGAGATCAAAAGACAATTTTGTCATTTTATAACAACATTTATTTTAAAATTAATATTTCTCATAGTAGTGGGAGTGATCAAGACTTCATGTAGTAGCAAACTGGTATTGGATCAAGTAGAAGCACCTATTATTAGATTTCTTCGGCCTGTACAGTAACTGAGAAGTTGACGTGTGGATTTCTTAGATTGGTTAAGAGAATGTTTAACAGATGAAAGCACATACTAAATTTGTTTTTGACGATTCTGGAGCTGGTGAAATTAAGCCTTCAATCGAATAGCATTTTGAATCTATTTGTGCTGTAGCTGGAAGTTTTGTCTGGAAATTTTACAATGTTCTTATCCGATACTGGTATGAAATCTGAGAATATCCCATAGTAGTAAACGCGTCCTACGGGAAGACAAATCTTTTTCCATGAGATTGGAACCTAAAATATCATTCCAGTTCAATTAAACTCTCTTAAATTGGGATGATTAAAGAAGGGCAAAGGCGTGTTGGATTAATTTGAGTTGGATCAGGACTTAATCGCTTTTCTATTACAATTAGTCAAGGGTTTTAGATTTGAAAAGGTTGAACTCGAGGGAAGAAAGAAACAATTAAAAACTTAAAATTATCTGCATGCATTATTGTATATAGGCTAAAATTTGCCTTTCCTCACTTTGGATTCTCTCTGGATTTTAAAATTCTCGATTTAATCCCTGGGCTTACCTAATCGACCCAATCTGATCCCTCCGTCCATGTGTCGTCCATCAGACTAATGACGACTCAGTTGAACCGGCTCACGAACCGGTCACAATCAAATCAATTTATTTAATTTTGACTTTTCCCTTCTTCACCATCTCTCTCCTCTCCTATCTCTCTCGTCTCTTTCTCGTCAAGGTGCCCGACGAGGGCGGCGACCTCGGTGGTGGAAGTTGGTGGAAGTAGGAGGGTAGGGGATATCAAACTGGTGGCATGCATGGCCTTGCAAGGGTGGTGCTCGACGGTGAGCACGAACATGTTAGCGAGCTCCGGGAGGAGGAGGAGGCGGTTGGCGCCGAAGTCGGGGTTGGTGTCTTTGCGCATGAAGTCCCACACGGTGCGGCCGATTGCGAGGAAGTGGTCATGGTCGCCGCGGCGGAGGAAGAAGCGTTGGTGAGAGAGGTGGGCGGCGAGGTCAAGGGTGAGGGTGTCACAGAGAGTGTGATTGGATTAGCTAAATTGGGAGGAGCCGTAGAGGTCGGCGTAAATGAACTGTGTGTTTACAACGGTCTTATTGTGCTCAGCATATGACATCTCCACCATGTGACACCCCTCGTGCTCGAAGATTTCCAGGAATCTCCAGCAAAGGTCTTGCCGGGCCTCGGCGGGGCCAATGCAGACTTTGTCGTAGATGAAGGGGAGGCCGGACCAGTTGTGCTTGTCGGAGGCAAGGCCGAACATGGGTTGGGTGCAGTGGATGTCGAAATGGTCGGGGAGAGTGGATAAGAGGAGCTCCTTTGGGAATTCTTTTATGGAGAGGACGTCGACGAAGAGGGTGGAGCGGTGGAGGCGTTGGAGGGGGAAAGAGCTAAGGACGGTGACCGTGGAGAGGATGGAAGTGGAGAGGACCATAACGTCAGGGTGCTGCTCGCAGAGCTCGTGGGGGTCGGGGAAGAACTTGGCGTTGAGGGACTGCGCGGCGGCGGAGTAATCGGAGCAGGAGTGGGCGAGGTGGGAGTGGCCCTGTGCGGCGAAGGTGCGGCAGAGGAATGGATGGGAGAGACTGGAGAGACGAATGAGCTGACTGTTGAGTTTGTGGAACCTGATCATTCCGGACCCGACCATGACGCACTACGCAGAACTGACGGGGTCCGGGGCAGCGCCCCGGTGAACGGATTTAAGATCCGGTTATAGGGGTAATTTATGTAATTTTCTATTCCTATGTGTCGAAACCCTAGGATATGAGGGTGTGTATGGGCGGCCGTCATTGTAACTTGGAATTGGCTCTTTGCCTCTGAGATAGTGAAAAACCTCTAGCGACTTCGTGGACGTAGCCCTATTTTGGGATGAACCACGTAAATCTTGTGTCTGTGCTTGCTTCTTCTTCCTCCTCTCTTCTAGATCCTAACACTGACGTGGGTAACTAGTCGAAATTGGATGGAGGGACTAGATTTAGCCGATCCGTGAAGTGCAGGGATTCAATCAGGGATTTTTAAATTTTAAGGGTATGATAAAAACTTATCAGAAATCTTAGGAACGAAATGCATATTTTAGCCATCGTATATCCTATACTTTCATCCAGAAAACGAAAAACAAGAAAAACAAATGAAAACAGACTTGGTCCAAGACCCAAAACCCTTCGGATTCTTACAAGCGGCTGGAGTTATGGCAAGCCTCCAGGCGGCCGACCGCCGGGAAGAATTGGAACCAAAACCCGCCGTTCTACATGTATACATCATTTGGACACTTTTATACAGATATACACCGAGGGTTTTCTTGATCCATATATAAGATCATATGCATGCATGCTTTCTGAAAAAAGAACACAAACAAAAAGATAAAAAGGTATATACATGAAAACATGCTTTTTCCGACGATCGATCTCTTCTCTTGAGCCGCTAAGCTCATGCATGCTTGCCCCACCATTACATGCAGGTATTGGCGAGGAGGATGAGCAGGAGGCTGACGAATAAGACGGCGTAGAGGAAGTACCGGCAAGCCCAGTGGCAGGGCTCCTGCTCGCAGAACAACTTCAGCTGCTTGTAGATGCCACCCGCCGAGAAAACAAGCCCCGTGAAGCCGGCACGGAGTATTATCGTCTTCATCAATCTCCAGAACTCATCAGGCGGATTTGCCGGCTGGTTGTTGTACATGCGCCGGCGGTGCTCCGCCGCCATCAGCAATTGATCAAAGACTCCATCATCCAGAAAATATAATTCAACCGATCCATGATCACCATTTTCATCATCCGGAAAATATAATTCAATGATTTCAATCAATCCCTCATCAAATTCATCATCAACACTATCCAAACCTGCCATTTCAAACAGAACAGCTATGCTCACCTAAACCCCAACACTTCAGGGGTTTATATATGCGGGAGCTGTCTGGGTGATGCCATGATCTCCATACTATCATCATATTACCATCAATATAAGCCATTTTTGTCAAACGAAACCGGCAGGAAAGTACTCAAGTACCGCAACGGCCGTATGACATCACACATTTTTAATTATTAGTACCCAGGGCTTATCTAATTAAAAAAAAACACATCTTTACAAAAAGTGAGCGCCTTCGGACTTATCTAATATTTTTTTAAAAAAAACACATCTTTACAAGGAGAGGACTGCTTCTCTAACCCCCGACACCTCCCTCTCTTTGATAGCCGGATTTTGCTACAGCCGTCTTGCAAGGGCCTTGCAAGGGTCGCACCACATGGCCCAATCAGAGCACGCCATGTGTCCGGCCTTTTTGAAACCACATTATAAGCAGACGGAGGAGAGAGAATTTGGGCGCGCGTTTTAATTTTTCCCTCTCTCTCTCTCCCTCCCTCCCTCCCTCCCCGGGTCCCGATCTCTCGTCCCTCTCTCTCCGACGGCGGCACCGGCTCCGGCTCCTCCTCCGGCATCCTCTGCGCTCCTCCTCCGCCGGCATCCGCGCGCTTCTCCTCCTCCGGCATCCGCGCAAGATTTGGCGGTATGTTTCAAAATCCCTAAACCCCTCCCCGACCTCTCGTCCCTCTCTCTCCCCGGCGCGGCGATCTCTCTCTCTCCTTCCCTCCCCCCACCGCGCTTCTCCTCCTCCGGCATCCGCGCAAGGTTTGATCATTTTTTTGGCGGTCTCTCGGTGCCCGACCTCTCTCTCTCTCTCTCTCTCTCTCACATTCTCTCCCTCTCTCTTCCCACCGCCCCCCTCCCCCGACGCCCCCGACCATCCCGACCACCTCTCACCCCCAAATCCGACACCTTGCATTCTCTCTCTCTCTCCAACCTGACTTCGACGGTTGACATGGCCTTTGTCGATGATAGTAGATCCATTGGAGCTGACCTTGATTTGACATCGAATCCTGATTCAGACAGGAACAAAACATCCCAAACTCATGTATCAGATGATTCTTCCAAGGTACTCCTTTCTTTTCTTTGTTGTTTTCTTGCTTTCTTCTGTGTTTCCTCTTTCACACTACTGCAGGCAAGTTTTAGTTGAGATGTATAATAAGCTTTTTGACCACTTATAAAGAATGTACATGCACCAATGTTTGTTGGAAACTCAATTATTTATTCTTCAGAAGTTCTCCTCAACCAATTTGATGCAATGTTTGATATGGGTTTTTTTGAGTGGTTGTGTAAAGAACTCTTGCGATACAACTTTTAGTGTCAAGAGTAATTTTATTTCCTGATTTTTTAATTTACATTGTTTCATTAATTATATGTTGTAGGATCGTGATGGATTTGTTATGGGCGAGGGGGCTGGTGTGCTGCTGCTAGAAGAATTAGAGCATGCTAAGGTACAAAATAATTTTTATTCTTCAAATGATGGCAACCAGATTTTAATGTCTTTCAGGGTGGTAGATTTCTTAACTGATCTTTTTCTGCATATCATAGCAAAGGGGAGCAAACATCTATGCTGAGTTTCTTGGAGGAAGCTTCACTTGCGATGCTTACCACATGACAGAACCACATCCTGAAGGTAGACAGGAAAACTTGAGTATATTTCAATATACCCTTCTTTTCCTCTTTGCCTTCAACGATGTCTTCAAAGTATTCACTCTTTTCCTTTATAGGTACCGGCATTATACTTTGCATTGAGAAGGCATTATCCCAATCAGGTGTAGCCAGAGAGGATGTGAATTATGTAAATGCTCACGCAACTTCAACACCCTCTGGTGATCTGAAGGAATTTAAAGCTCTCATTCATTGCTTTGGCGAGAATCCTGAGGTATGAGAATCACTGAAAGTTGTTGTTTCTTTGTTGTATACTTACCTAACACACAATGCACTGCAGCTGAGAGTCAACTCGACAAAATCAATGATCGGTCACTTACTAGGAGCTTCTGGAGCTGTGGAAGCTGTTGCCGCCATTCAGGTATTTTGACCGCTTAAAATATTTTATATAAGCAGGTGGAAACGTCATCATTTGGTTCATTGGCCACTTAGCGTTTAATCCATATGTTCTTGAGATCGCCACGTACATGCTGATTCAGGAAACCCTGCAACATCTGACATCTAAAATACTAGCTGTCCTTTTTTTTCCTTGACATGGATGAATTTAGAACACCATTTCCAAGGTTTCTTTTTTCATAGCCAAAAAGATTACTTATTGCTATCGAATTTGTAATCCTATGACTCTATTTGCTTATATTAAGGGCTAAAATTTTCTCAAAGCATCCTACTTGAGAAGTTTCATTTGTCATTCCAGGGTAAGTCGGCGGTATCCTTCTACATCCCTTTAGGTAATCAAAGAGATTGAAGTCAAAGTGTCTCTTATCTTTTCATGACCTGATAATTGGGAGGTGGGAGGTGTTAAAATTTTTCTTCCCAGTAGATGTCTGTTGCTTCTAAAGATGACACCCTCACATGTCATCAGTAGTATCTCCTGCAGAAAGAAGCTAGAGTCTGTCATTAGCAATTAGGGTTTTCATATCCCTCAGATGTGGTGAATTAAATTTCTCCACTAAACAATCACAGGGAAAGCTTATCACTTGATTATATCCTAAAATGATTTTTGTTTATTGTCGTGGTTTTTTTTGAAGGAGCTAACATTGGGCCTTTTCTGGATCTGGTTTCACATGTGAAGCACAATGCGAATATATATATTGCTATACTATATTTTCCGAAGAATATTTGCTGATTTATTTGGTTATATTTTCCATTGAACCTTCTAAAATCTGGAGGCAAGAAACCCCACTAGGAATGACAATTAGCAATGCAGTAAGGTCGCATGTCAGTTTGCACTTAATTGAGCTTGATGTAGTATCATTAATTTTTGTGACGTTTTTTTAATTGACTAATTTCGGTTCTTTCATGCAGGCAATTCGGACTGGGTGGGTCCATCCGAACATGAATCTGGAAAACCCAGAGGAAAGTGTGGTATGCTTCCATAATATTTCAAATCCTGCCTGCTATCTCTAGCTCATGAATCTTAAATTTTTCGAGGATCTCCCCATTTGCTTGGAGACTACTATACTACTGATATCGTTTTGACTGATTCGGATTCAGGATGTGAACTTGCTGGTGGGCTTGAGAAAAGAAAGACTGGATGTGAAGGTGGCGCTGTCAAATTCATTCGGCTTTCGTGGGCACAACTCATCTATCCTTTTTGCTCCTTACAAGGAGTAGTGGAATGCCAGACAGCGGTCTAGTTTGGTTTGAATATTTGAACTAGAAACCGAGCTGAGGCCTCCTCTGGTGCACCACAGGGCCCTTTTCAAGTTTGGGCTCTTGTTTGCTTGATCAAATAACTGTCTTTTTCCAATGAGCATGGCAAGAAATATTCAGAAGAAAAAGTATCATGAATGGCAACAGCTGTAGTAATGCTTTTCTTAATGGCAGCAGCTGATCTCGAGTTTTGACTGGTGTGCATAATCACCGAACTTGGGATATTGTCACAATTTCAACTGCTTTAGAATAGTTGACGGAAACAAAATTGTTCCATGGTTTATGTTGTGGTCTGTGTTGATATGTATTGTCTTTTGATTTCTCTGTTTTTGTTTTAATTACTGCTGGCCCGACATGGATACGGTGTTATCCATTTACCATATCCTTCGAATATTTTGTACAGGGCGACCTCGGGGGTCATTGGTGTTTCCCCTCGACCATGAACCCATCACCATTGCTATTTTGTTGGCAGAAAAAAAGAAAGAAAACAATAGATTTGCTTGCTTTAGTTGTCAATGACTTCAGGTAGCAGATTATTGATGTCACCATTATATATGCAGAGATTAGAATAAATGAAGCTATCGGTAGATGAAAGAGTCAGGTACTTTGACTATCGATCGTGACTTGTACACAAATCAGTACTCATATGCAGATAAGTCATGGAACACACCATATGCTAAATCTTTGTTTAACAATTAACATGTAATTAACCATAAACATTGTCCGGTCATATAAAATTGTATAATATGATAAAACGAAAGATCCAAGAAAGAAAAGGATCTGTTGAACCTTTGCAGAAATAGTTGCAGATAAGAAGACCAGCTTTGAGAACCAAATACATAATTGCATTTCCTCTTGAATTCTTCCAACTAGGGACTAAACCCCACACAACTGCTCCAACAAGTATACAGAATCAAAAAGCAGTACTCAGTTACCCTATATTCTACAGAAAACCCAAAATTTTGTTGCTCCAACACTTTTCTTCAGGAGCAACTTCATTTAATGCAGAAATAGTTGCCACCGACTTCATTGAAGAATGCCTGCTCATCTCGCTTCTTGTATCAGAGTGGACATCAGAATGGCTCTTCTCCTTGTAATTTTTGACCCTGCCCTCGTGCACTACAAGGCGACCTTCGAGGTCAATCTCCAGCTCTTCGTCAAATTCAGGCTTCCTTTTAAGGCGAGCATTCGAATAGAGAGATGATCTTGTTCTTTGCCGATCCAGCAAGTCAAGCGGATCTTCTGATTCATCAGACAGATCTTCAGGTAAGTTCTTCAATAACTTACGAGACCGCGTCGACCTATGCAGAAAGCAATCAGGCAAAAGGGACAATTAGCGACCAGAAGTAAGGAGCTCCAGATCTTGTATGTTAACGACAAACATACTTATAAGTTTTCCATGAATTTGCTATCAAATGTCTGGAGGAAAAAACAAAGAATAGTGAAAAAAACAGATAATAGGGTTATGTACCTTAGGGAAGCAGCTTTTGAGCCAGGAAGGAAGGAAGCTTTGTTCCGCCAACCAGAACTTTTGTTTCCATCCATGTACTGTGGATCACTAGCATCATCACCATCCTCATCTCCATAATCAGAGAAGATACGAGTATGATTCCATCTACTTTGCCTATACAAAAGGGGAACGAATCAACAAACTCATTGAGATACAGATAAATAGAAACAAGGAAATGGTTCAAAGAATCTGTCAGGCGATTTAAATATTCAATTCTATCATATAATAATTCCGAAACAATAAAATGGTCTTAAAGGAATAGCTTGAATTTTTGAAACGCCATATGAAAAACAAAGTGCACGTTCAGGTAACTTCAATTCACCTGAACTCACCTAAGCAGGACAAAATGGGTGATGCTTTGTGTCTTATTAAGGCCCTTGCCTCAGCCAACTCATGGGATTGGTCAAAATGACAGCCATAAACTATCACCAAACTTGGTTGAGCTTTATTAAGGAGAAAAGAACTCTTAAAGTGACTTATCCTTATCATTTTGTGAAAACAATTTGAGCATACAAGATCATTTAATAATTAGAGCATCTCTATCAACTTGATAAAAATGAGGAGAAAAAGAAAAGCAAAGAAACATCACACAAGCATATTATTTCATACACTAGCAATTGGGTTAGTCTCAGACCTGGAGATAGTTGTTTTTGAGTGAAGCGATTCATTATCCTCTTCAGATTTTGCTTTTCGTTCCTTTCTCTCCTTGATCTGTCACATTGGGCGATTAACAAAATACTCTAAGATTAGAAACCGATTGCAATAAAACTAGAAATTTACCTACCTTCCTTATGTTGGTCAGCAGTTTCATGTGTTCTTCAGGCATTACAGCTTTTACGGCATCTAAACCACATTTCCTCACAAGCATTTCTAGAAGCAATTTAACCTGAAAATGTAAATCAAATTAGGCATAAATAGCACACAACATAAGATCTGCAAAATTTTGCTATTTGTTTCTCTTCCTCTCAAGAATCAAGAATACACAGGTCTACCAAGAAGGCAAGAACAATTAGCATATCCAAAACCAAAAGGAAAACAATCTCTTCTTTAAAAAGTGACAACAATCACGTCCAAACAGCTTCATGCTTCCAAATTCACAATTGAAATCTGAGCCAGTAGCCTTTTGCAACTAGCTTACATCAAAACCCTTAGGATAAGCAATTTGGTTACAGGTGGATCATACACAGGAGGAACCAAGAAATGTTAATTATAACAGCTTAGTCAGCTTACTATGAACCAATTAGAATTCAGGGTCCTCGATATAAAAAGTTTCAGGGAAGGAACCATATCAAATAAACTAAACTACCACACTATAGAACCACTTCATATTAACAAATGGCAAAAGTTTAATCAAGAAATCTAGCTAAACATTTGAAGAAAAGGTATTTTCGACTGATTGCCCCAACATTAATGGTCTTACGCATATAATCAAACAACACTATGACAACAGAAGCCACGACAAACTATTCAAAACTGCATGCTTTGTATTGACATGAATAATAGTAAGAAAACTTCCAATATCAGTAGAATGAAACTTAGAAGAAAATGTTCAAAGAACAGATGAAATCAAAAAAGAAAAATACTTTGGCTTTAAAGTGGTTCTTAGTGTCATCTTGCCACTTCATCAATCCGTCGACCATCCCCTTTAGATGCACATGCAATTTGTCTGCTTGGGATTTTGCCACCAATACCTTCATTAGGCCTAAATTGGCCTGCATCAAGGTGATAGAATGCATTCAGTTGATAAGTAAACAAAACTTGAGAAACTGTAACAGAATCAACACAAAAAATTATGCAGGGAAAGTGTACCTTGACCACTTCACGGTTTTGTCTTTGTATAAGCAGGAATGCAGAAGGAAGCAAGTTATAAGCTGCTCCAATAAGATCTGAGAACTCATATGCCAAGCGAGCAAGCCCCTTCACTGCTGCACTGATCATATGAGGTGTTTCCCCAGCCAGGCCTCCGGCAACCTGACAAAAATTTGAATACATTCAGCACACTTGTGAAAAAACTCTAACCTGCTTTTCCTGTCTGAATCAGGATTCGATGCCAAATCAAGGTCAGCTCCAATGGATCTACTATCATCGACAAAGGCCATGTCAACCGTCGAAGTCAGGTTGGAGAGAGAGAGAGAGAGAATGCAAGGCGCCGGATTTGGGGGTGAGAGGTGGTCGGGATGGTCGGGGGCGTCGGGGGAGGGGGGCGGTGGGAAGAGAGAGGGAGAGAATGAGAGAGAGAGAGAGAGGTCGGGCACCGAGAGACCGCCAAAAAAATGACCAAACCTTGCGCGGATGCCGGAGGAGGAGAAGCGCGGTGGGGGGAGGGAAGGAGAGAGAGATCGCCGCGCCGGGGAGAGAGAGGGACGAGAGGTCGGGGAGGGGTTTAGGGATTTTGAAACATACCGTCAAATCTTGCGCGGATGCCGGAGGAGGAGAAGCGCGCGGATGCCGGCGGAGGAGGAGCACGGAGGATGCCGGAGGAGGAGCTGGAGTCGGCGCCGCCGTCGGAGAGAGAGGGACGAGAGATCGGGACCCGGGGAGGGAGGGAGTGAGGGAGAGAGAGAGAGAGGGAGGGAAAAATTAAAACACGCGTCCAAATTCTCTGTCCTCCGTTTGCTTATAATGTGATTTCAGAAAGGCCGGACACGTGACGCGCTCTGATTGGGCCACGTGGCGCGACCCTTGCAAGGCCCTTGCAAGACCCTTGTCTGGGTGATACCATGATCTCCATACTATCATCATATTACCATCAATATAAGCCATTTTTGTCAAACGAAACCGGCAGGAAAGTACTAAAGTACCGCAACGGCCGTATGACATCACACATTTTTAATTATTAGTACCCAGGGCTTATCTAATTTAAAAAAAACACATCTTTACAAAAAGTGAGCGCCTTCGGGCTTATCTAATTTTTTTTAAAAAAAACACATCTTTATAAGAAGAGGACCGCTTCTCCCACCCCGACACCTCCCCCTCTTTGACAGCCCCCTTCTTTTCCCCTTATGCCCCTCCCCGCCCCCTTCTCCCAGTCCCCGCGCGTTTTCTTTCTTCTTTTTCCTCAATTTAGTGTTTATCTTTTTTTAATTTTGTTTTCTTTTTTCTCAGTAGTTTTGTTTTTGTTTAATCAGTTTTCTTTTTTATCAATTTTATTTTCTTTTTTTATCAGTTTTATTTTTATTATATGTTTGTAATCTTTTGTTTATTTTTTAGTTATAGATTTTAGGAGTCATTATTTGTAAAACATTTAAATAAGTATAAAAATATGGATTAAAATAATATATATATATATATATATATATATATATATATATATATATATATATATAACAAAAATATTAACAGTTAACAAATACAGCGTTTTGTGATAAGTCTCCATCCTTTAGTTTTGTACGATGAATATTGCCACCACCACATTGGAATAGGTGCTAAATGGTAATGAGGATGTAAGAAAACTTGCACGAAGTGATTGTCAACATGAGCAATAGCTATTTCTCGACGCTCATGGTTTGGAACTGGAGAAGTCCTTAATGACAAGTGAGTAAAACAACTCCTAACATTCAAACCAAATGAAATTTGAGATTTTTACGATTTTTAGTTTTAAAATTTGAATGTTTTACGATTTGAAATTTTGAAATTTTGAAATTTTTACAATTTGAAATTTTTACTATTTTAAATTTTGAATTTTGAATTTTGAATTTTAAAATTTGAAATTTGAAATTTTTACTATTTGATGTTTTGATAAATTGAAATATGAACAGGTGTTTTGGAAATAGTATTTTGGACTTTTTTTCTCCAAAATGGATCAAATACCCAAAACTTCTTGTGACCGGTCTAATTGCCGGATTTGGTCCAAACAACGGACTCCCGGTCCCTTTCCCTAAGAAATAATAAAAAAAATTGATTTAAAATAAACAAAGCTAATAACAAAAAACAGAACTAAATAAAAATTAAACAAAACCAAAAAAAAAGGAAAAAAATGAAACTCGGAAACAAGAGAGAGGGGAATTAGACAAAACTAAAAAAAGAAAAGGAAAAAAGAAACACGTAATGAACACAAAGAAGGCTAGGGGTATAATAGTAAATGGTTGGGGGACGGGGGGTGGTATCACTGGAGGGTGATTATATATGCACCACCAAAACCTGTAAGTGCACCTCGATTTTTTAAAAATACCGAAAATACCCCTTTGTCATCTCTCTTTTGGTGATGGTGGTGGTGCTGGCCACCGGCGGCAGTCGCCGAGGCCGAGCGGCAATCGTCTCTCTCTCCTTTCTCTCCCTCTCTGTCGTCCGCTCTCTCTCTCTCTCCCTTCTCCTGCTCGCCTCGTTGGAGTCGGCGGAGTTGAGAGGGGCGACGAGATCCGTGAGGAAGACGAATATCGAGGTCGATGTCGCGCGATGTGGGAGACCGTGGGGTGTCGAGGTGGACGTCGTCGAGGAAGACGGGGCTTCGAAGATGTTTGATGCGGAGGAGGCGGAGGGCCGGCAGGGGTTGATCATGCGGTCGAGGGTGGCAAGGAATCGTTGAATCTGCCCATGAAACAATGGTGGAGGGATCGTGAGGTGGCGGAGATGTCGAATGTGGTGTTAGATGTGGTCGGGGACGCTGGAGTCGATGGTGTTGAGAAGGGCGAGCCGGATCCGTGAGGGGGACGGAGATCGAGGTCGACGACGGCGGAGGTTGCGAGCTATAGAGGAGGTAGGAGATGAAGAGAAGATGGTGGAGTAGAGAGGTGAGGCCTAGCCGGAGTAGGTGGCCGGTGGCGGCAACAAGGGGCGTCGAAGGTTGATTTATGGAAGATAGGGATAAGAGCAATTTAGACATTTTACATAAAATATGAATGCACTTATGAATTGTTATTGTGCATATAAAACTACCCATCACTGGACGGTGGGAGAAGCATTTTGCTTACAAAAATACCCCCTATTCTTTGACGCAGCAAAACTCGGCAGTGGCGAGTATATTCTTATAATACTTCTTTGCTCCTTTCTTGCCCTCATTACCGTCAATGTGCCAAATGAGCCAAATGTGCCGTCAAATGTGGCAAATGTGGCTTTCTTGCCCTTATTACCGCCAAATGAGCCAAATGTGCCCTTGATAAATGGTATGAGGGAAGTAATTATATTATACAACATAAACAGTATTCTTGGCACATCCACTGAACACACGCGCACACACATTCTCTCTCTCTCTCTCTCTCTCTCTCTCTCTCTCTCTAACCTGATTTAATAGCCAAACAAAAATTAACTAATAATTAGCCTCATGGGAAGGGAACAGACTCTATAACAAAAAAAAGTTATTTGGCAAAGCCAATTAAGGATTAAAAAGCCCCTGAAGTCAGTCAAGGCGACTTCCCACTTTCCTTCGTTCCAAACCAATCGCAAGAACTTACGGCGGCACTACTATACTCATCTAGGCCACAGGAACATGTACATAAGGAATAGGCCACGGAGAGGGAATAAAGCTCATCTTTCGGTTGCCAATCGCCATTCATTCAAGTTTCGATCTAAGGCGTGGGTTCGGAGCGTTCACACTAATTTTGTATGTGAATTTCCTCCTAATTCATACATATATAGCGACTAGGTATAGACTACTTCCCAATTTCTAATAGGAATAATATATATTTTCCTAAGTGACAAAATATCTCAAATACCCATGGTCATTAAACATGCTATATAGAAAGGGGAAAAAAATTTCAAAACCAATGGAGATAAAGTTGTGATTGATTACGATCCTATTTTCATGAACTTGTCTAAATTTCCACGTGGCACTTGGCACAGTGGCAAGTAGGTATATATCCCTCCGGACTCATCGATTGATTCGATTCTATATAAAAGAAAATTATGGATTTAACAAGTATGTGAGGGGAAAAAGAAATCTTGATTGGAACTCAAATTAGAGACGCGGTAGCGACGTTAACTTAGCTGTAGAGGGGCCCACCTCGGGCGTGTAGAATGCCCTCGCTTTTTTTGTCATCTCTACTTCATCTGGAAATTTCGACCTAACACGTACCTGGGATTCGGGGGGCTGACTTTGCTTTTTGTGGTCTGACTTTGCTTTTCCTAACGTTAACTTAGCTGTAGAGGGGCCCACCTCGAGCATTTAGAATGCCCACCCGTTTTTTGTTAGGATTTTGCAAAAGATCAGGTTTTGCAAGGCCCAAGGCCCTTGCCACGTGTTAAGATCCTGGTCACTCTTGTGGCCCCATGAGAAAAGCACAGGCGGGAATTTTAAACCATGTTTGATTTTGAAAAATATTTCATGTTTTTATTTTCTATTTTCTGTTTTCATTTTTTTAAAATGAAAATATGAAAACGCTTTTTGTTTGAAATGTTACAAAACTATTTTCTGAAAATAAAAATATAAAAATGTGTTTGGTTTGTAACTATAGTTTTTGTTTTCAATGAGTTTACTTTTATAAACTAATTATCATTATTTTGCCCCTATGCATGGAAGAAATCATTAATATATGAGTTTTATATCTTATTTGTAATTTACTATTTTGGAGCTATTAAATCTCATGTTTTTTTAATACAAGTATATAATGTATATATTCAAGACATAATTTTTTTCATAAGCAATACATACGTTTGACTTTTAAATTAAGCAAAATAATAGAAATTAAAAATTTAAAACACATGTAATATTAAAGAAGTATTGAACTACAACATTCTCCAAATAAAATATGATAATATCAAGTTTGTTGTCTAAAGCAACACTACAAACAATATGAAAAGTTTATAAATACATCTTTCTCCATACGATAACCTTTCTGCTTTGACTTAGATTCCTCGCTCCTCCCTAACTGAAACTGACCACTGTTACATACATTCTTCAAGTCTGTCAACTCTAGAGACTTTGGGTTCCTTATATCAGCACTCATTAGCTGATTTATCACTCTTGCGCCAACGAGTACTATTTGAACTTGAACCCTCACCCATGGCCTCATCAGCATTCTCATGTCAACATGCACTTTCTTGGTCAAAAATTCATCTTCGAGCTGTCTTTTCTTCTTCTGATGTAGGAGGCTCTTGAGTAGAAGCATAATGTAACACTCCAGTTGTTGTGGTTCCACTAAAAATCTCACCAGGTACATTATAATGCTCGCATCCTTCTTTCCTAAGTGTACTGTACGTACTCTCTTTTGTTTTTATGCAATCATTCAAAAATGTTTATCAATATACAATACAATACTCAAGAATCTAACATCAGATAAGATAACGTATAAGTGTAATGATTTTTACATACCGCATAAAATGCTTCCCAATTTGATTCTGGAGCATTCACTTTGTTTGTATCTGGATCCGATTTAACTCATGTATGATCTAAGAGTGTAGAGAACAAGCGGTGCTTCAAACGCAAACGATTGAACTTTCCTTTCAACTAGTCCTTTCTATAATCCACTCTAGTGACTACAATCATCTCTTTATTAATCTCATCCCAAACTTCGGACTTTAATGTAGATGTTTGTAATTTGTTTTCTTTAACTTTCTCATAAACTATCGCAATAAACGTTGCAGTATTATATTTAGACCAATACATTGCTTCTTGAGCATTGCCACTATGGCCTCCCATGATGTCTATCAAGACATGATCATTATTGGACTTTGAAAACAAAGTAAATATTCACAAAACAAGAAAAATAGCTTAATGAATTAAGCAATGAAACAAAAGAAGCAATATTCAAAACTAATTTCTTGTTTCAGTCCTTGATTTCTTGACAATAAGCACAAGGAGAACTAAGCAATGTGACAAAAAAAACTGAAAAGAACATATAATCTAGAAGAAGAACAATAAATTTACTTGCGAGATAGAGAAAAAAACTGAAAAGAACATGTAATCTTGAAGGACATAAAATTTGAATTAAAAAAAGAAAAAGAAAATAGGTTTTACCTCAAAGACACAGCTACTAGAGAGGTCCTCGCGCGGTAATTTTCAATCAAATATTTTGATGGCAGCTCACAAATCTTGAAATTGACAACCAAGAGGTCCCTTGATTTTTCTTTTTACCAAAAACAGCTCCAAAGCGCTACATGATGTAAGCCAATACTTCATCAGGTCATTTATATAATAAGGATAAAGTTTCAACTAAAACATTCCCTAATAAAAAGTAAATGAGCATCCAAACTTGGTTAAAAAGAAAAAACAACAAAATCCAGTCTCATGTTAACTTTCACAGTAGAAGTGGTAGATTTCATGTGTGCAAAAGAAAAATTTGCATCTATAAGTTTCTGAATCACTCTGATTATGAAATAGAACACATAGTGGTAAATTTGGAGACAAACACAAAATTACCAGAAAAGAGAACCAGATATCTTATTCCAAACCTATGAGATTAATCTATAAAAAAATCAGTATATGATCCTGGATACTATCAAATAAGATACAGGTCAGAATCCTAGTTTTAATTAGATTTCTTATGGGCACTTCATCAGTGGTCCATGTTTTACATTGAAGAGGATCCGATTTGAAATGAGCTAATAAGCCATTCTTAGTATAATAGCAGGAAATTAGATCAAATATTTTTTATTCAATCAAATTCTTTTCATACTTCTATTATTCTTTTTTTTTTTTGCATAATTATATTAACCATTATGATAGCGATCATCAGTATATTATCCACAAATGAAAGCAATACATGAATAAAATATTCCACAGATTATGAACATAATCAACAGAAATTTTCCAACTTTCATAAGCGAGACTTGACAAATCTTTGGATCCATCACTATCTATGAAAATGGCATGATCTAAATCTGCAACTTGTTTCTAATTCTACAAGAACTAAGCCAAGAACAAAGGGATAACAACTAAACAAATG
>OY986965.1:4729133-4737149 GCA_963920575.1 Narthecium ossifragum | reverse complement strand
ATGTTTTCACGTTTTCTTGAAAATGTCTTTTCATTTTCTTGAAAACAGGCCCTAAGGAAAGCTAAAATAAAGAGGTGGTCGTCTTGTATTCTTGACATTAAGGAAAGCTAAAATAAAGAGGTGGCCGTCATGTATTCTAGACATTAAGGAAAGTTAAAATAAAAAGGTGGCGGTCATGTATTCTCCTCTGGAACAAATCCCACCTCCTCTTTAAGATTCTATGAGTGGAATTTGTTACTCGATCTTAAAGAGGAGTAGTTCTACATAAGATAAGATAAGATATACTCGTATATGCTTTTTAGTGTATATTTTGAAAACATAAGATAATAGAAGATAAAATGAGTGGAAGTAGTTCTACTCGATCTTTATCTTGTATAACAAACGCGCCACTCTCTTATTCCGTTCTCATTCAATTAATCACATTTAATTGAGAAGGTGGGGATCTAAATATATAGTCGTATATATCTAAAGTTAAATCTATCTGAGCTATAGTAATTATGCTCGCAAAGAGATGGAATTAAGTTATTATTCCCCATCCACACCCACATGTCCATTGAACATCACCATCAGCCAAATTTAAAAATTAGCTCCTCATATAGATGAAAAGCTTGTTGGGGTTTCTCTCCTCACAAGACCTCAACAAACGGAATTCAGTTGTGTGGAACAACTGGATGCGGCACAAGAGGAGAAGAAAAAGGAGCTGTGAAGAAAAGGAACGTGGAAACTAAATCTGGGAACTTGGGATCGATCCAATATGCCTTTGGATCGATCCAAGTTGGAGGTGGATCGATCCAGATCACAGTTGGATCGATCCGTGAATCTCTCACAGAGACGTGGTTGCAGGTCTGCACAGTTGGATCGATCCTGATCACAGTTGGATCGATCCTGATCACAGTTGGATCAATCCATACTCAGTTTTCAGAGACGTGGATTATAGAAGCGCCCAGTGGATCGATCCAACCCACCTTGGATCGATCCAAACCCAAAGCTGGATCGATCCCAGACCAGTTGATAGAGAACTGGTTTGGCCGACACACAATTGGATCGATCCAAGACATCTCTGGATCGATCCGAAAACAGCAGATTGTTTTTTTGGACGGTTAGGATCAATTCCGATTCTAATTATCTTGGGCCATATAAATAGGGGTTTTATGATCTTTTTAGGTCATCTTCTTGTTGCTTGAAACCCTAAAGAGAGAGGTCTTGTTCTCCTCTAGTGAGATCCTCCTCCACCCCGTGGTTTTTCCTTCTCAGTGATTTGCTGAAAGGTTTTTCACGTAAATCTTGGTGTTTTGTTTGATTTGTTTTCTCTGTCTTGTCTTTCTTCGTCATGCCGATCTAGGACTTGGGTAACACCGATACACCCAAGATCCCAACAAAGCTGGCCTTGATATTTTTTCCCCCACATTTGATTTCCTTCTGAGTTGGTGAATTGTGAGAGTAGTAGAGAGTGAGGGCTCTTTTCTTTCGTGGTATTATAGATATGATAGGATTAGTAATCCCATGGAATGTTTAAGGGTAAGTAATTTTATCATTGTTGGGTCTATACAAATATCTGTATGTATGACTTTAAATTAAACTGCACAATATAATAGATGTAAACTAGAATTGCATTTAACAATTTCCAACTTATTTTTTTTCTACCAAAATTCAGTATTTGAATTTATTTAAGTCTTCTCTCTTTTGGAGCCCACCTATGGTTGCTTCGGCAATAATCTGTTTGTTTTTTTTTTAAATGTGGGGCCCGAAAGGGGGACAAGGGGTATCGGTGTTTCCCTCTCCATATCCAAAATCGTCACACGTCATGTAGGCATAGAGAAATGATGCTAACGTCAGCTGGGTCGGCGGCACCTTTCCGATCTTATGCGAACACACTGAGTGAGAAGCAGATAGCCACATGTTTTAATTATAAAATGTTGCGTTAACACATTGATTGGTCAGATTTTAATTATAAAATTTGGACCTGTTTTATCGAATTTTTTCTCCGGTTATCAACATACATACTATCATTTCATAGATAGAAAAAACTTTTTAACCCAACATTAGTATAATACCTAATAGTCTCTGGCTATTTGTCACCGGCGATGGTGGCAGCGAGTGTGAAGTCGACTGGCAGTAGTATGTTTAGCTTGTGTTGATGCTAAAATATAATATGTATACAATTTGATAGAGATTTGGAATGATTTGGATTTTGGCCTCCAAAAGTTGGAATCATAGTAATGTCCCTGGTCAAACCTCAATAATATCGCACAATTCTATTGAATTAAACTCTGGCGACACTGGAATTTGAAGCCTATTCGAACAAGGATAACTTATATTCCATGGAATGGAATGGAAAGCGCAGGAGATTTTCTGGCGTTTAAGGATGGCGAGGCGCAATAATACACAGAGAGTAGAGGCATCGAGACAAATGACTCGATCAAAAAGCCAAAAGCAGGAGGAAACAAATATTTAAGGGGTTATTTACATATACCCCTGAAAAAGGTTTGATTTTACATAATTGCTAGTTCTGAATCGCAAGTCAAGAAAACTCAACATCTAAAGAAAAAAAAAACAGATGTAGATGCAATTAATAAAGAGCAACAAACGAATCCAAATATATGAGATTTTATTCCTTCAAAAACATCAAGCCCAAACTGACATAAGCAATGAATCCACCCACAGATGATGATGATATTTTATTAATCCTTCATAACCATCAAGCCCAAACTGACCTATACATAGAAATAGTCAACATAAAGGACGACAAACCATATATAGTCGATAGAAATAGAGACACACCATAGTTCATATATTAGTAGCAACTATCAAGGATAACCTTAGATTTGGATATATGATCGATCTCCTCTTGAGCCAAAATCACACGCGGATCCTGGCGAGGATGATCATCAGTAAGCTGCCAATGAAGACGGCATAAAAGAAGTAGTGGTAAGGCGCGGAGATGGACTCATGAGCACGGACAGCCATTGGAGGGTTGTAGATGGCCGTCCCCGTGAAAAGAACTCCGGCCAAGCCCGTACGGAGCATTACCCTATTCTCCCTATAGAGCCCATCCCCCGCCGCCGCAGCTGCTGCTGGGGGTGCTTCAATATCAGTAGGGGTACCCCTCGCTCCTATTGCTGCTATTGCCCCTTCAAGACGACGAAGCATTTCGTTTAGTGCTTGTGGAAGAACCTCAACCGAGTCAGCCACGGGGTCGGCCATTTTTCTGAGTGGAAACAGTAGAGAAGCTAATGCCAAAGCTTAGAGAAGAGAAGCTAATGGCAAAGCTTAGAGAAAAGAGCGCTAGCGATGGCCTATTTATTATGGATGTAAAGCTAGAGCTCCAGGATCCGACAAGGATCCGGGGGCCTGACTTAGAATTTCTATGTCAGCCCTGCCATAGAGGCCGGGCAATCAAAGGAGGACAAGCGGATCCCATCATTTAAAAATCTCTTCTCTTTTCAATCTATATATTCAAATATATTTATATAATTGATTATATATGTGTACATATTATGTATATAAAATAAATATACATATTCATAACATAAAAAAAAATATAAAATATATGATATGTATATTATGAGTATATATTTAATAAAAATTTTATGTGTTCTATGTATATTTCTTGTAGATCTTTGTTGGGGAGCTACATGAGATAAAAGGAAATGTCTAATATTCCATTTGCAAATGAACGTATTCCTTTAACCATTTGAACGTAGCGTATTCATCATACTATATCGTACTAAAGTGAAGCCTTTTCATAACATACATAGATTGTTAAATACATATCCATAACATACATATACACACATACATATATACAAATATATATATATATATATATATATGTGTGTGTGTGTGTGTGGGCGCGCGCGCGCTTTTTATGAATATTTGTCTATATATACATTATCTATAATAAATATATATAATAACATACATTTCATATACATTATATACATAATATATACACATATATAATCAATTATATAAATATATATGAATATATTGTGAGAAAAAAGAGAAGAGATTTTCGAGTAGTAAGTGGAATCCACTTGAGATTGGCCGACCTCTCTATGACAGATTCCACAACATGCAATTCTATAGAACTGATCAAACTTAGGGGTTGTCTGGTTGTGTCGGATGTGACGGCTGATACACGCACTGCATCGCAGCATTTTGGTCCAAATTATCCGCTGATGCGAAAAGAGGCGTAGAGAGATAGCCGGAATGCTGACGCAGCATTAGCTGATGTCCCGTGTTGACGTCATGTGATGCATCAGTTTGCGCTCCGCGTGGTTTAAAAGTCAAATTGCTTCTCACCTCCCTCTGACCGCCGGCCTTCTTCAAGCAATTGACACTTAGCCTGCGTTTGATTGGGGGTTAAGGACGAGGATAAGGGTAAAAATAGAGATAAAGATAAGTATAATGATGAAAGAATGATTGAAAAAGTAGAGAGGGAGATGGTAGGTGAAAAGGAGAAAAAGTGACGGACCCATTTAACCCTAATCTTAACCTCACCTTTAAACTCCGAATTTATTATCTAAAAGGCCCCCTGATCATGGATTTATTGCCTAAAAGGACCCCTAGTGATCTCTAGCTATTAGCGAACCGAGACCCATCCCAACTTTTTTTAACAGATTCGGACCCCAAAGCCACTTAATTCCAAAATTACCCCTTCAATTCACCTCAGTAAATGGTCATGGATGGCCATGCCATGTGGCATGGCCATCCGATCACCATCCCAACTATCCCCTTTGAAGTGACAACATCATCATTACATGACCACTTGACGTGTTTTCATTGGTCCACGTAAGATTTAAATATATAAAAAAAAACATCCCATCGAAGGTGAGAGGAGAGGTAGTCACTCACCTCCTCCTCCTCCCGCCGGTGTTTAGAATTGGATAAAAGAAATGTTTTTTTTGTTTTTTTTTAATTTCAACTAGCCCTTCACTTTGAATAGCGCTAAGGTGGTCTTGCTCAATAAGAAGAGGCCATCCAAGCCGTCCAAAGCAAACTCCGGCGCCACCTCCTGCTTGATCTGTCGTCAATTGCTACTGCTCCATTGCTTGCAAAGTAAATATTTCTTTTATTATATATGGATTTTCATATAATTATGTCTTCTTTATTCTCAGACTCAATTGCTTCTATGATAGGTATCGACGTGGACCGATGAGATCACCGATGATGATAATGATGATGGGATCAATGACTCCAACCAATCCCAGCCTTATATCTCGTCACTGGCCTCCGATCTCGGGGTGCATGTCTCACAAGGAGAGCTCGATCCCTCCTCATATCTGTCATCACCCCTGCCGTCGGATTCCGACGAGCTGCGCTGGATTGAAAGAGCCCCCAAGCCAAGGACCAGGATTGCTCGTCGGAAAGGATTCTCACGCCGAGCTCCCATCTTCTGATCAGAAAATATTCTAAAAGTGAATATTTATTATTGTTTTGCATCAGTATTAAGATTGAAAACCTTGATGAATAAGCAAGCAATTTAATAAATGCTAGCTTACCATTGGTAGATTCTTTATTATTATTATTTTTGGAGGTTAATTTTACGTGATGTGATGCTCACGGCGGTCAAGGAAATGGTCGAACGGTGTCTGGAGGATGATTTTAAGGTGCAAATCCGCCATGTACTTTTGTGCGGCCTCCTTGATCTTTGTCGCAAAACAGTTGGCTACAAACGGGGTTCTCCCGGGTTCGCTGCTAGATTCATCTATAGGATTGTATACACGCGTCAAATAAAATAATACATGTACATAATGACACATATTAACGGGTATGAGCAATGATACGATGTTAACAACGAGCATAAAAGGTGCGCAACACAGCAGGTAAAACAATGCATGAAACAAAATAACATGACTTAAATATCATCTGCTATAAAAATATACCCGATGTTAACAACGAGCATAAAACAGTACGCGGTAGGGCAGGTAGAGAAATAACGAGCACAAAATACCAGCACATATCATCGGGTATAACCATATACCCGATGATAACAACGAGTATAAAAAGTATGCCATATAGCATGGAGAAAATTAGCGACCATAAAATACGAGTTAATACCATCGGGTATAAAAAGATACCCGATGTTAACACCGAGCATAAAAGGTCCACAAAATAGCAGGTAGAAAAATGGCGATCACAAAATAGCAGGAGTTAATATCATTGGGTATAAAAATATGCGTGATTTCAATATAATCGATGGCGAAAGTGTGGTCAATGACTAAAAAAAAAGAGAGAATAAGGGTTAGAGTAAGGTAAACGATGGGAATGATCCATAGAAGGAAATAAATAGAGATTTCTCGTTGCAATAAGGGTTTGTAGGTGTTCTTCTACACACTAGGGTAGAATAAAGCTACCTACCATTGGGTTTGGGTTGAAGACTTTGGATTTTCTCGGCCGCTATTACAATGGTTGTTTCCATGGCTTTGGCAAACGGATTCGAGAGTACTCCCTCCATTTCTTAGGCGATTGGGTGGACTCCAACTTCGGGCCGTAAGGTATGGCGACCGCCGGAGAAGACTTGGAAACACCGTCGAAGAAACACAGGGGGGTTTCAAGTATCGGAAGAAGAAACGCCGGGCTAGAAATAGGAAGCTACCGCCAGAGAAGACTCGGAAAACACCGTCGGAGAAACGCAGAGGGGGTTTCAAGGATGAGGAGAAGAAACATCGGGCTAGCAATAGGAGGCTTGTTTTTACAGGTAGGATTTAATACCCGTCGTTGAAGTCCGGTTTTGGCGCAAGGAGCAGCCGTTTCACATCGTCACGTCGCGTCTTCACTGACACGCCGTACAACCAGCGAATGGTAGCGTGCCATCTGGCCACTACCATACGCTCTCGAGTGCCCTCTCGAGTCTCGCGCGGGTTCAAATGCATCAGACGGCTATGAATCGGATGGCCATTAATGCCAGGGGCAGTTTTGGGATTATGTAGGTTTGGGGTCAGAATGTGCAAAAGATATACGTGCAAAATTTTTATACACGCATATATGCGATTTCATATACGTGGATATAATTTAGAACACGTACAATTGTTTTCAAAATCACGTGTATTAATAAAATACTTGCTATTCTGCTACTTACCCATCAGCCTCATGCGTGAGTCCGTTTATCCACATATCTTCGACCGTGCGATCTAGTTCATCCTCTTCACTGAGATCTGGTTCGATAGGTATGTTCAGGTCAATGTTGAGCAGGCCGCGGGGCTTACATGCCTTCTCACGCACCGAATCGGCGCTGTCAGAACTGAGTCATGCAAGGATGCATGTGAAGCATGTGAAGGGGAGAAGGAGATGAAGCAGGTGAAGCAGGTCAAGGGGAGAAGGAGATGACCATGGGAAGGAGATGAAGCAGGTGAAGGTGTAAGTACCGGAAAGGATTTGGCGGGCAGAAACATCTACTGGCGGGAAGGAGGAGGTGGTGAGTGACAGCCTCTCCTCTCACCTTGGATGGGATGTTTTCTTTTTTTATATATTTAAATCTTACGTAGACCAATGAAAACACGCCAAGTGGCCATGTAATGATGATGCTGTTACTTCAAAGGGGATAGTTGGGATGGTGATCGGATGGCCATTTACTGGGGTGAATTGAAGGGGTAATTTTGGAATTAAGTGGCTTTGGGGTCCGAATTTGCAAAAAAAGTTGGGATGGGGTCTCGGTTCGCTAATAGAGATCACCAGGGGTCCTTTTAGGCAATAAATCCCCATGATCATCCCTATTAGCAGACCGAGACCCCACCCTAAATTTTTTTATAGATTCGGACCCCAAACCCACATAATTTCAAAATTGCCCTCCAATTCACCCCAGTATTAATGGCCATGGATGGCCATGCCACAAACGTGGCATGGGCATCCGATCGCCATCCCCACTATCCCATTTGAAATAACAGCATCGTCATTACATGGGCCACTTGGCGTGTTTTCATTGGTCCACGTAAGATTTAAAAAAGAAAAGAAAAAGAAAACGTCCCGTCGAGGTGAGAGGAGAGGTTGTCACTCACCTCCTCCTCCTTCCCG
>OY986965.1:4649133-4724133 GCA_963920575.1 Narthecium ossifragum | reverse complement strand
GATACAACTTGGAGTCGACACAACCTCTAAACATCAAACCACATGTATTCAGGCTGTGAGGACATGTCCCTCCATTCCTGGGTTGACCGTCTGGGTCGGGCCCGTGGCTAGTTGTGGACCGCAAGGGCAATTTGGTAAATTGCGGCTTGTCGGTTTGTTTCACACCCGCGTGTGCTCACACAGCCTCTGATTGATGATTGTGTTTGACTAGATCCGTATATGGGGTTTCTGACTTGTGGATCGATCCAAACTAGTCTTGGATCAATCCGGGTACTGTAGCAGGGCAGTTGAGCTTGCGAGGACGGCCGTCGTGGCCGTCGCTCTCGGTTGTCAGAGGAGAGATGACTTCCTCTGTGAGGACCTGTCCCTCCATTCCTGGGTCGACCGCCTGGGTCAGGCCCGTGGCTCGTTGTGGACCACAAGGGCAATTTGGTAAATTGCACCTTGTCAGTTTGTTTCACACCCGCGTATGCACACACTGACCTTGTTTGTGTTAGTGTTTGATTAGAATGGCTAGGTGGACCCGGGATCGGAAGATCCGAGCTTGGGCTTGCGTTTTAGCCCAAGTTTTGCCTTCTTGGCAAGGGGGATCGATCCCCTGTGAGAAGAAGATCGATCTTCTTGCTAAGAGGATCGATCCTCTTTGAGAAAAGGATCGATCCTTCTCTTCCAGCAAGTCAGGGCAGTTGGGTTTGCGAGGACGGCCGTCGTGGCCGTAGCTCTCCTTTGTCAGAGGAGAGGTCTTCTCCTTCACCTTCCCCCACCTTCCCCGACCTTCCCCTACCTTCTCCTTCTCTTCTCTTCCTCTTCTTCCTTCTCTTCTTCTCCCTTCTTTCTCTCTTCTTCCCGGTTCTGGTATGCTCTGTTTTTCTTCCGGCAGCCCACCTTCATCTCCTCCGTTCTCCCTCCTCCGGCCACCGTTTTGGGCGTTCTAAAGCTCATTGGATCCGTCGCCACGAGAGGAAGACCCCCTGAAGTGGTTTGGAACCTTTTTGGTGATCAACTCGCAGGGAATCAGCCGAGGAAAGCGCTGTTAGGTAGGTGTTCTACCTACATGAGTTAATTAGTGGGTTTAGTTAGATCTAGCCGTTAGATCTTCATGAAATTGTGCTGTGGGATGTATCTTATCTATTAGAATAACTGATTTAAGTTTCATGTTAATCAGTTGATATTTGAGTAGGTTTTATGCATGATTAATCTCGGAATTTCCGGTTTTCTGCTGTTCTTGAAGAACAGCCGGCTTGCGGCGGATTTTCCGGCTTGTATGTATATGATCTTGGCTTTTTCAAAACATAAGAGTTGTAGATCTCTTCGTTATCTTTCCATGCCATCTTAGTTTGTATTTTTACGATTTTCCTACGAATTTTGGTGATTTTTCTCGTGGCATGCGACGAAGCTGGGCTGAAACCGGTATGAGCATAGGATCGATCCTAATAGCCCAGGATCGATCCTATGGCTGGCTGATGGAGTTTTATGGAGTTTTTGATTATCCGTTTTGAGTAATGGTTTCCCGTGAATCCAGCCGTTGGATGATCCTGGATTTTGGATATGTTGATCCATGCATATAGATCTACTGGTATCTAAGTTGGATCTTGAATCCGACGTCGTTTGGATGTCGGATCGACGGGGTCAACTTGCTACTTGTAGAGAACTTTTTGATGTTTTGAATAAGATATTATAAGCTCGGATTATAATAATATATTTTTACTGTTCATCGAAGTTTTCGGGGTTGCTTCCCGTTGCAGGAGTCCGCGGTTGACGGTCGTGGTACCGTCGTAATGCCGGGACCCGCTGCGGATCGGCTGGCAGCGGTTGGTAGTACCGCTGCAGCGATCCTGTTGGACTTGTATGCTGCCTTTGCATACTGTTGCATGCTTATTTTTTCTTGCTTGTGTATGTTCATTGCATGCATTCTCTGTTGTGCATTAGTTGCATGGTTAGGGCGTGGGTGATTTGTGGATCGCCGTCCCGAGGCTGGAAGCTCGGATTTAACCCTAGGACCGGGGTTGGGTAGTAGGACTCGGTTCGAATTGTGGTTTCCAGTCAAACTTGATGATATGCTTAGATGACTGGTACACATGTTGCTTGATGATTATAGAGGTCGTGTTGGCTTCAAGTCAGGTGTTGAGGATGTCACCGGTGGCGGGTCTTTTTGTTTGGGCAGTGTCTGTTCCAGCCAGTAGGGGATCAGTGTGGGCCCATGGCGAGTTGGGTGACCACAGCTGGCACCCTGCGACACTAGGTGTATCCAGGATGGGCCCAGTCCGTTGGGGTGACCATGGTTGGATATGCCTAGAGATCACCGGTGAGGGGTTATGGGGCCCTCTGTAGCACACTCGAGTCTGGCTTGAGGGCGACACTGTTGCGTTTCCCCCTTCCTTCTGTGTGACGTAGTGTAGAACCCTACTGAGCTTTATGCTCACTCCTACCCGGGCTGCGTTTTGCAGGTGCAGGCGCCAGCTCTTCTTCTGTAGCCCCTACCGGGCAGGTGTTTGGTGGCGCGGCGGCGTCTGGCGGGGTTTGAGGACCGGTGATCCCTTTCTACACTTTTGTTATAGTTAGTCTCCTACGGGAGTATGATGTATAAACTGTTGTAACCCCTTTTGAGGTTTTGGATTATTATATTATATCTGTTGAGGTTTAAATTTGTTGTAATATTCAGGGTTACTTATGAATTGATTTGTGAAATCAGTAAGTTGGGGGAACCCCTCGCCTTTATTTCCGCATTTAGTTAGGTTCCGGTTCGCGTCGCCCGGCCCGGTTGGGCTTTCGCGGGTCGGGGCGCGACATCCTCTCCTCTCCTCCTTCCCCGGCCTTCCCCCTCACTCTTCTTCCTCTTCTCTTCCTCTTCCCTTTCCCCTCCTTCCTTCCTTCTTCTTCTTCCCGCGGGCTCTGTTTCCCCTGTTCTGGCAGCCCCTTCTTCTCCTCTTTTCTCCCTCCTCCGGCCACCGTTTTGGGAGCTTGAAGACTCGTTGGATCCATGGCAGCGTGAGGAAGATCCTTGACGTGGTTTGGAGTTGGGTTGGTGACTGTTTAGCGAGAAATCAATCGAGGAGAGCGTTTCCGGTAGGTTTCTACCTACTAGAGTTGTTTAGGGGTGTTCTTTTGTTCTAGCCGTTAGATCTTGTTGTATTTGTGTTGTTGGATGCATGTTGCTTAGTATAATTTCTGGTTTAAGTTTCATGAGCTTTTGATGAGATTTTAGAAGGATTTAAGCATGTTAAACTCGGATTTTTCCGGTTTCTTTGTTCTTGAGGAACAGTCAGTTTACGGCCCGTTTTTTGATTTGTAAAAGCATGATATTGACTTATGATAAAGAGAAGAGTTGTAGATCTCTGAGTTAGATTTCCATTCCAGTTTATTTCATATTTTTTCGATTTTTTTACGAATTGTGGTGATTTTTCTCGTGGCCTGCGACGAGACTGATCTGAAGCTGGTATGAAGCTGTTTGGATCGATCCAAATATTCTGTATCGCTCCAATATTTTCTGGATCGATCCAAATGTTCCGGATCGATCCCAAAGCTGTTTGATGGGGTTTTATTGACCATTTTTAGTGGTTTTGATTAGTGTTTTCCTAGTAACCGAACCGTTGGATGTTTCCTGATTTTAGATATGTTGATCCCAGCATGTAGATCTACTAGAGTCTAAGTTGGATCTTGAATCCGACGTCATTTGGAGGTCGGATCGACGGGGTCAACTAGCTGCTATGTAGATAATGTTTTGGTGTTTTAAATATAATATTATATGTTTGGATTGTAATATTACATTTTACTGTTCATCGCGGTTTTCGGGGTTGCTTCCCGTTGTCGGAGTTCACGGTTGACGGTCGTGGTACCGTTGTAATGCCGGGACCCCCTGCGGATCGGCTGGCAGCGGTTGGTAGTACCACTGCAGTGATCCTGTTCGACTTGTATGCTGCCTTGTCATACTGTTGCATGCCTATTTCTCTTACTTGTGTATGTTCCTAGCATGCATTCTCTGTTGTGCATTAGTTGCATACGGCTAGGGCGTAGGTGATTTGTAGATCGCCGTCCCGAGGCTGGAAGCTCGGATTTAGCCCTAGGACCGGGATTGGGTGTCGCGCCCCGACCCGCGGACGCCAAACCGGGCCGGGACACGAGGGGGAAGAACCTACAACTACTAGCCTCAACTGGCGGAAACAGCTGAGACTAACACACAGCTGGCGAAAACAGCTGACAACAAGAACAAGGCGGAAGCAAACTTAAAAACATCTATTACAAAACAGATATAATAGAGTTACACAAGGGTTCTAATACAACAGATATTAGAAGGGATCAACAGTCCCCGAAAAGATACAACACCCACCGGGGTTTCCGCAAAGGCACAAACAAAACCCTCCTGACCCTCAGACATGGCCAGGAGCCGGCGCGCTGCCACGAGACGACCGAGGAGGAAGCACCGGAGAGGAGCTGGGACCCGCACCTGCAAGCAACACAGTCCAGGTAGAAATGAGCAACAGCTCAGCAGGGTCTTACTCTACCACTCTCGCTAAGAAGGCCAACCCAAACGAACAAGCTCTGTGCCAAGTACTGAGGCTTGCCAAGGATCCCATAAATCCCGTCAATAACCCGAAGGGCTCCTGTCCTAAGTACGCCCCTCCGACAACCACTGCATAGGGGTGGGCAACTCCGACAATCCCTGTCACAGGGTGGACATGGCGCTACTAGTAGGACACCCTTCTCCAAGCGGGATCTCCACACTTGGCGGAACGACCGTGGTTAAGACTACCATCTCTCAGTACTCCAAGCAGCAAAGCCTACACGACCCCTAACTCCCGACCAAAGACTAAGTCTAGCCAGGGAGTCCATCGATCCCATCGATACTTCCCTCCCCAAGGGTTCCTGTCTAACGTACGTCCCTCCGATAGCCACTGCTCGAGGACTGGGCTACCTCCGACGGTCCTTGACACAGGGTGGGCCAGACGATACCTGTAGGACGCCCTTACCCGTGCTGGCCACCAGCATGGGGACACAAGTCGGGTAACGGCATCCACCACTTAGCCTTTGATCACCGAAGTCCACGGGTCAACCCCACCCAGTCTAACCTAGCATGTCTAATGCACAGGAAGCAGGGCAGGATATGAATATAAAGCAGTAACAGGCAACGCAGCAAGGGCACACCTTCGGCCCATTTATTCTAAGCACTCCCGAGGATCATAACTTCCTTCGGTTCACTACAAAGCGGTAAAGGGCATACCGTCAGCCCATTTATTCTACACATCCCGAGAGGCATCACCCTCTCGGTTCGACTACAAAGCAGTAATAACAAGCAATTATGCAGGATAAGAAATCACAGTAAGCCCCGAGGGCAAAACAGTATTTAAAACAATAAAAGTCCTCCCTGCATCGAAGGAGATCGATCTCATGTAGCAATGAGATCGATCAGCCTCGTGGCTAAAAGCACCCGTCCTGGTCATCCCAACGGGATCGATCTCCACCCATATGGAGATCGATCTCGTAGGTGACGTAAGACGCACTGACGCCAGCCGCCAAGAGATCGATCTCCCTCCCAGGGGGATCACTCTCGCTCAGGCGGGGCGGGCCACCCCCAACGAGATCGATCTCATCCCATGAGATCGATCTGGATGGGTGCACCGGCGGCCGGACGGCGAGGAATACCGCCGGAAACCGCAACCAAACCTCACCAAACTAGGTGGGCTGGTAGATCCGAGTACCACGAAGCTACTCAAGGCTTCAAAACCGAAAAACATCAACTACACAAAGAGATCTATTGAAATCAAAACCGGATTTCAAACCTTTAAAAGTAACCGGAGTCTTTGAGTAAGAACCCTACCTCCACAAAGCTGCTTCGATCCACGAAACCTAGCCTAGGATCTTCCTCACGCCGTCACGGTTCCAACGAGCCTTCAAGCTCCGAGAACGGTGGCCGGAGGAGGGAGAACGGAGGAGGAAAGGGGCTGCCGGAACAGGGGAGGAAAAACAGAGCCGGGAGGAAGAAGAGAAAGAAGAGAAAGAAAGGAAGGAGGAGGGGAAGGGGATAAGGCCGGGGAAAGCCGGCGAAAGCGGGGGAAAGGCGAAGGAGGGGAGCAAAAGTCTCCCCTCCCCTGACAGGGGAAGCGACGGCCATCGCCGTGGCCGCCCTTCGAACGCCACCGCCAACGACTTCCAGGCACAGAGAGATCGATCTGCATGCCATGCGAAATCGATCTGGATAGCAAGGCCAGATCGATCTCACCACCAAATGAGATCGATCTCCCTTGCCCAGAAGGGCAACCTTGGGCTGAGACTCAAGCCCAAGCCCAGATCTCCCGATCCCGGGTCCACCTAACCATTCTAAGCAAACATAAGCATCAACCAAGGTCTATGTGTGCACACCCAGTGTGAATCGACCGCCAAGGCGCAATTTCCCAAATTGCCCTTGGGGTCAACAACAAGCCACGGGGATAGAGGGACGGGTCCTCACATTGGGTAGTTTGGACTCGGTTTGAATTGTGGTGTACAGTCAAACTTGATGATAGGTTTACAGGACTGGTACACATGTTGCTTGATGATTATAGAGGTCGTGTCGGCCTTGAGTCAGATGCTGAGGTGTAGCCGGTGTCCCACTGTGTTGACCCTTGAGTAGAGGGGTTGCCTACTTAGCGGTGTCGTTTCCCGCCTGCAGTGTCGTTCCTTACTTGTGGGCCAGCAGTGTTGTTTCCTGCTACTGAGTGTGACCTGACATGTGCCCAGCTCGGCTGGAAGACCATGATCGTGGGCCTCAGGGACACGCGGTGGGGTTATGGGGCCCCTGTGTACACCCAGGTCTTACTTGAGGGCGACACTCTTGTGTTCCCCTTCCTTCTGTGTGGCGTAGTGTAGAACCCTACTGAGCTTTATGCTCACTCCTACTCGGGCTGCGTTTTGCAGGTGCAGCCGCCAGCTCTTCTTCAGTAGCCCCTACCGAGCAGGTGTTTGGTGGCGCGGCGGCGTCTGGCGGGGTCTGAGGATCGGTGATCACTTTTTACACTTTTTGTTATAGTTAGTCTCCTACGGGAGTATGATGTATAAATTGTTGTAACCCCTTTGAGGTTTTGGAATATTATATTATATCTGTTGAGGTTTGAAATTATTGTATTATTCAGGGGTGCTTATGAACTATTTAATGAAACCAGTAGGTTAGAGGGAACCCCTCGCCATTATTTCCGCATTTAGTTAGGTTCCGGTTCGCGTCGCCCGGCCCGGTTGGGCTTTCGCGGGTCGGGGCGCGACCCAGGTCATCTAACCCTATCATCGAAATCGACTGAATACTACAAATAGAGTCCTGGACCAAGCTACTCGCAACGGTCCTAGAGCTAGATCCGGACTACCCGAAAGCCCCGGATCGGCGATCAACCGATCGCCAACGCCATACACAGATGCAACTAATACACAAAGCAATGCATGTTATGAGTACACACAGGATAATACAGATAAACATGCAACAGTATGTGATTGTATATCAAACAAGGTCTGGGCACGGCACCCTGCCGGCCCGGGGTGGTGAACAGGTAAATAAGGTCTAGGAGCTGCTACAGTGGTACCACCACCAACTGTCAGCAGTCCACCACAACACCTACACCGGGAAGCAGCCCCGCAAACAACATCTCTTAGATATCACAGATAAAGCCCTCGGCGCATGCCGGCATGCAAGGCTAGGAAAAGCTGTAGGGCTACCCGTCCGTTTATTCTAAACAACCCGGGAGTCATCACTCGCCCGGTTCACCACTGCCCCTATTATAGGGCTAACATGCTTAAACATATATACCAGGTATAAGACAGTAAAGAAAACTATACATGCAGAACCCCGCGAGCAAAACCAAGAAGAATTTCTCTCTCTGCCGTAGACGGATCGATCCTTCTCCCCAAGGGCCGATCGATCCTACTAAAGGCAGAGAACAATCTCTCCATATCGTGCCGAGTAAGATCGATCCGTCCCCTCAAGGGACGATCGATCCGTCCCCTCAAGGGACGATCGATCCGTCCCCTCAAGGGACGATCGATCCTACTCGCGATAGGGAACATCCTCACTGCCGTGCCAAGGAGGATCAATCCCTCCCCCCAAGGGACGATCGATCCTAGTTGCAACGAGGGGGATTCCATGCTACCCAAGGCACAAGGACCGATCGTCCTCACCCGAGAATGATCGATCCTGCTCGGGTTCAGCATGACCAACAAAGAAGGATCGATCCCTCTCACAGAAGGATCAATCGCGATGGGTTCTCCGGCAACCCTCCGGCGAGAAATACCATCGGAAAACTCCACCAAATCCCACCAAAACATGGGATCTAGTAGTACAAAGGACCACGAGTTCAAAACCAGTGGAAATACTACAATCTAACAAGTATATATCATGATCTAAGGAAAAGATCACAGACAACCGGAAAAAAACTTCCAAAAACCCGGAAGAAATGTAGGTAGGATCCCTACCTATGCAATAGCAGCTTCAATCCCAGCTGCTAGGCCTTGGATCGTCCACAACCTCCTCGAAATCCAGAAAATCTCAGCTCAAGAACTTAAATTTCGAAAGAGATTCAAGGAAGAAGGTTACGTCCGTTTTATAGACAAACGAACCGACTTAAGCAGGATCGATCCGTCCAAGAGGAACGATCGATCCGTTCAAGAGAGCGATCGATCCGTCCCAAGAGGAACGATCGATCATTCTCAACGATCCGACTTCCTGGCATTGATCGATCGATCCTTCTCGCAAGGAAGGATCGATCCGTCTTTCTCAGGAAGCTGGACTTGGGCTAAAACTTAAGCCCAAGCCCGGATCTTTCGATCCCGGGTCTCACTAACCATTCTAGCCAAACATTACCACAAACATGGTCAGTGTGTACCCACGCGGGTGTGAAACTAGCCGACAAAGCGTAATTTACCGAATTGCCCTTGCGGTCCACGACGAGCCACAGGAGTAGTGGGACGGATCCTCACATCCTAATACCCTTAAAGGAAATCTCGTCCCGAGATTCGATAAAGGTAGGGCTCGGAAACAAAAGAAACAGCTACACTAGAAGACATGACAAAAGTTACCTCGAGAAGGGAACAAGTGCGGATACTCCTGCTGCTTGCGCGCCTCGCGCTCCCAGGTCATCTCCTCGACGCCTCTGGATCACTGTGTTGTGCCTCTAACACTCTGGCTAAGACAGCTGGCATACTCTGCACCGCGTAGAGAAAGCTGCTGAATCCCCGATCCTCAAACTCGAGCCCCAACTGGCCCGCCGTCTCTAGAGCCTGTCACTGTCGCGCTGACAACCCTGCAACTGCTGCTCTGGTGTCTCTCACCTGTCTGCTCAGCGCGTCTGCGACGACGTTTGCCTTCCCAAATGGAACTCGAAGTCGTAGTCCTCCAGTAGCTCCATCCAGCGTCGCTGCCTCAGATTGAGGTCACGTTGAGTGAAAACGTACCTCAAACTCTTATGGTCCGAGAAGACAGAAAACTTCTCGCCATAGAGGTAGTGTTGCCAGGTCTTCAGGGCGAAGACCACCACTGTTAGCTCCAAGTCATGGGTCGGGTAGTTCCTCTCATGGTTCTTCAGCTGGTGAGAACCATAGGAAACTGCGTGGCCCTCCTGCATGATGACACACCCCAAACTCTCACCGCTGGCGTCGCAGTAGACAGTGTAACCAACGCCTTGCTCGGGGACGATCAGCACCGGTGCACTGGTCAACCTGGTCCTCAGCTCTACGAAGGCTCGCTCACTAGCATCATCCCACATGAACGGGACGGCCTTCTGTGTTAGTTTGGTCAACGGTCCGGCAACTCTGGAGAAGTCCCGCACGAACCGCCTATAGTACCCCGCCAAGCCCAGGAAACTGCGGACCTTGAACACTGTCCTCGGCCTCTGCGACTATACCACTGCCTCGACCTTGGCGGGGTCGACTGAGATCCCTGCTGCTGACACCACGTGTTCAAGGAATCCCACCTGTGCAAGCCAGAACTCGAACTTGAAAGCCTTGGCATAAAGCCGATGCTCCCGAAGTAGCTGCAACACTGTCGCCAAGTGTCGCTCGTGCTCCGCCTCTGACCGAGAGTAGATGAGAATGTCGTCGACGAATACCACCATAAACTCGTCTAGGAAAGGCCGGATGATCCTCTGCATGAGATCCATGAATGCTGCTGGTGCGTTCGTCAGCCCAAACGGCATCACCACGAACTCGTACAGACCTTACCGAGTCTGGAATGCCGTCTTCGGGATGTCGCAATCCCGAACCCTCAACTGGTGGTAGCCGGTGCGGAGATCGATCTTCAAGAACACTGAAGATCCTCGCAGCTGGTCAAACAAGTCGTCGATCCTCGGCATCGGGTACCTGTTCTTCACCGTCACCCTGTTGAGCCGCCTGTAGTCAATGCAAAGTTGAAGGGTACCATCCTTCTTCTTTGCGAACAACACTGGTGCCCCCAGGGAGACATGCTGGGATGGATGAAACCTCTGCTGGTAAGCTCGTCTATCTAGCTGGGTCCTTGATAGGACGTGGAAAGTGTCGCGGCTTAACGCGCCCGATCAAAATTAAAAATTTATAATCAAACTCCTAACTAACTACCTATGGGGTAGCTAGTGGTGAGTCCGAGTCGATCCGCAGGGAAGAAACTAGAATTGAAATGGCATACTAAGCATAATTGTCTATCAAGAAGTTGGAGGAAAAGATTTAGATTTGGGTTTTTAACTAGACTATACCAAAATTAATGCAAAAATGTACTAAGATATAAAGAGAGGCCGAGGGATCCTTAATCAATAACAAGGGTTCTAATAGGTCTTCCTAAGATAAGGGCATGTCTCCTCAAATTGAATGGTTCAATCCAAATTGTCGATAGGCGAATGACTAGTTCCACATATCGCTCGACGAAGATCGGGTTAAGAACCCTCGTCGGCAAGAGCCATCGTCTAAAGATCGGCGATCGAATGATGAGTTACGATCGCCGCTAACAAATCCTCTAATTAAGATGGATTCGTCGCAAGAGAGCTAATGTGGTATGGATCTAGGTGTGATAGCGAGGTAGTTCTAACACCTCGGTTCTAACACCTCGTTGGCCAAAATCACAATGATATGATGGGTGGAGGGTTAGGAATAGATTGGTGGTGGTTCTAGCACCACAATCTAGTCCAATCTTGGATTAGAATCCTTCGTCATGAGAGAATCCATGGTTTTAGCATGAATCCCTCTCACGAGAGGTTCCATCCAAGCTTTAACATACAAGAGACCTAGATCTAGGGCACAATAGGGCAATCCAAGCATTCATCAATGAAAATAACACCAAATTTATAAAGAAATTAACTCCAATCCATACAACCATTCAATAGAGTAGCAAAAAGCCCTAAATCCTAAGAATCCCTAATAGAAACTCTTATTACATCATAAGAATCCCTAAGCTAAGAGTTAGTGACTCATCTTGGGGGTTGGATCCATAGATGGAGGTTGATGAAGCTCTCCTCCCATGGATCTCCTCCAAAAAGTCCCCCTCTCAATTGGGTAAAAAGAATCTAAAAGAAGAAAAGCTGGAGAAAAGTCTAAGAGAAGATCCCCAAAATCCTCCAAAAGGGGTCTATTTATAGTACACAAGCCTCCCCCACTCGGATAAGATCTGGACCATTGATTTTGCTCGGCTAGCACAAAAGGATCGATCTTTATAGGGTAGAAGATAGATCTTCCTATTCCGTGTGATCGCTGGTCCTGTGGAAGATCGATCTTCCTATAGATGAAGATCGATCTTTGTTCTTGACTGCTGGCTGCGTCCCGATGAAGATCGATCTTTTAGTAGATGAGGATTGATCCTCTAGAATGTCGCGCTCTGTCATCTCTTTTTCCCGTGAAAGATCGATCATGCACTTGGGAAAGATCGATCCTTCCAATACTTGCGCTCTGTCACTGAAAAAGGCACATAAAGGATCGATCTTCTCATGATGGAAGATCGATCTTTGTTATTCCGACTTGATTTCTTCTTAATGTCTTTAAAGGATAGATCTTCTTCAATAAAGGATCGATCTTCTTCATACTAAACTGGCCCGAATGAGTTCGTTTTAGCTTGGAACTTGATCTAATCCTCGTTGAGGGTTCTTGTACCTGTAATGGGGTAATAATCGTCAGTAAGGCCTTGCTCGGAGACTAACGAGGCCAAGTTGAAGGGGTGATTTGTGCACTTTTCACGTCTTATCAGTCCTCAACTCACTCTGCTCTGCTGGTGCCATCCTGAAAGCTGGGAGAGAGATCAGCGCGGTACCTGGTACTAGGTCGATCTCGAAGTCGACCTCTCTGGGTGGTGGAAGCCCTGGCAACACCTCGGGAAACAGGAACCCGCGAAGGCCCAACCGGGCCGGGCGACGCGAACCGGAACCTAACTAATTGCGGAATAATTTTGGCGAGGGGTTCCCTCTAATGTATACGTCTCCCTAAACAATTCATAAGCACGATTATTTAACAATAATTCCAAACCTCAAAAGATATAATATAATATTCAAAAACCTCAAAAGTGTTTACATTAATATACATCACACTCCCGTAGGAGGCTAACTAATAAAATGGGTAAACATATGATCACCGCTTCTCAAGCACCGTCAGACGCCGCCGCGCCACCAAACACCTGCCCGGTAGGGGCCACTGAAGAAGAGCTGACGCATGCACCTGCAAAACGCAGCCCGGGTAGGAGTGAGCACTAAGCTCAGTAGGGTTCTACACTACGACACACAGAAAGGAGGGAACTCAACAGTGTCACCTCCAAGCTTGGCCTAGGTGTGCTGCGGGGTCTCATAACCCCACCAGTGTCTCTAGGTATCCAACCATGGTCACCCTAACAAACTGGGCCCATCCCGGAAACACCTAGTATAACAGGACGAAGAAACTGCTGGGCAGGACAAGTCTCTGCCGGGCAGGCACACCCTCTGCCCAAGGATGAAACAACAACACTGGCTGCACCCTCAGCACCTGGCTCGAGGCCGACACGACCTCTAAATCATCGATCAATATATATTCAAGTCATCTAAGCCTATCATTGATATCGACTGAATACTACAATCCAATCTAGACCTTGCTACCCGCCACGGTCCTAGAGCTAAATCGGAGCTACCCGAAAGCCTCGGATCGGCGATCAACCCATCACCCACGCCCTATCCTTATGCATCTAATGTACAAACAAAATGCATGCTATGATCATATGCATGTAAGAAGTAAGCATGCAACAGTATGATAAGAATAGCATACAAGTCCAACTGGATCGTTGCAGCGATACTACCGACCGCTGCCAACCAATCCGCAGCGGGTCCCCGCATTACGACGGTACCGCCACCGTCAATCGCGGACCCCTGCAACGGGAAGCAACCCCGAAAACTCAGATGAACATATAATATTATATTATATGTTTGAATATATAATAATATTTAAATAATCAAGATCCTCTAATTAGAGGCTAAGCGACCTCATCGATCTGACGTCGAAACAACGTCGGATTCGAGATCCAACTTAGCAAACCGCAAATAAACATGCTGGAATCAACATATCAAAAACCGGGAAACATCTGACGGCTCGATTACCGGGAAAACGCTAATCAAAATCACTAATTTCACTAATTACCTTTAATTTCTGCAACACAGCCCATTTATACGAAAATCATAAAAATTCATAGGAAAATTAGGAAATTATGAAACCGGTTGGAACTGAGAGTAAATCCAAAGATCTACAACTCTCATGTTCATCATAAGTCAAGATCATGCGCAGACAGATCGGAAAACACGCCGCAAGCCGGCTGTTCTTCAAGAATAGAGAAACCGAAAAAATCCGAGTTTAAACATGCTAAAACCTACTAAAATCTCAATCAAATCTTATGAAACTCAAAACAGAAATTAAGCTAAGTAAGAGGCACACAACAACACCAAGAACACCTAGATCTACCGGCTAGATTAAGAGAAAACCCAAAAACAACTAATGTAGGTAGAAACATACTGGAAACGCAAACCTCGGCTGAATCCCCGCTGTATGAGCACCAAACTGGCTTCAAACCAAGCCAAGGATCTTCCTCTTGCTGTCACGAATCCAACGAGCCCTCAAGCACTCAAGATGATGGCCGGAGGAGGAAGAACGGAGGGGAAAAAGGTGGCTGTCGGAAACAGGGGAAACAGGGCCGCGGGAAGAAGGAAGAAGAAGGAAAAGCCAGGGAAGGGGGAGAAGGAAAGGATAAGGGAGAGGAGAGAAGAAAAAGTCTTCTCTTCCTCTGACAGTGGAGAGCAACAACCAACAGCGGCCGTCCTCTCAGAATTCCACCGCCACGACTTTCTGGCACAGGAAGATCGATCTCCTTAGCAAGGAAGATCCTAAGGAGATCTATCTCCTTCGCCCAGAAACTCAAACTTGGGTTAAAACACAAGCCCAAGCTCGGATCTTCTGATCCCAGGTCCACCTAACCGTTCTAATCAAACACTAACACTAACACAGTTAGTGTGTGCAAACGCGGGTGTGAAAGAAACCGACAAGGCGCAATTTACCAAATTGCCCTTGCGGTCTACAGCGAGCCACGGGCCCGACCTAGACGGTCGACCCAGGAGTAGAGGGACAGGTCCTCACACGTGTTACTATTTTTGTGAGTATATTAAAAATTTTACGCACGTAATAACATTTTTGTGCGCATATAAATATTTTCCCGCGCATAATATATTAAATAATATTATTAACATATAATTATATCAAGATATTAATATAAATGGGTCCCATATGCTATGTGTCATATCATGATTGATCTACGACATGTAAAAATAATATTATTTATTTATAATAATTTATTTTAAAATAATACTATTATATTAATATAAATGGGTCCATTTGAGGATGCATTAATGCCATCAGCATGACCATGCCACGTCGTGTGGCAGCCATCATGACCATGTGGCATGGTTCAACCACATCCATGAGGCAAAGGTATTTTGGTAAAATAAAATTTATCAAAGGTCTCTTATTACAAAAAAAACATACATAGGGGCCCTTATATGTCAAAATTGAACATTAAAGGTCAATAAACCAAAAAAAGGATTTTTGCATTCCGGTACCATGTATATTTCCAGAAATGGATTTTGGTACCACCGAGTTTGGGATTTCCAATTTGATACATCTAACATATACATTTATGCACTTTAATACAAAACCATGACGCCGTCAATTTGACGGCAAACAATCATATGTCTGGTTTTGACTTATTTTCATTTACTAATTAACGTGATAATAGAGAGGAGAGAAAAAGAGAGATGGGTAAAGATGTCGGCGACGACGGGGAAGGCGGTGGCGGAGATGGAGGAGGCCGGCTCCACTTGTCGGAGCTCCTACCAAGGAGAAGACCACCACCACTATCCATGTGAAGGTGGCGACATGGAGGAGAAGAAGACCGATGAGAGCAACAATGGCAGTTGTGACGGCCGCGAGCAGAGGAGAGAAGCCGAATTAAGGAGATGGTATTGGGGAGTCTGTCGGTGACGGTGGAGAAGGGCAAGTACAGCTACGACGGTGGTGTTCAACAATATACCCTCCCCGGTGCATCGATGGAGATCTTGATTCGGCGGTGGTGGGCGACGGCGGAGACGACGACGTGGAGGTTTTGCATGGCTAAGATGAGGGCGACAATGAGGGACTTGTTGGCAGTGGAACGGATCTCTCCGGTGCACGCGATGTGAGTTGGTGGCGTCGAGTTGGTGCGAGGCAGACGTCGTAGGGGAGGCGACCGTGAGAGTGCGTGCATGCACACCGTGAGAAGTCCGAGGTGGCAGATCTGACACAGGGACAAGGGCCTGGAGTGGTGCTGGCGGCACGACGAATCCTGGGCGTCCACGTGGGGAGGGGGGCCACCGACCGGCGCATCAGAGGGAAGACAACAGCAGCGCAGGGGTCACTGATGGCAGAGGCGGCGGCAGGGGTACGCAGGTGTGGAAAAAGGTGGAGAATGGCGTGGCGAAGAGGCGAAGAGGATAGAGAGAGAAGAAGGGGCTGAGGGGGTTTTAAATTTACAGCTGGGACAACTGTAGCGCAGGAAAATAACATTAGGGATGGGACACGTGGCGACGCAGGGGAAGGCTTGGGAGAGAAGGCCAATAGATTTGAGCCGCTACTGGAGGTTGGGCTGGGTGAGGAGGAGAACGAGGTTGCTGACAACCCATCGAGCTTTGAGATTGGCTCTATCATGGAGAGAAGAAGGCAACCCATGGGGGCTAAGCCCAGAGGGGTAACCGCAGCTAAGGGGAAACACGCCAACTTTAAAAATCCTAGTGAAGGACATGTTCGCGCGCCTCCTCGCACGCCAACTCGGCCGGAGAAGGTGAGGGTGAACCCCACTGTTATCCCAAAGAACCCTAGAGCTCCGGCGGGCCCTCCAGCAAGCAGGATGACTGAACAAGAGATTGACGAAGCTCATGAAGACATGGTAGCGCGTATGGATTTTGCTTTCAGCACAGAAGCTCCCTGGGACGGCACTACCACGACAACGTCACAGAGATCAGGGGAGAAGAAGCCTTGTAAACCAACAGACATAGCGGCAACTGGAATGGAGATAGTGCTGCTGACCAGAGACCAAGTAGGAGGACAGGAGCAGCGGAGCAGGAAACGCCCATGTTTAGAACAGCCGGATGAGCAACCGGTGTGCCTCAAGGATGTGCCATGATGAAGTTCCTCTTCTGGAACTGCAGGGGTGTTGCCCCGAAGCGGGCGGTGTCTACCTGCCATCAATTGGCTGGGACTCATAACCCCGCCTTTTTGTTTCTAATTGATGTGCTGATTGATGCAGATAGCTTCAGGTGGGTCCAAGGACGATTGTGTCTGGCATGGAGTTGCTACCTCATCCCTGCTCAAGGCCAAGGAAGTAAAGGTGGTATTCTTTGCATCTGGCGAACGGATATCGGGAGAGTCACGGTTATGAACTGGTCTGGGCAAGCAATCCATGGCCTGGTAACCTCGAAGGAGCAGGGACAGTTCGTGGTTTCAGCTGTATATGGCACAAGAAATGCAGGAGATAGGCGAGAACTATGGGAGGCTCTCTTGCGCATGAATTCACTGGGGTTGCCTCACCTTGTGGCGAGTGACTTTAACGCTATCCTGTCCGCTGAGGAAAAGAAGGGTGGTCATCCTTTCACGCTGGATTGTTCAGCAAGGGACTTTCTCAACTTTATTTGTGCCAATAACTTAGTTGACCTTGGCTTCAGAGGCAGTAAGTATACTTGGACCAATGGCCAACTGGGACAGCGAAAAATTTTGGAGAGGCTTGATCGTGCGCTATGTTCAGAAGGATGGAAGGAGAGGTGGCCAGAGACAGTGGTCAGACACCTGGTGCGAGACGGCTCGGATCATTCGCCAGTGTCGGTCTCCATTGAGGATGCCCCCGCGTTCACTGGACCATCCATATTTCGAATGGAACATTACTGGATTAAGCAGGCTGCTTTTAGAGACGTTGTTGTAAGCACTTGGAAACAGCCTTACCATGGCTCCAAACAATACATACTCTCCTCAAAACTTAAAGGCATGAAGAAACTGGTGAAAAGATGGGATAAGAGGAAAGCCAAGCTTGATATATTTGGCTTTGGGAAACAGCTTGAATCTTGCCTTGAAGCTTGGTATGAACTTGAGGAAGAGAGGGATCTCACTGACGATGAGGAAGTGCAGAAACAGGGGGTGGAGACACGTTGGGCTGAGGTTAGACTCCAGCAGGAAGCTCAGGTTCGCCAGCGTGTCAGGAAGGAATGGATCTTGGCAGGTGATAGTAACTCAGCCTACTTCCATCGCTTGATGGCTACGCGGGGACACAAGTCAAGGGTGCTCCAGATTGTAGGAGAGGATGATATAGCGGTGGAGGATCAAGGTCAAATTGGAGACATGTTTGTTAAGCACTATGAGCAGCTCTGGAGGGATACCCCCAGCGAGTGTAGTCTCCCTCTCCCTTTGCATGATCTTCCTACGATTGACCAAGAATGCCATGAGATGCTAGTGGAGGAGGTGACAGCCTTGAAAGTTAAGGAGGTGGTCTTTGGCATGGGTAGGAACAAATGCCCCGGGCCGGATGGGGTACCGATCGAGTTGTATCTGCAACACTGGGATGTTGTTGGGGAGGCTCTGGTGGCAATTGTCAAGGAATTCTTTGAAACCTCACGTATGCCCCTAGCTTGGCATGAAACCTTCCGGTCATTCGTTCCTAAATGCAAACTCCCCACTAAGGTCAAGGATTACCGGCCAATCAGTTTATGCAATGTGGGCTATAAAATTATCACAACAATACTTGCTAAGCGAATGAAGCCAGTGCTGGACTCGGTGATTGGGGGTGAACAGTCAGCCTTCCTCTCTGACCGGAGTATACATGATAATGTGGATGCGGCAAAAGAGATCATACACTCCATGAGGATAGCCACCAAGACCCGTGGCCTCTTTGTGGTGAAGGTGTATCTAAAGTCAGCATATGACAAAGTGAGGTGGTCCTTGCTTGAAAGAACTCTAACCCTTATGAATTTCCCATCGAGATGGATCAACTGGGTCATGGAGTGCGTTACAGGAGCTCGCTTCTCGTTGATCATCAACGGTAAGCTACATGGCCACATAGCTTCAAAGTGTGGTTTGCGACAAGGAGACCCTTTATCCCCGTATCTCTTCCTTATTGTCCAGGAGGTGTTGTCGAGAATCCTGAAAGATCCTTCCAGTTGCTTAACGGGGGTGACCTTCCCTAAGTCATCCTTCTCTGTCTCCCGCTTACTATATGCAGATGACTGCCTGTTTGTCTCCCAAGCTACGTGCTCGGAAGCGAGAAAGCTTAAGCAAAAGCTCATTCTATTTAAGGAGCTCTCAGGCCTTGAGATTAATCCAAGCAAATCAAGTATCAGGTTCTCCAAGGTTGTTGCTGAAGATAGGAGATTAACAATTTGCCATATATTGGGGGTTAAAGCTGCAACAGGTGTGTGGAACTACCTGGGAGTCCCGCTTAGTGAGAAGAGGATGAAGGTTGCGGACTTCTCTAACCTTATAGACAAGATGACCTCCAGGGTTGTCTCTTGGCAAGGAAGAAGACTCTCTGAGCCTGGTAGGGTGGTCCTTATGAAGACTATTCTGCAAGCCATCCCAGCCTATGTCATGGCCACGACCAAAATCCCAGCAGCTGTGATTAGGAAGATTACCAGCATCGGGAGGAACTTTGTATAGCAGGGCCGACGCTCAGGGGTGGTATGTGTAGCCTGGAAGGAAGCCTGTATGCCGACGGAGATTGGAGGACTTGGCTTGAAGGACCTAGATTGTGAGGACCTGCCCCTCTACCCCTGTGGCTCGCTGTGGACCGCAAGGGCAATTTGGTAAATTGCGCCTTGTTGGTTTGTTTCACACCCGCGTGTGCACACACTGGCCTTGTTTGTGTTCGTGTTTGTTTAGAATGGCTAGGCGAACCCGAGATCGGAAGATCTGAGCTTGGGCTTGTGTTTTAGCCCAAGTTTGCCTTTCTGAGTAAAGGAGATCGATCTGGATGGCTAGGGAGATCGATCTGGCTTTTTTTGCAAAGAAGATTGATCTGGATTTCAAGGAGATCGATCTCGATTGCAAAGAAGATCGATCTCACATGCCTTGGAGATCGATCATGCTCGAGTCGGTGGGTTTTCTCTCTCGCGAGAACGGCCGTCGGCCGTCGCTCTCCCCTGTCAGGGAGGGAAGACTTCCCCTCCCTTTCCCCCAGCTTTTTCCCCTCTTTCCCGGCTTTCCCTTCCCCCTTTCCCCTCTTTTCTTCCCCTCCTCTTCCTCCCTTCTCCTTCTCTTCTCCTTCCTTCCTTCTCTCTTTCCCGCGGTGCTCTGTTTCTTCCCTTTACCGCCGGCGAGCTTCTTTCCCTCCGTTCTCCCTCCTACGGCCACCAAATTGGGTGTTCTTTGGCTCGTTGGATTCGTGACAACGAGAGGAAGGCTCCTGGTGTAATTTGGCAGTTTGTTGGCGATCAAATCGCGGGGAATCAGCCGAGGAAAGCGCAGCTAGGTAGGGTTATACCTACTGTGTTCATTTTGGGTTTTCTTGAGATCTAGCCGTTGGATCTTGTTGATCCTTACTTTGTTGGATTCCTCATACCTGTTAGAATTACTAATTTAAGTTTTATGTTAATCAGTTGAGATTTGAGTAGGTTTTATGTATGATTAGTCTCGGATTTCTGGTTTTCTGCTGTTCTGGAGAAACAGCCGGCTTGCGGCGAGTTTTCCGGCCGGCGAGTACATGATCTTGGCTTTTCATAAACATAAGAGTTGTATAACTACTCGTTAGCTTTCCATTCCATCTTATTTCGTATTTTTCCGATGTATGTACGATTTCTTATGAATTGTTTGCTGAAGGGCTGCGTTGCAGCAATTAATGGGTAAGTTAGTTTGATTAACGATTTTGATTAGCGTTTTCCCGTTAATCCAACCGTTGGATGATGATGAATTTTGGATATGATGATCATGCTTTATACACCTACTGGTGGCTAAGTTGGATCTTGAATCCGACGTCGTTTGGGCATCGGATCGACGGGATCAATTAGCCCCTAAGTAGAGGCTTTGGGTGTTTTTGAATATAATAATATATTTCGGAATATAATATTATATTGTGTTTTGTTCATCATCGTTTTTGGGGTTGCTTCCCGTTGCAGGAGTCCACGGTTGACGGTCGCGGTACCGTCGTAATGCCGGGACCCGCTGCGGATCGGCTGGCAGCGGTTGGTGGTACCGCTGCAGCGATCCAGTAGACTTATATGATGCTTGACATACTGTTGCATGCCTTTCCTATTATCTGTGTATGCCATAGTATGCATTGTTGTTGTGTGCATTAGTTGCATTGGTTAGGGCGTGGGTGATCCTTGGGTCGCCGTCCCGAGGCTGGAAGCTCGGACTTAGCCCTAGGACCGGGGTTGGGCTGTTAGGACCCGGTTGAATTATGATGTCCAGTCGATCCGGTGATAGGCTTAGATGACTGGTACACTTATGGCTTGATGATTGTAGAGGTCGTGTCGGCCTCGAGTTGGATCTGAGGTGTAGCCGGTGTCCGGTTCTTCTTAAAACTCTTGAGTAGAGGATTTGCCTACTCAGTGGTGTCTCTTCCCACCAAACAGTGTTCAGTGTCCTGTTGAGAGTTAGCAGTGTCGTTTCCTGCTACTGAGTGTGACCTGACATGTGACCAGCTCGGCTGGAAGACCATGATCGTGGGCCTCAGGGACACGCGGTGGGGTTATGGGACCCCTGTATACACCCAGATTCCACTTGAGGGCGACACTGTTGCGTTTCCCTCTTCCTTCTGTGTGTCGTAGTGTAGATCCCTACTGAGCTTAGTGCTCACACCTACTCGGGCTGCGTTTTGCAGGTGCAGGCGTCAGTTCTTCTTCTGTGGCCCCTACTGGGCAGTTGGACGGCGGTGCGGCGGCGCCTGGTGGCTTTTGAGAGGTGGCAATATTTACTGCTTTTACCCTTATGTTAGTTAGTCTCCTACGGGAGTGGTATTGTATTTTGGATCTTCCCCTCTCTGAAGTTTTGTATATTAAATACACTTGAGTTTTAAATCTGTGGTTCGAGGTTTGAATATAATATTGTTTTTCTTGAGGGTGTTTTGGTGAATTGCTAGGCAGACAAATTGTCACGCCCCGACCCAGAAAACCCATCCAGATCAAGGCGTGAGCCACCTAAACCTGTTTACATCATCAATTGGCGCACAAATATACAACTGCTATGAATTTAAACAATTTAATCCTCAAGTTCACAAAAATTTTGACAGAATCCCCTTTATAATTACAACACAGGAAACCTGTACATTTGATAACATGGATAAACTAATTATTACATTTCTCAAATGTCTACATCAATAATATGACAACCTTCCTCAATTACAATTGAATTAATACCAATACAATTCTGTTCTTGAATACATCATGTTACAGCTTGATTTATACATCAATTTGTACATCATAAATTAAAGCTGAAAATTATCTGTTGACGAACTCCTCAACGCTCCAAGTCCTCGGTCTCCTCGAAATACCGCGCCATCTTCTAAAGGAACACCTGAAAGAAGGAACTGCATCGACCTGCATCGCCGATGCAGCCCAGGTAGGGTGAGCAACAATGCCCAGTAGGGTTCTACTCTACGTCGCACAGAAAGGAAGGGAAACTGCAACTGTGTCGTTCTCCGCCTAAGCCTAAGGTATGCCAAGGGGTCCCATAACCCCGTCGATGTCCCAAGGGCTCCCGTCATGAACCTCTCTCTTGAACATGTTACCAAGATCACCCTAAGCACCAACAGGGGAACGGTACAATGCGGGATCACCCTTACCCAAGAACAAACGAGAGAAAACAAAGACTGCGGGCTCCTGTCCAGGTACCACCCTGCCCAGTCATACCATCTCTCGCGGGGACACACATGTCAGGGAAAGTATCGACAACCATCCTTAACACTTGGCCTTGGAGACCGACACGACCTCTACATCTCAAATATAAATATTTAATCCAACATGGTCGACTATAACAATTACCTCAAATAATATCAATTATGATCATTCGATGACAATCACGTCCTAATCCTCAACTACCCAAACCCCGGTCCTAGGGCTAGATCCGGGCTACCCGAGAACCCCGGATCGGCGATCGAAACCATCGCCTACCACCTAGCCTTAATGCTTCTAATGCATACAACATGCATGAGCCTATACAAATAACTAGGCCTAGGTGTCTCTACATGCCCAATCATCATTCAATTGTCCAGAATATATAGCACAGCTATAGGATAGATTTAGCATTCAAAATTTACCAATAACCCAGCACAACATTCATATATCCCGATCATGCATAATCATTCACTACATACAGAGGGCACACCTTCGGCCCAATTAGATCTACACATTTCCACAAATAAAATAGGAACGGGCACACCGCCAGCCCTGGGCCTGAGCATGATATACAACTCACAATCAGATAGTAGAAGCAGAGCGTGGGAAATTGCCACGTTCACATTAACCGGAGTCGAACAGAGGAGGGAACATGCCATAATAAAATGCAACTAACATGTTTGGCACACATATATATATCATGATCGCAGGAAAGCATAGCCATGATCGACGGCAGCCTTGTATTTCAATAAACATCTACATAACACAGTTTAAGGTGAATTAGACTAGGAAGCTAAGTGTTCAAAGATCGACCGGAAGAGGGAAGAACCAGCAAACTGACGACCTCCAAACAACATGTCAACCCGATAAAGGACACCCAGCAAGCCAAGCAATTTCTCAGTCAGTCTTGATTCACTAAGGACTCAATTCCAATTGACAGAACACCACAACACAACCCAGCTCTGTCCGGCTCACAGCAGCACAGCGGTAAAGCCACAAATACCTTGCTTGCCTACCCTGAACCCACCAGTTTCAAAAAGGGAAGAAAGGCCAGCAAGTTAAATTCCCTCAGTTTACATGACTTGAAGCTTGGGCTGCACTACTTAGGATCACATGGCATCACTACTGACAGAGGCTACCAATTGACACCAAGGCTTGACAGTTGATACATAGTAAAAACAATAGTTGCAGCAATTCAGCAGAATTCCAAACATTCGACAACACGCAACTATAAACAGTGATCTAGAAGGGATTCGGCAGGAATCAGTAGCTTAGCATCACAATCCATCCTATATATATTAACCAACCACGAAGACACAGCATGGCAGCAGGGACAAGAACAGAGGAGGAGCATCGAGATCCATCAAAACCAGGGAAGGGGGGAGAAATCTCATCAACACCCACCACTAATCCGTAGATACAAGTAATGGCAGCCAAGAGAAGCAAGGAGGATGCCAGGGGAGAAAAACATAGCTTTGTATTCGATTTCCATCCAATTCCAGCAAGAATCGAGAAATGCAAGCCAAACACCAGAGAGGAGCAGAAGATAACTGCACAGAGATCTTAGACTAACATGCTTATCAATGGAATTGAGAAGAAAGGAAGAACAGAGCCCATGAAAACCCAGCCATTAATCAGTGAAATCACCAAACATCAGAAGGCTTGAGGAGAGCACCAGACAGAGGCTTAAAGGGGGAACCTCAAACACCCGGCCAACTAAGAACAGCGGCAAAGAACCAGAGGAAAATCCATAAATCCAACCCGATGCAGCAAGGAGAAGAGGATAACATCACAACCACCCTAAGCTAGCAAACATCCCAACGGCACGACACAGAGAGAAGAAGAAAGACCCATCGGGGTCACGAAAACAAGGAGGCAAACCCGAGACAGGATCCACGCCACAGCAGCAAAACAAGAAGAAGAAGAAAGCATCTACAAAACCAGTGAACCCACATCTCATACCATAGCAATGATCGAAAACACAGCAGACAAGTACAACAAATCCAACCCGGATGCAACCCTATGGCCTAATCCATGCTAGTAGAGTCTAAACCAAGTTTAGGCTAGAAACCCTACCTCCGGCGTCAAGCTCGCGTTCTCCTTCCTCTTCTCCGGTCGTGAGTCGTCCTCTTTGTCCTCGTCGGATCGCGATCGCCATCAAACCCTGGTCGCCGACCACTCCTCTCCAGTCGCGGTTGCCATCACCATCACCCAGCTCCTCACTAGCCGCCATCGCCGCCGCCGCCGCCAAGCTCCTCTCCAGCCGCCGTCCGGCCGCGGACCCTCTCCTCTCTCACCGATTGGGTCGCGGGTGGATCTCTCTCTCTCTCTCTCGAAGTGGATCGCGGCCGATCCTTAACAAGAGAAGAGAAAGGGATTTAAGGGTTTACATACTAATGGTTTAATATTAGATCCTAGCCGTCCGATCAATCGGATTTGATCCTAGCCGCTCAGATCTCGATCCTTACGATCTAACTCAGATCCTCCAATCTGGATACTCTTACTGGTCTAATCAAACACATACATCACCACATGGCCGTGTGTGCACAACGCGTGTGTGAAACCAACTCCGCCAAGGGTAATTTACCAAATTACCCCCGGAGCCGTAACGATCAAAGGAAATCGAGAAGCAAGGCCAACCAAGCCAAACCAACCGAACCAGACCCTCGACCGACGCGGTCGGACCGGGTTGGAGGTACGGGTCCTCACACCAATAGGTTAGAGGGGACCCTCGCCGTTCTTTTTCCGCGTTGGTTAGGTTTCGGTTCGCGTCGCCCGGCTCGGTTGGGCTTTCGCGGGTCGGGGCGCGACATAGATACTTGGCAGAAGGCTATTAAGATGAAACGTATGGCGGATTTCTTGACTAATAGGAGTACTCTCTGGTTTCACTTGACTAGGGCAAAGTATAAATGGAAAGAAATTCTCCCGTCATCAAGGGACGCCAGACATGGCTCAGTCCATTGGAAGGACCTTTGTGAGGCTACGGATGAACTTAGGAAGGGCCTGCAGTGTGAGCCGGGACAGAACAGCTGCATCAGTCTTCTACATGATTGCTGGGTGGGAGATAAAGCGTTGGATGAGGTACATGGTCTATTCAATATAGTGGATCACTACCAAAGAGCAGTTGTTGGCGATCTACAAACTGACGGCCACTGAGATGCTACTAAAATTGCTGAATTCTGTAATCCCGCACTACAGACACAGATCTTGGAGAGGCGCATCAGACAAGAGGAGGTGGGAGATAGATGCAGATGGCAATTCCATCCCTCTGGCGTGGTCTCAACGGCCTCGGCTTATAACTACCTCATTGGGAAGAGGGTGTCAGGCTTGAGACTAGAGGAATCAGCGATCTTGCATAACGTGTGGAGGCTACTGGCAGGGCCGCGTATCAAGCACTTCTTATTGCGAGTGCTCCATGGAAAACTAGCAGTTAAGGAGAAGCTTTGGAAGTGTCATATGGTCTCAGACAAGCTGTGCCCTGTTTGCCAAATGCAGGAAGAGAACATCACTCATGCCCTCTTTGAGTGCCAGTTTGCTCGAAGAGTTCTGCTGGCTATGATCGGAGACCTACAAGTGGGCTCTGAACTGTGGGATGCTGATAGATATTTGGAGACGCTGGTGCAGTCTTCTAATCAACCAGGTATGGTAAAGATTAAAGCCTACATTGCATACGCTATCTGGCATATCTGGAAAATGAGAAACAGAGTAGTATTTGAAGAAGATAGGGAATCACCGGAGATGGTGTCGCATCGGGCTATGAGGCTGGCAGATGAGTTTCTCAGCAGGAAAGAGGTGGATTACAGAGCGAATAATAGGAAGGATATGGGGCGAATCATTCAAGTAGATGCGTCTTTCTCTGGGGTCGCGGCTGCTGTAGGGGTGGTCGCGATTGAGCATGCTCAGGAAGATAAGTTGTTATGGGCGATGGGAAGGCCGGTGGAGTCGTGGTCCACTCTACACGCTGAAATGAGAGTGATTCGAAGGGGCTTACAGTGGGCGAAGGATCGAAGCATCAGGAGACTGGTGATAGAATCTGACTCTAACATGAGTGTGGACATTCTCAATGGAGTTAGGCTATGGCCGATAGAGGTAGGAGACGATGCTCGCGCCATTTGGGTTGAGCTTCTTGGGTTTGACTCTGTCATATTTATGTACATCCCACGCGAAAGCAATGCCAGAGCCGACGACGTTGCTCGTTGGTGTCGCCAGTCACAATCCCTGTTTGGTTGGGAGTGTGAGGATGGGTTAGACAGATTGGAAGAAGTAATGTAAGGTTGCTAGCCTTTGGGCTCAATTAATGGAAAAAAAAAAACTACCGTGTAGAAGGGGCCCTCACTAATTTTCTTGATTTTTTCCATATTTTTTTTTAGATGTTTTTTTCATATATTTTTTGTGAAAATTAACTACCGTGGAAAGCAACTACCGCGGAAAGTAAGTATCGTGGAAACTAAAGCTTATTTTTCATTTTCAAAAATGGACAGTGAAATCCCCGCACTATTTTTCTTGATTTTTCCACACATTATTTGTGAAAATTAACTACCATGGAAAGTAACTATCGCGAAAAGTAAGTATGGTGGAAGCTAAAGCTATTTTTCATTTTAAAAATGAAAAGTGAAATTTTCCCAGTAATTTTCTTGATTTCCCCATATTTTTTCTTATTCTATTTGATTTTTCTACACATTATTTGTAAAAAGTAACTACAGTGGAAAGTAACTAGCACGGAAACTAAATTCCATATTTCATGAAAAGTAACAAGCATATTGTATGAAAAGTAAGTTCCATAGTTTTCATAATATTTTCCATTATTTCCGCTATTTTCTAATATTTTCCTATTTTTTAAAATGTGTTTTCTCTTTCCTATTTTTCTACCATTTTCCTCTATCGTCACCTCGCGATCCTCCTTCTCCGGTGTCACTCCATCGCCCCCGTCGCGTTCCTTTCCACCACTGTCGGATTTCCTCGATCCACTGAACCATCGGGCTCATCCCCACCGCCACCTCCTTCGAACTCCTCCGATCTCATCAAATCTCATCCAATCTCCCGATCTAGCTCGTAGGCGGTGGCTTCGTCGGAGGTGGTGGTCGGAGGCGGCCACGTCGGAGAAGGGGAGGTCAGGGTCGGCGATCTCGGGATCGGGACGGGGAGCTCCGGTGATGGGGATCGGGACGGATGGCGAGCTTGGGATCGCGACGGACGAGGAGCTCCGGGATCGACGACGAATAGAAGCTCGGGATCGGTGACGGCAAGCTCAGGATCGGCAACGGACGGTGAGATCTGGATCGGAGATGGGCGACGAGATCAGGATCGGTGTCGGACGGCAAAGGGGGGTATGGATACATATAGATACATAGTGGGGGCTTTTTGGTCCAATAGGGGTATGAATACCTAATGACAAATTGTTATCTTTTAGAAGACTTATTGACAATTAGCCCTTAAAAAAACCTAATCCAACTCTATCACATTTTGTGTGTATTTTTCAGCACGTGACGGGTTTTACTTATAAACTCTAGAGCCATTGTATTAAATCATTTCATCTATTATCAACATAATGCCTAATAGGTAGAGAAATCTATTTCACTCAATATTAACATTTAGCGACTGTGACAATAACGATGGTCAATGGTTTAAATATCATCAATATTATTTTTATTTGAATGGTAGTATTGTTAACGATTTTTTTACACAAAATATATATGGTATTTTATTATTTGATAGAAATTTTGTAATTTTGTGGCCCCCCTGAGTTAGATTCCTGGTTCGCATCAATTAAGGAATCCAGTATTCTAATTATAAAATTAATTACGACTGCATTATAAATGTCATTTTCTTGGTTATTTATTTTATTGTCACTATTTAAAACTTTTGTAAGAAACCGGTTTAAAGAAGTATGAACTCAACTGGACGACATCTAATGAATTCCAATAAACTCAAATGTTTTACAGGTGCAGGCAACACTAGCATTAATATCTACTAGCCTCTCATAATGCTCAAAGAGGCTCAAAAGGCCTAATTCTGGGTTTAGGTACTTCTTCAGCTCGTTATACAAGCTCTCCTGCTGTTGCATGTACACTTTTTCATTATCCGCGTAGAACATGTCTCGCCCATTTGCCAATGCCCATTTCTCCCTGTCTTCAAACAGCCTGGCTAACCATTGATTATCATTAAGATGTGGTACTTCTCTAAACATTGCTTTCCATTCAGATATGAAATCAAAAAGACATCTGCCAAAGTCATATGACAAGAGTCTTTGAACCATGCATGGAAAGCCTGATTTAATTAGTTGCTGAGCAGCATGTAGGTACGTAGATATGCCACACACAATATCGATGAGCAATGACTCATGGCCATGACTGGCTCGCTCATTTCTGCACACCTTTCTGTCAATGTCGTTTTGGGCTGTCTCCCACAAATATATAGCAGTCTTGTAAGTCTCGAGCAACCATTTATAACATTTCTGCACACCTTTCTGTCAATATCGTTTTGTAGCCCACAGTCAGATCCAGAAGGCCAGTTATTAGAACTTAATGACTGGACCGGGCTTGATTGGGTTAGCGTGCCCAGCTGAGGAATCGACGTATAATCCAACCGGTGGATACGCCCGTACTTACACTGTTGGAATGTGGTTTCCAAGACAATTTAGTGCTCCGCCTAGCAATCACAGATAGTTATGCATGCATTTGTCAGCATTAGATCGATATAATTATGATTCTCTTTCCTTCTATATATATGCAGTCATCTTTTCATTGGCACAAGAGTTATGTTGATCCAAGATATCGTATGCAAAACTTATGAATGTGTATATGTGAGATGATGTGAGAAATAGACAATGGCATTTTAAGTTTGCAAACAAGAGAGAGAGAGAGAGAGAGAGAGAGGGGGGGGGGGTTCTAATAAAGTTCCAAAAACAAAGAGGTGGTCCTACAATGTAATTAACGAATATTAGGAATCTAAAATGGTAAGAAAAAATTCTCATTTTCTATGGTGGTGGCGAGTAACGAAAGAAATGGATCAAACTACTCGAACCCAACATGGTGTCCAAAGTCTAGATGTTTTTTCCCTTTTTGGAACCTCGATGTTTGCATGTTTGCATGTTTGCTTTTTGCATTTTACATTTTAGGACCGCGAAATCTTGGTGAAATAGCAAGTAAATTATATCTTTTATGTGAAATAACTACTGTTTAATAAAATTTCACATGCAGAACTCACTCGAAGTAATAATAATAAGACTAATGAGTTATTCATTATTTAGATAATATCATGTACTTAACGATACAAATGGGCCAAATCACTTAAATCATTGATGCGGTGAAATTACCCTACCTAAACCTCACCATCGGTGACCAGACCTCAATAATCCCCCATTAGAATAAGCGACGCGCCAGGAGAAAGATCACTTCTGTTTAGTCGGCTTGGAGGGAAGATGGCGTCACTTTTTCTGAAATGACTTAAACCACTTCAATTGTTTGGTGGTGTTGAAGTGAGGTTGAAGTCACTTCAAAACACTTTAACTCCAAGATAAATTTAGCTTCCACTTCTGGATTTGACTTTGGTCGATTTTGCCCCGAAGTCGTTGAAGTGGCTCGCCGGGAAGTGACAAATAATATTAATAATATCATATTGTAATAAAATATCAAAATAAGTGGGTCCCATATGTCACGTGTAACCTCATAATTGGTCCACATCATACAAAATAGTATTATTTTTAATATTTTTAATTTAAAATATTAAAATATTAATAATCTAATATTAAAAATATTATTTTAATATTTTAATTATTAAAATAAAATACTAAATTATTAAAAATCCCTGAAATTGCCCACAGTTGTGGGGTTATCATATCTCTACTTCAAGCACCAACCAAACAACAGAACTCAGAAAATCCCAGAAAGTCACTCCCCAGAAAGTCGCTCCAGTGAAGTCACTCCAGTTCAGCTCACTTCTTAGCAACCAAACAGGCCCAGTGAGAGAATATAACTCCCGGTCCAGGGATGGCATATTCCAGGGGATATTCTTCTGTATAGAACTCCTTCTACTGTATTTGATAAATTACAGGATATGTAGAAATAAAATAACGTGGACGTTGAAAAAAGTTAAGAAATAAATGGTCGCCATGCCTCCTTGTCCTTCAAGAACACATCTCACCTCCAGTGGCGGAACCAGGGGGGGCGGCCGCCGCCCCTGGCAACGCCGGAAACACCAAAACCCCCCCCCCCCCCCCCCCCGTCAAAGCACTGGAATAGAGGCAAACCAACAGATTTTAGTCCAATTCGCGACGAGGAGCAATATAACTATTGTGGACTCTAGCAAGAGGACAATAGAGTAATCAATAGGTTTGTTGTTGTGTTTTGTCTCATTTTAGAGGAAGAGTTTAAGATAAACTAGGGAAGAAGTGCTAAGTTTCTTTTACATGCTTTTATTCCAATCGGCGGCGAGGAGCAGTATAGCTATTGTGGCCTCTAGCAAGAGGACAAAAGAATAATTAATGGGTTCGTTGTTGGGTTGTCTTATTTAATATTTAAGAGGGAGATGTTAAGATAGATCAGGGAAGAGGGTACATTTAGGATGGATGTAGCTGGAGTAAGGGAACATATGAAATGGTTTAAGATGGAGAGACGACATTGGTTGGATTTTTATTTGAATTTAGGATATACATATATGAAAAATATGTTGTCAATCCCATATAAATATTACCCATGTGTTAATGTCATATTTCACCTTTAAAAGTTCTAAATTTCGCATTTTGTGTGATATTCTTTCATATATCATTATTCATCGGGATCATGTTATATGCTCACGGAGTTAATTTCATTCAAATATAAAGCGAAAATTTCGAACGATTTTAGTTTGCTTCATACTAGGCTTCTATCACACCATCATACCAACCATTTAAATTTGTTTGAATCTCATCCAACGGGTTTAGTTTGCCTCATACTAGGCTTATTGAGTTGGCATTAGTCTTACTAGTTGCGACTACAACCGTTGAGAGAGTCTTCTTTTCGATGAAGACTATCAAGTCTGATTTGCTTAATAAGATGGGAGATGACTGGATGAATGATTGCATGGTAGCATACATTGAGCGAGAAGTTTTTGAAACTATTGAGAACGAAGTCATTTTACAATGTTTTTAAAAAAATGTAAAAACGTAGGATCCAACTTCCACCTCTCAATCGCAACACATAGTACGGTACATATATTTTAATATTTATATTATTTTTATTCTTTAATGTTGGATATTGTAATTCCAAGGTAGCCTTTGCATTACTTAAAAGAAATTTTTTTGATCATTTTGTTTTAGATTTCGCCCCCCCCCCTTAAGTCTCATCCTGGTTCCGCCACAGCTCACCTCTCACTTGAGATTAATTAATCCCATGTATATATATGAGAAATCAACTTATGATAGGATTAATAGTTCATGTCTTTAATATAAACGTCAAATATAAGATAATAGGGTGAGAGAAAGTACTTCTCTGCTTTTATATTGTGAAACAAACAGAAGTAATTTACTTATAGATGGCACTCCATGTTGTTGTTTTTTTCATATTAGTGTCACTTTTGATGTATTTTTTTCACATTAGTGACACTTTTACTTGACATGACGGAATTACCCTTCAATTATGTGCAGCACCTCACTTGTTACACAACTTCATTCACTTAGGGGGCGTTTGGTTGATGAAATCGCATGATGCATGGAATCGTAGGTATCGGGAAGTATATGCACTTATTTGGTTGTCTTTTAGATCAGCAGATGCACTATGATCATATATATATATATATATAATGTTCACAACATTATATGAATAATATATATAATATTTTAATATTATATATATTATATTGAGATTAAAATAATATAATGACTTTATTGAGATTAAAATAATGTTCACATAATTTTAATGTTTACATAACTTTATTGAATATATTTTAATATATTAACGGAGTGTATAGGAGATACACCGCACATGAGTGCATCGCTTGAAACGACCATTTTTGTGATTTCATATGATCCACCATCTTAGCCTCAAAATACATCATATGGTGCATGCTTCATCTCATGCATGGGTCAACCAAATAAGGGATTGTTCGCTCAGGGTGCATCGATGCACCCTAATTCAAGCAACCAAACAGGCCCTTATTACGCCGCTTTATTCACTTGCCGTGTCATTACATCTACTTATTACGCAACTATTTATCTTGTTAATCAATCATGAGTGAAGTTAGCACAACGAGTGAATGAAGTTACACAATAAGTGAATGTAATTCCATCCGGAGAATAAAAAGTGTCACTAACATGCAATTAATGGTGATAGTGACACCATATTACAAAAAACAACATTGAATGTCACTGATATATGCAAATTACTCAACAAACAGGCCTCTCTCTAATTCCATCCTCATTTAATTATTGGGAATCTAGATAGCCGTTGTATCTAAAGTCAAATCTATATGAAGTATATTAATTGATGGTTGCAAAGAGATGAAACTAAGTTATTCCCCATTCATATCAGCCAAATTGAAAATTAGGGAAGTGCTAGCCTTCGATCATGTGTTTTTTTTTTCCAATATTTGAGTGGTTTAGTCAGGCGCCAGTGTTTTTTTTTTGAAGAGTTGAGCCCGTGGACTAAGAACAGAGCAAATTACAACAACCTATCTAAAATATCAAATCCATTTTTTTGGATCCAAACAAAGCTCGTCCTCAGACGACGACAAAAACGAGCAATTCCATCCGCTTTATCATTACATGAGCGTGGAATATAGAGAAATAGGATAGAAGTAAATCGCATGGCATCAAGCCAAACCTCGTTAGCTAGCCCCTCCAATTCTTTTGGCCATAGACGTGCACCAGTTAAGATCTGGATCGCATCTAAGGAATCCGATTCTGCAACAGTTCTTGTAAATCCCCTAGTAGCCGCTTCTTTCAACGCCAAGTTTATGGCAACCATTTCTGCTTGAAGCACACCTCCACATCCAATTGGAGCACCAATCGCCCATGTCATGGAACCGTCCTCCTCAAAGCCCACCGTGCCAAACGCTGCAGCACCAGAACTTGGATCAACTGAGACGTCAGATCGCACCACCTGCACTCCTCTCCTCCGTTCAACCAAGTTCTCCATCTGCATTGTAATTTTACCATCCTCCTTTACTAACCTTCTAATCTTGCAAGCCACAACCCAAGGAGACTCTCCCTGATGATCAAAGATCCAAGAGTTACGATCTTTCCATATAATCCACATCCCTACCGCCAGCGTTGGTGAATGGGATAAGAAGAACATTGCTGTCATGAAAGAATTGATGGCTTTTTTCTATTTATTTAAAGTGGAGATACTCCTTCGACAGTGACCCATATAGATGTAGTCAGCAAGTCGGCCGGTGAAATGTGAGGGTTGCATAGTGCCGAGGGCATATATATTTATTATATAAGAAAGAATGGTTTTTGAAATGTCTTGAACTATAAATATAAACAACGGCTATGATTTATCTCCAAACATATATAACGGTTTAGATTCCATCATCAACATCAAGATTCCCATTCTAAAATTTGAATTCCCATTCAAAATTTCCACCAAACTAGACTCTCTCACAAATTTTTGAATTGAGAGAGAGAGAGAGAGAGGGGGGGGGGGGGGGGGGGGGGGGGGAGGGACGGGATGTGACTGAAGAAAGCCAGCCATCCCATCCCCCTCCACTCATCTCCCTCTCACTCTCCCTTCTCTTCGCCCTACGTCGTAGACCCCGTCGTCCCATCCGAGCTACTCGCCCTCTGTCACCCCCCCCCCCCCTCTCATATCCCATCCCCCATCGATCGGCCTCGCCGAACCAAAGAGGAGAGGAGCTGCTCGCCCAACCCCATCAACCTCGCCCAACCCACCATCGGCTACGTGAAGCACATCATCGCCCCATGCGGGGGTGGTGGAGGAGGGGAGAGGGATCGGCGAGAGAGAGATGAGGGAGAGGTGGCTGAAAAAGGGAAGCAATAGGGGTTCGTGAGCAGCTTTGGGCGATGGTGATGAAGTCCAGCGCGGCGACGACAAGGCAAGCTCAGGTAAGGACCCAAGTCTTTCCTCTTTCCTCTGCTCTCTTTTTTCTCTTCCTTTTCTCCTTTTCTTTCGGGACCTTTCTCCATGAGTCCTGGTCGGTGAAGAGAAGGGAAAAACCATCGAGGGCTCGACGGTAGCGAAGGTAGTGGTAGTGGGGAGAAAGGAGCTCCAACCGATGGGTGGACGGTGAGAGACGGATCGGCGATGGAGGAAAAAAAGCCGACGGGGGAGGAGAAAGGCCAGTGAGTCGACGACAAGGACCCTCGGGCTTGGCGGTAGTGAAGGTAAGCATCGCGGCGTCTCCCTCTTCTCCTCTTCCTTTTTCTTCTTTCTCTCTTTTTTTCCTCTTTCGGCACCCTCTTCGTCAAGTTCTTTGGTGGAGAAGGAGAAGAACCGTCGGGGGCTTTAGGCAACGGTCGTCGATGGGGAAGAAGAAGGGGCCCAGCGCGAGTCAGGCGAGGGTCATGAGTTGAAACACTACAAAAGACCCTCATTCAACCTAAAAGTTTAAACCAATATATGAGAACAAGTCAATATACATTCAGTATCCAACATAAGATCATCTACATGAATGCGTGTAAAGGCACTTAGTACGTGTTTGAGCCAATAACAAGTCTATATATTTATCAATATACCTCCGGTATCCAATATAAGATCATCTACATGAATGCATGTAAAGACACTTAGTACGATGTTTGAGCCGCTCAACAGAATCAGGGGCCGTTGAAGAAAGAAGATAGAGTAAAGAGAAGCGAGAGAAGAAATTGTTAAAGTATATTAATATATACTTGCCCTCTCTTGCATGCTTAAACTTTTGTATTGAGTGGTTACAGTTAACATGGTATCAGAGCAAATGTCCATATTTCAAACCCTATGTCACGCATTCTACTATAGGGAGTTTATACTAATTTAGTCTAACAAATGATTTTATACTAATTTAATCTAACACACCTCTTACGTATAGTCTCGAATGGTTATGATACACCGGCTCGATTCCTTTAGCATTATTATTCATATTATCATAGTATTTCACATTGGTGTAATCTTAACCATTCTCATGAGGTACGTTGTGTCTATGTTTATTTGTATCAAAATTATAAAAAAATTATGTGTTATTTTGCTCATGCTTGCTTTAGTTTTAGTCCCAAATCAAGTGAATTCAAGAGGAGGTGGTCATCCAGAGTCTGTAAGACAGCAGCGAGCTGCCCATTGGTTGTTGAATGGTCGATGCTGGATGTTGTTTCGAGCAGAGCTCGAGCGGGCTTGATTTTCAGTCGAGCTGGGCCAAGCAAGATTTCTCAGCCGAGCTCGACCTGAAATTTGTTTGAATCTAGTCGAGCTAAAGCTGTGATTAGCTCGAGCGATATCGGCTTCTTGACTGACCTATACCTTATACATGATCCGCATCACAAAGTATGGGCCTAATTTGTAATGGGCTACTGTACGGATCATTCGGAATGGGCCGGCTAGTCGGGAGAGGCGATAGAGGAAAAGCCACGAGAATAAGACAAATGGGAGGCGGCCAACGATTGAGATCTTCAACATCTATTGAATGGAAAATACAAAACAGGAATTGGCCCCACGCCTTCTTCCAATTCTCTTCTTCCTTGGCACCGGCCTGGAGGGTTCTGGCTGCGTGCCGCAGATGGAGACATCGCTAGAGAGTACCTCAAATCCACACAAAAGTTCTGATAGCATGTATGTTCTACTAAGAAAGCCGCATTAACAAGAGCTCATCACTTGAGCAGTGTTGTCAGCACTAGAAGTAAATATCTCTGATCATAAGTCAAGCATTATCAAGGGTTCAAGCATTAAGGTTCAAATAGATTACCAAGTTTAATCTTCAATGAAAACAAAATTCCTGGTTAAAATAACATCAGAAATATGGCTAAAGAACCCAATGTATCTTCCTCCCAAAAACCAACTAAAAAGCCTTGGACTGCAAAACTAGGCAGTGGCAGCTTCGCCGGCAGCAGCAGCAGCACGCTTCCTAGCCTCTTCGATGATGCTGAGCTTGATACCCTTGCCTTTGGGAAGAGATAACCACGGCTTCGTCCCCTTGCCGATTGTGAACACGTTGCCAAGGCGAGTAGCAAACTCTTGGCCAGTGGCATCTTGAACGTGGATGGTCTCAAAGCTCCCCTTATGCTTCTCCCTGCTCTTCATCACACCTACACGTCCAGTGTTCCTCCCACCAGTCACCATAACAACATTACCAACATCAAATTTGATGAAGTCCACAATTTTGTTCGCCTCTAGATCAAGCTTGATGGTGTCATTGGCCTTGATGAGAGGATCAGGGTAGCGAATAGTACGCCCATCATATGTATTGATATAAGGAATGCCTTTCTGTCCGAACTGCACATTGCGCACCTTGCACAGCTTGAACTGCATAATGGAATACAATAAGTGCCTTTAACACACCAAAGAACAAGCAATAAGAATTATGATACACTGACATTTTCCTCAAGCATAATAGGGTTAAGTTATCTTTTGTTGCAATTTGCAAAAAGAGATAATTGGATTTATGGCACATAAGATATCCCACTAAATTGAAATATCCAGAAGTTAAAAATCTGTAAGATTCAAGAAGCATTTACCTAAGCTAGTTATTGAGTCACGAACATTAAATTCCAAGTGCATGAGGAAGCAACCTGTGCATTAGACCAGTGATTGCTTGCTAGCTAATAATTCTCATCCTAACTAATATGAACTTCACGTGAGGGAAACTATTTTTGAGTCTGGCATCATTAACGACAACTGGAGGAAAATAAACATTTCCTCTCACGTGCATGATAGCATAAAAAACATTTTTTTCTAATCAAGAAACTCTGACAGCTTTACAGAAATTCAAAGACATACTTTTGCCTCTTCATCCTTGATTGAGTGCAGACGGAAGCGACCCTTGGTGTCATAGAGAAGACGGAAATTCTCATTCGTCTTTGGAATTGACACAACATCTGCAAATTACAGGGCACACCAAAATATAAGTATAGAAAAGTCAAATTCCTGCAAGGAAGTTAGGGAAGTGAGTCAAAAAAAGTAAATAGCTAATTATCACTGCAGTAGTGTTGGAACACATGCATAAAAAGCAGCTCGAAATGCAAACGACATCATGTCAGGTGGATATGCATACCCATGAAACCAGCTGGATATTTCTGGTCCGTCCTGACCTTTCCATCAACCATAATATGACGTTGCATAAGGATTGAAACAACTTCAGCATAAGTAAGAGCATACTTCAATTTGTTTCGGAGGATGAGGACCAATGGCAAACATTCCCTGGCTTTATGAGGACCAGATGATGGCTTTGGGGCCTAATAAACATGAAAGATGCATTAGAATCAAACAGAGTAAGATAAGAGCGCTGCCAATAGGAGATACTGCAGAGATGTTCTTCACACTTACAAAGGCACCGCCAAGCTTATCCAACATCCAGTGTTTTGGGGCATTGAGCCTCTTCAGATGTTTTTTCAAACCCCTTGCCTATAGAGATCAAAGAGTGCCATGGTCATTGCAACAAAGAAGCAAAATTGCAACTGATACAAGGAATACTATGTTCATTAAAATGTAGCAAGCAAGACCATTAGTGAAAAACAATTCACCAATTACAGCCGTGAAACCTTGATGATTTGATAATGCAGTTTGTTTGTAAAATATTCAAGCTACAACATGCCACAGTTTAACCAAGGGCCGACAAAGAAGGCATTAGAAAATATCTGATTATCTGGAAGACATAAGGGTGTCATGTGTGATTAATTTAGAAATTTATTCAAAACATATAAAATGAACATTATCTTCCAAAGCTTATATTATGAAGGCTTATTTAAGGATGCTAATTATCTCACCAACCCCCACATAATATCATCCTAGTAACACTGCCAGATGCCCACAACTTCACAAAAATTGCACATTCTTGCAAAGAAAGTGATCTATTGCAGTTACAGGCTTCTTCTCAGTTGTCTCCTAATCCACATCTCAATTCTATAGACTGCATAATGTATCTTTTTGCACAGTTGTCTTCAGAACATCTCCTGAGCTCCTAGTTTCCAATCACGGAACGTAGTAGCTCACTACCTGAGCTCCAACCCCTAAACTAAAAGACTACCTGCCTAAATTCACCTAAAAGATAATATATTGATCATAAATTTGAGACAAGACTCTGATCTCCACATATTCTAAGTCAGGTAAAACTGTAAAAATCTGACTTAGAATATATGCAAGAGAATTTTCTTTAAAACGTTATAATCCAGTCTGGAAAAGCAAAAAAACTCAGACCAAATCGAGACCTTCTGGAATCACAATTAAGAAAATAGTCAACAACGTAAAAAAACAGCAATAACACCACAAATTGCACCCTCATATTATCAATCAATCCTCATTCACAAAAGACGGTAATTTGTCGAGTGTGAAAGGATGTGACACAATCACTACTGGCGTTTCAAATCGAAATGCTTCAGACTGAATGCAGGGGTCAGGCTGAGTAATACAACCACCCCCCTAAAATAACAGTACAACGCTTGGTTGAGTAGGAAAAAACTTTAGCACAATCCAGGGCAAAAAAAAACACAATCAGCCAAAAATACAACACAAGTACACAAACAACCACCCCAAGAGCCTATGGCCTCCCAAATAGAACCCAGATATTCATTAAACAACTATTAATTCTTGTCCGATTCTTTTTTACCATTGCTCGCAAAGTTAATGCACTTTATCCAAATCGACACGAAAGATCCAGATATGCATACAGTTATCACAAAAGCACGACCATCTAGGTTCAATTGCAAGGACAAATCTCAAGACTTCTCGCAAATTTCCCACCAAGCACAACTAGACATACCAATAATTCATAGCTAAATCAAACAAACAAACAAGATATGCACTTCAAACCCTATATCTGCCACATTGAGCACTTTATTGGGTACAGAAGCCTAAGCAGCATTCTTCATGGCAAAGATTGAACCTACCCATGTCACAGTTAGAGATCAAAAATAAACTTTTTGGATACCGATCTGCGATCATAACTAAAGAAACTAAAAAAAATCGCGAAAATAACTACTCTCTAGATCTGTCAAAAGAATGACAAGAAAAGCCAATGCAATCGAGCAATGATATGATCAAACAAGATTAAACTGGAAAAAGTAATCCAACCATGTTGTTCTAAATCTCGACTCCTCCCTCCTTAGAAGAAGCTGCGGCCCCTCGTAGTCACTCTTGCTCCAGAGAAATAAAACCCTAGACTTGGTGGGCGCTATATGACTTATATTGGCTTCAAAATTACTACATTACCCTCAAATTCTGGGTTATTTTAGGCTGTGTAGTCGGGTCGGATGGGGGTTCGGATTCGGATGGTATCCGACCCGTTAAGAGTGATGACATCAACCAGAGGCCCTCCTTTCTAGTTTGAGACTACTACGGCGTGGAAAAGAGAGAAGACGATCCCAAACACAATAGGTATGGTTTTGGCGAAGAATTTGGATCAAGATTTTATCTTTTTCCTCCTTTTGTTAAGATGGGTTCTTTGGTTTTGATTTGGTTCAAAGAGTATGCTCGTCATGTTCAATACATACTAGGATATGATCATTTTCGAGGAAATGTTGTATTTTTGCGAACTGTGGATTAAAGGCCTCGGTTTCTTGATCTATTTCATCCTTCTGCTTATGACGGTGGGGAGGGTTTAATTAGATGTTTGGTTATATTCCTAACTCTAAAGAATTGATCTTGATGAACTTGGAAGATGTGTGACTTCTTTTCTACTCTCATTGTAATTGCTAGGAGATAAAAGGGCATTATGAGACAAGGATTGATTGGACCACCTCAAGGTATGGCGCATTTTGTTCTATCCATGTTCCCCTTTGGATAAATTGGACATTGCACTATTTTTCATATTTGAATCAATGCCATTCTGGTCCTTTTGAAATACAGAAAGGTTTTGACCATCTAACATGAAAAAGCAATCTAAATGTATTGTATGATGCATGGTTAGCTGACATCCCCTTTCCAGATGGCCAACCATGGTCAATGTCTTTGGCGGTTTAGAAGCTACTGAAGTAGGAAGCTTGATCTCCGATGGTTCCTGAAAGTTAGAGGCTTTAACTGACAACTTCCACCCGCTCCTTATTGATATCATCTCGAAGCAGAGGATCGGAAGAAGAGACGTCAGTCGATGGCCAGTCAATGGCTCTGGAATGGTAAGCTCTGCTTATGCTTACCTTGCACAGAGGCAGGAGGAATTGAGACCGAGCAGAGCAGGTATGGACGACACTTGGTCTGGTGTGTGGAGATCATCGGCTGGCCCAAGGGTTAGGCACTTCCTCTGGCAAGCAGTTCATGGAAAGCTACCGGTTCGCGAGGCTCTGTGGAGGTTACGCCTGTCTTCAGAAATCGAGTGCCCGAGATCTCGAGGAGAACCTGAAACTGTTAAGCATGCCATCTTTGGGTGTCAGTTTTTCTTCAGTGTCTTCTCTTTGATTGCAAGCAAGGAGAAGCTGGTTCTTCCTCCTTGGAACTTTGAGGATTTCTGCAAGGCTTTGTTTGAGAATGGAACCAAGAAGACCAAGACCTATCTAGCTTATGGTATGTGGATAATCTGGAAGGATAGGAACTCTATTGTTTTCGGGGAGAAGGGGGATTCGGCTGAGGCTATTGCATGCAGAATTATAAGGCTTGTGAATGAGTTCATAGGTCAAGAGAACAGGAGATCATCCGAGGCTGCTGTTCATACCACCGGTACCGGCGTCGTAGTGATCCAAACTGATGCCTCTGTCGACCCACTGTCCAAGACTGCCGCTATAGGGGTTGTTGCCTTGGCGGAGGATCGGAAGGAAGCCTGGGCTTGGGCTAGACCAGTTGACGCTGGATCGATCCTTGAAGCTGAGATGTTAGCCATTCTGGAGGCGATGAGAAGGGCAAAGATCCTTGGGCTTAGAAGGTTAGTAATTGAGACTGACTCATTACTAGCTGTCCGGATCCTGAATGGGTTGGGTGGATGACCCCCTGATCTCGAAAGGTTGGCGAAGAGCATCTGGTTGCATGTTCTTCTCTTCGAGTCGGTATTGTTTCTTTATATCTCCAGGGGTAGTAATGCGAGAGCCGATGGTGTTGCTCAAGCATGTCGCAGGACCGGGATTGTCTTAGACTGGACCTGTTAGCTAGTGTAACCTACATGTTGTTTCGAGTCTGTACTTTATAGCCATTTGGCTCAACTAATCAAAAAAAAAAAAACATGAAAAAGCAAGCATCATCATCGTTTCATTGATCGGAAAGATACTGTTCTCTTCCTGCAATCAGGAAATTTATTACCAAATTGATGTCCGTTTCATTTCTAAGGGTTTCCATATGGGATCCCTAGGGCTAAAGAAACAAGCCTTAACCTTGGAGTTGAGCAACTTAAGTGCACCACTAGACTCAATGCACCTTGGTGTCTTGTATTGATTGATAAAACTGCCTTGGCTGATGAGCAAGTCCATCAGTGCATTAAATGTGCCCACCTCTACAATCCTTATCTCCAATGGGCCGATGGACTTGTCATGTGATCAGCATCGCCGGTAAACATAATCAAGTGATTCCTCCACTGCAAGTCTGCAATGCAGCATTCTTGAAGCAGCTGAGTCTTAAGAAGCGATTGATGGTCCAAGAGGGGGGTGAATTGGACTCTTTTCGAAAAACTAGATTGATGGAAAATTCAGATAGAAAAGAATCTAACAGCTAGAATGCTTGTAAACAAAATGAAACTTAACTACAATAGCATGCAAGCATTAACTGAAAGAAGGGTTAGAGAGATGACACCGATTTATAGTGGTTCGACCCAACTCTTGGTCTACGTCCACTTCACTCAAGGCTCTCCTTGAGGTTCCACTACTTGCAAATCCCTTACAAGCTTTTCCTCCAAGTTTCCTGGTGCTTGGTGACCTTACAATCACAGCCAACTGCTGTTGAACAACTCTCAAGATACTTCTTCACACTTGAAGAAGATTTACAAAGGTTTTAGCTCAAAGAGAATAAGTAGAAATCTTTCCTAGAACTTGCTCAAATGATCTCAATAATAGTGATTAAAGTTCTGGCAAGTTTACATGAAGGAACTACTCATAGATGAGCTTCAACCAGCTCAACAAGGAGGTCCAACGGCTCCCTGCAACTCTCCAACGGCTAGTTTTTTACTCCGCGCGCTGCTGGCGGTCGATCCGTCCATCGTCCGTCACGTATAAAAAACTCAGCCTTTTTGCTCGACGGTCGATCCACCCATCGTCCGTCGCTCTCACGGTCGACCGTCACATCGACCGTCACATCGTCCGTGAGCCTCTGTTGAGAAAGTTGCTTCCCAGGGTCGATGCTCGGATCGACCGTCGCTCATTAACTTTTCTTCATATATGCGCCACGGTCGACCGCCGCATCGACCGTCGCATCGTCCGTGAGCCTCTGTCAAGAAAAACGCTTCCCACGGTCGATGCATCGATCGACCGTCACGTCTTTACTTTCTTCATTGATGCGCCACGATCGACCGCCACATCGACCGTCGCATCGTCCGTAAGCCTCTGTCAAGAAAAACGCTTCCGAAGGTCGATGCACCGATCGACCGTCGCGTCAATACGCACATAGCCAAGTGTGAAGCATTCATCACGGTGGATCGACCGTCCCATTCCCACGGTCGATCCATGCATCGACCGTCAGTACAAAATAACTTAAATATTGAATTTAATATCTCCAATTAAAGGGGTAATAAATATTAAACATATATTTTATCATTTAATGTATATTGGCATCATCAAAACAAGGTTAGGATCAACAATCTCCCCCTTTTTGATGATGACAATCCTTTTAAATGTGATGATAAAATATCTTGACTCCCCCTTAATCAATGCATCCTTTTCTTCCAAAAAAAATGTGTTCTAAAGTTAATTTTTAAGATGCACATAAGTCATATATCTTTAAAATGATATTAAAAGTTCCATTCAAGATATGTTGACATAATGGTTTGGATTTTTGCATGATCACTTCTTTTCAATAATAACATTTATGCTTTCATGAAGTGATTTCATATTGAATATTGAGATTATAACATTGTACTAATACATCAAGGCAATATCCAAACACATTTGCATTTCATTCAAAGGCTCCCAACATTTCCATACAATATTTTCATTCAAAATCATTTGGAAAACTTTGGACTTACAAAAACTTTCAATTCAAAACAAAGTTTTTCAAAATACAAAAGTAAGAAATGTAGGGCTTTCACATTCATCACACTCATCACACTTTTCTCCCCCTTTGGCATTATCAAAAAGAGGTAAGGAGGGTGGAGAATTAGGATCAATCACTAGAGGCTTGAAGAAGGAGTGCCAGGTGGAAATTCATTCTTGATGTAAGTGAAAATATCGTCAAGTTGCTGAGACATCTTGGCTTGATCTCCGGTGATTGTTGCTTGGGAAGTCTTGATGTCATCTAGACTTAGTTCCATTCTTCCCATTCTAGCTTCGAGATCATCAAGCCTTTGTGCCGTGGTGCAACGAACTCGGCTACTAGATGATTTTCCTTGATCCCCTTCAGGTAAAGGCTCTCCTCCTACATTTTCTTCATCATGTCCTTCTTGGGGCTCATCTTCTTCATCTCCACTGACATCAAGTCAACTGAGACCTAGAGCTCGTTTGGCGGCCTTCATCCTCTTGTAGGTGGACTTGTTGAATGGTTGAGAAAGAGGTTTGCGTTCATCATCGGCTAGATTTAGGGTGAGGGCTTGGAAAATTTTTGTTAGGAGCCCCCAAAAGGAAGAGATTGCCTAGCATTTAGATTAAGCATCTCCTTGATAAGGAGATAACCTAGGTTAAGGGGTTTCTTCCTAACCATGTAAGAAAGAACATATGCATGGATGGGTTTCAAATGATCATGATGCCCAAGCTTAGGAAATAGGTTTGTTCCTAGGAAGTGGGCAAGCTCCCTAAACTGTTGGTGTAGGCTATTTAGCTCTATAGGGTTTTTCTCAACAAATAGGGCCTTAAGGATTGCCTTTCTCCCTTGTTTATCCTTATCAGCTCTATTTAGATCCTCATGAGAAGTAAAGTAAATGCACTCTCCTGAATTAGGTGCATTTAGTAGCTCATTCAACCATTCTATGGTAATTTTGATTTCATTACCATAGATATAGCTACTAATAGCTACATAACCTTCATCATCTATATCCTCAGTCATATTGCAGTAAAAATACCTAACCATTTCGGGATAGATGTATTGAGACATCTCTAAGAATTTGTTCCATCCCATATCAGTGAAGAATTGCTCAACTACATGTTTTTTGTTTAAGGGCAATTGTAAAGCTCTACCCGAGACTACGAACTTGTCCTTAAAGTCAGGCCAGGTTTTATACCTCTCCATATCCAGGAAGAAGTAGTCGTCGTAGGAAGGGGTAGGTTGAGGATTGGATGAAGAACCTCCTTGAGCTCCTTTGGCTTTCTTTGCTCCAGATGACTTCTTTGAGACTGCCTTCTTCCGTTTCCCAGGTGCACTTGGTTCCTCAGGTGAAGGAGGACCAGCATTCTTGGTGCGAGCCATTATCCACCAGCAGGTTAGGGTTTTGAGTGGGAAGGAGAAGATCGGTTTGAGAAGGAGAGGAGGAGTGGATGCGGGTGTTTTGAGAAGCTAGGGCACGGTCGAACCAGGGAGATGAATGAAGGGTGATCGGGAGTTATAAGGGGAGAGTGGAGAGGAAATGACGAAAAAGCCCCGACTTAAGTTGTCACACGGTCTGTGGCGGTCGACCGTAAGAAGTTGGCGGTCGACCGTCGCGAGCATTGTGTAAAAAAAAGCGTCGCAATGTCGATCCGAAGACTTGGCGGTCGACCGTCGCACATATTTTGTCGCACGGTCGATCCAACGAAGTTGGCGGTCGACCGTGACACACAATGGGTTTAAAAGTTACATCCCACGGTCGATCCGAGGAGGTTGGCGGTCGACCGTCCAGTGCGAAGGTACGCACGGTCGACCGTCAAGAAGGCTGGATCGACCGTCAACCCCAGAAAGTGAGTTTTGAAATTCAATTTAAAATCATTTTTAAATCAAAACATCACAAATCTTTGCAAGCACGTGTAACTAAATATTATGAGACAAAAATCACTCATTAATCATGATATTGACTTAATTTACCAAAATTTAGCATTCAAGTAGAATATGGTATGAAAAGCAGTTAAAGAGGTGACCATACCTTTTCCTTTTAGCTCCTTTATTTTGGACATCCATTGGACATCCCAAGCTCCCTTAGTAGATAGAGAATTCTGTCTTCACTCAAGGGTTTAGTTAGAATATCTGCAATTTGATGTTCGGTGCTAACAAACTCAAGTGCAATATCTCCTTTTAGATAAGTTTTTGGCACTAGTGTTGTCACATCTAATGGGCATTTTGCCTATATGTATGTCATAATCTTCCAATTGCATTTTCATCCAAAGCAATTGTGCACAGCAACTACCCGCCGCGATATATTCCGCTTCGGCGGTGGATAAAGCAACTGAATTTTGCTTCTTGGAGAACCAAGAAACAAGTGCATGACCAAGAAAGTGACATGTACCACTTGTGCTTTTTCTATCAAGTCTACATCCGGCAAAGTCCGCATCGGAGTAGCCAATTAGATCAAAAGATGATCTTCTAGGATACCACAAACCATAATTTTGGGTTCCTATTAGATATCTAAAGATCCTCTTGACCGCAACCAAATGAGATTCCTTAGGACAAGATTGATATCTAGCACAAAGGCAAACACTAAACATGATGTCCGGTCTACTAGCGGTCAAATAGAGTAGAGAACCAATCATCCCTCTATAAAGTGTTTGTTCAACGGGTTTCCCATCTTCATCCTTGTCTAGTTTTAGTGTTGTACACATGGGGGTTCTATAGATTTTGGATTCTACAAAATCATACTTCTTGAGTAGGTCTCTAGTGTATTTAACTTGATTAATAAAGATCCCTCCTCGAGTTTGCATGATTTATAGACCAAGAAAGTAATTGAGTTCACCCATTAAACTCATCTCAAACTCACTTTGCATGCATGTGGCAAATTCTTCACATAGTTTATCATTTGTAGAACCAAAAATAATGTCATCAACATAAATTTGAACCAAGAGCAAGTCTTTGCCTTTTGATTTGGTAAACAATGTAGTATCAATTTTTCCTCTACAAAAATCATTATCCATCAAGAATTTGCTAAGCCTTTCATACCAAGCTCTAGGAGCTTGTTTTAATCCATATAAGGCTTTAGTGAGTTTGAATACATGATCCCTTAATTTATAGTCTTCAAAACCGGGGGGTTGTTCAACATAGACTTCTTCTTTTAGTAAATCATTCAAGAAGGCACTCTTAACATCCATTTGATATAATTTGAAATCTTTGTAAGATGCAAAAGCTAGAAGTAGTCTTATTGCCTCAAGTCTAGCTACCGGTGCAAAAGTCTCATCAAAACCAATTCCTTCTTGTTGATTGAAACCTTTTGCAACAAGTCTAGCTTTATTCCTTGTAATTGTTCCCGATTCATCCATTTTGTTTCTAAACACCCATTTAGTACCTATAACGGGATGATCATGAGGTCTAGGTACCAAATTCCAAACTTCATTTCTTTCAAATTGATTCAACTCTTCTTGCATTGCTAGGATCCAATGATCATCCTCTAGTGCTTCCTCTATCGTTTTAGGCTCAATTTGAGATAGGAAGGCTAGATTTGCACAAGTATTTAAAGATGATCTAGTTTGGATTCCTCTTGATGGTTCACTAATTATTAATTCCTTTGGGTGCGAAGATGCATACTTCCAATCCTTTGGCAACTCATGATGTTGATCAGTAGGTATAATCTCAAGGGATTCCTCAAATCTAACATTCAATTCTCCAACATCATTTTGGATTTCATCCAATAAGTCTTTTGATTTTTCATTTTGGTTTTCCTCATCAATACCATTATCAATTCTACTAGGAATTAAAATCATTTCATCAAATGTCACATGCATTGATTCTTCAACCACCAAAGTCCTTTTATTGAAGACTCTATAACTTTTACTTCTTCCCGAATATCCAAGAAAGACTCCTTCATCGGATCTAGCATCAAATTTTCCAAGACTATCCTTGCCATTGTTCAAGATAAAACATTTGCAACCAAAAGCTCTAAAGTACCCAATATTTGGAATTCTTCCTTTCCAAAGCTCATACGGGGTTTTCTTCAAAATGGGTCTCAAGGTTACTCTATTTATCACATAGCAAGAAGTATTGATTGTTTCGGCCCAAAAATACTTAGGAAGATTATTTTCACATAATAAAGTTCTAGCCAAGTCTTGTAGGGTTCTATTTTTCCTTTCAACAACACCATTTTGTTGAGGGGATCTAGGTGAAGAGAAGTTATGGAAAATCCCGTTGTCATTACAAAACTTTTCTAGAAGGGAATTCTTGAATTCTCCTCCATTATCACTTCTAATGCATGTAATGAGAATACCTTTCTCATTTTGGACTCTTCTACAAAAGTTGGTGAATTCCTCAAAGACTTCATCTTTGTGTGCAAGGAAAATCACCCATGTGAATCTAGTGTAGTCATCTACTAAGACAAATCCATATGAGCTACCACCTAAGCTAGTTGGTTTAGTAGGCCCAAAAAGGTCCATATGAATGAGTTCTAGTGCTCTTGTGGTAGAAACTACATCTTTAGACTTGAAAGAGGATTTTACTTGTTTTCCTCTTTGACATGCATCACAAATCTTGTCTTTCTCAAATTTGATCTTGGAAAGTCCAAGAACAAGGTCTTTTCGAGAAAGTTTGGATATTAAATTCATGTGAGCATGTCCAAGCCTTCTATGCCATAACCAAGAATTTTCATTTAAAGCACTTAGACATAGATCATCATGACAAACAAGATCATTAAGATAAAATGTGTATACATTACCATCACGATGTCCTACTAGCAAGATTTTATCACTAAGAGCATTCTTAACATAGCATTTTGAATCTTCAATAATAACTTTGTTACCTTTATCACATAATTGACTAATGCTAAGTAAGTTATGTTTCAAACCTTCAACTAAGAGAACATTTTTCCTTTTCCATTATCTCCAAAAGTCACCATTCCTCCATCTTTAGATTGAAGGGTTGAGAACATGCTCCTTTCACCCGTCATATGTCTTGAGCATCCACTATCAAGGTACCATCTTTTAGCCTTTGAATTGGTCTTGATCTTGGATCTCATGCAATCCTACAAATAGAAGATCAAACCTTGATTTTTGGTACCCAAATCTTTTTGGGTCCATTTGCATTAGTACTATGCATAAGAGAAGATGAATATCTAGGTGACCATATTTTCTTAGCATTAGCATTCTTCATGAGATAGCAACTAGGTGCAATGTGACCTACTTTGCAACAATAATGACATGTAGGTCCTTGTGTTACCTTAGGAGGATGAGAAGAAGCTTTAACAAAGTTAGTCTTCTTTTGGTTGTTCACCTTCCTAGGGTTGTAGCCAATTCCTTCCTTGTTCAAGGAGTTCCTTTGGCTATCAAGGATCTCATCTAGTTTATCTCTACTCTTCACAAATTTGGCTATAGTGATTTTTAGGTCATTAACCTCTAGAGTGAGATCTCTCTTGGATTTCCTCAAGAAGATAAGTTCTCTTTGCATATCATAATTTGTATTCTTCAATATGGTGAGCTCATATTGAGTGTACTTGAGTTCATCCTCAAGTGTGTCATTTGTGTCACAAGACTTGTTCTCTAGCATGCATTTGTTTTCTTTTTCTAAGGTTCCAATCCTATGCATGGCATCTACTTTTTCTTCTTCTACTTTCTTCAAGTCCTTACAAGTAGCATAGTATTTCTTTTTAAGGAATTTGAAATCATTAGCTAAAGCATGATAAGCATCAAAGAGTTCTTCAAATACAAGCTCATCCTCTACCTCATTTTGTTCTTCTTCCTCATCTCCATGTGCCATTAAGCATATGTTGGCTACCTCTTGTTCTTCTTCATCAGATGAAGTCTCCACATCGCTTCCTCCCCAAGTAGCCACCATTGCCTTCCTACTATTGAACTCCTTCCTTGAAGGCTTCTTGAGTTGAGGACATTCAAGCTTGATGTGTCCGGGCTTCCTACACTCATAACATATGATTTCATTTGAGTTAGAAGAAGTATGATTATACCTTTCACCTTTGAAGAATTTCTTCTTAAAGAATTTCTTTCCTCCTTGGCGTTTGAAGATCTTTTGTATTCTCCTTGATATCATCGCCAACTCCTCATCATCATCTCCATCGCTTGAATCGGATGAGTCTTTGCTAGATGACTTGAAGGCAACCGTCTTCTTCTTTTTGTCTCCCTCTTCGTTGCTCCTCTTCAAATTCATCTCATAGGTCATGAGGGAACCCATGAGCTCATCTAGTGACAATGTGGATAGATCCTTAGCTTCTTCTATCGCTGTCACTTTGGGATCCCACGACTTAGGTAGACACCTAAGGATCTTCCTCACAATCTCATCATTAGCATAAATTCTTCCAAGAGATTCGAGCATATTTAATATGTTATTAAAACGTGTAAACATCTCACTAATAGTCTCATCATTCTTCATGCAAAATAATTCATACTCATGTACTAGCATACTTATCTTTGACTCTTTAACCCGGCTAGTTCCCTCATATGTGACCTCAAGCTTATCCCATATCTCCTTTGCTGATTTGCATGTGGAGACCCTATTGAATTCACTAGGACTAAGGGCACAAAATAGAAAGCTTTTGGCCTTGGCATTAGTTTGAAGGTTTTTGAGGTCAATTGGGGTGTAGTCACTCTTTGTCTTTGGGACATCTTTCCCATCAACAATTTTGGTAGGACATAAGGTCCATCCTCTATAACCAACCATGCCTCATAGTCCATAGATTGAACAAAGATTTCCATCTTTGTTTTCCAATAATTGTAGTTTGAACCATTGAAGTAGGGTGGCCTATAAATAGCTTGTCCCTCTACGTTTTTCATCTCTAGATAGGATCCTCTAAGGGTTGTTACACCACTAAATTAGAGACCTAGCTCTGATACCAATTGATGGTCCAAGAGGGGGGTGAATTGGACTCTTTTCGAAAAACTAGATTGATGGAAAATTCAGATAGAAAAGAATCTAACAGCTAAAATGCTTGTAAACAAAATGAAACTTAACTACAATAGCATGCAAGCATTAACTGAAAGAAGGGTTAGAGAGATGACACCGATTTATAGTGGTTCGACCCAACTCTTGGTCTACGTCCACTTCACTCAAGGCTCTCCTTGAGGTTCCACTACTTGCAAATCCCTTACAAGCTTTTCCTCCAAGCTTCCTGGTGCTTGGTGACCTTACAATCACAGCCAACTGCTGTTGAACAACTCTCAAGATACTTCTTCACACTTGAAGAAGATTTACAAAGGTTTTAGCTCAAAGAGAATAAGTAGAAATCTTTCCTAGAACTTGCTCAAATGATCTCAATAATAGTGATTAAAGTTCTGGCAAGTTTACATGAAGGAACTACTTATAGATGAGCTTCAACCAGCTCAACAAGGAGGTCCAACGGCTCCCTGCAACTCTCCAACGGCTAGTTTTTTACTCTGCGCGCTGCTGGCGGTCGATCCGTCCATCGTCCGTCACGTATAAAAAACTCAGCCTTTTTGCTCGACGGTCGATCCACCCATCGTCCGTCGCTCTCACGGTCGACCGTGACATCGACCGTCACATCGTCCGTGAGCCTCTGTTGAGAAAGTTGCTTCCCAGGGTCGATGCTCGGATCGACCGTCGCTCATTGACTTTTCTTCATATATGCGCCACGGTCGACCGCCGCATCGACCGTCGCATCGTCCGTGAGCCTCTGTCAAGAAAAACGCTTCCCACGGTCGATGCATCGATCGACCGTCACGTCTTTACTTTCTTCATTGATGCGCCACGGTCGACCGCCACATCGACCGTCGCATCGTCCGTAAGCCTCTGTCAAGAAAAACGCTTCCGAAGGTCGATGCACCGATCGACCGTCGCGTCAATACGCACATAGCCAAGTGTGAAGCATTCATCACGGTCGATCCATGGATCGACCGTCCCATTCCCACGGTCGATCCATGCATCGACCGTCAGTACAAAATAACTTAAATATTGAATTTAATATCTCCAATTAAAGGGGTAATAAATATTAAACATATATTTTATCATTTAATGTATATTGACATCATCAAAACAAGGTTAGAATCAACAGCGATGCTTTCTTACATGCTTCCTTTGAGATGCATGTTATCTCCCAAAACATCACGTAGTGGCCAGGAATGCTTGATATATCTGCATAGCTTGTGTACTCTACCAGGAGGTAGTCGTGGGCCTCTAAAAAACGAATAAAACCACAAAGTGATCGAAAAAGGTGGTGAACTGCCCGGTGTACAAGCTATGCTGCTATATATCCAAATGCCCAATGTTGATCTGCACAGTGGCATGATCCTTTGCAGTGATCAACCTATTCGTCACCGCGGAACTGCAAATTGTACAAAATTTTGATAGGCAGCACCTTAAGCCTAAGGCCTCGTTTGGTTGGGGATATGGAATCCCTATCCCGGGATAAACCTATTTTATCAATGCATTACAGCCAAACACCATCTAATCCCTATTTTTATCCCCACTTTTATCCCTATTCCTATCCCCAGTTTATCTCTACTTTATCCCTATTTTTCAGCCAATCATTACTACATTTTCTATTCTTTTCAACCAATCACATCAACTTTATCCTTACTTTTTCACTTTTCAACAAATCATTACTTCATCATCCATACTTTTCAACCAATCACATTAACTTTATCCCTACTTTTTCAACCAAACATTACTGATTTATCACTACTTTTCAATAAAATACCATACATATCCCACTACTTATCCCAGGTTATCAATCCCTATCCCCTCTAATCCCGAGATAGACTATCCCGCAACCAAACGCACCCTAAATGGTCCATTTAGATGAAGGATAACATAAGTTTACATAGTGAATAAACTAAAAGTTATACAAACATTAAAGATAATTACGTAAGATTTAGAGAAAAGTGTTTGGATGTATACTCATGCTCAATCCAAACGGGCTCTAAAAACATCGATATATTCTAAAACAGAGAGTGTGTATCATAGATTCCCATTGAATTAGATTCTCTTCATTGGAATGTAAGCCTATTTTATTGGAAACTACCATAAGTAGTCCACCATCATCTAGGAAAGAGATTTATAAGGAAGCAAATAAGGAGTTCAGTTTACCTTATATAGTTATATCAAGACCTTCTTCGTACACCAATGGCCCATATATTTTGATATGGAATCTGGTTTTTTAATTAATGGTGAACTCACATTTGTGAATCTAAACAAAATTTTAGATGCCCATTTCAAATTAAGAAAATATCTTTATGCCAAAAATAGACTTTTCATTGCAAGCTTGATCCATTTCAAACTTTTGAACAGATCCAGCTCCTTTTCAATTCAGATTAGAAATTCAAGCTCGATTGAATCAACCTTATAAATTTCGGGCTTAGGATCGGCCCATATATGTTAGACCCTAACTGGGCCGGACCATTCCAACAGCCCTTAGGCCCACTCAGTGAGGCCGAAGCCTAATTTCAAGCTTCCTTCACCTTCTACAATATTAGTCAAAGCTTGGTTTTAGATTTATTGATAGTTTTATTTTATACCCAAACACCTCTTCGGGACGGCGGCGGGACGTTCGAGATGGGGCCGTCTTCGAAGGGCGGGAGGGGAAAGCAGCGCCGCGAGCTCAGCGATCACGAGCTCATGCTTCGCCGGCGCCTCCGCGAGGCGCTCTCTCTTGGGATTAAGTACTGTAATCATCCCCCGATCCTGTCTCTTGCAATCTTCTTGCTTATTTTGTAGTGTTATTATTCACTTCGGATCTGCACCTATGTACACATCCTAGGTTTTGGACGTCTTAGTGGATGAAGTGCGGTGGTTTAAGAATCCATGTTGATGGAATTTGAGATATGAGTTAATTTCGTTCTTGTAATGATGAAACTCATAGCCCACAGGGCCACAACTTACAAATTGGGCTAAAAATATTGATGTGAAAAAACATCCTCTGACAAGATGTTTTTGGTTCTTGAATTTTAGATTTTGATATATGATTGGTGTTGAAAAATGTCAGGTAGTAGGAACACAAGAGTATTCGCGTAGGGTTCTGTTTACTGAATGTTTCCATAATTCAGATGAACGACTTCCTGCCTTTGAGTTTATTGAAGGTCTAAAGTGAGCTACAATATAACTTCCACTGTGAATCCTTAATCCATTTGGTAGATGTCAGAAAGGCGAGATAAGATCATTGCCATTCACAACTAGCAATGCCATGTCAACCAACAGAGACATACAAGCACACAATTGCATTTACACATGGCCTGCACACATGCTCACCAATGGACACATACAGCCACTACTTCTAGCAGCCTTCCCTTCCTCCTCCTTCATGGTCCTGTGAGAGTGTAAGATGACATGATAAACTTCTTTTGCCTCATATCATTATGAATGATAGATCCTTCTAAGATAGCTTTATACTCTGAAACTATCTTAGCATATGTGCTGGAATTGGGATTGTTAAGCCGGCTTATGGTAAATCTTACTTAGTAAGGAACGATGAGTCTAGGGGCAAGATACACCATATTGTTTTTGAGAGGTTTGACAAGATATTTTAATCATTCAGACTTTTACAATATGACTAACCTGGGGGCTGGGGATATTATTCACAGCATGTCTTATGTAGGCCACTTCATTATATACTTTTTGCTGATTTGAGAGCATTCATAGGGTTGGATTCCTGATAACAAGTTCTGAAGCACACATGATGGGATTTTTTATTTGCAGAGAGTATGATAAGGGAGGGAGAAAATGGCAGTGTTCAGATGTTGAAATGCAGTCGCATGCTCTTCGGGCAATGACTTCTTTTATTGGTTCCATTTCTCCTGGTCTATTACAAAATCCTCTTATGAAGGTTGGTTGTTCTGTTTTTGTTAAGGGAGGGTAAATCAACCCTTTTTATTGGTCTTTCCTCTACCCATTGGAATTTGTTTTATAACCATCGCTGGAAAGTAGTATAGGAGGATGACAGGCGATGGAACATGGAGTCTATCTGATATGGTTAGCACTTTGTATTTGTCTAGTCACAATAGAAGCACATATTCAACATGGAAAACGCCCAACATTTGCCTTTTACAACCCGAAATCATTGCATTTTAGGGTAAGAGTGTGGCATGTGCTTATCTAGTTGTGCTGCTATTACTTTTCTCTGAAAGATACAAGTGCGATAGTCGCATTATCAGCTTTTGACCTATGTTGTGGCATCTTCCAAAGGCCTGATATGTCAGCAAAATTGATTATCTGCTGCATTTTTTTTAGAGAGAAAAATGTGATACTGTCCCACTCCTGAAATCACCTCACTAGATGTTTTGGCATAGTGGCATATCTGTTGGAAGATAATGTCAATGCTAACTTACCTTTGAATTGCATGTTTACTGTGTACTCTAATTGAATAAAATCTGAAGATGATGTTGAAATAAGAGCCCAAACTATCAGAGATCCCAAGATAGTATAGGAAAACGTTTTCTTCCTTCTCAACATTTGTTTGTTAAAAGTGTTTGTCGAAATGCTTAAGACCTCATCAACGAGGCAGTATGACATAGCAAGTCAAAGCATTGGGCACCAAAGCTGGATATATAGCTTTTAGTAATTTGGATCCCAACATTTAAAAATCATATTCTAGTGCAATGTTCATATACATCTGTCATTTTCGACCATTACTGACAAAAAGTTTGTTATTATGATATCAGGATTCTGTATCGGATATGCTGGTGGCCTTGGAAGGAATTCTCCAATCAGGAAATGAAAGAATTTTGAGCCTAGCAGTTGATGTGATAGTGAAGCTAGTACTCAGCTTAGGGAATTCCTTAAGCCAATATCATAGTTTCGAGATTACAAGCTATCTTTTCCACCTGTTGTCATCCTACCAGCCCCCTCTTGCTATGTCATGTGCTATTGCGTTGAACTGTATCCTAACAAAACTAGGACCTTTGAAGTCCGAAAGTCATGCAGAAATTTGGAAGGCTATCGAGAAATCTAATGCAGTTGGGAGTGTTGCCTGCGCACTGCAAGATTATGCTGATAGTGTTCAAACACCTGAATATTTCACAGGACTGGTATCCCTGTTGACGACCATATTATGGAGGTGGCCTCCTTCTAGATATCATATTTGGAGTAACACTAATTTGCTGCTCAAGCTAGTGGAGAGCTGTGGGGATCCCAATTATGCTTGTTCTATTGGTATTCTAAAATTACTTTCCGCTCTAGGTAAAAAAAAATTTATGCCTTTTTTCTTTATTCAGCTTAGTTAATGAAGATGTTGGTTTTCTTATGGTTTGCTTATTGCCAACTTTAGTGAAACAGATGGTGTAACTTTTTATCCCAGCTCTTTGTGGTGATGGGGCGATGAAACTTTTGGAGACAAGAGAGCTTCCAGCTATGATGGTGCAATGCATGGAAAACTCGAAGCCTGTAGAAGTTCGAATTCATGCTCTGATACTTTGCCAGCATTTGATGGTATTGGCCATAGTATTACATTGTAAGCCCCTTCCTACGGTTTTTTTAAACATTCATGGTAACGACTGTTTTTCATCTTTTCAGAGATCTCCGCAGGGATGTTCCTTGGTTACTAGTTTGTATTCTGAGCCCATGGTTCATGGCATAATCAATGCGATGTCTCGATGGAGGTTTTCCTCTGCCGATAAGGTATCCAGTGATCAGATGCCCTTAGTCATGGAGGCATTGCGTACTGCACTAATAACTCGTTGGTCTGGGGTTCATCATTCTTATTTCTGGAATCTTGGGATTGATAGAGTGCTACTTGCTAGTCTTCTTGGCAGTTTCAGCACAGTTCATCAAATTCAAGCAACAGTCTCATCCAATGAATTGATGGCTGCAATATATAGAAATGACAGTTCTGAAATAAAACCCTATGTTTGGGAGATTCTCGGTTGGCTTGCAATACATTGTGAGGAAGATTTTCTTCCCGAAACTTTTGGAAAATTGTGCTACCTTGACATTCTTATTTCCTGCGCATGGTATATATCTTGTTCTTGTTTAGGATATCTTTCTTATAGGATGATCATGAGTCATGACATTGTTGATATCTTGTTTCTGATCACTGTCTTTTAAGCAACCCTTATGCTTTTCTTGACTTTCAAACTAACGAGGATTTTTTTTCAACAGCTCCATAACTATGGATTTGATGCATAAAGGGCGTCGTTACATGGCCGTCCACATTACTGAGCTCGAGCCTTTATTCAGAGCGCTTCTGCTGATGGTGTTTTCCCCTTGCAAGTACATTGCATCACATACAAGACGTAGCTTATCAGAAGTTGTGAGGACTGACGATGATCACTTTTTGGGTTTTCTGCTTGATTCACTAGGAAACAATGCTACTGCAAATGTCTCTCTAGTGTCTGGCAGTCTTCACACCATTATAAACCTTATTGTTTTGGCGTGTCATTCGACTTTACCACAGTGTCAGACCTCTCTTGTAGGAAGGGGAGGCATACAGATACTCTCAGCTTTAATCAGAAGGTGTTTGGACGATGACATACGAGTTACTAGGTCAAGCATTGCTTCTCATCTGCATTGCATCTCTAGTGAAAGAACTTGCTGCTGGAGTCATGTGGAGGATTGGGAAGGTGAAGATGTTCTTCTATTTTACAGTCTGCAGGCGCTTTCTCAGTTGATATGGTACTCTGGATTATTGTGTAGTCACCCAAAGGTAACTGCAAGAGATGTTGTCATCTGCAGGACATGTGGAAATTCTGAAGCTCAAGTTTTAGTCAACCACCTTTGGCATATCTTGTGTAGTAACTACAGTGCTGGATCAAAATGGTATGCTGCGTATAGTCTGACCTACTTTGGTTTCTATGGTTTTCCAAGTAATCTTGGCAAGAGGATGGAAAAGGCACTTGAGGAGAAGGAGTTTGCTGATCTGCAATTGATCCTTTCAAATGACCATTCTTTGAAAGTTCACTTTGCCATTCTTGTGGCTAGGTGTCCTTTTTTGCTGCCTCCTGAAGAAACTTCACTAAAGGACAGAAGACTGGAACATGAGTCTACCAGAGAGCAAAAGATTGACCACCATGGGAGAACAATCAGACAGGAAGTTCGTATGTCTGATCGTGTTGATGATTATGGCTTGGCAAAAATCTTGGAATATGTTTATACAGGGTTTTGTCGGGCAGATTATGGTCGTCTAAAGCCTCTGAAAATTCTTGCCAAGTATTGTGGCTTAAATATGCTGTTGTGCATGCTTCATAGACACTTGCCAAGATGGGGCACTGCCAATCCCATATGCGACTTTACCAAAGCACTCAAGCCAACTGGACACTCATACTCGTACTGCCTCTTCTCTCGTTAACACTTTGTGCTAATAAGATGTGTAATAAAGAAAACATCCTTAAAGAATCAAATCAAAGGCCTTAAGGGACAAAGTCAGATATGAATATGTTTGATTTTCTATGTTTTGACCTGCGGGTTTTAGTATAAACACAATGTATACTTCAGGAACAGATTTTGGATTGTTTTCTGTAGCTTAATATTTTACTTAGAATTGCCATTAAAATATGCATAAATCTTGATGGCAGAGAAATTATCTTGGAAGCAGAAACATCAGATGGAGAGACTTGGAGTTGCACTCTATGTCAGTTTCCAAAGCCACATCTTCACACGCACAAGATTATACTTTGGTCAAGTTGCGGTTATTTACAAGCACTATTCCATTCAGGAATGCAAGACAGGTGAGTCATGTTCAAAATTATCCTTCTTATGGTGTGTGCAAAAGGTGTTTATTCATTCGACTGCAACGTAATATTAATGCGCATTACATGCAATGTGCATGGTGCCTACCGGAGAAATGAGTGATTCATCTGTTAAGTAACATGCAATGTGCAAAAGGTGTTTTTTAAATGTGATCTTTCACCTTTACCTGGAACAAAAAAAAAATTAAGTTGAACTTTCGGTCAATATTCAGTGTTTTATGTGTAGTGAGTCACTCAAATAAAAGTTAGGAGTAAAGGAAATTTAACATGCTGAGTAGGAGTAATCATTTATCTGATAGAGTTCGGAGGGAATAGGTGCAATGGCCTCGACAATCTGATGCATTATTATTTGGGTCACATCCCAGTCACTGCAGTTGCACGTAATTAGAGCTTGAATGGTTTGGATTTCAAAGATGAGGAGCAGCAGATAACAATGATACCTTCTATGTTAAAGTTGTTGTTTCCAGTCACTATCCATAAGTAACATCGTTTAGGCGTACATGCTCCCCAAGTCTGTGCTTTTATTTCGAAAATAATTACTTGCTTTTTCACTTGGATTACTAGTAGTTTTTAGTCCAACAAATTAGACAGTTACTAGTTCCACCAGTGTCAAAAGCAAGAAGCTTTTTTTGTCAGGTATGTTGGCCGATTGGATCTTTATTGCTTGTATGGGCAGCTCTGCTGTTTGCTGCAGACCGTGATTTACAGTACAACCTTGAACTGCTGATCCCTGTTTTGTCTTGATGGAAAAGGAATGTCAATCTTTTAGGTCTAGTCTCTAGACATGGTTTTGGAGCTTTTCTGCTTTCAAAATGCTGATAATACTCGATCAATCTAGCTCTAAACATAATTTGCCAAAAGTTGTATACATAGCTTCTTATAATGGCATTCATATGATAGGTCCCTATGTGTTGTTTCAGCGGGAATCACTTCTCTGTATATATGCCCTTACTTATTGTCATTTGTCCTGGTAATTTGAAACATGGGTTTCCCTTGCCTTCATATAATTTATGCTTATCTAGCGAGTTGTCTTTTCTGCATGCAGTTATTCAAAGGTAATTAAGGTACCTGTTGGTTGGAAAGCACTAGTTAAGCTTGTCAGGTGGCTCTATGCAGGGGAGCTGCCGAAAATAAAGTCATGTTGTATATGGAGCAACATGGATATGAAGGACCAGCTTCATGAGCTGCAAGCATACGTGGAGCTTTTATCTCTTGCTGAATTCTGGCTTTTAGATGAAGTGGGAGAAGAGAGCTTCAATGTGGTGGTTTCATGCCTGAACTCAGACCAGAAAATTTCTCTCGAAATCATCACCATTGCCATTAACCTCAATCAGTGGAAAATAGTTCAAGTTGCTGTCAGAAACATAGCCCCCTTGTATCCGAAGATGCGTGATAGTGGTGATCTTGAGATTCTTGATGAAGTGGTGGTAGAAATGTTGCGCTCGGAGTATGTCCGTTATTCTCAGGAGGCCTTAGTTGGAAAGTCTCAATAGTTTGAGGTGATGACATCCTAAACAAGACTCTTTATTCTTCACGAGCGATAACTGGACTGAAATCGTTGGAGCATTTGACACAAGCTGAGACTCTGTACTGTACTGTTTGATCTAAATTGTCATTTTCTTGGATGCATCCTTGAGGATTTTTTCAAGATTATTCCAAGGTATACGCACCGATTCCGAATGATTGGAAAGTCGTCGTGTAAATCTTCCAAAGGAGGTCAGCTGCCTTTTCCCAACTCGCCCAGATTTTGTAGCCTGTATATTGTACACAACGAGAGGTATCCACAAACACTAATTCTGAAGTACGTGTCTTTTATGTTGTACAATAGAAGCGTTTGTCTCCAAGTAAGCTTTAGATGTGCAGTTGCATATAATGTGTATCTAAAAATCATAAGCAGGGATTCTTTCTGTATACAAGTTTCTTTCTCCACTGACTTGCCTTCATGCCTTGCAGTCTGCAGGAATTTATTTTTTATTTTCTTATTTTCTTATTGTTTTATATGTTGTGAGTTGTTGTGATTAGGTTAGCCTTGTAAAATACTAAAAAGGCTTCCAAGTCAATTGAACTAAAAACACCCCCCTCCGCCTGAGGGCGCCCCCTCAGGAAGTCAGGATCATCATCTAACACAATACCATTAACTCCACTCTTGGGATGTACACAAGTTACTAGGTATAAATTGACAAAACTGGCGGCCAATCCTCCAAAATTTCTTGGACGGTTTGCTCTTGTCCAACAGCCCTTATTATCATATGAGAGAATAAGCTGTCCTTAATGACAAATCATGTTTTTTTTAGCCCCTATTGACCCTACTCCCTTAACTTTAACCAATCACTGTTGTAAGATGAAAAATTCTAAACTTACTCAAAAGATAATAATAAAAATTAGGTGGGAGATCACATTACCATTATATCAACCTTATAAGGAGCAATACCGGTTATGCATAACCGCCCCCTTATAATATTGATTTAATTCAAACAGTTATATATATTCTATAGTTATAGTATACTAATCTAATATAATCAATCTTATCTAATATCCATATTAATCCATTAATCAAATTCGATTTTTATAACCGAATCACCCATTAACCTGATGGTTAGGCCCACCTAAACACCATATACTTATCGTGTCAAACTGCATTGTATGATGTCGCCAATCGAACGGAACGCTCACTTAAATAGTGAGCATAGATTTGAATTAAATAGCACTTTTGCTGGTGTTATTTGATGTTAGACTTGGAGAAAAAGAAAGAAAGAAAGTCTTTAGAAAATAATATTTTGGTGCAAGTCTTACACATGGAATAGAAATCCCCACATAGTGCCTCCAGTGTGAGTCTTGTAGAGTGTTATGCCTGTATATATACATTCCCACCATAGCAAACCCCTTTCCCCATCTCTCTGCCCACCGTCTTCCCCACTCCTCCTCTGCCCCTCCCTTCTCCCCCACGTCTCCCCCTTCTCTCCCTCTCCTCTCTTCCCTCCTCTCATAGCCCTCGTGGATAACTCCTCCGGCGATCTTTGCCGCCTCTGTCAATCCCCTCGGCCTTCAGCTGCCGACCTCCGCCGCCGGGGAGCCGCCTCGGTCATTGGCGACGGAGAAGCCGAGCCCACCAGCCCTCGGAGATCTTTCTTTGCGTATTCTGTTCGATTCACTCGTCTTCCCCAATCGGTTTGATTTTTTATTGGAAGAACTTGAAGATTTCTTCTTGGAGTCGGCGAGGAAGCGCTCAGCCTCTCAAAGGAGCTGATCCGTACTGCGTGGAGCTCTTCTTAAGTATGTTTTGGATGTCCCCTTTTGGTCGGATTAGGGTTTTGATGATGCTTGCTTTTGAGTTATCTTGATGATTCTCGTAGTAAATTTTGGGGATCTTTGAGTATAAATTTGGCGCTATAATTCTCGGTTGATCATCTTATGGATCGTCACGTTTTTTCTGTAATCTTTTCTTGTAGGATATGCGGTTTGGAGTTTTGAGCTGCGATTAAGTGGAGTTACTGTATCGGCTTGCTTTTCCAGTATTTGCCACAAGAGACTGCAGTCTGGATTTATAACGCTGAGTTTTATGTTAGGTATATATTAACTTTATGGTGCATTTTGCGAGATGTATTTCTTGTTTATGATAGTTTTGGGAATTCTATGATATAATTTCTTGCTGGGTTTAGTGTCTTGGTTTGGGCTTCTTTTGTTTCCTTCATGTGCGAGCATCTTGTAAATGGCTAACCTTGAGGCAAGTTTGGTAGATGTCGTCTAAAAGGATCTTGAACTAAGTTGTCTTGGGTGTTGATGGTTTTACTTTGAATGTATGCCCTTCTAAACACTACAGTGTCTGTTAAATCTTAGTGTTGATTGCTAAACCATCTAGGAAATATGAACTTTCCATGGATGCGAAACCTTAAATGCATAGTTGACTTCACAGAGAAAATCTAACGCTTAAAACCTTAGTGTATCATGATGTTTGTCATATTATCTGATGGTGCATTTGGTATGTCCATATTTGCTAAAGACAACTAAAGTGGGAACTAGTTCTTTTCCCATGAGTAGATGCTTTTCAAGAAGGAAATTAGATATTTTAATCTCAGGTTCTGACAAGACAGAAGAAGTGCTCATGCTCTGCATTTTGGTGCAAACATTAACTCGTTTACCATTATTATTGGGTGATAATGTAGTCCTTTTTTGTGCCATCTTCTAGTATTGTGAGTTTAATTTGTTTGCCCAACTGTTACTTAACCTTCTTTTGGGTCATTTGCATTTTGTTTGCGTCAATTTGGACGAGCTAGTGTGTTAAGGGCTTGGTGGTAATTATTGCCACTACAATGATTGTGGATTATAAAAGCACTTCGGTTGTGACTGGATGAATGGTAGGAAGATTTATATTCATGGCAGGCAACTTGTTCAGACTGTCTATAGTTCCCTTGCTAAGATGGGACTGTTCTCCTTTGCTTGGTATGTTGACTAGGTGTATGCAAATTTGACTTCAGGAAAAACAAGAGTATGCGCCGATGGTTTTTCGATGGTAATTCACTAAGAGTTGCTGGTAATTCAGATAATAATAAAAGTGGAGATCTTGATCATGTTCTTTCTAATTTGACTTCATATGCAACCTAGTGTTCTGTTATCAACTTAAGTTGCATATTCTATACATGAAGTGAAACCACAGATGCTTTATTCTCTTTAATTTCATATTGCAAAGCTATGTGCAATTGACAAATACTCTGACTTTAAGGGCTTTTGTTTTTGTCCCAAAATCAGTTAATTGACTGACATTTATTTTGTAGTTTCATTTGGATGGAGAATCTAACCTACTTCATTTATCTTTTTGGAAATTTTATGCTCGGTGAATTGTTTCATGCAGGGACTTTTCTCCTTGGTGAATTTGATTCATCTATTTGCATCTGAAACCAATTGTTTTAATCGCTATCTTCCATTGATTTCTTGTTTCGCACTTATATATGGGTTGATTCTGGCATTTCATGGGAGGTGTAGATGATGATGAACCACCCTCAAAACGTGTGAAAGCATCCTCAGTAGAATTGGGGAGTCTCGCAAATAACTCACGTCTTTTAGAGCCCACCAGTCCTTTGGGAGGCCCCATGGCCAGGTCTTTACCATCCCAAGGGAAAGAAGATATGATTGGCTCTAAAGGAGTTATCAAAAGGGTGGAATTTGTTAGAATCATTGCAAAGGCTCTTTATTCTCTTGGTTATGAAAAAAGTGGAGCACTTTTAGAAGAGGAGTCTGGCATTTCCTTACATTCTTCTGTAGTTAATCTCTTCAGGAAGCATGTGCTTGAGGGTAATTGGGATGAAAGTGTCACTGCATTGCACAAAATAGGTCTTACAGATGAAAACATTGTGAAGTCTGCATCCTTCCTAATTTTGGAGCAGAAGTTCTTACAACATCTGGAGAAAGATAGGCTCCTGGAGGCATTGAAAACATTGAAGAATGAAATTACTCCTCTAGGCATTAACACAAAGCGAGTGCACGAGCTCTCTAGTTGTATCATTTCACCTGTCCAGCGTGGCTTACTGGGGTTTACTGATCTCGGTATTGAGACTACAAACTCGCGCATGAAGCTTTTGGAGGAGTTGCAGAAGTTATTTCCACCGACACTTATGATTCCTGAGAGGAGGTTGGAGCATTTAGTTGAACAGGCTGTTAATGTGCAACGGGATGCTTGTTATTTTCACAACTCATTAGATAGTTCTCTCTCTCTATACACTGATCATCAATGCGGGAAGGACCAGATACCTACGCTAACAGCACAGGTTAGAATTACTACTTGATAAAGAAGATACTTTACTTGGTTGTGGATTTATTCATGATAGTTTTATTTATTGCCTTCTAACTTCTACGATGTTAGTTTCTGAGCTCCATGGTCTGTCACCCAAGGATAATATTCCATATTTGGAAAGTCAGGCTGAATTTGCCATCTGTACTGAATATCGTAATTTTGAGAACAACTAGCGTGTTCCACATACATGTATGTTTTGCTTTTGAAAGCTGTACAAATTCATGATTTTCAGAAATTCTTTTATATGAACCTTATCAAGCAGTAATTTCAACCCATGAATTATTAGTTGAGAAAATTTAGCTGATAGCTTGTTTAAACAAGCAAAGAAATTAGAAGGTTATCTTGAATGGATGCACGTTGTCCTTGAATGGTAAGATATGCTTTTCTCTTCAAGAAGACCAGGCTATCAGAATTCTATATTGGTGTTAATATATTTGACTTCGCATTTTGGTAAATTGATTCTACAAATATTTTTGACTTGAATGGATGCTTTTTATGCGCTTATGTATATGATATATGCTTCTTGCAGGTTGTCGTGCTTAAACTTGTTTTTGCCTCAAGCTAACTATTAAAGCTATAGGTTAAATTATTTTATCTAGGGACCATTGTTGCTGTTGGCATGGCATGATTATTGCCATAGTATAGCGAAACTATTTGTCTTCAAATTTATTCTTTATATTTTTTAAGATTGCCCTATGGGTTCATAAAATTGTGATCTTTTAGAACCTTTGTTTACATGAATTATTTAGGCCCATCAAATTGTCTGCCTTTCCTACCTAGTATGAAATTCATGACCTGTGTGAACCAAGTGTTCTATGACCACTCTAGGTGGGCCTTGAGCCTAATGTGATGGACGCCAACAGCAGCCACTATGACCTGGAAAAATGACAGTATTTTCTTGGTTCCTTAGCTTACAAAATACTCATGCTACGTTGGCTGTTGGGGGAAACTTTCTTTTCCGCTATAGTTCTCGTGTAGTGGATTTGCACATCATCCTCGAGTCTGGTCATCTTTGCTTATATCATTTCTTGTGTGTTTAAATGCTCTTGTTTTAGTACAATCATAGCTTAAGTTGTAGCATTGCTATGTGTTGCTTGTTCTTAAGAATACTTATCTTCATTAAGATCCTGATATGAAGTCTAGCTTTGCCTGACATTTTTATTATAGCACCACTCATGCTTTTGCTAAAGAAATGTGTCATCTAGAGCAATTTATAACCTACTGAACTTTGCCCTTCATGTGACTTAGAGAAACTTTATGAAATGCTATGTTATGATGCTGTCAATGGAAGTCTTGTGCATGCATTATTGGGAATTGCCTCCCTTTTTTAGTGTATTCTTTGCTTTAAATGTTTGCTGGTGAATGCATGTCGCTTTTGAGCTATCTGCTAATTCATAGTAACTCATCCTCAATGGTAGATATTACGTTATCACCATAGAGGTCTCCACCTCCTCTAACCAAGAAATAAATGTAAGCAGCAAGGCTTACTAGGAATTGCATGGTCACAATCTTGTGTCCTTGATTAGTTCAATATAAGGGTGTAAGTAGTTCAACCACAAAAGTTAGTTTCTAGTCTTGCTTTCACCAATATAACTTCCTTGACTATCAAGTTGGCAAACTGGCCGAAACCACATTTCATGTCTGCAGGATCTTTTCAATTTTGAGAAATTGATGGTTGTAAAATTGAACACTCGAGATATGTTCGTGCTTTCTCTTGTCAATTAGCAGGTACTCCGTTGTGAATCAGTATTTGCTAGTTTTTAAGAGGCGATGACCGGATGGAACTTCTGATAGTGGCATCTAAAATTTGATCTAATGTAGTGTTATGTCAACAAAGGTGACAAGCACTTTTTGAGACTCAGGCATCTTTAGAATATGCCAGAACAATTTGAGAACAATTTGAGAACAATGACAATCCATGTTCAAATTGCAGCAATTGTGTGATTAGGATCTGAGTATATATCTAGTTACTACTGTGATAAAAAAAGTTATCTATGTAGTCACAGTTAGCGGTTGTTACTCTTAATCGACAATTCCTGTGTTGTAGTCCTGGCACTGTCAGCAATCTGTTCCAAGGGCACGGAGGTGGTGGATCAACAATTGCGGGCTTAAGATTTGAACATATATGTAATTACTAATCATGATCAAGAATTCATGTGCTGTACTCCCAATATTTGTTGTCGATAGATGAGAATTTTGCCAAAAACTGTTCTTTTGAGTGGGTTCAGGGGAACCCATCCCAAACAGCCCATCAATGTACGTGGCTTGCTTTGTGCCAATCTTTTTTTAACATGGAAATTCTTGCTCTTGATCCATCTGTTGGTTATCTTATAGCTATTCTATGTGAGTGAGATTCAGGTGTTCATGGGATAAGTAATTGTTTAATCGGGAAGGCTAACTTTTGGTTTTTGTTTCTCATTTCCATAGCACTAGGGTATAAAGAGGTTAGGTTTAGAAGTTTACGTTAGCAAACAATGATTACTGGTGGGACCTTAACAAAGATAAAGTCTGGCATGAGTGAATTAGCAGGCCGACTTTCAAGGAGTGATACAAGCCTAAAATTGTCCCATAGCTATGGTCTTCTCTTCCTATTTCTGTGTCCCGCTGATAAGGACTTTGGGTTCATATTGTATTGTTTCTACTAATCACATTCTTCCTTTCTTTCTATCATAGAGTATGAATTGCTCTTTGGTTACCTATCATTAGGTATTGTTATTTGGATCTTGTCATAGGATCTAATTTCAGGTGTGTATGACCAAGGATTTCCTTGCCGATCGGCAACCTTGGTGCCGGCCGGAAAATATCGAGCTGGTAGCCCACCGGCTCGAAATCTAGGACTGGATCTGGCTTGGGACTATTCGCCCTTGAGCCAATCGGCACTGGTCGACATTGGATGTTGTCGGCCGGCAACTGGGTGGTCCCGATCGGCACATCGATGGGATCTATAAAGGAGGGAAAAAAGAGAGGAAGAGGAGGAAAGAAGATAGGAAGAGGGAGAGGGAAGGGAGAGAGAGAAAGAGAGGGAAAAAGAGAGAGAAGGGGAGGAGAAAGGGACAGAGGAAGGAGAAGGAGAGGACCGTCGGTCGGCGGTGGCGAAACGTAGGAGATGATCTTTTAGCTTTTAGGGTTCGATGTTTTATAGTTAAACGGGTTACGAGTCCTATATTTATTAATTAATGGGTACTGTGTTTTATTAGTTAACGGGTTTCGGGTTTTAAAACCCGTTATTCAAAGTTTTAAACCAAAGCCCTAATCCATCGTGTGTTTCTCAATCGGCACACGTGGGCACACCCCTCTTCACTGACTCTCACCCTCTCTCTCATCTCACCTTGCCACCGGCACAGAGGATTGGCAAGGCCGGTGCCGGCGGCACATGCCGAGCCGGCGATGGGCAGAGGATTGGCAAGGCCGGTGCCGGCGGCACATGCCGAGCCGGCGATGGGCCGGTTCGGCATGTGCCTCCAGCACGGCAATCCTTGCATAGGACAAATAAATTGACTCTAGACCCTGTTTCCACTCAATGTGAAGGTCCAGATGCTAAATTTGTCATGTTTTGGATCATATGCTTGGTGATGCATATCTTGATATCTAATTTGGTACCAAGTTGTGCTTTGGAAATACCTATGCTTTTTAGGTTCAATCATTTTCCCTTCATTAATTGGTAATGGGTCTGCTGGTCGTTCTAGGGGCGTAAATACTGTAAGCTTAGGTCGTTAACTCTTCAGATGAAGAAAAGAGGAAGGTTAGTTTCATGTTGATCTTCAACTTTTTACATGTTTAAAAATTCCGGTGTATCTTCACTGAAATGAGAGTTAATGCATTCGCCCATGGGAAAAGAATTATGGTTGTAGATTCTCTGGGGACATCTCATTTCCTCAAATTGGGTTAAAATGTCTTGAATGCAAGTATACAAGTTTACCTAAAAGGGTTGCGTACTTATTAATCTGAAGTGGTTAATTCATCATAAAATCGGCACTTCCTTGCTAGGTATGGTTGTCAATTTCCTCAGAAAATGGTGGAAGATGCCTTAAATAATTGGCTCTTGGTGCATGCTGATAAGAAATGTACTAAACCTCAGAAAGTGTTCCTTCTTTGCCATGCTCCGATCGTTTTTTATTCTATGTTGCAGTATATTATTCCTTTTCAGTTGAAAGGTTAATTAGCTACCTCGTAAGGATTTCAATATGGACAACATTTTAAGTCCTTGCCCTACTATTTCATATTATTCCAGCACTGAACAATTAGCGCTTTGACATTAGGGCAAGATAAGTGGCTCTTTGAAGTTTGAACTACACGGCAACATATTGCTATTGGTGGACTCTTTTTAAGAATTCATTTCCAGTTTTTGCCCCATTAGATTGGTCCAATCTTTGTTGCGGACCTATGCCTGCTTTGGTTGAATTTTGTATCAAGTGGTTTTTACTCCGCAATATGCTTAGCACCAGAAACTGGACTTCCATGTTGAGTGCACAAGTCATGCTTCATATGATGACAGCGTTTTGGTTTTGCACGTTAGAAATTTAAAGTGTGATCATCCATGAAGTATTCAAATGACTTGCTCCTCAAATCTGTGTTTGTAATGGGTAAAATATCACATGGACACATTATCCAAGTGTTTCTATGTCCATGACACCCTATGCTATATCATCTGGAAGTTCCTTGCATAGCAGTTTAAATTATGTCAATCTCAAATATGTCCGTGCCTTATCCAGGTGTTGAATGAGCACCATGATGAAGTATGGTTCGTGCAGTTCTCAAATAATGGAAGATATCTAGCATCATCATCCAATGACAAATCTGCTATAATATGGGAGGTAACATTTTTTTTTTATAGGATGCCGAGTTAAACTCACTTTATTGTTACTGATTCTGCCTTGAATTTGTTTAAATCAATTTTAAAGCTGATGCTGATCCAAACTATCTTCTTAATTTGATAACTGGTTATCTGCACCGTAAATGATTTTTCATCATGCTTGTGATGATATTCCATTTAATCGTGTTGTTGTTTTTTTTGAAATTCAACTAGATTAAGGTCTCTGTTTTGTTTGGAGAGGAGTTGTCGTGAGGAACAACAAAGCAAAGTATGAAAAGACATTAAAGGTCCTTATTGGGGTGTTAGCTGAGGTTTTATAATTTCATGATAGAAAGTATGTTCTTGCTATGATTTGCAAGATAATCAGCAGCTATTTCATTTGGTTCGTGGAGTCAACCATTTTTTTATATGCATAAAACAGGCACAAGCTGTAGAGGCATCACCTCTTTTCCTGAGGGTTCGCTGAAATATGAGCTTGACGTTCTATTTGCAGGATTTAAAAATTAGAAAATGATAGATGCAACTATGGTGCAGCTAGTTCTAATTTGCATGTCATCTTAGCATGTAAACTAGAAGTAGCTTAGTGAATCATGATACGAATGATAGATGCTTTACCTTCTTATTAAGGAGATGCTGCTTATCAATTTATGCTGCTATTGATGTAGTCATATCCTTTGGTGGCGCTGTTAGAATGTGTATCCACAGTAAACTTGGATGCCTTAACCTATAGTCTTCATACAAATGCAAAATCTATGGTTATATGTAAATCTTTGGTGATTTTGTTTGTGTACTTTGAATGGGTGCTACTAAGACATTACACACTGGCTTTTCTTTTAACATCTTTATTGGCTTTTTTCCCATCGTTTTTCTTGTCCTGATTCACTGTCCTTATATGATTAATTGTAGACACATTTAATACCATTAGACAACAAAGTTAGATATTGATGTTCATATTATCAATATCATGGCTTTGCTCGTCAATTTTATGGAAGGACTATCTTTTTAGTTTTTTCCTTTTTCATCTCCATCAGAAGGGATCGAGTAGGTACTAGCAATCACTAAGGGGAAAAATGTGACATTGTATGTTAGGTCAATGAAGATGGAAAAGTATCATTAAAGCACAAGCTAAGTGGTCATCAGAAACCTGTTCTAATGGTTACTTGGAGCCCTGATGACCGACAACTCCTCACATGTGGAACAGAAGAAGCTATCCGAAGATGGGATGTTGTCTCTGGAGAATGCCTCCATGTATATGAAAAAAATGGTGCTGGGCTGGTATCTTGTGGTTGGTTCCCTGATGGAAAACAGTTTTTCTCGGGCATGACAGACAGGAGCATCTGTTTGTGGGATTTGGATGGGAAAGAGATCGAATTTTGGAAAGGACAGCGTACAACAAAGAACTCAGATATGGCTGTAACAAAAGACGGCAAACGGATAATAAGCATGTGTAGAGAAAATGCTATATTGTTGCTTGACAGGGAGGCGAAGCTGGAAAAGATTATTGAAGAGGATCAGACGATTACTTCCTTCTCATTGTCTAGAGATGATAAGTTTTTGCTTGTAAATCTGGTAAACCAGGAAATTCATTTGTGGAACATCATGGATGATCCAATGCTCATGATGAAATACGAGGGTCACAAGCGCAGTCGGTTTGTGATAAGGTCTTGCTTTGGAGGATCTGAGCAAGCTTTTATTGCTAGTGGAAGTGAAGATTCACAGGTATGGATTCAAACCAGTGTTATTTGTAATTATGTGATACTTGGGTATTGTTAGTAAAGGATGCTATCCAGCCATGCTGGACTTTGCCAATGTCGTTAGATTTTTATTCCTTTCTAATTTCCCTGATGCAGGAAAGCTCATGTCAAATATCTTAAGTCTTTCTTACTGTGAAACCTCTGGAAATTGCAGAGGATCATTGGCTATCACAAATAATGAACAACTATCTATCAATTGACTATATTACAAGTTGCCCCTCCTATTTAGCTGTTGTGCACATGCAATATGAAGATTTGATTGCTAATCTTTATGTAAGTGATAGATTGACTAGTGAATTTCAGGGCGAACATATTAACTGTTCAATACTCTTGGCTCATAACTCCTTGTGAATGGGGTGTCATCTCAAAACCTTTTATTGCTACGTATCTGCATAGTTAATGAAATGCATAAACTCTTTAATCGAATATCATGGCCATAGTGAGCTTGGTAGTTGATTGATTGTTTTGTTAGAGTTAAGGACTAGACAGAGCGGCTCAGAAGCTGCTGGCGATTGAGATATGTCGAAGTTTTTGCTTCTGAATGCTTGTCTGCAGATAGTGGGGTTTTCCTGTCAAAAAAATGCATTAGGAAAATGTAAAATTGAGGCTTGCACAGAGACACAGGGCTGATCTTTGAATAGGAAAAAGAATGGATCCGCAGGGTCCCAAATGAATTGGCTTATTCGAAAAAGCCTTTTTCTTTGGAAGATCTATCTCGTGTCTGGTACTGCATGGTTCCACTCTGCAAGAACTCTGAATCATTCTCTTGAAACTCATCCTCTTTATGATAAATGACCCACTTGCCCCGAAATGCCCCGGCCCAATAGGGAAATCCCAATTCAGTGGGCCTTTCGATACAATCAAATAGATTGCCACAAGGATGCCATATTCGAGGAGCCCAAGATTTCCAAGGTTTAGCCGAGGCTTAGCTCAGGACCCTGCTACTCGTCGTATAGGGTTTGGTATTGCTACCGCACATGACTTCGAGAGTCATGATGATATTACTGAGGAACGTCTTTATCAGAACATTTTTGCTTCTCACTTTGGACAGTTTGCAATAATTTTTCTGTGGACATCCAGAAATCTTTTTCATGTAGCTTGGCAAGAAAATTTTGAGTCATGGATACAGTCGTCCTTGGATTGCTAGGTGCTTTATTTCATTGGTAATGTACCATATGTACCTTTGTGAAGATAAATCCTAGCTTTCTTTGGCAGGGGCCCTTTTTGTCGCATTATTTGTTGAGGAATTTGATTAATGATATATAGAGGATTGACATCAGTCTATTGGTCATTTGATTTATCGTTTCCGAAAACGTACTTAAGCATGCAGATGTTTTCATTGCATCACCTTCTTGGTTCTAAATTGTTGTCCCACTGATGTTTTTATGGAGTTGAATGATGCACACAAAGATATTTACATGATGGGCCTAAGCACGATATTTCCAAGATATATATTATTGGCACTGCCCTGTATTTGTAGGTCCGCAAATGGACTGATATTTTATACTTTTTTTTTTTATCTCTGTTAACATCAAAGAGCATTATGTTGCTGGTTTACTGTTCTCGCAGCTTTAGTTATTATCCCTTAGAAACAGAAGATACTTATAGCTTTCGTTGGTGGTTTTGCCTACCTCACAGCCACAGTTAAATGGCTAGTCATGCTGTGAAGGAACTCTTATTGGACCATGGAAATTAAACAAAAGTAGATAGCTAATCAGCGGTTATATATAGTTGTTTTTTCATGCGTCATTGGAAATCATACTGTGTTCAAAATAATGGTAGTTTTTGCAGCCTGCAGTCTAGGTTTTGGTTTCTAAACAATAAAAATCTGGCTACCAAATTGCATGACACAGTTTTATGAACTTGCTGGATAATCCAGCCTGGAACAATTCCCTTAGGTAATGTGGGCAGGAAGGGAATAACCAATTTTTAGCTATCTTTCTTAATTGAACATTGACATCAGTACTAACCAATGCTGTTAGCTATTTTTCTGGGAAACTTGTCTGAGCTTGTTATGTTTCATCTGGAATACCAGGTATACATATGGCATCGCACCACCGGAGATCTGATAGAGGCACTTCCCGGGCATGGTGGTGCCGTGAACTGTGTCAGCTGGAACCCTGCAGACCCTCACATGCTTGCTTCCGCCAGTGATGACCACACTGTCCGAATATGGGGTTTAAAAAGGGTTAACCTGAAACGCAAAGAGGCACACAGCAATGGAGCGGTCTACCTGTCTAATGGACATAGTTGATGATACTGAAAAACATGGATACCAATCATGTTCTTTTCCTTGATCAATCTCACATTGATGTCAATGTAAATTCTTCCCACTTATAATTCGTCTTTGGTGCTCATAGCAGACATACCTGTGGAAGAATACGAGGTTGCTATCTGCCCATCTAATGTCCTCTGACTATTTTTTTAGGTTCTTCCATTTGTTCCATTTATTGAAGCAGTCTAAAATTCATGATCATGGCTAATTCTGTGTGGATAGAGCCAAGGATAGAGCTCTTAAGATTCAAACTTGCGTGAGTCTTCCATATACTCTGGAAAGAATGATGCAGTGCTCTCTCTTTCAACCTACAACGTGGAGTTGTTCTATTCTTTGCTTTTGGTAGATGTAGTGCCACAGGGTTATGTCTCGATACACAGCATGATCGATTTGTCAGCATGGATTTCTGTCTCTAATAGTGTGTTGAGATATATAGTGCTAGTAGAGTAAATTGACAAACTTATGGACCTTCAGATTTCGAATTAGCGGAAGGCTGGAAGTCATCGATCTATGCTAAATTATTGTTAGTTGATATATGTAATAAGGATTTTTACTTATACCATGAAGATTCCAAAATTGCACGTTTGTTAATTAAATCTTTCAAATGTCATATATATTATATCGAATTTTAGCTGATATAATATGTTCATTATGCTGGTATATAAGACTAGGTGGGTCATGTAACCACACACCTCCACTATTTTTTAACCACCCACCTCCACTGTCCCTTTTCTATGACTCAGCTGTCATGTGTGAGAAAAAAAATAAGTCATATTGTGACTCACAAAATCAGATATTATATAATATATATTAGGTGGATCTCGTGGCAATGACACTGGTAATTTTAGGGGTGTCCAAAAAGCCTAAATGATCCGGCCCGGTACGGGTCCGGCTCGGGTGTTGGCCCTGCTGGACCGGGCTGATCCGGGTTCAGGGCCGGATCAGGGCCCCTTGGTCAAAAACTCGGTCTGGGTTTTAAAGAAGCCCATTAGATCAACCCCACTCCATCACTATCGTCCACTTCTATCAACGTAATCAACCCAATATCTCCTCCCCCATCTCTCTCGTGTCGCCACTCACCCGATCAACCCGCGCTCCACCAACGTCGCCCTCGCCAAGCTCCGCCTCCACCAACGCCGCCCCCGCCAAGCCCCATCTCTCCTCCAACCTCCACCGACTTCCACACCGTCCGATCCCGGCCCCGTCCTCTTCGCCGCGCCCAAGCTCCACCGACCTCACCGGTCTCGATCCTAGTCTTGGGTCTCTCCCTCCTGCTCCACCTCGTCGCCGGTAACCACGATCCAGCCACCTCGTCGTCGGTTTCCGTCGCAAGGGATCGCCCAAACTTCATCGTCTTCGGCGCCCCATCTCTCCTCCAACCTCCACTGGCTTCCGTCGCAGGGGATCATCGCGCCAAGCTTCACCAACCTCGGTGCCCCATCTCTCCTGTCGCGCTGTTGTGCGCCGGGCTGCTGCCCGGCAGTATCTGGTTCATCGCCTCCCGCATCGACGTGGACCGTCGCGTCCTCAGTCTAGTCGAGCTCTAACCAGGGCTGTCCAACTGGGTCGGCCCCGGTCTTCAAGCTGGGCAGGGCAAGGCCATATCGGGGGCGGACCGGGTGGAAGGCCTATTGGGCCCAGTACTGGGCGGCCCAGTCCAGATGATTACTAAGGTCGGACCGGGTATTGCCTCAAACCCGGGCCGGGCCGGCCCATTTGGACACCCCTAGGTAATTTGACACGGGTAACCACCCACTCCCATGCCCCCCCCATTCCTCTCTCTATGACTCAGGTGTCATGTGTCTTCTTTTCTCTTTATCTCTGACTCAGTTATCACGTGTGAGAAAATATATGGGTCAGATTGTGACTCATAAAAACTGATCTTATATAATAGATATTTGAAAATTTTAAAAGATAAATATGTAATTTGAAAAAATTTCAGAGATAATTATATAAAAAAATCTAGGTATTAAGCTAATAAGCTTCGAACTAGCAAAGGCAGCCGATCCCGGCGTATTGGAAGAACACTTTAGGGTCCGTTTGGGCGTGCGTTCATGCTGTCCAAACACACTTTTTTTTTTAACCGAATGCAGCCGCGTTTATAAAAATCTCGTTTGGTAATAATAACAGACTGGTGGGGACCATGCCAAAACTGCGTCAGAGACGAAACAGTTTATAGGTGCTTCCATTT